>JASAOG010000002.1:0-1200000 GCA_030265305.1 Biomphalaria pfeifferi | reverse complement strand
ACCTACAACTTGGCTATAACCTAGGACTCTGCAAGGACCTAAGAGATGGATGGATGGACAGATGGAACTAGAAAACGACAGTATCGTTTGGTCCATTCTTCAAAATGCCCACATGTGTACCATAGGTACAATGAAAATGGAAACTTAAGTAAATAGAAACTGATAAATAATAAAATAAAATGGATAACTGTATATTGCACTCTCTTTTTCGTTTAGAGATCACGATTATGGCACGATACATTGTATTCTCATCAAGTACTTTTATTAATATATTAAATTTTCTAACGAAATTTACAAATAAATTATTTGTTTACATTGACCAAACGTTTGTCTTTAAAGAAAGGTCGATAGTCAGTGAGGAATAGTCGAGCCACATTCGCCAAATCCAAAGACTACCACAATATTCTATGTGTATACTAAGTATATACGTTTGTTTGATCCATCCCCCCCTCCCTTAATTCATTGCATGTATGATAGACAATTGTAATCTTTCAAAGTGATGAATCTAAAAACTATTTTTTTTTAAATCTGACAGTAGCTGACGTGTGTTAGGCTCAATTTAGAATCCACCCACCCCCCGTTTCTTTTCCCCTTCTGAACCCAATCCTCCTCCAGAGTAAGATCATTGTCAATAAAGCCAGACATTCAAAGCATCTCACAATTTTATTGATTTGTTCCCCCTGACATAATGTGAATTTTTATAGACACTTTTTACAATTGATGACTACATATTTTGTAATAGGTGATTAATTCCCCCTGACTACAAGTAATAATAGACAGCACCAACACAATGGCTTCGTTTAATAATAGACGTTATAAACACATGGACTAAATGTTATAACATACATACAGCTTAAACATAGTAGTTGCATATAATATAAGACAACATAATCACAATGGCTACGTGTATTAATATAAGCCCAGTGTTTGTAATAGACGAATTTAACACACAGTCTACATAGCAGATGTATTCAACACAGTGTCATAACAGACGTATTTAACACACAGTGGCTACATGCAACATCTTGTTCGCATCAGTTACAACATACAACATCTTGTTCACATCAGTTACAACATACAACATCTTGTTCACATCAGTTACTTCCTGCAACATCTTGTTCACATCAGTTACTTCCTGCAACATCTTGTTCACATCAGTTACTTCCTGCAACATCTTGTTCACATCAGTTACTTCCTGCAACATCTTGTTCTCATCAGTTACAACATGCAACATCTTGTTCACATCAGTTACTTCCTGCAACATCTTGTTCTCATCAGTTACAACATGCAACATCTTGTTCACATCAGTTACAACATGTAACATATTGTTCACATCAGTTACAACATGTAACATATTGTTCACATCAGTTACAACATGTAACATATTGTTCACATCAGTTACATGTAACATATTGTTCACATCAGTTACAACATGTAACATATTGTTCACATCAGTTACAACATGTAACATATTGTTCACATCAGTTACAACATGCGACCCAACATAAACATAAAATATTCCATCAAAATATTTGTAACCGCCTTTGTTCAGAACCAAAAAACAAAAAAAACAAAAACACCCAACAACAGAACAACCCAACAACAGAACAACCCAACAACAGAACAACCCAACAACAGAACAACCCAACAACAGAACAGAGTCTCTTCGTTTTCGAGCTCACTATTTCTAAAGTGTCTTAGACAACAAATAAGTTTGTTCGTCCAGTCGAGACTGGCAAACGTTGTAGAATCAATCCGAGAGAACATTGCGTCACACTGGTAGAGAGAAATGACCAGTTCTATGTAAGAGGTCAGATTTTGTTTTTGATCCATTTATTAGTATGCGGATGAGTACGTGACCTCAACTAGACAAGTCATTGGACTGGTCAGTGTGTTTACCAATTCACTAGCTTTTAAATCCCTTCATGTCTTGAACTAATAAACTTTGGACTTGTACAATGGCTACTCATTATGTTATTAAAAAAGTAATTTCTTGATTCAACTATTCAGATGCATTCAAGATGACAGGTTATCTTAAAGACCTACTTAAAGACCTACTTATAGACCTACTTGACAAGTAATTCCCAGTCACTAAATGGTGAACAAAAAATCTGTCAGGTATTACCTATGTACCAGCAGTAGGTCGAATAAAATTCTACAATCGATGCCAACCAAACACTAAATGAAACATCTTAATTAGAAAACGAACAAATTCCTTTTTGTTTTAGTTGATATAACAGAATGATGAATGTAAACCTTTGATACAAACTATTCAAAACCAAATAGCCGAATAGTAGCGTGTATTATATACTCTAACGAGTTCAAAGAACACAACACGAAGACATTGAGTCTAGATTCTAGATCAGTGGTGCTCAACCTAAATTGACCCGAGGGCCATTTTAATTTCCGATACTCGTGCCGCGGGCCACTTGAACGAAAAGGTTCAAAAACGAAATAAAATTGAACTGAAACTATTTGATTAGAAACTAGTGGATGCAACACTACATTAATTAATGGGATATTAATTCAGAAAATGGCTTTATTTCTCTACTTACAATGAGCAACATTGTAGCTACATCTACCACCGACTCATTTTCTGGTTTCTTTTCAGTAAATATTCCCATCAATCTTCCAAAAGTAGTTTAACAATCTTTTATTCGTGACTTATACCAAGAATACCGCTATTGTTGTTTCGTAATGCCGGTTATATGTTATTGTTTTTTAAAACAGCAACACTTTCTTTAGAAACCAAATATGTTGGCCAACCTTGGCTTCTTATCATGTTCCACAAAAGGAAGTAAAGATCCGTTTCACTTTTCCCGGTAGATTCTACGTTCTGAGATCCTAACGTATTTTAGGATACAGTTTTCAGCATTTTCTATTGAAAAAAAAAAAGGGGGGGGGGGGAGGGAGGATTTTCCATACTTTGTGCCAACATTTCGGTGGGCCGAATAGAACCACGTAGCTAGCCGGATCTGGCCCGTGGGTTTATTTTGAGCATCACTGCTCTAGATGATATACGATACTCTGGGTAATTAAATAGGCCTATATTGACTGAAATGTGACACTTTGCTTGACCTAATTAAAACACAGGAAATTGTCAGAGCTCTTCAATTTTCAGAAGAGAAACTAACTACAAAACAATGTTAAGATGGTTTCTCTGAATACGTCTGTTGTTGTAGACTCAAGTAACAAAACAAAAAAGAAAACAGCCAGAAAAAAAAGAGGATGTATTTTCACTTTGAATCATGGGTAGATGCAATGGTGACAAAAGAAAGAGGGAGGGTGTACAGTGGAAGGGCCCATCTTCGTGTCATATCATAGCGATATAGGCTGATTATTAATACATATGGATATGGAAAATGGCGTCAGGCTTTTTTTTTCGTCTGTAGACTTTTTTTGTGTTTTGTTTTGTTATTGTGACGTAACGATCATATCACTAATGCATCAGGGATGTTTACTGCTGACATGGGTAGAGATGAGCCCTAACCCTAACCCTGCATCAGTGATGTTTACTGCTGACATGGGTAGAGATGAGCCCTAACCCTAACCCTGCACCAGTGATGTTTACTGCTGACATGGGTAGAGATGAGCCCTAACCCTAACCCTGCACCAGTGATGTTTACTGCTGACATGGCTAGAGATGAGTCAAGTCCTTTGCTAATTCAACTGTCTACGAGATAATCTAACAGAAGTAATCAGCAATTAGTGTATACACTTCCTTTAGTCAGACCACATTGGTTCAGAGGAAATAACGTACTCTTGTCAATCAAATCTAATCGATACTTTATAGAGCTGGGTCTTTGTTGGTGTTTGTTGACTTGTAGCACCAAACTGATGGTAGACAACTAAACCGCTGTAGGCGTTTTTTTTTTTCACTTGTAAAACTTGAAATAACTAAATAGTTTCTTTGTGAACTGACTAGAATTTTTACTAGAAAAGAGACACATTTAACTTGATAGGAAATGAAATAATTGGAGTAGAGTTTTGTAATAATATAAAAATGCTATTTTGAACAAAATGCTAATTCACTACAAAAACACGTCCTTTCCCTCTGACGTTCTGGAGTTGTCTGTGACCTACCCAAGACAGATTATGACATCATTCACACTACATAGCCACCAAACCAATCATTAACATTTTGTCACCATCACCATAGAATCACACTCACACACACACTCCAAACAGCCTGAATGAAGAAAATAAGTTTACTTTGAAAGATACCATAGAAATACACTCCTTATGTTACAGTACACTTCTTCATTCAAACGCTGCTTGTATCTAACACAGAATCTCATTTTAATAATTTTCTTTAATTAATACACAATACGACCTATTGAAATAGAGACTGTCCTAGTAGATGCATTGAGGATCACAGGACGGACTCTTGCACCGCAGATTCTGATGATTTCATTGCTTGGAATTGTCGGAGAGCAATCAATACATGATCAATTCAAATAGCCATTTTGTTTCTGTTCATGTAGATGAAGTCCATTCATTGAGGCTTCAAGTGTAATGATTTTCCCTTTTGTTTTGGCAGTGGAAAAGAAAAGAGCGAATCAGCGTTTGAATACGGCGCATTGATATCAAAGAAAGGAAGTGTCTCAAAGAAAGCTGTCCCAAAGAGAACTGGTAGTTACGCTCAAGAGAAAGGGAAATTATTAACAAAAAAAAACAAACAAACAAAGAAACTAAATGGCCTTATAATAATCAGAAATTAATATTTAGGCCAGTATATTACCAGAGTTAGTTCAATGTATTTTATAAGTTGTAAAGTTGAATGTTCACAACTACAGAAATATACTTGACAATGAACAATATACACATAAAATATTAAAATGTAAAAATAAATACCATAAATTAATAAAAGCAATGCAAATTAGCAAATGTTTTGAAAGATTTAACTACATTTCAAATCCCAATTGGGCAAATTACGGCCTTCGGACCCCATGCGGCCCACCGGAGTGTTTTAAGCGGCCCTCGGATACCTACAGAAATAAGGTGTGCCCACAGTATATACATATAAAAAATGCAAATATATTTAAAAATAATTCTAAATATCTATATAAATTATTGCAACTGTCTCATTTTAAAAAGTTACAAGTAAACTAAGATTAAGCTAATTGACTGTACTTCAATACACTCAGTCAAAGACACAATCGCAGGCCAGTATTTATTCAATGCTATGAAGAACTGAGTTGACTTGGAAGAAGATGACAAGTGTAACAACTGATGGAACTCAATCTTTTACTGAGAAAAACAGTTAGTTTGTTTGTTGTTGTTGTTTTAAAGAATATACCAACATTAAACTCTAAACAGGAAAGTTAGCACCAAGCTGCATAAAATAACATTATTGGACCATGCTTCACTGTGACCAGTTCCACAGTTCCGGAGCATTACGAACGAGTGTAAATACTTCACATTAAGTAAAACTGTACATTTAGGATTAAAGAATGTGATGTAAAAATACAATAGCAATTTTGTTATTTAAAAATATTTTTAATTGGTTTCAGAAATTGCTAACTCTTATTGTAATAACTCAATTAGTTGTGTGAAAAAAAAGAATGTATAATACAGTATAAATATGAATTAAAAGACATTATACATAGTTAGCTAGCGTATCTTTCTAAGTAGTAAGTACACACACACACTCAAACACACACATACATACATACATACATACATACATACATATATATATATATATATATATATATATAGATAGATAGATATATATGCGGCCCCCCATTCCCAAAATGCGACCCTCGATACAAAAAGGTTACCCCTGCAATAGTATATACTTACATACAAATACCGACCGCTCTCAATTCTTACATGATTACATTAATTGATTTCACGTCATCATATACCTAAGTGGACACAACTAGAGTACATCAGATATTTAAAATATACTAGATAATACGTGCAGACGGAAGATGACCCGGTTGGCCCATCTATCACAATACCAGCTTGGCCTTATTGCTATGTTTATTAAAGAAACTACTATATAAGTAAACAGAGTATAGAGTAACAGGTGATCGACCTTGAAACGCCCTTACAAATAAAAAACAAATAAATAATAATAATGTGCCAAATGAGATTGTCTCATCCTGTAATGCCAAGACCACAGATGTTTGTTAAAGACCACAGATGTTTGTAAAAGACTACATATGTTTGTTAAAGACAACAGATGTTTGTTAACAACCCCCACATGTTTGTTTAAGACCCCACATGTTTGTTTAAGACCACGCATGTTTGTTAAAGACCCCACATGTTTGTTAAAGACCACACATGTTTGTTAAAGACCACACATGTTTGTTAAAGACTCCACATGTTTGTTAAAGACCACACATGTCTGTTAAAGACCACACATGTTTGTTAAAGACCACGCATGTTTGATAAAGACCACACATGTTTGTTAAAGACCACGCATGTTTGTTTTACGATTATGTTGAGAACCAAGGGTACCAAAACAAATAGATCACAGCTGTGTACCAAAATAACCCAATGTCAAGCGACGCTCTCTTTACAGTTTACACATTATGGTTCTTATGTTTCAGAAAATTTAGAACCGCCCGTCCAACATCATGAAAATATATCTCACTTTGAGCAGACTTTACACGATACAGTTACACAAGGAGGTTCACCCAGAATTTTTTTTTCATTTTTAGACTGATTCGAACTTTGACAATTCCAAATGAATAAACTACATGGTATATTTAGGTCCTTTGAGGTTTAATTATTGGTCATTTGGCGTGTGTACAAAGTACAAGCATAATAAATGTTCCCATGTTTTATTTTTTATTTCTTTTAACACATATAACTAGCTGTGCGGTTCGTCAGTTGGGCTCACCAATGCACTGTAAGATGAGACGTGAATTAAAAGACACGTATTGATATCTTGTTGCAACTCTCCGCAGAAAACATCAAATAATGGATTAATAACGAGAATTACAGTAATATCAACATTAAGATCACAGCAATGATAAAATACTAACATACACATCGATGAAATAAATGAAAGTGAATACAAATTTACACTTGTTCCACAAACTAAATCTCTCTGGGACTCAAATGGGCTTTTCATTCTCTTAACATAGACGTCTTGATGGTAACAGAGCTTCTAATGAACTGATCTGTAGAGTTGATGGTGTGCAAGAAACTTCACATTATCTGACCTATAAATGTCTTAGTGTGCAAGAAAAGTTACATTATCTGACCAATAGATGTCTTGGTGTGCAAGAACGTCACATTAACTGACCTATTGACGTCTTGGTGTGCAAGAAACTTCACATTATCTGACCTATAGATGTCTTACTGTGCAAGAAAAGTTACATTATCTGACCAATAGATGTCTTGGTGTGCAAGAAACTTCCCATTATCTGACCCACTGACGTCTTGATGTGCAAGAAACTTCACATTATCTGACCAATAGATGTCTTGGTGTGCAAGAAACTTCCCATTATCTGACCCACTGACGTCTTGATGTGCAAGAAACTTCACATTATCTGACCAATAGATGTTTTGGTGTGCAAGAAACTTCACATTATTTGACCCACTGACGTCTTGATTTGCAGGAAAAGTTACAATTTCTGGCCTATAGATGTCTTTCTGTGCAAGAAACTTCTCATTATCTGACCCATAGATGTCTAAGTGTGAAAGAAAAGTTACATTATTTGACCTATGGACGTTTTGGTGTGCAAGAAACTTCACATTATCTGACCTATTGATGTCTTGGTGTGCAAGAAACTTCACATTATCTCACCTATTGATGTCATCCTGTGCAAGAAACTTCACATTATCTGACCTATTAATGTCTTCCTGTGCAAGAATAGAACTCTTGGTGTGCAAGAAACTTCCCATTATCTGACCTATTGATGTCTTGGTGTGCAAGAAACTTCACCTTATCTTACATATAAACTCTTGCAATGAACAACAAAGTTACGTTTCTTTACTATTCAATTGAATTCCCATTTTTTTCTTTTTGTTTTTAAAAGCTAGATCTAGTTTAGTTCATCATTGAAACTTTATTTTGAAACCAGTGACTAGAGTGTGACTACATGAATTACAGATAGAGAAGGGTGGGGGGTTGGGGTTGGATACTAGATTTTTGTTTTTAACCATTTGCCAAACATTTCTCACATTGGCTCCTGTTCTCAAACTTCCATCATCTCTACAGCCAGATGTGTTGACATTTAAATAGCTGCATTCAAAACTTTTACAAGTAAAATAGAGAACCAGACTAAATAAAATCTGGTAGAAGGATGGTTCGTTTCTTGATGAAACTAATGTATTACGTAAGACACCTTTTATGTGTGGCACGAAATAATGCACTTGTGGGCTTTGGTTTCGTTAAAGTCACTCTAGGTAAAGAAATCAAGCAAGTGTCTTAACTTTGTTAAAAACACCTGATAGGTAGGTCAACCCTTGATGGTTTGTTTCTAAATGATATGATTACTAGGTGTACCGTACTAATACCTTGACAACCTTATCATGGTTATACACAACGACTGAAATCGTCTACAGACTATAAAACAATAGACTATAGCATGTTGATTATAGACTAAAGCATGACTATGGACTAAACTATTACTTGAGCTTAAAGCAAGACTATAGACTAAAACATAACTATAAACTAGACTATAGACTAAAACATAACTATAAACTAGACTATAGACTAAAACATAACTATAAACTAGACTATAGACTAAAACATAACTATAAACTAGACTATAGACTAAAACATAACTATAAACTAGACTATAGACTAAAACATAACTATAAACTAGACTATAGACTAAAACATAACTATAAACTAGACTATAGACTAAAACATAACTATAAACTAGACTATAGACTAAAACATAACTATAAACTAGACTATAGACTAAAACATAACTATAAACTAGACTATAGACTAAAACATAACTATAAACTAGACTATAGACTAAAACATAACTATAAACTAGACTATAGACAGTAAGGAGACGATTCGATTAGGAGTTTGGCGTCAAAAGTTATTTGTTTCATCAAAAGGG
This sequence comes from Biomphalaria pfeifferi, assembly GCA_030265305.1. Taxonomy (NCBI): domain Eukaryota; kingdom Metazoa; phylum Mollusca; class Gastropoda; family Planorbidae; genus Biomphalaria; species Biomphalaria pfeifferi. Next base: position 1,190,962 of record JASAOG010000002.1, on the reverse strand, counting down.
TAAATTTTGGCTTATCGACAATGACGTGACACTAAAACACATTAGTTGGCATCGTTCTTTAGCGTCGAATATCTTTGTTGGACTTCTGCCTGTACCGGTACTATTTGGTTATTTCACTTTGGACTTATCTAACACAAGACTCAGCGCAGAGGCGCTAACAAGACTATAGATTAAAGCAAGACTAAACTATGACTATAGACTAAACTGACTATAGACTTAAGTATGACTATGGACTAAAGCATGAGTATAAAGCATGAGTATTGACACTATTTACCTGTTCTGTAAAAGTCTATTATGGAGTTAAAGACTGCAGGATGGCGATCAAAGAAATACTCCTGTTTGCCCTTCCCACTGGACATGTGCAGGGCGGCGAGTCTTGAAAGTCTGGAGTTGGGAATGTTTTTGAGTGTGCTGACGTGGGTCTCGTGCCGAACTCCACCTACGTTCAGCAGCACCCTCTCGTCGCTGCTGGTGTCCCCCAGGTCCTTCCGCCTCCGAATGGGCGTGCTGTTGTGGTGGTGCACGGACTGTTTGATTGGTTCGTTGTTGCAAGCCCCGCCCCCCATAAGGTCATCCCAGACCCGGACGTGTGTAGTTGTGTCCTCCTCCACTGAGTCTGTCCGGACGTAACCTTTCTGCCAGTGAAGCCGGTGCTTGGTGGAGCCGTGGCGCTTTGGGGTGAACGCCTGCTGGCCGTCAGACTCCTTGGGAGTGTCTGTGCTCGGACCCGCTGTGTAGCAGTTGGTACCTTGCACATCATGGATGAGCCCTCTCTGTGCATCGTCTTTGGTGGAAGTCCGGCCAGACCTAATGGTTGGCCGGTCAGCAAATATCATGCCCTTCAGTTTGGAAGACAGCTTGCCTGGCATTTAGCCGTTCATCTGCAACTGATCGAAACAAAAACAAAATGTCAATGTTATTAAACGTAAAGATTGACAGTCTTTCTGCAAACAGGACCCTGCTTCATTAATATCATTGTTAAGGTCAAACATAGTGTGGCTTAATTCTCATGCTGTGGTCAATAATTGCCGATTGCAACAAAGGTCAAGTAAATATTATATTTAATTAACTAAACTTTATTTTTCCTTAATTACAATTCTGAGAATCATTGACCTAAGTGAGTTGTTCTCAAAACAAACGACACACACACACACACACACAGGATGTGACACACACACACAGAGGATGTGACGCACACACACACACATATCCCTTCCTCAACCTTCATCTCCTAGTTTATTATCGTCTGAGTTCCTTCAGAAAAGTCTCTCCCCCCCCCCCCCTCCCCATGTGATTCTTCTAGAAGCGGAATTCATCTACTGTATTTAGAGCTAACACTAGAGGCTTACAGAACAAGACAAAAATAATTGGAAGAACATGACGTATCAAATGTCTACTTTCTAAACGGAGTGTGGTTTTCATGGGGACAATTCTAAGGCCTAGACAAAACGTTGACGATTGCAACTATAAAAATTGATAAAAAGATATATGCCAATTTATTAAAAAAAACAACAACATGCATACACACCATCCAAAATTGTTGCAATTTAAGTTGAAAGATGTTTATGTCTGCTCAAATGTCAATCTAGTGAAAGAAAAAAGGGATATAAATCAGTGAGTTCTCGCTGATACATAAACATAGTTTCCTCCCCCTGCCAAGCAATGTAAATGTCTTGAAGGTTCGACTCGCTTCTGAAAGTTCATGTCAGGCAATGCTCATCAGATGGAGACGTTTGCTCCTGTTTAAGTGGGCTACATGATACCCTAACATCCTGTCAGACTTGGACTTGTACCCGTGTCAGATCTTCAAATGAAAGGATATTCTTCTTGTCATCTCCACCCATCCAAACGTGTGTAGTTGTGTAGTAGTTCCTAGGGAAAGTCTTTCACTCTTTTTGTTTGACCATGAAAGGTCAGCATCAGAATTTGTTGTATTTGGATGTCTCTAGCTTTTCCCGAGTAGATCTTATCATAATAGTAGTACCAGAATTTGTTTCATACCCAATAAAGAAATATAGAAATAAAGGTCCAAAAAAAACAACAAAAAAACAACCGAATTTCAACTCTTCAAAAATAAAAAATTGAACAACTGTTGTCGTTACGTTTTGATTTAGAGGGCTCAGAAGATGTATGGCTGTTATTGTACAAATTGTTAACAAAGTCATCTGTATTTATTATTATTATTTATTATTTGATACAAAGAAATACATTAGCAGCAATTGGCTTCTAAGGAAATGGATAACTCTTACAAAGATTGCTGCCAATGTATTTGGAACTCTAGCTTAAAATATAACTTAAATAGACCCCCAGCGGACAATACTCCAAGCTGTCTGCATGGCGTGGCGAAATATGGTCTCTAGTTCTGCGTAGTCATGTGAAATACTGCACTCATCTCTAGTTCTGCATAGTCATGTAAAATACTGCACTCATCTCTAGTTCTGCATAGTCATGTAAAATACTGCACTCATCTCTAGTTCTGCATAGTCATGTAAAATACTGCACTCATCTCTAGTTCTGCGTAGTCATGTGAAATACTGCACTCATCTCTAGTTCTGCATAGTCATGTAAAATACTGCACTCATCTCTAGTTCTGCGTAGTCATGTGAAATACTGCACTCATCCCCGTGTCTGTGTAGTCATGTGAAATATTGCACTCATCCCCGTGTCTGTGTAGTCATGTGAAATATTGCACTCATCTCTAGTTCTGCGTAGTCATGTGAAATACTGCACTCATCTCTAGTTCTGCGTAGTCATGTGAAATACTGCACTCATCCCCGTGTCTGTGTAGTCATGTGAAATATTGCACTCATCCCCGTGTCTGTGTAGTCATGTGAAATATTGCACTCATCTATAGTTCTGCGTAGTCATGTGAAATACTTCACTCATCATTAATCTTCAGTGTCAAAGACAATGAAATGTTTAAAACTTACGGTTACTGAGTTCATTCAAAGAAGAATCATGAGCGTTAATGAAACTGTTATGTTATTAATGATTATGATGTTGATTAGGATATCGAGGTGTGTGTGTGGGTGTCTAGTGAAAGGCTTAACATACTTAGACCTACATACCAAGCGGCAAATGTTCCGTCACCAGATGTAATATTGACTATATCATTTAGCTGTCAGCACCGCACGTGTTATGTAAACCTGGCCCCTGCTCAGCCCGAGCAAACAGACAGACAGACCAGTCTACTTAACACATTATTCAGCAATTCACGTGTAAATAAGGGCATAGATAACAACGCATTAGTTGGGGAGAAGCAAGAGACGAATTACCTCCCTTTCCTCCCCCCCCCCCCCCCCCCGTTTTATTTCAACATTGCAGTGTTTGGGTATGAAGAAAACAATGTTGTTTTTTTTATTATTATTCCAATGATGACCTCCCCTTTGGAATTTTCCAGACACTACACAGTTTATACAAACTCAGGATGCAAATATTTCGCCAACCCATTTCATACAACGTATAAATGATTAATTTATGGGAGGGAGATAATTCACATTTACTTATTACACAAATATTTAGTGAGCATTTAAAAATGTAATATACTATTTATAACAACAATCTAATATTTGGTGAGAAATGTATAAAAAACAACAACAACATATTAAATGAGCAATTTCTAACTACAAGCCAGTATTTGTGATTGAACAAGTGTTTGTTTTAGGTTCGTTCTGATACCAGTGTTGGTGTTCTGTGTGTCTACGTCTGCTACACAACGTCTGCTACGTGTATAACACCAGCTAGAGTTAGTGTGTGTGTGTGTGTGTGAGTCTGCGCGTGCCTTGTACACCTGATGTGTCACAACAGATGTCTCTTCAATCAAACACAATTATGCCATCGCCTTACATAGAATAGAGAAACTCATTAAGTGTCATCAGCAAGTTTTGAACACATTTGTTCCTTCAATGGCGTCAGTAACCAGTTAGATACACGGACATAAATCTAGTGAATTTTAGCGAGAGGCGTAGCTAGAACATGGTGTATATGTCAGAACTCTATGGTGGGGGCAGAGATATCGATCAGTATGGTGTTACATTCATATACAACTATAATTATTAATCACAGGGCCATTTCTTTAAAGTCTATGCAAGAGTGCAGAATTTGACTTGTTTACGCAGGAACCAATCCTATATATTGTTACGTCTAACATTGACTATGCCATGCCCTAGTATATTCAAACAATATCTTTGTTTCCCAAATACGTACATAGGCTGTGATCTTTTTGTATCAATAGTCAATGAGAAGAAGATATAAAACAAAACATGTCGCTATTCGACTCTACATCATTTACAAAGAGAAAAACAAAAACCAAATGAAATACTTAGAAAGACACAAAGATAGAGGCACATTTCTTATTCCTAATGCTATCACTAATTCGTACAAGTGCTCTTTTTTCCGTAGTGCCATTAGATGGAATGGGTTGCCTAAATCAGGCACAAAAATCAACAACTTGGCAGAGTTTAAATCACTGATTAACATGCATAACTAGATTGACCTAGGGACACGCGTAGGACGTAATCATCTTCTTTTTTAATTATCGTCTGTAATAGATAAGATAAAATCTTGTAAAGTCACAATGCACATTGTTTGGCTGCTAATTACTTACTGTGCTAGAAATATTCCCAATAGTCCTCCTTCTAACAACGAATCGACTTCTTAATGATAATAAGATCAATAGTAGCGAGAGAAATGCAATGACTCTCTACTCACTCCCACGATACACTTGGAGTTAGAGTGCTCACGCTCTCGAACTGTTGCGTGAAAGTTCTACTATTTGTCTTCTGGTATTCGCTGGGTCGACTCACCTGGGTTTAATGTCAGCCAGTCGTTGTACTAGCTCAGAGTTCGCACGCTTTTGTTTGTATTTTGTTAGAAGTACTCACATTTGAGTTCATGCAATTAGAATGGAAACGGAATTTCTAACAAAGCCAGTTCATTTATGTTGTTACAGGTGGTGGCTGTATTTGTATGTGTCTGCGAGGTTATTCATCACACTTTAAAATAAGTTTTTGTTTCTCAGTATAAAGTGCAACCCTCGGGCACGATCATATGCGCCTCAATGATGGTTTTGGTTTAGATTTTATACAGAGATGATTTTAACTTTTAACTTATAAAAAAAGATATAAATATTTAAGAATTCAACTATATGTCCAAACTACTATATTAGTAAAGAACTGAACTACTATTCAACTAAACAACTATTGAACAATAGAGTAGTGAGATTTATAACATGAATATTCCACTTCGATTAGAGTAACACTATTAGTGAAATCAGTAGACTTAGAGACACTTCAGGACAGAAGAATAAAAAGTAAAGTGGTTATAATACATAACAAACTAAACCATAATTTACAAATAAAAAAACAAGACCCAATGAAATGCTCATAAAAACACAAAGATAGAGGTACATTTGTTATCCCATACGCAAGAACCAATTCTTAAAAATGCTCCTTGTTCCCTAGTGCCATTAGAGAATGGAATAGGTTGCCTGAATCAGCCAGGAAAACCAACGACTTAGCAGAGTTTAAGTCATTAACATTCATGACTACATTGACACATGGAATGCGTTGGACGCAATTATCTTCTTTTTTTTTTTGAAGTAACGTCTGTACTATATAAGATAAGAACTAAACAACTATTTAACTTTAGAAATAAACAACTATTTAACTTATTAACTTCTAAGCAACTAAATAACACATATACTATACAGCTATTCCACTAAACAATTATTGAATGCAACTTAAACAAATACTGAACTTAACACGCAGTGGCTTTATTTTTCTTTAGAACTAAAGATTAGGGATAGAAATATTAAATTATTAAAAATATTACAGAGGAGCTATGTAACAAAAGAAATGTCTGCGTTTGTTCCAGAGGAATACGTCAATAAAGATGGAGTAGACTAGTAGACCTATACATAAATAATGCATATATTTATGTATGTAAATATGTCATTTCTAAATGCGAATAAAGATGGAAGATGTGAAAGCAAGTCTATCGACCTGGTCCAATGGTGAGCACTGGACCGACAGTTGGACAAGTTATTATCTAAGCTCTAGACTGGCCAACTTTTTTTTACTTCAGTTTCTTTCGTCTTTTTCCTTGATTCTACCAGTGAGTGCCTCTCCTTTTCTTGATTCTACCAGTGAGTGCCTCTCCTTTTCTTGATTCTACCAGTGAGTGCCTCTCCTTTTCTTGATTCTACCAGTGAGTGCCTCTCTTTTTCTTGATTCTACCAGTGAGTGCCTCTCCTTTTCTTGATTCTACCAGTGAGTGCCTCTCCTTTTCTTGATTCTACCAGTGAGTGCCTCTCCTTTTCTTGATTCTACCAGTGAGTGCCTCTCCTTTTCTTGATTCTACCAGTGAGTGCCTCTCCTTTTCTTGATTCTACCAGTGAGTGCCTCTCCTTTTCTTGATTCTACCAGTGAGTGCCTCTCCTTTTCTTGATTCTACCAGTGAGTGCCTCTCCTTTTCTTGATTCTACCAGTGAGTGCCTCTCCTTTGCTTGATTCTACCAGTGAGTCCATCGCCTTTGCTTGATTCTACCAGTGAGTGCATCGCCTTTGCTTGATTCTACCAGTGAGTGCTTCTCCTTTTCTTGATTCTACCAGTGAGTGCCTCTCCTTTTCTTGATTCTACCAGTGAGTGCCTCTCCTTTTCTTGATTCTACCAGTGAGTGCCTCTCCTTTTCTTGATTCTACCAGTGAGTGCCTCTCCTTTTCTTGATTCTACCAGTGAGTGCCTCTCCTTTTCTTGATTCTACCAGTGAGTGCCTCTCCTTTTCTTGATTCTACCAGTGAGTGCCTCTCCTTTTCTTGATTCTACCAGTGAGTGCCTCTCCTTTTCTTGATTCTACCAGTGAGTGCCTCTCCTTTTCTTGATTCTACCAGTGAGTGCCTCTCCTTTGCTTGATTCTACCAGTGAGTGCCTCTCCTTTGCTTGATTCTACCAGTGAGTCCATCGCCTTTGCTTGATTCTACCAGTGAGTGCATCGCCTTTGCTTGATTCTACCAGTGAGTGCTTCTCCTTTTCTTGATTCTACCAGTGAGTGCCTCTCCTTTTCTTGATTCTACCAGTGAGTGCCTCTCCTTTGCTTAATTCTACCAGTGAGTGCCTCTCCTTTGCTTAATTCTACCAGTGAGTGCCTCTCCTTTGCTTAATTCTACCAGTGAGTGCCTCGCCTTTGCTTAATTCTACCAGTGAGTGCCTCGCCTTTGCTTGATTCTACCAGTGAGTGCCTCTCCTTTGCTTAATTCTACCAGTGAGTGCCTCGCCTTTGCTTAATTCTACCAGTGAGTGCCTCGCCTTTGCTTGATTCTACCAGTGAGTGCCTCTCCTTTGCTTAATTCTACCAGTGAGTGCCTCGCCTTTGCTTAATTCTACCAGTGAGTGCCTCGCCTTTGCTTAATTCTACCAGTGAGTGCCTCTCCTTTGCTTGATTCTACCAGTGAGTGCCTCGCCTTTGCTTGATTCTACCAGTGAGTGCCTCTCCTTTGCTTAATTCTACCAGTGAGTGCCTCGCCTTTGCTTAATTCTACCAGTGAGTGCCTCTCCTTTGCTTAATTCTACCAGTGAGTGCCTCGCCTTTGCTTAATTCTACCAGTGAGTGCCTCGCCTTTGCTTAATTCTACCAGTGAGTGCCTCTCCTTTGCTTGATTCTACCAGTGAGTGCCTCGCCTTTGCTTGATTCTACCAGTGAGTGCCTCTCCTTTGCTTAATTCTACCAGTGAGTGCCTCGCCTTTGCTTAATTCTACCAGTGAGTGCCTCGCCTTTGCTTAATTCTACCAGTGAGTGCCTCGCCTTTGCTTCTAAATAGATTCTAGAAATAAAAAAATAACCCTTTGGGTCAGGGTTTTGTGACAAAAGAGATACAAGACACAGATAGCAAAGACAAACAGACACAAACACTCTTTTGATCCCCTGGCAATCAAATCATTAAATAGAAACTATTTGATTACCTTGTCACATGTAAATTATGAGTAAGTCTGGTGTGAATGTATAATTTGGTTTTCTATAGTTATAATGTTTTGTTTAGTGTAATCATGGTGTAATGCACACATTGTAAGACAAATTTCCTTATGGATAATAAAGATTATTATTATTATTTACTCTACCACTCATTTTTTTCTCTTCTTTCTCTCCACTCTAACGCTAGCACTTTTTTCTCTCCACATCTGACTTTCTCTCTCTTTTAAGTGTCACATCTGCAGTAAAATAAGTCAGTATTTAAACAGCAACCCTTGGATTGACATCCGAAGCTCTAGTTTGAAAATCGTCTACTGTCTATGAATTAGCCGAAACAAAACAATAGTTTTTTTCTCAGAATAGCAACATACATAACAATTTGAATAGCAAACAGCCACTTGACCAATGCATAACCACTTGGACAGATAAAGCCATGGGCACACTAATGGCATTAGAACACATTGATACAATTTTGTCTAACTTATTAGCACATCTCAATAATTTGCCAACCAACCAATCTTGTATTTTTAGCACTTTACTCAATACTGGTTCTTTGTGGGAAAAGAAACTTAAAACATTTTTTTATTCAAAGGATGTCGATGGTAGAGCTAAACAAACAGTAGGCCTATAAAAATAAAAAAACAAAAAAACTAGAGGTCTTGTCAGGCAATATGCCATTACCCTACTTGCAGAGTAGGTCATTTCAATGCTGATTGATCAAAATTATATTGTATTGACTTAATCAAACCAACTACTTAACAGTGTCAACAGTTTTTTGACATAACCAAACCAACTACTTAACAGTGTCAACAGCTTGTTAACATAATCAAACCAACTACAGACTACTTAACAATTTCAACAGTTTATTGACATAATGAAATCAATTACTTAACAGTATCAACAGTTTATTGACACCACTTAGACATCAGTGGATATTCTAGAAATGACTAACACGAAGATTGGAAAGGAATAAACAATTCTTAGTCTCGCGTTGACACAATTAGACAAAACTAAACCAATAGACAGTGTCAATTATCTGTTCCCGAAACGATGCCATCCATTAGACTTGAATTTATTGCTAATCAAGTTAGTTCATAGAGATAGAGCGAAACAACTGATCAGCGAAAGAATCTGAGAGAGAAAGTGTGTGTGAGAGAGAGAGAGAGAAAGTGAGAGACAGAGCCTAAAGAAAGAAAAAGAGATGAATACGACGGGCTGGAGGAGAGAGACAAACCGAGAGCATGGGTTTGGGAGGGGGGCTGAAAAAGAAAACTGAAATCAACCAGATGAACCTAATCTTTCTGTGCACTCTGAAAAAGATAATGTTTTTACATGATCAATAAGATTTAAGAAGAAAGAAAACTTCTTTGATTCAATAATCTCTTTAAAGAATAATTCACATAGCTGCTTCGTAACTCATTTCTATTTAGGATCTAATCAATAAATGCATATTCAAGGTATGAGAGTTGTTACTATTGTGCTTATTAGATAAAAAAAACAGCAGTTGCAGCAGTGACTAACAGGCTTTGGTTTCTTGCTGCTGCCAGTGCCTCGTTGATCCAATTCATCTTTCGTAGATCCTCGGCCTTCGTAGACTGATGGACGTGCTTAACGAGCGCTAACACTGACCTCAACTCCGCAAGATGTAAATACATTTTTAAAAATGCCAGCCCTCTTCACTGTTGCTCAAAGAAATGTGCACATTTATCACATTGACAGACCGCTGGCTAGGATTTCTCCTCCAAGCCAAAATTGAAAGAGATTCTATCAAAGGCAAAAGAGGAATGGAGAAAGACAGTAAACATATCTTGAGTGGTGCCCCAACCGGCTAAGGGATAGGTGAAGATGTCCACTTTAAATCACGTCCCTGTCCTCAGGACCACATAGTACTGTACTGCAGTTTTACTATCTAGGGCAGCGGTTCTCTACCTTTTTATGTCGGCGACCCCCTTTTTACGATTCTCCACTATGCGAGATGCCTAAGTAACTGTGCTTTTCATAATGTTTTAAAACAGTTTACTAAATGTAAACATTTGATATGCTTTGCCAAAGTTTTAGGTTTCATTACGAAACAATTGTCATTATACTCTTGAAATAAATAGTTCTCATTATGATTACATTATAAACAAATAATATTGCATCTTTGTGACATGCATTAATTTATTATTCTATTTCTTATTCACCATTTTTATATTGCATACTTAAGTGACTATTTAAAAAACAAAGCATGACGTAGAACATGCAGCGGCAGGGTCCATACTGTCAGTGCTCTTAGTTGAGAACCCTTGGTTTAGGGAAAAGACAGCACTACAAGATCACAACTATGGCATAAGTTAGAGTGAGTGAAAGGAAGAAACAAAATTATTTTGAAAAGGAAGGGGGTTGTTTCGAACTGAAAGAAAAGACACAAATTAAACTTTAAGGCCATATTATTAGGTCCTTAGGCTAGCAAAGACCTTCCTTCAGGGAACATACCAGGAAAAAGATGAGGCAGACAGAGAAAGCAATGGAAAGATAACTTAAAATAATGGACATTGAAAGAACTTCTATGCAAAGCAAAAGTTAGAGAGGAACAGAAAAAAAGACGATCAACAGATCACATGTGGTGCCCCAAGGTGTGAATCAGACAGAACGTGACCAACTCCAAAGTGCCATCACTTCCTGTTGTTGTTGTAGTTGAATTTCAAACGTTTTCTTACATAAATAAATAGAATTTCATTGACTATGACTACAAACAGCTATTTCAGAGAGTGTATTTTTGTTTCATTAGACACGAAGTAGTCTTCAAGAGCTATGATAAGAGTAAAGAAAATTGCCAAAAGGTTGTCTGTTGATAGGCTTGAACTCCCGCAGTTGTGTCAGTAATTTTCTACTGTTTCTTTATTTTATCATGCGGTTCTATGAAATCTAGATTCAAGGAAGACGAAATTGAGATTAAATATGAGAATAAAGTGACTGGAAAATTGTTGGACAATCTGCTTGAGAGTGGGACGATGAATAGAACAAGTTTAAATTATGAAAAATCACTCTTATTGAAAAAAAAAAAGAGGCCGGGGGGTGGGGTGAGTGACTGATACATGTACAGAGATAGGCAATACACTATCAAAACAAAATAGAAGCTGAAAAAAACAATCTTCGTGGCAAGTCAGAACTTAACGGAGTCTTGAACCAGGAACATGGAAAGCTGATCTCAAAAATAGCTCTGACGATTTTCCTGTAAGTGTAACTGTTGATGTATGTCGCTAAGAAAAGAATTACTAGGCCATTGGCCACACACTAGGAAAACTTGGTTTGACCTTTACAATTTTTCAACGTAACAAGGAAAAGATTTAAATTAGGCTAGAGAACTAGACCTAGATCAAAATCCAGCATCGGTTTTGAAAGGAATATTGCATTAGGGAATTTCCGAATGTAAGGCATTATTGATTCAAGAGTTTAATAAATTAAAAATGTTCCATTGTTTTTTAATACAACATTCATTAGTTATGAGAAAAACAATTACAACAAAAAACAACAACAAAAAAACACCATGACGTAGTGTACCGAGTGACAGTTGCTATTAAATTTAAAGTTAATTGATAGATTCTCTAAGCTTTGCTTGTATTTTACGTAAATCTAATATACATTACAATCTAGATTCTAAATCTTAAGAGTTCTAAATCTGAAGAACCATTAAATATATTACTCATTTCTACCTTGCCCGCTGGTCTAGTGGATATCGTGGTTCGTAAAAGGAGCAGACAGTAACAAAATAACAAGTACGAGTTTGCAAAAAAAACATTTTAATGTAAAGTACAAGTCGTATGATGGAGGTCAACTGTATTTGTTTTAAATCAAACATCAATGTTAAAAGACTGAAACGTACATATAACACACACACACACACACACACAGAGAGAGAGAGAGGGAGGGAGAGAGAGAGAGGGAGGGAGGGAGGGAGGGAGGATTGTTTTCTTGTTCTTGTCTTTGGTCAATTAAAATTCCGTGTTTTTTTTTTGTTTTTTTTGTTTACATTGAAGTTATGGACTCTGTGTGACTCTCTTTGGTATTAAAAGAAATGTGTTCTCATTGAAGTAACTCTAAGGGGATAGGGTTAAAGACAAAACGAACATTTTGTTTGCTGCCTTTATGGAAACAGTCATGTCAGAGTTGTCTGTAAAATTTGATTTAAAGGCTAGACAAATAAAGGGCAACAATTCAGTGCTCAATCAATGAATCTCCTCAACTTGTGTGTCTGCTTGTCGAGAAGCAGGAGCTCGAGAAATAACGTGTATCTACTTACGTGTACCATGAAGGAATATGTACAGTGTGTGTGTGTGTTTGAAGTGTGAGCTTTATACTCTGACTGTGTGTTTACTCAGTGCGCGTGCGTCTGTTGGCACGTGTGGGTGTTTAAACTGTATGTTTAACACCGTGACACTTAAGGACACGTTCAACTCCTCATTTGAAGCGCGTGAGTCATGGAGGGGAAAAGGTAGAAATTCAAAAAGTTGGCAGCGTGTGCAAAGCTGTAGTGACATCTCCAGCAAAGCATGACAACTGAAGGATGATAGAGGAGGATAGAAGAGAAACAAAATGACGGAGAGCGAGAGAGAAAGATAGAGTTAGAGGAAGAGAGAGAAAGATAGCGGAAGAAGGAAAAAAAAACTCAAAGAAAGAGGTCAAGAGAGAAAGATGAAGAGTGAGACAACGAGAGCAGAAAAGAAATAACGAGGACGAGGAGAGAGATATCCAACGCGAGTAGAGGACGAGTTCTCCCTACCACTTACAGCCTGCAGGAAACATGTTTCTCCTACTCCAGACACTGATCGATATTTCAAACTGGACACTGGAGCTAGTTAAAAGTAAGTGTGAACCTAGGAGCAGGCGGCTCACAGACTATCTGTGACCTGCACACAATGCTAACACACCACCACACAATGCTAACACACCACCACACAATGCTAACACACCACCACACAATGCTAACACACCACCACATAATGCTAACACAAAGATCGCCAAGTAAAAACAACGTGTTGATAAAGGCTCATGATCCGGTGGACACTATTAATATAATCAATTAGGTGTCTATAAACACAAACCAATAAAGACACTATCAATATAATCAATTAGGTGTCAATAAACACAAACCAATGAAGACACTATCATATAATCAATTAGGTGTCAATAAACACAAACCAATGAAGACACTATCATATAATCAATTAGGTGTCTATAAACACAAACCAATGAAGACACTATCATATAATCAATTAGGTGTCTATAAACACAAACCCCCAAAGACACTACCAATTGCGAGTGTTTAAACGCGAACCCATGAAGACACTACAAATTTAATTAAGTATCCCATAATTAGGCTAATAATTGAATGCATTCTCTGTTTGGAACAGTAACAAACTAGAGCAGACACAAACTAGAGCAGACACAAATTAGAGCAGAGAGATTCATACGGAAGGAATATTCACATTGCATGAGCGTAACAGCTTTAGTAAACTCATTTGATTTAGAGACCACTCAGGATAGAAGACCAACAAGTACTATGTACTGAGCGCACTTGGTGCGTTTGTTACTTCAATAGTCAGAGCACAGACTACACGATTATATTTACTTTTTTCGAGTATAATTTTTAAACATTCTTTTTTATTATACACAATGCGACTCTTTTTGTTCATCTCGTTTTGTTTCTGTTTCCGTGGAAGAGAAACTATTCTAGGCATTTCGTTTTCGATCAAGTATACGACCATGTATGGGGAACTTACAACTGTAAATACAACAATTATTTATATCAATAAGATAACTGCACTGTCTATATATTTTTGGTGTATTCAAGATTTAAATTTAAAAAGGGGATTTCTCAGCTAAAATTCTTTCGATTACATTGGAAACAAACTCTCTAATCCTATTATATATCCTTGCATTCGGTTAGATCTCTTTAAATGTCAATATCGATACAGACCAGCTGTCGATTCCCTGACTCAGTGTCAATGACACTATCGATACTGACCAGATTTGTCGTGGGAAAACGCCCGTTATACATAGACTAAAAAATAAATAAATAGAAAATATGTGAACGTTTGCTCTAAATATGAAACCTCAAAAAAAAACACAAAAAAAAAACAAGCAATCTAAGCTTAATAACAGAAGGAAAGAGTTTAACTCCTGTATGATATAATTTTTCTGAATTCTATAAAATACAATCCCATTCTCTGAAATAAACATCTCGCATTGTTTAGGGTAAGATCTGTATAGTCCCAAAAAAGTTGGCTGTGGTGATGCTGTTGTTTTATGTAAAGTTTTCTTTCAGACTTTGCGATCTATAGGACAGATGATGTTAAGGTCATCTGTTTCTTTGGCCAACGGGTAACGAGAAGGGTTTCATGTGTCCAGCACAACGACTAACTGCCTTTACTTTCCCCAACTAAAGTCAGGCAGGTTGTGTTATGTGTAATGCACAGATTTAATTGTAACACAATATGTATCCTCATGGATAATGAAGATTATTAGTATTATTAGAATTTTAATGTCCCTGGCTCCACACTAGCTCTAATTGTAACATACAATTTGTAAAGGAAAAGAAAAGCGCTTGGATTTGTGCTGTCCACTCCTATTGACCGTTAAGAGAAACAGATGACCACTACATCATCCGTTCAAAAGACATCTAGGGAAAACTTCCTCTAGCTGAAGTGGTCGAAAATAGGCAAAGTTTTTTCCGAATGACTGATATCTACTTCCTCGACCTGTATATATGTTATAGCGCGTAGAGACCAAACATGAGTCCGACTAGAGTTTAAAGATCTAACCTTATTCTCCCCCTTTCCCCGTGCATTTTGAAACCTTTCTATGCAAAGCAGATTGTTAATTCAATACGGCATGGATGCATTAGTTCAAAATTAGAATCGTGTGTGTGTGTGAGTGGAGATGGGGGAAAGGAGGGGGCTAAGCGAATTTAGAAGTTATTTATTGTTATTTGTCTGTAAGATAAGCTGGTTTTACACTCGTAAGATAAGCTGGTTTTACACTCGTAAGATAAACTGGTTTTACACTCGTAAGGTAAACTGACTTTACACTCGTAAGGTAAACTGACTTTACACTCGTAAGATAAACTGACTTTACACTCGTAAGGTAAACTGACTTTACACTCGTAAGATAAACTGACTTTACACTCGTAAGATAAACTGACTTTACACTCGTAAGATAAACTGATTTTACACTCGTAAGATAAACTGACTTTACACTCGTAAGATAAACTGACTTTACACTCGTAAGATAAACTGGTTGTGAGAAACATAGGAGAAACTTGTGTATACAGAATAAAGTTTTATGTTTTCAATTGATATGCTATGAGACGAATTCTATAACTATGTAGTACTGTTTCAATTTTTTTTTCATTGTGTGTGTTTGTGAATAAGTGTTTGTGTGAATAAGTGTGTGTGTGTGTGCAGGGGTGATGACCATTATTTTAACCAAATATAAGTTACTAGAGGAAGTGCATCTAAAAAAGATAATAAATCGCAACCACTGGTCAATTCTTATTATCTATGTTTCATTTTCAAAAAATGGTAAGAAAAGTGACAGACATAAAACCCAGATTTTGCTAACAAAAGCTCCTAATCAAACGCCGTAGATCTTTGTATTGAAGAAGTAGGTTCAAACCGAAACCATTCATGTGTTACAGCTTTTGTGGGGGAAATAAAAATTCTACAACTTTATGCTACTGCTTACACATATGACACATATCAGAAGGAGATTATAGTCATTCATACCTTTAAAAGTGTAAATAAACATTGTCTTAAGCTTACAAAATTATTTATAGTCAAGGACATAAACGATAAATTCATAGAAAAAAAAGATGGTTTATATATATATATATATATATATATATATATATATGTGTGTAAAGCTTTGATGAGTGAATTAGAGATTCAAAATATAGATTATAATGTTAGAAAGTAACTATTGGGATCAATACGCCAATTGAAAGTATCACTTAGTAATAAGTGGTTAGTCTCTACTAGTAGTTCTGCCTCAAAAAGAATTTCTGATGCATGAAACCAAGACCAACGTCTACAATCAACGCTAAGTTAATGTTATTACAAATTCCACTGTGGCTACCCAAACGAAAGATATAAATATCTTACACTAGTAAATGAACCTACGAAGAAAAAAAAACGCTAACAACATTCATGGCAAAACAACAAAGAAAGTGAACAAATTATTCATTGTCTTTCAAACCAAAATGTAAACAAAGCGAAGAAGCTTAGAACTAACCAAATACAACAGCAACACTTGCCGGTACGTCGTTGAATGCCAGATAATAGAATGAAAAGAAATACCAAACACACCAACGATTGCATGTGAGATCGGTGCTGTAGTCCGAGTTAGTCCTCACGTCAGGTCACATCACACTTATAGATCTAAGTCTTTTGGCTTGACTCGTCCATCATGGCGACTGCAGCAGCATCCTATGAAGTTGTGTATGGATCAAACTAGCAGCCACTACATTGCCGTGATTTTCACGAGGAAGAAGGGGAGAGTTTTTTTTTTTCTCTTTTGGTCTTGTTTTTTAGCTGGCAACAAACGGCGGGATTGTAGGGGTCGTATCGATCTCCTGTGAGTGAGGCGGCATAAGCCCCGACGTCCTGCGCTCGGGAAGGAGAGGCTAAAAGATGAGCGGCAGAGGGAGAGTGTGAGTTGGAAAGAGGAATAGACAAGAGAGAGAGAATGTAATAGGAAAAAATGTGTGTGTGTGAGAGAGAGAGAGAGAGAGAGAGAGAGAGTACCAAACAACTACACAAAATAATAATATTAAAGAAAGAAGAAGAACGTATGAAAGAAATAGTCGCGTGCAGACGGCAAGTTGGGGAATGAAATGAAAATAGAACATGTGACAGAGAAATTGAAAAAGAGAGAGCGAAAGACAGAGACACGGAAAGAGAGAGAGAGAGAGAGAACGCTAAACACATAAAAGAGAAAAAGGAGAATCAGAATACACGAGACTGCCCCAGGCGATGGAGCAACTAATTGAGGCTGACCATTGGTTGAAAAATAACTGACCAGGTCTTGTGGGAGACTAAGTTAGTCTTACCAACAGATGCCTTAAGTGGAACGTGGCCAACTGGACTCAGGCATTTCATGACGTTGAAAACCACTCTGTGTGACATCACTAAAGACTGGCAGAATCTAAGTTTGAATGGACTTAAAACTTAAGACAACAATACTTTTAGGTGGATTTGGAGAGAGATGACCTATTGTTAGTGGATCAACTGTTAGTTGTTAGTAGACCTACTGTTAGTGGATCAACTGTTAGTTGTTAGTAGACCTACTGTTAGTGGATCAACTGTTAGTTGTTAGTAGACCTACTGTTAGTGAATCAACTGTTAGTTGTTAGTAGACCTACTGTTAGTGGATCAACTGTTAGTTGTTAGTAGGCCTACTGTTAGTGAATCAACTATTAGTTGTTACTAGACCTACTGTTAGTGAATCAACTGTTAGTTGTTAGTAGACCTACTGTTAGTGGATCAACTGTTAATTGCTAGTAGACCTACTGTTAGTGAATCAACTGTTAGTTGTTAGTAGACCTACCGTTAGTGGATCAACTGTTAGTTGGTAGTAGACCTACTGTTAGTGTTAGAAAAAACATATATTTACCCAAACATTGCAATTATTATTGATCAATACAGGTTTTTTTTTCATATATATTTCATATAGATAAAAGTTAGAATTTCAATGTCGACGTTGTCAACATCAAATCAATTAAATGTTCAAATAAAATAAAATACTAAAGAGTTTATAACAGAATTACAAAGAGAGTTCATGTTTTCGCATGAACTCCGAAGCAGCCTACTGTTTGGTAAATATAGAATGTGTAAATGCAGTTTTTGATTTTTTCAGCAAAAATATCAGTGACTAGATCTATGTACTTCAACAACAAACCCAAACTTACTTCCTTCATACAAAATGTTCATTTCAACTAATTGAAAGCAAGATGGCTTGCGATCACAACGAGGTCCTGCTTGTCACCTAAGTCCAGCGTGAATATTGCAGGATTTTCGGCTCAAAACTAAAACATTTGCACCGCGTGTGGATTAACTTATTCGTTGTCTTTCTCAAAGTTTGACTCATGAGCCTTTTTGTTTTGCACTCTCAGAGATTAGAACTACAGTGTAGGATCTAGTTTTAACTACAAGCTGACTGGTTATATCAAGTATATTTAGTTTTCAATTTGTTCCCGGAAGGATTTGATCAACTACAAAAATGGTCTTCAATGACAATGTGTACAATGACTTCAACGTTATGTCATCTATTGACCAGTGTCAAACCATAAGTACATCTGCGAGTGTTCAGGATTAGCTTACTCAGACTGTGGACATGTGGCCGGGGAATATATCTGAGAAAAAAGTTTTCTTGCTGCCTTTAGCCGCTCAGCAAACACAACTCAGCTCCAGTCAGGATTCGAACACGAGCCCCCGTGCTAGCTATCCAAGAGGCTTATGTCACTCAGCCACACATCTGATTTATCAAATAAACATTTTGTATAATTTCATAAGACAGGAGGAAGTATGGGCTACTTGGTCGTGTGGTATGCGCTCTGGGCTGTAATCTCGATATCCCCATCGTCTTACAGATAATAATAATTATAGCTTTTATATAGCGCTACTTTCATGCTTATAGCATACTCAGAGCGCTTTTGGTCCAATCTCATTTGTGGACCGGTGGGGGGGGGAGGGGGTATCTAGGAGTTGGTTTTTAATGCTGCCTTTGGGCGCTAAGTAAACACAACTCTGCCCGAGTCGGGTGTCAAACCTCGAGCCCCCTTCTAGGTAGCCAAGCCAAGCCAAGTTCAAGCGCACTTGGCCTCTCGACCACGAGTATAAAGTGTCGAGATGGTAATACGCGTCAAGGAAATGCTGAAGGTATTATAGTGCACTTCAGAAAATAGATATTTAAGAAATGTATGTTTATTACCACACTGTTCAGCCCTCTTTCAATGTGGGATATAGATATCTAAGGAATGTATGTTCATTACCACACTGTTCAGCCCTCTTTCAATGTGGGATATAGATATCTAAGGAATGTATGTTCATTACCACACTGTTCAGCCCTCTTTCAATGTGGGATATAGATATCTAAGGAATGTATGTTCATTACCACACTGTTCAGCCCTCTTTCAATGTGGGATATAGATATCTAAGGAATGTATGTTCATTACCACACTGTTCAGCCCTCTTTCAATGTGGGATATAGATATCTAAGGAATGTATGTTCATTACCACACTGTTCAGCCCTCTTTCAATGTGGGATATAGATATCTAAGGAATGTATGTTCATTACCACACTGTTCAGCCCTCTTTCAATGTGGGATATAGATATCTAAGGAATGTATGTTCATTACCACACTGTTCAGCCCTCTTTCAATGTGGGATATAGATATCTAAGGAATGTATGTTCATTACCACACTGTTCAACCCTCTTTCAATGTGGGCTTTCTTTTTGACTTTTCTGCTTCAAAGTAACGGTCTCTTCAATAGGAATAGAAAGATAAGAATCAAAGAACTAATCGGAGTAGGTCTGCCTCTATGAGTAGGTCTGCCTCTATGAGTAGGTCTGCCTCTATGAGTAGGTCTGCCTCTATGAGTAGGTACTTCTACATGTGGCAGATAATACCAGTGTATGTACTACATAGTTTAGAGCCGATACAACATAATAAGAGAAATAACAGGCCACATAGACATGTAATTAAAAGCATTAGTTTCTAGAACACGACTCATTACATAAGCGTCTGGTCATCTAAGCCAAAGCTCTCAATTTATAGATTATTGCACTTGCATACACAGCACACGTTTAGCTCGCGCACACTCACCAACCCTCTGGTTGTTAGGAATAAAAAAAGAGTTTGTGGCTTATAACGGCTGTCTAATTATGCAGTCAGTCACCTTGTTAGCTATAAAGGTAGGGGTGCCACACTGAGCATGTTCAACAATGCGTGAACCAACGGGAATCGACCAATGAAAGCACAAAGAACATTCAGGGGAAAGAACTGTTGTATTCCATTTCGGAGTGGATGATGTGCCAGACGACGAGGACATTTATTGAATATGAAAGGCGTAGAAAATTGATGTCCAGCCCGGTTTCAAGTGGTCTGCATAATGTATCGCTGGGTCAGAGGTGAAACTGGACATCATATTAACACCAAGACATTAAGGGGGATGATGTTTAAAAAAAATTGTTACAACGATAGTTGTAAGCCATTTTAGATACGCTAGCAGAGGACGTGTTTCAAACTTGTTACGTAGTTACGTTGCACTGTTGCCTGTCTGAAACACACAGTTGCATGAATGACTTTCTGTATTTGATCACTCTTTGTATGTCTGTGGTTTTCTTTCTATGTCTAACTTACAGTTGCTTCCCTGCCTGAAAAGTGACATACTCAAAAATTATTCTTTCTAAATCAATGTACTTCATAAAACTTATTGTCTTGTTAAATTAGACGGAACTTCAATAACAACAAGATTACAAAGAGAGTTTGTGTTTTCACACAAACTCAAAGGCTGCCACTATGAATCCAAATGTTTGATACATAAAAAAAGCAAGCTTCCATATTTTCAGTCCTAACTAAAGCTACAGACAATAAAATATTAAAATATCTGCAATCTTATCCTATTCAAAATGTACAGGATTACCAGCTTATTATCTGCAATATAATCTTATTCAAAATGTACAGGATTACCAGCAATTACTCATACACACGAGATCCTGTTTGTCGCTTGTCTAATACGACCAGTGCAAACATTGTATGGTATTCTACATGTAGACCAAAAGATGAACAGATTGACGGCAATGTTTGGTGCATGATATCTTTTCCTTGCACCCTTGTAGAAATGTTTATAGCCATAAATGGCTAAGAGGACAAAAAAAAGGAATTGAACCACTCTTGAGCTTCCAAAAGAACCGAATACGTTGCAGGAGCTAAGTGAGAAAACCAGGCTCGCTGATGGTGACATGAAGGACGGTACATGGGGATATGACCACTGCGTTCATTATCGTTGGTAAGCTAAGATACCTATTCCGTCATACAATCATTTGTAGGCGCAGTTGGCCTTACCCAAACGGTTGTCTATAACTTTGGACAATGACGCATCGTTGGACAGTGTGCTGCCCAGATACTTGAGGTGAACAACATTAATGATGTGGCCATTCACATTGTTTTGTGGTGCTGATTTATTCCCGGTTGATGATTTCTGCAGCAAAACTTTATTTTTGTATTCGTATTTTTTAAAGTATTACATTGCTAGACGACAACATAGAAAATGTTATGGCCTTCCAAAAGAGCAAGGTGAACATTATAGCGTAATTGTTCATTATTCCTGGTAATTTAGATTGTCCATTGTTCCGAAAAATAGACTTTTTGACTAGTTCAATGTCAATAGACATTCCCAGAAAGCAACGCAAATCCAAAGATTGCCCATCGATAGATCCAAAGAACGAAGTCCTTATGGATCAGTGAAGAAACAAAGTCACTGGGTACACAAGGAAGCTAAAGGTTCTGCCTTACACTGCACGTACTTGTTTGAAGTTTTCTTTCAATACTGTATATAGGCCGAAAGGTCCAAAGGAACTTTATTATCATGACTGTTTCTTTTACTTCATAGATCTAGGAACTTGTGTAAGTTGACTGACTGGACCACATGTTTATTATAGGAACTTGGTGTAAGTTGACTGACTGGATCACATGTTTATTATAGGAACTTGTGTAAGTTGACTGACTTGACAACATGTTTGTTATAGGAACTTGTGTAAGTTGACTGACTGGACCACATGTTTATTATAGGAACTTGTGTAAGTTGACTGACTGGACCACATGCTTATTACTGCCATCTTGTTCAACTGTGATTGAGACTATCTAACGTTGTTGAGCTCATTCGGATTAGGGATGAATGAATCAGTCAGTCAGTCAGTCAGTCATTCAGTCAGGTTACTTTTAACACAAATTTTATTGATTGTAAAGAATACAAATAGGTTTTATTTTTTATTTTCAAGGAGGAATCTTGTTTAATACCAGTGTTTTTTAATAACATTTCAAGCAGAATAAAGAAATACATAGTTCACATATCGGGACAAACGGATAATTTAAAACGCTCTATCGATCACACGGACAGAAAATTATACAGACAGACAGACTACACAAGACCAATATCGACGTTTTGTCTTTCGGGTGCTGAAAAAACAATACGATTTACAATTTATAGCGAAAATTATTTTATCACGGAAAAAAAAGTTAATAACCAATATCTACATTAATGTAATTATTCCAAGAAAAGCGTAGAATGTGCAAGTTCGACAGTCCCCCCCCCCCCCCCCCCACTTGCTGCTAATTTGGAGCACAAGCCACTTGCACAGACTGGAAGTGAAATGTTCCCATCGAGTGAAAATGTCAGAGGAGTCCATAAAGACATTGAGCGTTCACTGATATAAGGCAACACTGAACTAGATCGATACCTTCAGCTGCTTTCAACACAGGCCCCAAAATCTGTTGTTGATTGGATTCGGTCTACATTCCCCCCCCCCCCCCACACACACACCATCAACAACTCGCCTCTCGCACCGCCATATTTACGACCACTTGTGTATGTTCTTCGCTATTCCCACCTTCTCCTCCAGATCATCAGCCTCAGCCTCATCATCAGCCTCATCATCAGCTTCAGGTCATGTCCAGTCCCACATCTCCCCTCCTTGTAAAGACTTCTAGCATCTGGCATGTTTACTTTTTACATAAAGTTTCCCCAACAAGACGTGATTGCAATCAAAAGTGGAGAATACGACTGAGGTCAAATTTAGATCGAAACGAATGACTGGACTAGCTGATTGAGATCCACATATTCTTCTCTTGCAACTCATGACATGGTTTGACGTCTGGTCTGATCAATGAAAATGGGTATAAATAATGCACTCGTAATTTCTACACATAGTTACTTCATTTAAATTGAGATTTAGAACAGATTTTAAGTTTACAAGAACCGCTCTATAATTAATAAAGAACAACAGTTCATTATATATATATATATATAAAAGCTTTTTATTTTATAAATACCGCTGTTTAGTTAAAAAACCGCTTCTCATTCTCAGAATAGAGGAACGGCTGAAATCTAAAAAAAAAAGTTATATTATTATCTTATTAAACTCTTGAATGTAATTAAAGTGTTGAATTATAACATTGTTTATATTTGGTTTCTACAAACTCAAACTTATTCATTAAAATTATGTATATAATGGTTTCATCAGTTTATTACAGAGACAATACACATGTATATATACAAATGTTCAATTTGAATATGCTATCCCACCACCTCATTGGCAGAGCTAAATTGTTGGTTCTGGACAATTAACTACGTGACCAAATTACATCAAATATTTATGCAAGCTTATGACCTAAAGAAATTCTTTACTCTTTATACAATCGAAGCAATGAAAACAAAAAAAAAAGCGTTTATACTTAGTACTCTATATTACTGCTCTTTAGAATTGTGATAACCTTCATTTTGGCTACATCTGTAATAATGATAATAATAATAATGTTAATAAAAATCTTTGTTATCCATATGTAAATTTGTGCATTACACCAGGCTCACTCTGTATTAAATATGAAACAGAAAGCATTGAGATTTGCAGACATTGACAAGTGGACACCAAGTTGTCTCAACAGAGGACCACCACAAATACAAAACTGTTCCACAGAAACGGCCTCACAGAAAACGGCCTTACAGAAAACGGAATCTTAAAAAACGGAATCACAAAAAACGGAATCACAAAAAACGGAATCACAAAAAACGGAATCACAGAACAGCTGTGACATAAAACTGAGCACTTATCAATTGTCACGGAACAATGTAGTGTGTAATTTGAACAAAACGTCCCAAACGTAGAGGAACATTCACGTTTTGTAAGACAGCGGGGAAAGAGTTAAATACTTCCAGAATGTAGGGTCCATTTCTTCTCAGACTTTCACTTTTGCCTGTTTCAAGACACTTTGACCTGATGTACTTTATTCTTGGATTGAATATAACACTGAGTTCGATCGATAAGCTAAGCATTTGTAGGGACAGTTAAATTAGGCATAATAAACATTTCAATTTTATTGATCCGTCACAAGACGTGTCTATTATCTAGAATCTATATTTCCCGTGAGGCTGGGGATTTCGACTTTAACAGCTCTCTTTTTTTCACTCTCTCGTTGCATGTTCCTTACCCGTGTAATGGTCCGGCCTTGCTGTTTGTGAGAGTTTGATCTCATTCTAGGGGGCTTCATCTTGAATCTAGTGTTAGACTTCTAGCATATTTGTAAAATGGAGTCTAACATTTTGTTATCTGCGATGAAAACATCAAATACACAACACTTTCATTGCCCAAACACTGTCCTGTATATTTGAAAGTGTGCAGTAAATTTTGGAATGATATGTAATTCTTGACGAATGGTTACTGGTACTTTATTAATGACATCAAATGTATTCCATTTAGGTACTAGCACTTCATAATCAGAATAAACAAGAATTTATATTCCACATATTTAGAGATCAATTCATTTTCTCCCTATGTTACCGTCAATTAGAAATTTTAGTAGCAGGCACCTGTAGGTAATTGTCAAGTGAAGCCTGGCATAAAAAAAATTTGGTCTAGAGAAGCTTGGTCAACTTTTACGTGACTTTCTGTAAACTTTTAGCCCACATTAATGTAAACTTTTAGCCCACATTACTGTAGACATTTAACCCACATTACTGTAGACTTTTAACCCACATTACTGTAAACTTTTCTATGACTGACACTGGAATACTTTGAAAGGACTAGACTGGCACTCCAATGTGAGCCAGTTTTGTCAGTATTTAACTGATTAGCTAACACCTTTCAGATGGCCTGGGTATCTCAAGTGCTTTTTATTTCTACTGCTCAGTTTAGCCACTGTATTAGGTCATCGCATTTGGTCATTGTATAAATTATATATATATTATATATATTATATATTATTATAATTATAAAAACTGATATAATTTTGTTAATCAATTTTATGATCTCTGTTTATTGTAACGAAAAACAAAAACAAACCTATATGTGGATTATACACACAAATAATTCCTTGAAACAAAAGTGAACAGTAAATAAGTGTATCACTACAGAGATGATTGCTCCTCACTTGTCACGTAGTGACTTCGTGTAAACATCTCGCGGGCTAAGATGGACATAATGCAGGGTATCGTACTTCTAACACGCCAGCAAAGATGAAACCAAAAAAAAAAAACCTTCTGAGTTAATGAGACCGTTGTATTCAAGTCAAGTGACTGATGTTTACACTGCGAGGCAACACCGGACAACAATATTGTAAAGATGTTCCAGAGGAACTAACAGAATAATGGAATTACCCTGACATTCTCTCCAAAGGCTATTCTGTCAGCCTGCCGCTGTAATAAAAGGTCGTTTGTCTATAGATGTAGGTCTTGTGTGGACACGAGAGATGAGCCTCTAAGTCACGATGTGGTAGTCAATGTAGTAACTGGCACTAAATATTGTTACGTTCAATAACAAGTGAACATTGTGGGCAAAAGGGGGGGGGGGAGATATGGCTTTGTATGATTGATTTTATCTGGAAGTATTGAAAGGTATCGAGAGAGAGACAATATTCATTTTTCGAAGCATTCAAGATCTAGTTCAGATTATAGTTCAGTGTTGTTTTTTTCTTCCAATGAATTGTTCATTGCTTTTAGATGTCAGATCTACATTTACTTATTTCATAGGTTTACCTGAGAGTTTCATTATAGCCATAGATATGATTATATCCGATATATCATTGTCATGCTCAAACTATTTATAACTTTTGTAGATAATATATAAAAACTCATTGTTTTAAAAATAAAATGCGCTACTAATAGGGAATCCCTTGCACGATATGTGACATTACATCGAACACGCTTTACGTACAAACGGACAGCGGAGTAGTTCTACTAGACAGAGTTACAATTTAGATGTAGACCTTTATATCTGGTTATAAACCCAACAGTTTTATTAACACTGTATTCAGTGATTAGATCAGAATCTATATAAAAAACTGCATATAGATTCTATTAATTTTTGGCGTACTTTAAGGTAAATCTAATG
The DNA here is from genome assembly GCA_030265305.1 of Biomphalaria pfeifferi. Classification (NCBI taxonomy): domain Eukaryota; kingdom Metazoa; phylum Mollusca; class Gastropoda; family Planorbidae; genus Biomphalaria; species Biomphalaria pfeifferi. The sequence goes on along the minus strand of JASAOG010000002.1, from coordinate 1,164,852 downwards.
TAGAACTAGACAGATGTAGAGCTAGACTCTACTAGATTTACTTTTACTAAGTTTAGATTTAGATCTAGATTTAATATAAACTATATTTAAATCTAGAATCTAGTTTTAGATCTAGACTTACACATTAGAGCTAATCTAAATCCAGATAGAGCTAAACAGAATGTTAGATGTAATCACTTTAAATTGTTTGCATTGGATTTGTATTGTTTTTTGGATAATATCGAGACTTAAAAGTCACTCATCATAAAGTATGATAAAGACTAGATTTTATATTTTATATAGATTGGCGTTTAATTTTTTAAAAACATCAACCATTTTAGGATACACAATATAGATCTCTTGTAGATTATTATAAACTGTGAATTTTTATTCCAAAAGTTTTTTTGCAAAATAAGTTATTATTATGGTATTTCTTTGTTATCATTTTTCCCAGTACCTGTAAACCCAGACAGCATTGCCAGTAGTAGTTACTGATTAGTTAGTCTATTTGGAACCGAGTTTTCATTTTACATTTGTGGGGAAAACAAGTGTTTTATACCGAAAATTTGTTTTATGAATTTTAGCAGAAATATTCAATTAAGAAATAAAAGGAAATATAATAAAACACAAACAACATAAATTACAAACACATGAAATACAAACACAAACAAATGAAATACAAGCATTTGAAATACAAAGTAAAACATTCAACAATCACATTGCAATGTACTAAAGTTTAACCACAGTGGTATGTATATACATGAACATTTTATTCAGCAAAGAAATGAAACCTAGTCTATGTCTCTAGCTCTTACTTCGCTGGTCAGTCTATTTGTTATAGTTGTAACGTTGAGGCACACCTTCAAATCCGTGATACCGAGAAGTACCCAGTTGACAGATACGTTATTATGTATGTAGCACCGCATGACTGTCTTTCTTTAGCTGGTCAGTGAAGATTCTACCACAAAGAAATGACCACCTCGCAGACTGCGACTGTCACCAGTACACGTCGCACCAGTAAGAGCGTTCCGAACCTTTCGACAGATATCTCCAACTTGTTCGAGGCTATAGGCGAGGGCAAGACAGAGACAGTCAAAGGGATTCTCGAAATGGCCAAAGACCCGGCAGAACTATTGCGTATGAAGGACTTAGTGAGTTACATTCTTAATTATATCCTTCTCTTTCTCTTATTTAAATTCTCTCCCCTTCTTTCTCTTATTTAAATTTTCTCTCTTCCCTTCTTTCTCTTATTTAAATTCTCTCTCTCTCCTCTTCTCTCTCTTGTTGAGATATTTTATAATTATGTCTCTTTTACTCTCTTATTGAGTGAAAGTCTAATTATAGTTCTATTTCTCTTACCATTCCCATACACCTTGTGTCACAAAATAGTCTTGTGTCTTTGTGTCACAAATTAGTCTTATGACCTTGTGTCACAAATTAGTCTTGTGTCTTTGTGTCACAAATAAGTCTTATTACCTTATGTCCCAAATTAGTCTTATGTCCTTAGTACATGAGAAGCAATCATGGGCTAACATTTCCCATTTCATGGGAGCAAATTCCACATTTTTTGAAGGAGAACTTAAATCTTTGAATCTTTTGTGTTGACCCATTTGAGAGCGTTTCCTATCACACAGCTTCCCATGAAAATGGGAGTCGATAATCAGACTACATTTCTAGCAACGCGGCAAATAGGCTATTCATTAGAAAGTAAATTAGAGCACGCAAGGCGAAACAACGTAAAGATTAAAGCAATACAACCTTTAGATTAAAGTAAATCAACCTAGAGATTAAAGCAAAACAACGTAGAGATTAAAGCAATACAACCGTAGAGATAAAAGTAAAACAACGTAGATATTAAAGTAAAACAACGTAGATATTAAAGTAAAACAACGTAGAGATTAAAGTAAAACAACGTAGAGATTAAAGTAAAACAATGTAGAGATTAAAGTAAAACAACGTAGAAATTAAAGTAAAACAACGTAGAGATTAAAGCAAAACAACGTAGAGATTAAAGTAAAACAACGTAGAGATTAACGCAAAACAACGTAGAGATTAAAGCAAAACAACGTAGAGATTAAAGCAACACAACGTAGAGATAAAAGCAAAACAACGTAGAGATTAAAGAAAAACAACGTAGATTAAAGTAGATAAACCTAGAGATTAAAGCAAAACAACGTAGAGATTATAGCAAAGCAACGTAGAGATTAAAGCAATACAACCGTAGAAATAAAAGCAAAACAACGTAGAGATTAAAGAAAAACAACGTAGATTAAAGTAGATAAACCTAGAGATTAAAGCAAAATAAAAGTTAGAGATTAAAGAAACCAAAGTAGAGATTAAAGCAAAACAACGTAGAGATTAAGGCAAAACAACGTAGAGATTAAAGTATAACAACGTAGAGATTAAAGTTAAACAACGTAGAGATTAAAGCAAAATAAAAGTTAGAGATTAAAGAAACCAAAGTAGAGATTAAAGCAAAACAACGTAGAGATTAAGGCAAAACAACGTAGAGATTAAAGTATAACAACGTAGAGATTAAAGTTAAACAACGTAGAGATTAAAGCAAAATAAAAGTTAGAGATTAAAGCAAAGCAACGTAGAGATTAAAGCAAAATAAAAGTTAGAGATTAAAGAAAGCAAAGTAGAGATTAAAGCAAAGCAACGTAGAGATTAAGACAAAACAACGTAGAGATTAAAGTAAAACAACGTAGAGATATAAGCAAAATAAAAGTTTAAAGATTAAAGAAAGCAAAGTAGAGATTAAAGCAAAGCAACGTAGAGATTAAGGCAAAACAACGTAGAGATTAAAGTAAAACAACGTAGAGATATAAGCAAAGCATCGTAGAGAATAAAGCAAATCATCGTAGAGATATAAGCAAAGCATCGTAGAGATTAAAGCAAAATAAAAGGTAGAGACCAAAGCAAAATATTTAGAGATGAAAGCAAAAAGTTTTTAGTTTGAATATTACTAGTTCCCAAGGCTAGGTTCTAGTTCCATGATATTAGGTATTACTTAAAGTGTGTTTTTTGTTTGTGACTTCAGCAAGGACTCACTCCTTTGAGAAAGGCTGTAGCATTGAATAAAGCTGAAATAGCTCGTATCTTAGTGGCTTATGGAGCCGAGCCAAGTGTCCGAGATCCTGTAAGTAAGACTAGTTTAAAGATAGTATGAATTTAATAGCATCAATGTGCCTTGTTGACATGTGTTCACATCTTTAACTTAGAACTAACGCTTTAAGCGTAAGAAATCAATTGTGATCGTCTGGAATTATCCAATGCATTATTTTAAAGCCAAAAATTAAATACAAAGAGTTTATTAGAAAGCTTGCGATTATTCGCAGACAGCGGCATTGAGGCTGCGAATGTAAACCGTTTCTTTGCGAGCATTTAAAGAAAAAAAAAGAACGTGTGTACGACATTATATGTAGATCCGTTTGGCAATTGCTGAGATCTCTTTAGACATAAACTAGCCATATATGACCCGCAGTTTGCGGGCCTTACTTTTTGTATTAGTAATCTACTTGATTGAATTTAGATCTATGTCAAACATGGAGAATGTTCTCTTCATATTTTTTAAAATTTTGCCACGAAAATCAAAGTAAAGTGTGAAAATGGGTTTACCCGTTCAGCCCGCATGTTCATAATTAATATATAAAGCACAAAGTAAGGCGTATGTATGTATGTTTGTATGAATGTATGTCATGGGCGTAGCCATGATTTTTTTTTCGGGGGAGGGAGTTGGGGGGATTTTTCTCCCGGCCAATATATATATGTATAATCGCCTAACCAAGCGACTTCTGTACGGGGAGTTGTGTGCAGGAAAGCGCTCCCAGGGATGCCAATACAAGCGCTACAAAGACACTCTTAAAAGCTCCTTCAAGGAATGCGATAGCGACATTCACAGCTGGGAAGCACAAGTTTTCGATCGCTATTTATAGCGTGAGTCTCGGAGTCTCAAGATTTAAAGCACGAAGAGTGGCCAGGGCGCCGAACTAATAAAAAGTTGAAAGAAGAAGCAAGCCTATCTGCAACTGACCTAACCTACCCATGCCACGTATGCGGCCGGCTTTTAAAGCTAGGATTGGACTATACAGCCACTATTTCCGATATTGAAAGCCAACAAAATACATATTCTGAGGTATCTGCAGTGCATTATCCCGCTATTAAAAAGTTTTATTACAAAAAATAATGTGCTATTCTTACTGACGTAAAGCCTCCCGCGCCGTTCGACGCATTTGGCGGCAAGCTGCTTCCACAAAAATTTGTCACTTGTAATGTCTGAAGCCTCTTCCCACCTGCTCTGAGGATTTCCCTCAAAGTGTGGAGCCAAGTTGTACTAGGATGTTACTGTGTGCACTTTCCTCGTAATGGCCTGCATGTCATAGCAACTCATATTTTTTTTATATGCGTGATTCATTTTTTCGGAGACATGTCCTGCAAACCTCATTTGACGCTCTGTCACAACCTTAGCTACGCTCATAGAATTTGGTGACTGTAGTTTGCTTTAGAATAATATTGAAGAGAGAGGTTTTCAACCTCAAAACTCCCTGTAGGGGGATTTTAAACTCGAAACCATCTCTAGGGGGTTTTAAACTTTAAAAAAAAGCCCTCTGGAGGTCGGGGATTTACACTCAAAACCCCTCTTGGCTTGGCTACGCTCATAGAATTTTCAGTGCGTGATTTGCTTTTTATTTTTATTGAAGAGGTATTTTTTGGCTTCAAACCCCTCTAAAGGGGGTTTCAACTTAAAACCCCTTTGACTACGCTCTTAGACTTTTGAGTGTGTAATTTGCTTTTTTTTTTTATATATTGAAGAGGTGGTTCTTAGCTGCAAACCCCGTTGGAGAGTGGTTTTAACCACAAAACCCCTCTTGACTACGCACATAGAATCTGGTGACTAAAGAATTGATAGTCATACATTGAAGAGGTGGTGTTATCGTTAATTTCGGAGAGGGTTTTAAAATCCAAATCTTCCTTAGCTATGCTCTTGGAATTTAAGGATTTGCATACTTTTTTTTTTGTTTTATAGAAGAGGGGGATTTAAATGCAAACCCCCATAGTAAGCTCAAAATACCCTTGGCTGCGCTGGGGAAGTGATAGTTTAGTATTAAAATCTCACTTGAAATAAACAAAATCAAAGCAAAAAATTAGCCACTGAACCCCCCCCCCTCCGGCTACGCCCATGATGTATATATGTCCCGAATGACAAATCAACGGGCGTAGCAGGTGTTAGTGTAGAGGGAATAACTCAAGGAATACACTTCTTCAAATAACAATCATCAGTTAATGCCCTTGATTAGTCATTTTCGTACGTGGCTGTACAATATGTATGCATAAAAAGCTGAAAATATAATTATGTAATGACGTCATAGTTTACAGAAAAGGGTGTAGTGGCTGACTGGTACATGGCTTGGTCACCGAACCGCGGGGTCCCGGATTTGAATCTCGTTGAAGACTCATGTCTGGATTCTTAGGACACCCATGAGTACACCTACTCTGATGGGTACCTGATATTAGTTTGTAAAATCAATTTAAAATCATTTTGGCGACATTATACTCTATTTAACGGTAGGCGATAGAAACTGATGTAGACTTTATTACCTCCTTAGATCGCAAGGTCTGAAATGGGTACTTTTTTTTTTTTTTTTTTTTTTTTTTTTTTTTTTTTTTTTTTTTGTATAATTGTGGTGAATAAATGAATGAATGAACACAGAGAAAGTCCAGATGGACCAAATTTGAATAATTAAAATTGTGTACTAATTTAATTGTAATAAGTAATGCTTGGATTGTATCAACTTATACAAACTAGAGATAGGTCAACACACATTGGCAGGTGATTAGCAAGCACTTTGTTTTTGACAGGCAGGTCGAACTGTTCTCCACATAGCGGTGATGCAAGGCAGACGTGAACTCATCGCCCCCCTCTTGGTGTCTAAAGATAGCTGTGTTAATGTACAAGACTCGGTAGGATGTCTGTCAGTCAACTGGTAGAGATGTCTATCATCCTGTGTAACTGTCTCTCTGTCATCCTGCAGAAAGTTATGTCAACCTGTAGAGGTTTATGTCAACCTGTAGAGCTTTATGTCAACTTGTAGAGCTTTATGTCAACCTGTAGAGGTTTATGTCAACCTGTAGAGCTTAATGTCAACCTGTAGAGCTTTATGTCAACCTGTAGAGAGCTTTATGTCTACCTGTAGAGCTTAATGTCAACATGTAGAGCTTTATGTCTACCTGTAGAGCTTTATGTCAACCTGTAGAGCTTTATGTCAACCTGTAGAGCTTTATGTCAACCTGTAGAGCTTTATGTCAACCTGTAGAGGTTTATGTCAAACTGTAGAGGTTTATGGCAAGCCTAAGAGGTTTATGTCAAACTGTACAAGTTTATGTCAACCTGTTGAAGTATTCGTCAATATTCATTAGTGTGACATTGTATTCAGACAACTTGAAACAAGAGAATCCAAGCCTAAGAGATTATGTGTTTTAATCTAAGAAATAATTTAAGAAAAATATGGTAATTTAGAAATCAATTTTAGGAATATGTGGTAATTTAGAAAACAGTTGCAAGAATAAGTGAGATAATCTGTGATAATTTATCAGATACTTTGAGCAATACTATTTGGCAATCTCAGGCTATCAGTATAAAAAAGTCTTCGCAATAAGTCGTATCTGTTTATCTATCGTTATCTTTTAATCTATATATCTAATGTAATCATTGTTTGGTCTTGTTTGTCCCTCTGGTAGCATGGTTGGTCACCACTACACTTCGCTGTCCGAGGGAAACATATCCACGCAATCAACTGGTTACTCTACGCTGGGGCAGACATAAGCTTAAAGAACAAGGTAAAACAGATCCACTATCGCGGACTTTTTACTTAATCGCCTACAAAGTAGGCTTATAGTTCGCTAAATATTATATTATTAATTTACTCCTTAACAAAGCACAGAACATAAATGCGACACGAAAAGACATTGCTTCTAAACAGGCAGACACAATAACATGTAACTTTTCTGCTGGCATCCATTTCCCGAGATATCTTCTATCATGGTGGGTTCTACGATAGTTAAACATATTTAATTTGTCTACTTTTAGTGAAGTTTTTCTATCATGCAGTGAACTAACTGTATCTACTGTGTTTCAACCTACAGGAGGACAAGACTGCTATGGACCTTTGTGACGAGGACAGCCCTATCAGAGCTATGTTGGCCAAGTATGAGCGAGCGCTGGACGATGGCCCGTGAGTAGCAGAATGGAATCTCTATGTTATGTAATTTCTTTAATTTGGATCTAGTTCCCTTGTTTTAGACTTAGTTTCTTTGATCTAGACTTAGTTCCTTTGATCTGGACTTAGTTCCTTTGATCTGGACTTAGTTCCTTTGATCTGGATTTAGTTCCTTTGATCTGGACTTAGTTCCTTTGATCTGGACTTAGTTCCTTTGATCTGGACTTAGTTCCTTTGATCTGGACTTAGTTCATTTGATCTGGACTTAGTTCATTTGATCTAGCTCTGCTGGGTCTAAATGAAGTCTCAAGTTTCTAGCCATCTCGTTGGAGTGACAGAAAGAGAAACTGACATCTTTCCACAAAACATCTTGCTGTCAGATTGGGCATCTTGTAAAAAAAAAAAACAAAAGGAAAAAAATATGTCGGGAACTAGGGCCGTGTCTCACATTACAATGACACCCTTTAACACACTCCAGTCAGGCCGGTGCAATAAAATCGCCACTGGCGTCTTATAAGTCAGAAGATTCTAGATGACTGCTAAATCTTTGACTTTACAGAAATCAGTTATTAAAAAAAAATATTCCAACAAATAACGACTCCACAAACATGATTTGATTGCGACGAATCATGCATTTTAACCATAGATTTGTAACCTTCCTTTACCTGTATTGGCCAGGTTAGACCTATGTAGTTCATTCATCGGACGTAAACAGCTGAACCAGATTGGGCCCGATGGACTTCTGATGTTTGTAACGTCCAGTATATGGTCAGAGAGAATGCAGTTTATTTTTTGTATACGGATACGACCGTACAGGGCAATGCCCCCGATTCCGTTGAGACTAGACGAACAGTATTACAGTGATGTCTGGCACTATAGGTAAGGTTCTGTTCCACACTTTGTGTTGTCTGACATTACAGATGATACATGCAAACTGTCCAGCTATTAAGAGTAATCCTACATTTACACTGACACAATACAGACTGGTCATTTTAAATGATACTCATTTGTCATAGCAGCTTCTAGGGGACAAAGTCTCACCCCTGATGGGGGTCTCACTAAACGAATGCTATATTTATGTTCTAAACAATTTCCAAACACTTCTAGGGGACAAAAGTCTTGCCCCTGATGAGGCCTCACTAACAGAATGCTATATTTATGTTCTAAACAGTTTCCACACGCCATGCAATGTTGTTTGCCCAAATCCTAAACTTTTCTAAATCTAGTGCCAGTTTTAGCTTTGTGGCTAGCTCATTTCATTAAGGACTAGGTGAAAGATACAGTATGTAATCCTATGAGACAAATCAAGTCAAATTAGAATGACAAGAATAGAGTCTGTTTAAACAACATCACATTTTCTTTCATTGTACAGCATGGACTGAAACATTAAGTTCATTCATTGAAGCGGTGTGGTATATATGTTTTGTAGATCTGTGTTGAAGACTTGTGTGGTATATATGGTTAGTATATTTGTGTGGTAGACTTGTGTGGTATATATGGTTAGTAGATCCGTGTGATAGAGTTGTGCGGCATCAAAAATTAAAACAGTTAAATGCTAAATACTTTCTAATTGTTTTCTCCTAGAATGATGCGTCGTTTGTCCCCCAAAGAGACAAGAGTCAAGGCATACTTTAGACTTTTTGAAGAGTTGATTGACACGGAAATAGTTCTGAAGATTACATCCAAGAGAAAGTTTCTTGGAGAGATTCCATTTACATTGTCCAAATATACACAATTTGTAAGAGACACATTCAGTAGAACGTTAAATAATTGTGTTGGCCGTAGAACAACTATGGTTTATTGGGTGTTGACGGTCGATGACTTGTAATACCAGACTGCTGGTAGACAACTTGACCGCTATAGACGTATTATATATTTACTTGTAAAACTTGAAATAACTTGAATAACATCTTTGTGAACACTATTATAAATAACTTTTATTACAATAGAGACACATTTAACTGGAAATGAAATCAATGTAGTAGACTTTAGTCATAGTATAAAATGGTATTTTGAACAAATTCTAACTCACTACAAAAACACGTCTTTTTATTTTGCATTCTGGAGTCGTCTGTGGCCTACCCGAAGACAATGCCGCTTATCTTGCATCACTCACATTGCTTTGTTACCAACCAATCACCTCTTACCATCGTCACCATAGAAATTTAGAAACACACCTACACTCCAGGTATGGTTGGGATATTATCGTCCACACTGCAGTTTCCTTCACGCCACTTTGCTATCTACACATCTTAACGCTCGAATTGATGAAAAGAATTAATTGAACTGATAAAAATGTAGCACTGATTTAAACTTTTCTACGTCGCAACCATAGACTAGATTTAAAAAAATAATTTCCCGCTTTTCGTTTTCAATTTTTTAAAATGTGTATACAGTATGGTTCTTTGACTCAGGAGCGGATTTAAAGTAGGGCAGGCGGGTCCAGGGGCCTCTACAAGAGGAGAGCACCCACAACAGATATAAAAAAAAAAAAAAAATTTCAACGGATCATAAACTATATTATAGATAGATAGAAAGATAGATAGATAAATAGATAGATAGATCATTGAACAGTGCAGTATTTAACGTGGCTACCCAGTCCCAACTGCGACCCACATATTTTGCCACATTCAGCGAAGACATAATTGTTGTCTGACGGTTGTCGATTTAAGCTCTCTTTTCGCCTAAAACGTCTGTCATCACCAGTGGATTTTCTTTTTGTCTTAAATGTGTAAGAAACCTCGAGATAACGAAATATAAAAAAATATATTGCCTGTCTGTCTGTTTGCTAAAAGAATAAACAATAAACTATTTTTTTTTACCCACCAAAGAACTACACAAGCTTTCTTGCTGGGGCCGAGATGGACTTGAAGGACGAAGGTCAGTTTGTAATGGTGAAGCGACCGATTTCCTACATGCTGCTCAAAGACCAGGACGGCATCTATTCCAATCGCCATTGTGGCATGTTTAAATTCAATCTACCTGACGTAAGCCAACAAACAACTCTATTGTAAAGTTTCGAATTAAATTATATTTAGCCTTGAGCAACTTCAAGCAAGTAGCCATGTGTGTGTGTAGCCTAGTGTGTAGCCATGTGTGTTTAGCCTGTGTGTAGGTGTATGTATGGGAATGCATATTTTAACTATTTTTTTTTAGTCTACCACTTCTTTTATTTCGCAACTTGCTTAGTGTGCACTTGTCCAATCACTTTTCTTGACTCGCGTTTAGTATCTAGGAGAAGGTTTCTGTACTGCCCTTAATCACTTCACTAACGCACCTCAGCTTAGTTCAGGATTCGAACTCAAACCTCCTTGATGTGTAGCCATGCGGCTTATAAACATTTTTTTTTCCATTTTCTATGAAATTGCAGTCAAACTTTTTAAATCCTGTATATGTATAAGCACCATGCTACTTCACTACAGCTACAGGAACACTTCATGACATTGCTTATGGCCTACAACAGAGGCAGATCTAAAGTGCTCCTGGCCTGACATTGAACATCAAATGTTGGAGGGATCTCTATTGGTAGTATTATTTCTACAAAGGACAAGTAGATATCACTACATATTGGATACTATTCCTCATTATAGCCGTCTCGTACTATCGGTGTTCATATTATACATTTTCATATTTTTGTTATCTACACTGTAAATGAAATGCATTGTCAAAGAGATTCCTTATATATCAGCGGTTCTAAATCTAAACACGATCATTCTCTGAAACTCTTGAACAACTGAATTTTCTATTCAAGTCTTGGGTCGTGAGTTTTTCACTGTGTGTGTTCATTCTCCCAGGGCGCCCTGCCTAACCCTCCACCCGAATGGAACAATACAAGATATGACAGAGAGTGGGAAGAAGCCGAATCCATGATGAAAAAACTTTTACCGGAAACTGAACCAGGTACTGAAATCAAAGACTTGGGGAAATTTTTTAACCGTTTCATACTTTTTTTTCAATATCTTAAGACAGGCAAAGATATTAACTATAAAATAAATTAATACAATTTCCAGTCGCTGATAGCAGCCAATGTTTCCATTCAGGTAAAAAGAAAAGAAACGACATAGCCTACGTTCAAACAAACAAAACAACAACAACAACAACAACAACAACAACAACAACAACAAATAAAATAAACACACTTGCTAACTCTATCGTGAGCAATGTACTAATGTCAGAAACTTGTAAATACTGTTGATTTTAATATAAGACTTTGAAGACAAGTACAGACATAGAATAACTTACTGACAGCCTTGCAGACAATAATTATTACATTTTTTATCAAAAGATGGAGATCAGTCTTTGTTAGCACTAATTGAATGAATGATTAACTGACTCATATCTATATCTAAAAATGTGGCTCTGCCGATAGTACACTGCAAATATCTGCTTCACTATTGAAAGCCGTAGACCAACTATTTACATATTTCTTAATAAACATGTGACGAAGTTCAACGAACTAACGGACACTGTTTTCTAACCATATGACCATTGTCCACCCAGAGACCAACGAGGCAACTGTCACAGAGAAGCAAGTAGTGTGGGGAGACAGAAACATGAATGCCGATACTGCCCCGGATGTAGAAGCGACGCCAGAAGGTGGCAAGGGTGCAGGTAGGAGTCTCAATAGTCTCCGCGAACTGCCACAGATTTAATTTATAGAAAGACTAGCTGTACCCACCGGCTACGCCCGTTGATTTGTTCCCTGGCTTTATATTGTTTATTACGTCCGGATCATCCCTCTTTTTTTATTTTTGAGCTGCCAATAATCGGGACAAATTGTAAGTAACAATTCCTTTAACAGACTTAGTGGCCCTTGAATTCTTGTATCTGTTAGAATGAAATGGAACGACCCCCGCTCTCATTCTCTTTACTTCACTTTCTGGACTACCCCTTTCAACAACCAGATTCCACCATGGAGGTGAGCAGTGCACTCCTAAATAGGGCTGCTCAGCCACTCAGGGGGATGCCGGACTCCACTGCTGCTCTGTGTCAGTGGTGAACGACCATATGGTCCGAGCCGCCTGTGTGCAGGGTTGCAGCTACGGCTTCCAGTGTGTCCACACCTACCGCTTCACTGCTTGCCTGTCGCCACAGGACTTTCAGGACTTTTTTTTGCTCACCTCCATAGCATGAGGACAGGGCTAGAAAAGGTGCCCCAAAAATTGCCTGCTCAAAACTACCCTAGCCAGCCTACCGCAGTTAGCGGGAACACTACTCAAGCGGTCGAAATTCAAAGAAAAAGACGAGGATAGTTCCTTTTACCATAGGCGCATGGAATGTGCGCACACTACTTGACAACGACAAATCTGATAGACCACAAAGACGAACTGCACTAGTAGCCAGGGAGCTCCACAGATACAACATAGACATAGCAGCACTAAGCGAGACTCGGCTTGCAGATGAAGGTGAACTCTGCGAAAGAGGAGCTGGATATACTTTCTTCTGGAGCGGTAGAATCACTGAAGTACGACGTGAATCTTGAGTAGGCATTGCCATAAAAACATCAATAGTATCTAGTCGGGCCTCTCAAAGGAATTAGTGATAGGCTCATGACCCTAAAGCTGCCTTTACAAAACGAAAAGAAACATATTTCCATTGTTAGCTGTTACGCACCCACCATGACCAACCCAGATGATGTCATAGCAAAGTTCTACGAAGAACTAAACTCCACCTTACTTGATAATCCAAAAACAGAAAAGCTACTCATTCTCCGTGACTTCAACGCAAGAGTCGGCTCTGACCATCACATCTGGAAAGGAGTCTTAGGCAAATTTGGGATAGGTCAATGCAACAGCAACGGATTATTACTACTCCAGACTTGAGCTGAACACAAGCTGCTCATATCAAACACAATATTCAGTCTTCCAATGAGAAAGCGAACTTCCTGGATGCATCCCCGCTCAAGACACTGGCACCCACCTCATAGATTACGTCATTACCAGACAATCTGACCGTCAGGACATTCGTGTCACCAAATCTTGTTGTGGTGCAGAATGTGGAACAGACCACCGCCTCATCATCACAAAACTAAACATTCGTATTCAACCAAAGAGACGTCCGCAAAAATCTAAACCCCTAAAAAGGCTAAACACGGCCAGCTTAGCAGATGACTAAACTGAAAAGTCGCTTGCAGATGTGATAGAGAACTGCCTCAAGTCCACCCTTCTAACTGAATCAAATGTAGATAAAAGCTGGGAATGCTTCAAAGAAGCTATCTATAGCACAGTATTAAACATACTCGGTCCTATGGCGAGAAAGCATCAGGACTGGTTTGATGAAAACAGTACTGATATCAGAAAACTATTAGACGAAAAGCACAAGCTCCACAAATTGTATCTGAACAACCCAAACTCCCAGTCCACTAAAGATGCATTCACTAACATCCGCAAAAATGTGCATAAACAGCTACTCCAAAATGCAAGAGACCTGGCTTAGCAAGAAAGTGGAAAAAATACAGGAATTTGCTGACAAGCACGATATGAAGAACTTCTACCATGCCATAAACGAAATCTATGGACCCACAAAGTCAGGCTCATCCCCTCTATTAAATGCTGATGGGACAATCCTATTGACAGATAAGGAAGAAATCCTAAAACGCTGGGCAGAGCACTTCGAAAAGGTTCTCAATACACCTTCCATCATAAATGAAGTGGCCATAGACAGGCTACAGCAAGTACCAATAAATGAAAAAATGGATGACCCCCCTACGCTAAAGGAAACCGATCTTGCCATTCAACAGCTCGCAAGCGGAAAAGCCCCAGGAGCTGACTTCATTCCCGCGGAGGTCTACAAAAAAGGTGGATTAGCCCTGATTGAAAGACTTCATAAGCTCTTCTTAATTATGTGGGAAAAAGAGTCAATACCACAAGACTTTAAAGATGTCACAATTGTTCATTTATACAAGCGAAAAGGAAACCGCCAGATCTGCGACAACATAGGAATATCTCTTCTCTCTATTGCTGGGAAAATCCTTGCACGCATCCTACTAAATCGGCTCATGCAGCATATAGAATATGGTCTACTACCAGAAAGCCAGTGCGGCTTCAGAAAAGAGCGTGGAACCATTGACATGATCTTTGCAGCAAGGCAGCTCCAGAAAAATGCCAAGAACAAAATGCTGACCTGTTCTCAATATATGTCGACTTAACAAAGGCATTCGACACTGTTAGCAGAGAAGGACTTTGGAAGATTATGTCAAAGTATGGCTGTCCACAAAAATTCATAACCATGGTGAGACTATTTCATGATGGCATGAAGGCTCGTGTCCAAGAAAGTGGAGAACCATCAGAGCCCTTCGAAGTATCTAATGGGGTAAAACAAGGCTGTGCCCTAGCACCTACACTGTTCAGTATCATGTTCTCCGCTATGCTGACAGATGCATTCACAAATAGAGAAGACAATGGGATAAATATATCATAGAGATTTGATGGTGGCCTATTCAACCCGAGGCGGCTTAAAGCGAAATCAAAAACAAATGCAGCAGTAATTAGAGACTTGCTATTTGCTGACGACTGTGCCCTAAATGCTTACTCTGAAAACGATCTGCAGAGCATCGTCAGTAACTTCTCATGAGCATGCTCAGACTTTGGCCTTACCATCAATACGAACAAGACTGAAGTCTTATATCTACTTGCTCCTGGGAAAGCCTACTCGGATCCAAGCATCACTATAAATGGACAGGATATAAACGCAGTGGACAAATTCACATATGTTGGCAGCACACTCTTCAGAAATAGAAAAATCGATAGTGAAATCGACCTGCGTATCGCCAAGGCCAGTGCATCCTATGGCAGACTTTCTACAAATGTCTGGAACAGACGTGGTATCACCACAAACACAAAGTTAGGGGTCTATAGAGCCGTCATCCTCCCTACATTGCTCTATGCCTCAGAAACATGGACAGTGTACAGTAAACATGCAAAGAAACTAAACCACTTCCACATGACATGTCTGAGAAAAATGTCAAATGGCAAGACAAAATACCAGATACAGAAGTCCTTCAAAGAGCGTGTCTGCAAAGCATCCACACAATCCTGATGCAGTCCCAGCTGCGATGGGCAGGTCACGTCTACAGAATGGAAGACCACCGCATCCCTAAACGACTATTGTATGGCCAACTAAGAGAAGGAAAGCGCTCGCAAGGTGGTCAAAAAAGCGCTTCAGGGATACACTCAAAGCTTCTCTGAAGGCGTTCAGCATAGACCCAGGCACATGGGAGACAGAGGCACATGACAGAGCATCATGGCGTCGCGCTGTGAAAACTGGCACACAGGTTGCCGAGGAAAAAAGAACAACGCTGGCAGAAGAAAAACGCCAGAAAAGAAAAGCAAGACAAACGACACTAGCTCCAGCTGGAATAACCTGCCCAGTGTGCAGCCGAACATTCCGGGCTCACATAGGTCTCACCAGCCACATGAGGAGGCATAAAACCCCAGTGCAAAGCCCTCAGCCCCCTGGATGACAAAGTGGTCATCATCGAACCACGATGGACGAACTATATGTATATAAATAGAACAGACCCAACATATAGGGAAGTTCATGAAGTGACTACACAAAGATGTCTTGATCTTTTTCACGTTTCCTAGTTGACAAGACTCTTCTTTTAGGATCTTTTTACAAAGTTTCTATCAACTCACTCTGTCTGATAAATTGTTTGTACACGTTATTTCTCCCACACCCAAACTCTGGTCAAGTTTTTTTTTGTTTTGTTTTTTTCAAAAATTATTTCTCTTACATAACAACATAAAAACCAATTAGTTAATTAACGTTTGGTAATAAACATTTATGTTTGGTATCTCGAACAATGGAAAGAGATTGTACTCGACTGAAGTGGTGATATAAACTGAATTATAGCCTTTTTAAAGTCGCCTCTCTAAATTAATACAATATATCTAACTATAAAATCTCCTCTATTCACAAGTGCGTCACTAGCAGAGTGGTTAGCACGTCAGCCCGAAGAGGTACCTGTGGCACTTGTTCAAATTCAGGTCGTTTCCCTTTCTTTTTTATTTTTATTTCTTTATAAAAGCTTTTAAAAACCAATGACGGTAAAATCTACCTAAAATCTCAACTCAAGAAAACATTAAGAAACTGGAACAGACACAAAATAGAGCAGTGAGATTCATAACAAACGAATATTCACATTTGACTAGAGTAACACAGTAACACCTTTGGTAAAATCACTAAATTTAGAAAGTCTTCAGGACAGAAGACTCAAAAGTAAAGTAGCAATTATACATAAAACACTGAACCATAATCTTCAAATACAAAAAAAAAATAATTAATAAAATACTCTGAAAGACACCAAGATAATGGCACATTTTTCGATCCATATGCTAGGACAAATGTGTACAAATACTCCCTTCTTCCCTAGTGCTATTAAAGCATGGAATGGGTTGCCTGAGCTAGCCAGAAAAACCAGTGGCTTGGCAGAATTTAAGTCATTGGTTAATATGCATGACTAAATGCATGACGCGTAGGACGTAATCATCTTCTTTTTTGAAGTAACGTCTGTATTATATAAGTATAAGATAAGATTTTGCTTGTTTTTCCTTTGTCCCTACCAGAAGATGGGAAGGACGGAGCAGGTGGAGAAGAAAAAGAGCCAGGGGAGAATGAGGAAGAGGAAGAAGAGGAGGAGGAGGACTGGCCAGGTGGCATACGCCCTGGCACAATCTTAGAAGGAGACGAGCCTGACGAGTGTGCAGATTTCTACTTCATCAGTAAAGGATGGGCTCTGTACCTTCAAGTAGGTAGAAATAAAATGTCTCTTTAGTCAATCAGAAATGTCAGAGCTACCACCAGATGGCAGCACATTATCTTTCTTTTAAACTTGTACGTACGAACTTCTTTAAAGTTGTATGCAACTAGTCTTCGTCTCTTGGGTGTCCCATAAATGAACTAATGGATTAAGATCTCTCAGCATTTGTTACAAGACTCTACTTTCTACTACATGTCCCACACAGCCCAGTTAGGTCTTTTAACAATCTACATGTTCCATCCACGTTTTTCAACATCTGTTAACCAACTCAACACTCTACATGGCCCATACAGGCTAACTAGCTCTTTTTAACACTCTACATGCCCCATACAGGCTAGCTAGGTCTTTCAACACTCTACATGCCCCATACAGACTAGCTAGGTCTTTCAACACTCTACATGCCCCATACAGGCTAGCCTGGTCTTTACATACTCTACATGCCCCATACAAGCTAGCCAGGTCTTTCAACACTCTACATGTCTCCCATACAGGCTAGCCATGTCTTTCAACACTCTACATGGCCCATACAGGCTAGCCAGGTCTTTCAACACTCTGCTTGTCTCTCATACTGCCCAGCCAAGTCTATCAACACTCTACATCAAAATAAAAAGCCCCAACTTGCTGTTAGATTCTCTATCATTGTGAGTCCCATTTAGGCCTAATATCATTTGCCACTAAAGTAAATCTTCAAGCGTGTTATGTCCCATTCAGGTCTTGTATCATCTGCGACTGAGTTATAACCAAAAGTGTATTCTGTCCCTCCAGCTCCTACACCCTTTGCCGCTACACATGTTGATTGATAAAAGCATTTTTGAACGTAATGCCATTCGCTGTGTAACTGACTTCTACAAAGTGTTCCACACGTCCAACAAGCAACCAACAGAGAAATGTATGATGCAAATTCCCAAGACACCTGAGTTTGTCAGAGTTGGAACTGTCCTAGTGTTTGCCAGGTGAGTGTCAACGCTAGTTGACATACAGAATGTCACTTTCATGAAACTGTTTAGCACGCGCTTTATTTCTATTATAGAGGTCTGCTTCCATCAGATCTCAAATATCTCTTTACTTAGTGAAGTGGGTTAGATTTAGAGCTATACTTCGGTATTGAAGACATAATGGATCAATACCTACTAAGTCTCAGTTACACTCCGAACTATTTTATTTTGTATTGATATCAGTTACATTTGAACTGGTCGTTTGATTTCAATCTGCCCCAAAGCTTCTTTAGTTTGATATTTAAATGTGAAGGTAAGAAGGTATAGGAGCTGAGTGCTAGTGACGCTCTTTGACTTCTGCATCACAAGAAATCACGAGGGTTGGAATACATTGAAAGTTGCGATTTGTAGGTAGTTTCTGTAAATCTATTAATACATTTTCGATTTGCAGGCGTGAACTTTTTCCTGATGAAGTTGAGTTTCCAGACCCTGATGACACACCCGAAGAATATTTCCTGTCCAGCGATGGTAAAAATACTTGGTGAGAGAGCACGTTACTAAACATTTAGATGTACTTAAGATGTACTTTAGATGCTCTTAAAAGCTGGATAAAAACATATTTTGGTGCATTTAAGGCTAAGAAATTTGTTGTGATTACAAGGACTATTTTCTCATATAAAGACAACACAACAGAAACATACACATAAATAGAATAGACACACACACACACAAGAGTTCCTTCAGCAACTACACACAGGCATCTTAGTCCTTTTCATGTTTCCTGATGAACGAGTGGCGTTGATATAGTCTGACGGAATAAGGAACGAACGAGTTTTTGTACCGCTCGGTTCTGGTCCTGATTGACAGAAGTCACCCACTTCGTGACGACTTGACATAGTTATGATGGAGCGGGTGGCTGTTGTCTTCCAAGATTTTCCCGATTTTCTATTTATTTATGTATTTTGGATATAAGACAGCAAAGGAATACTAAACAAAACCTATGAATGAAGTATAGTACGTGTAATACTCATACAGAGTGTGTATCGGAGGCTAAACATTATATTTGTATACACAGGCTTAAGAGTTTAATTATAAGATGGAATCAGTAATGTATCATGTTTTTATCCGATGCATAAAAATTAAAAGCTGGCAAAGTTACACTTCTTCTGATAGAAGCTACATGCAGCTTAAACTGATGTAACTTGCCGCTTAAACTAATAGATGTAGCATGCCTCTTAAACTAATAGATGTAGCATGCCTCTTAAACTAATAAGATGTAGCATGCCTCTTTAATTGTTTCACTACTAGCCACAGGTAAATATTAACTTCACTATTGTTCTATTCAGGGGAGCTTACTGGATCTTGAAAGAGAAAGAAAGGTGGAGTGTGATTCCTTCAGGCCTAGTGAACAAACAAAGTCGAATTATCTTTGAGACCAAGACCCTCACTACGTAAGAACCCTCATTTTATATTGTAGATAGCATCAGTCCTAGAGAAATTGAACTAAGCACAATTCCTCCATTTAAAAAAAAAACGCATGATTGAGAATTGGAAAAAGACTAACCTTATCTTCTTATATAATACAGACGTTACTTCAAAAATGAAGTGGATCATGTTGACATTTGTTATGGATCTTCTTGATTAGATCTCCACCTCTAGTACTGTTCCATCTCTAGTACTGTTCCATCAAAGTTAACGAACGTATTCTTCTTCCATGACTTCGTTCTAATATGAAGTTCGAGGGTTTGCAATCCAAGTTTGAGGGTACTTATAACAAGTTGGAGTGTTTCGACAAGGTGACTGCTGTGAGCAGTTTTCAGATCAGGCAGCTCGCCATACAGTGTCCTGGTGCTAGCATCTTGTGAGGACTTCTTGACAGAGTTTGTCATTTGTTACCAATTCATAACGTTTAATATTTTAAAATTCTGCAAGATCTCTTAACTTTTGTCTGCTTATATTGTTTTCACGATTAGAGTTTATTGAACAAACATTTGTTTTTGTCGTCTGAATATGTAAGTGTGTACTATTTCCCCTACATTTCACTACTTGAATGTCTCGGCAGTCTATTTACAGTATTTCATGGTCAGTACTATTCCCATCCAAGTCAGTTCTATTCAATAATATACCTAGCTGTTAAAGTGGGTGAATATCCTACTACAGTGAAAATAAGGGAAGGGAGAAGTTCACAATATATTATGCACTAGAATTATCTCGTGTGAATAGAAAGTCAAATATTTTTATTTCAGGTCTATCTGCTAGGGCAGTGTTTCCCAAACAGTTCCGCGGAACCTTACTGTACCGCGAGGCTTTACTAGCTGTTTCACAAAACTCCTGGAGTAACTAATTAGTCGTTCACCACCTGAATTAATTTCTCTAAAAATAAAAAAAAAGTGTTACGCTAAATACCCAAAATGTGTGAAGTGTTCCGTTAGAGAACAAGTTTGGGAAACACTGGACTAGGGGAACTAGGCCCAAAATTCACTTTAATTCTGGCTTGTGAGACTATATGAAAACGGTAGACTGTTTTGTAGAAGTACTAGAGCGAGATTGTCTAAGTTATTTAGATAGATAGGATTAACTACCATTTTTGAAATCATTCATAGTCATCTGGACTTTTGAAGTTATTGGATGTAATCAAGTGTTCTGAATTTCTGGATTGGTTAGTTCTTTATTTATTAGAAGTCAATTTTATATTCGATGTGTAAATGGAACCGTTGCAAAATAGTCTTACAACTAAATATACACTCAATTAACGTACATAACCAGCTCGACCTTCCAGCTTGTCAATACAATCATTTGTTAACAGTATAGGCTTTGACTTCTCAATGTAGCCTTTATTTTTTGTACATGCCAGATTTATAGCGATGCAGCTCACTCACGGGTCTCAGAAATGGGAGTCGGAGTTTCATGGTGACAGTAGCTCGGAGGAAGAAGAGGAGGAGGAAGCAGTAGAGGTTAAGGAAGGAGAGGGTGAGGAGGAGCCTAAAGAGGAAGCCGTCGAGGAGGAGGGAGAAGAAAGCGCAGAGAAGAAGAAGAAGAAGAAGAAAAAGAAGATATCGATGATGTCTGAAATCAAAGTGCAGGAGAGTGCCGACGATTCGAGTAATGATGAGATTGAAGGGAGGTTAGTTCAATTGAAATTGAATGGAAAGAGAGAGAGAGTTTGAATAAGGAAGAGAGAGTGAAATCATTTATAACTTTTTTGTATACTTATTAATTGATACAATTAAGTAGCATAGCACAATAAGTGTATTAATGTTTTAAAAGACAATTCCTACTTTACGAAGCTGTAGATATTTTTTAAGAACGAGTATTATGGTCTCAAGAACTAACGAATGAAAGATTGAAAAACAAGGAACATTATCCCCCTGCCCCCAATGACACTCCCCGCGAAACATTTCCTGGTTCGAATGCATAAATCTACTTAGAATATATAAATCATAATAATAACCTTATAGATCCAGAAATGTTCCTGAACGCTTATTCTTTATTTATTGAACTCTTGAATGAATAAGGCTTACTTGAGAACTACCCGCTGACGTATGTCTGTTCAAGATATAGATTATGTAGTCCAAATTAAATTTTAGTTTTGAGGCCAATAAGCTAGTAACTCTCTTCCCCAAGATATACATCAACTGTTAGAACCGGTTTCAGTTACCTCGAGTTGCAAGCCGAGAAGAGAAGTTGTAAAAACAGTTCCAGAGCGTTCTAAATCAACTCTCAAGTATGTTGATCAACTCACACACCCAACAAAGTGTTCACACTCTCTTTTGTTTTACACAGTGTTACGGAGTTTACATTCAATCCTGTAGACGGTTCCAATGGCTCCAGAAGGGAGACGGTAGGAGGCTCTATGATAATGGAGGCTCCACCAGAATTTTCTTCACCACAGCTCCGGGGCTCACCTTCAGGTTCACCCCAAATGACACCTCAGGTTTCGTTTGACGCATTTAATTTTTTATATATTTAATTCACATACAGAATAAAAGGTAAGAAAGTGGACAGCACTAGGGCATGTGGAACCACTATAACATGTGACTAGGACAAGTGGTCACTAGGACATGTGGTCACTAGGGTAGTGTATAGACTGTGCAGCCAATGACTATATAGACAATGACTGAGACCAAAAACTTGTATCTTAATATTGTGGAGCCAAAAGCAATGTAGCCAATGACTGTTTAACCAATAACTGGATGGCTGCCTTGTCGTGCGTTTGCGCGCTGGACTGTCGTTTGCATTTATCGATGGTACCGGGTTCAAACCCTGCCCGCTCCCATCCCCCGTCGTCCTGCGGGAGGTTTGGACTAGGAAGTAGACTATCTTCAACTCTGAAGGAACATCCGAAACATGTAAAACATTTTACAAACATGTTACAAACTAGGTAGCAAAGGACTGTAGTTTATGAGCCAATGACAATGACTATTCGACAATGACTGTGGCGCCCAATGACAATGTTGCCAATGACCATGTAACCAATAACTGTGTAGCCGATGACTGTTGCGCCAACGATTGAGTAGCCATTGACTTTGGCACCAATAACTGTGGCGCCAATGATGGTGTACCCAAAATGCCAATGGCTTAACCATTAGTGAGAAGTGAATGACTGTAGAGCCAAATACCTTTTGGCTGTGTTAATAAATATCCATACTGAATACTTAAAATTGTTAATTTACGTTCAAAGCTGTATTCAATCTTTACACAGATGAAGCCGTCCAAACTAGCTACAGATCATGAAAAGAAAGATATATATCCAAACAAAACCAGAAGGTTGGTGGTACACTTGAACAGTTACACTTTTTTAATTATTTTTTTGTTGTTGTTTTGTGGGGCGGATTTGGAGATTTGGATACTTCCCCTTCATATCTTAGAATTTTAAAATAAACCACAAGCTACTTTGTGTAAAACAAACCAGAAAATTTCTTGACAACCAGACATTCACCAAATGTCTCCACTTTGTTCCACTGATGAATTCGTTTAAACCACACCATCCAAAGAATTCAATACACTTAAAAACCGTATCAGAGATTATTATTTCTATGTTAGATCATAATCCTTTAAAACTTTGTTCAACGATGAATGTGTTTAAACCCCACCATACGACAGAAACAATACACTTAAAAAACCGTATCAGAAATTATTATTTCTATGTTAGATATATGTGTCGCAGCTGGGACTATCTTGTCACGTGAAATACTGTACTACTCATTAAACTTCGGACTGACATAAAAAAAACAACTTATTATATATATATACTAGCCGCGGGTCTTAATTTGCGTATCGCTGCTATAGATACTGATATAGGGTATTTGAAACATTAAAACAAAATAATATTGTTAGAAGTATAAAGCGAATGTGAACGTACAAATAGTAGGAAAGGAGCTTTTCAAATAGCTCATCAACCTAAATCCATTTTTTTTAAATAAAAAAAGTTGCTGGTAAGCCTATATATAGGCTATTTAAATCTAGATCTAGAGTCTAGATACTATTATAATAGATGTAGATTTATAAATTATAAGAGTGATCAATAAGCTTATTAATATTTAATATCCCCCATATAGGGCCTCATCTTGCCTGTCCAATCATAGTGTGTTTACAAAGCGCTGGTTAGATGTAGGCGATTCATGAATGGAACTAATGAAAATAGATCTAGAGCGATATGTCAGCACGGATTCGCCGCTATAGCGAACGAATGTACGAAAAATGGTTTAGAAAAACACATTTTAAGGCTAATTTGATTAAAATATGAAATGAATGGACTATAATTAGTATGTTCATGTGTTTGTCATTTGCGAAGATAAGTTTTATCATCTTAGAGTTAATTAGACCATTTCGGTCTTGTCTAATGAAAGAATGTAAGTCAGGACTTCCAAATTCGCATATTTAAGGAACGAATTTATGTAAAAATGCTTTTGAAACACAAATTTGAAGGTTAATTTATTAAATAATGAATTCAATAGATTATATTTTGTATTTTCGTGTGTTAAAGTAAAAAACTATATGGGCAAAGTGTAGATCTAGATCCTTTCGAGCTAAACATGGTAAACATGGCCTAGATCCATGAAATACTAATACTTTCATAGAGTTGGGCAACTTTTTTTTTGAGGGTCTTAAGTTTGTTTTAGGGCTACTATACATACGTCACGCTTCCAGTTAGCTCCCAAGAAACATTTATGCCAAGTTTCATCAAGATTGGTCAAACTGTTTTGATTTCTTTTCGGGACATACATACATACATAGTCTCACTTTCTACTTTATAGTATAGTTATTGTATATAAGTATTATAGTCGAATTTCTTAGAATTAAATCTTCTGTAATTTGGGGGCCTTTATTCTGCATTGCTGTGCCTAATCGCGTGGTCAGTGAGACCTGAGCTCGATATGCATACTGTTAGATGGAGCCTGACTGGTTTTCCGTCACTTTCTGTACTGTGCAGAAGAGTATAATTGGAATAGGAATATATCTGAAATAATCATATCATTATCATTTTAGTTTTATTGCATTGAGTTGAGCTTTTTAAATAACCAGACATAACAGTTTAAAAAACCTTTCATAAACCCGGAATACAGAGACAAGAAAACCCAGGTGGTATCTTTAGGAAATATTGAAGTAGAGAGAACAACCAGAACTTAACACTGTGTTTGTGTTAGTGTGTACATTGTACATCTGCCATTTGAACAGAACTAAATGGTCACGTAAGCTATAATCGGAAACATTGCGACAGGTTGTAATTTGCCTATTATTTAAAATGTATTGTATTATACAAGTTTAACTCATTCTGAAGCAGAACAAAAGCTCATTATAAAGCTCAAAAGTTCATAATACTGGCTCATCATAGTGGCTCATTACACTTAATCATTGCACAGATTCGCTAATTACACTTTTCATTACACTGGCTCATTACAGTGGTTCACAACAATGGCTCATTACAGTAGTTCACAACAATGGCCCATTACACTGGTTAACAACAATGGCTCATTACACTGATTCACAATAATGGCCCATTACACTGGTTAACAACAATGGCCCATTACACTGGTTCACAACAATGGCTCATTACACTGGTTCACAACAATGGCCCATTACACTGGTTCACAACAATGGCTCATTACACTGGTTCACAACAATGGCCCATTACACTGGTTCACAACAATGGCCCATTACACTGGTTCACAACAATGGCTCATTAATGTGGTTCACAACAATGGCCCATTACAGTGGTTCACAACAATGGCTCGTTACACTGGTTCACAACAATGGCTCATTACACTGATTAACAACAATGGCTCATTACACTGGTTCACAACAATGGCTCATTACAGTGGTTCACAACAATAGCTCATTACATTGGCTAACAACAATGGCTCAATACAGTGGTTCATTACTCTTATCTAGCTCATTATATTATTTCATTGCAAATGTCCATTACAGTGGTTCATTACACTTGTCTAGCTCATTATATTGTTTCATTTACTAATGTCCATTACAGTGGTTCATTACACTTGTCTAGCTCATTATATTATTTCATTACAAATGTCCATTACAGTGGTTCATTACACTTGTCTAGCTCATTATATTATTTCATTACAAATGTCCATTACAGTGGTTCATTACACTTGTCTAGCTCATTATATTATTTCATTACAAATGTCCATTACAGTGGTTCATTACACTTGTCTAGCTCATTATATTATTTCATTACAAATGTCCATTACAGTGGTTCATTACACTTGTCTAGCTCATTATATTATTTCATTACAAATGTCCATTACAGTGGTTCATCTTTATTTTTGTTTGTTTGTTTTGGTCCTCAGTTCCTTGCGACGCAAGTCTTCAAAGGTGGCCGATGGCCAGCAATCTGGTCGAGGTAGTTCAGTCCGCATTAAAGACGATGCCAAAAGTGAAAATGACGCTAGCAACAACCACAACGACATGAACAACAGCCAAGCCCCTGACGGTGTCTCCCTTAAAACCTCCATTCAAAACGCTAAAAGACCGTCAACCGTTTACTCTGTAGGATCCTTTGATGATGACGAGGAAATCTTAGCTCCCGAGCAGAGAACGGTCGTTAGTGTGAGTCATCTATCAAATCATCTGTATCACTACATTCGTCCATTTAGACATATTCCTTAAATATCTATGACCTGGTCTTTCCAATTCCTGTAAACTTTTTTTTTTCGCTATACTTAATTATTGCAATGCCTGGCCAGTTTATCTTTTGCCTTAAAAATTGAATTTAATATGAAATTAAGGAATTAATCATATTAGGCCTATTATATTATTTTATTTTAGGTTGGCATGCATCTCAGTGTAGTAGATTTAAGAACCTCTTATACTCTTCACGATGTAAATAAATTCGTGCACAGCTTATCACCAGTTCGTACACAGCTTATCATCAGTTCGTACACAGCTTATCATCAGTTCGTACATAGCTTATCATCAGTTCGTACACAGCTTATCATCAGTTCGTACACAGCTTATCATCAGTTCGTACACATTTGACTATCAGTTGGTACACAGCTTACCATCATCGCCTTATTTATTGCTGGAAGTAACCACGTTAAAGTCTTCGTTACTGAAACAAAGTCTGATACTAAACCACGTGGAGTCTTTTTGTTAGTAGATCTTTACACATGGCATTTGGAATCAGCGTTTAATTTTTTAAAGTGTAATTAGTAATTAGACTAATAAGTGTATTGTATACAAGACTTGGAATGTCAGAAATATGATACAAGACTGGGATGTCAGATGCATGTAACAAGACTGGGAATGTCAGATACATGATACAAGACCAAAAACCATATAGACATTGAGAATAGTATACGCTAGACCAAGGAGCAAAGTTATTATGTCTGTCAGAGAAAAGAAAGATTTCAGAACTTTGCTGTGTTTTTTCCAGGGTCTCCCACCGATAGAGAGCAGTTATTATTCCCTGTCTGGCATGAAGGAACTCAGACGACCACGTCCCAAACCTCGGCCTGTAGTTGAAGCCCAAAAGACAGATTTGGAAGAGATTCCAGAAGAAGCGATGGAAGAGCCTGCAGCAGAGAAACCGGAGGAGGAGGCTGGCGAAGGAGAAGAGAATGTTGAAGTGGAGGAGGTAGAGAGTGATGAAGGCATTATCCTCAAGAGAGAGAGGATGTACTCTATCGTGCAGATCAAAGATGATGGTACGTCAACAGGATTTCCTCTAGACAGTGTCGGACTAAGTCTTTGACAAATTTTCCCATAAGTGTTAGGAGATAATTCTCTTCCAATCTGATAGAACATGTAAAACAAACAGCACAAACCACATTAGCTGTAAAAATACATTTTGAAATTAGAGCTTCGAGATTTTCTTAGCTATAATAAAAAAAAACACAACTGGATAGTTATACAGATCGTATTGGTTCTAAATAAAAAAGAATAGTACAATGTATTATTAACAGAGTTGATTGCTGTTATTTGTTTTGCGAATACATTTAAGACATCCACGGAGATTTTTTCCAAATGGAAAAAAATATATTTGTTTTTCAATGTTTCGTATGTTTCTTCAGAATTGAAGATTGTTATGTCCTAATGCTAATCTCCAGCCGGACGGCTGGATTGGTAGAGGTCAGGGTTTGAACCTGGAACACATATCAGACGACTTGGACGCCATCCTATATATTAATTCCATTGTTATATATTTCACTTATGTGTATTTCTAGTTAAAAAAATATGAAAGCATACTTTATAATTAAATGGACTTAAACTACTTAAACACTATAGCGTGAGAGGTTGTCCGCATGAAGAAAAAAACGGCATGACCTGTTAGATGTGACTAATGCTTCACATTTTTGTACACCACCTATCTTACTACGTAGACTTACATCCTCACGCTCCGTTCGGCGCATTGGGCGGCAATCTAACTCCAGAATGATCTGTCACTGGCAATGTGTGCAGGCTCATGCGACCCTCTGTCACAACCCCATAGAGTGGTAGAGTTAGAGACCATTCTTCTTCCCTATTTTTTTTAATGACCTAACTGCTTTCTAGTGGAACTATTTCTAAGGCAAAGTGCCCCTTCTCTCAGGCCTACTAAATATCAAACTTACTAAGATAAACCGATCCTCTAGATTTGTTAGTTCAAATAAACAAACTGTGTCTCAAGCCTATTTAATATCAAACTTACTAAGATAAACCCATCCCCTGGATTTTCTATTTCAAATAAACAATTTCTATCTCAAGCCGACTCAAGCTGATCCTCCAAAAAGTTAAGAAGTAAAGATTTAAAGGACTTTTTCTTTAACGAGTCATTAAAACCAGTGCATCATTTTGTTTCTATTCTACTCTCTACATTTTGTTTCGTTTCAGGTTCTATAATGCTTGAAGATTTTAAATTTGGGCCGCCCTTAACCGAATTGAGTATTGGTGACTCAGACATGAGTCTCTTATTGACTGAAGTTGCTTACCTTTGGCGCTATAGGTTTAGTTCATAACCAATTCTAGTCATACCTTAAAACCTCGGCATATTATTTTGTTTTATCGTGCTATCCTTACTTGTAAACCTAAACGGGTGATGCATTATATGTCTATTGCTATGTAATGTTCTGGCCATAATAGTAATTTAAATAGTATTCAAATATTGAAAATATTACTTGTATTACATCATTGTTTGATGTCTATTACAAATGTCATAATCATTCTGCAATGTGTATGATGTTAGTAACATCCCTTCGTATGGCCTTTACACTAGTTACATCCTTTGTAATGGCCTTTACACTAGTGACATTCCTTTGTAATGGCCTTTACACTAGTGATATCCTTCTGCTACAGCAATGACACTAGGATCAGCTTTCTGAAATGCCCATGAGACTAGTGACATCATTCTGTAATGCATATGGCACTTATGACACTCTTCTGCAATGTCCAAGTGTTTATGAGATGCATTACTGACATTATTATTATTTTTAGTGATTATGACACTAGCGACATCATTCTGTAATGTCTATGACACTAGCGACATCATTCTGTAATGTCTATAACACTAGCGACATCATTCTGTAATGTCTATAACACTAGCGACATCATTCTGTAATGTCTATAACACTAGCGACATCATTCTGTAATGTCTATAACACTAGCGACATCATTCTGTAATGTCTATAACACTAGCGACATCATTCTGTTGTGTCTATGACACTAGTGACATCATTCTGTAATGTCTATGACACTAGCGACATCATTCTGTAATGTCTATAACACTAGCGACATCATTCTGTTGTGTCTATGACACTAGTGACATCATTCTGTAATGTCCTTGACACTAGCGACATCATTCTGTAATGTCTATGACACTAGCGACATCATTCTGTAATGTCTATGACACTAGTGACATCATTCTGTAATGTTTATGACACTAGTGACATTCTGTAATGTCTATAACACTAGCGACATCATTCTGTAATGTGTATGACACTAGCGACATCATTCTGTAATGTCTATGACACTAGCGACATCATTCTGTAATGTCTATAATACTAGCGACATCATTCTGTAATGTATATAACAACTAGTGACATCATTCTGTAATGTCTATAACACTAGCGACATCATTTTGTAATGTCTATGACACTAGCGACATCATTCTGTAATATCTATGACACTAGTGACATCATTCTGTAATGTCTGACACTAGTGACATCATTCTGTAATGTCTGACACTAGCGACATCATTCTGTTATGTCTATGACACTATCTTTACGTATTTTCTTTCTTTGTAGAAATCACTGCGAGTGTGTTGCAAGTATTTTCTCACGCTTCAGAGATGGTGTCTATGACCTGGCCATTGAACTTGTTAAGGTGACCGGTCATTTCATCCTTGGTAACGTCTTCATCTCTGATCATTTCATCCTTGGTCACTTCATCCCCAGTCACTTCATCCTCAGTCATTTCATCCCCAATTTTTTTTTTCTTTGTTATTGTGTAATTGTGTTGTTAAGGCTTTGTCTTTAAGCCCTCATTATATCTAATATATATATATATTTATTTAGAATACTTTTTGATATGTTTGACATGTTATTATGGTGTTCCCCTCCTGTCTTCTTGTTGAGAAATAAACGAATATAATGTCAATAAGTAGATCTATAGGCGGGGTGTGTAGTTAGTTATATTGATATTATGATATAGGTAAGTTAATATTATCGTGCGCATATTGCATGCTGTACGGAACACAAGCCCAATGTGTGGTGGAAGTAGTGTAAACTCTTTTGAGAGAGAGAAGAATTACGATTAGAATAATTATGATTATGCCGCTCTAGACTGATAACTTATCAAAGGCCAATGTGTGGTGAATGTAGTTGAAACTCTTTTGAGAGAGAGAAGTACAATTAGAATAATTATGATTATGCTGCATTAGGCTGATAACTTATCATCAAAGGCCAATGTGTGGTGAATGTAGTTGAAACTCTTTTGAGAGAGAGAATTACGATTAGAATAATTATGATTATGCCGCTCTAGGCTGATAACTTATCACCAAAGGCCAATGTGTGGTGAATGTAGTTGAAACTCTTTTGAGAGAGAGAATTACGATTAGAATTATTATGATTATGCCGCTCTAGGCTGATAACTTATCACCAAAGGCCAATGTGTGGTGAATGTAGTTGAAACTCTTTTGAGAGAGAGAATTACGATTAGAATAATTATGATTATGCCGCTCTAGGCTGATAACTTATCACCAAAGGCCAATGTGTGGTGAATGTAGTTGAAACTCTTTTGAGAGAGAGAATTACGATTAGAATAATTATGATTATGCCGCTCTAGGCTGATAACTTATCACCAAAGGCCAATGTGTGGTGAATGCAGTTGAAAATCTTTTGAGAGAGAGAATTACGATTAGAATAATTATGATTATGCCGCTCTAGGCTGATAACTTATCATCAAAGGCCAATGTGTGGTGAATGTAGTGGAAACTCTTTTGAGAGAGAGAAGTACAATTAGAATAATTATGATTATGCCGCTCTAGGCTGATAACTTATCACCAAAGGCCAATGTGTGGTGAATGTAGTTGAAACTCTTTTGAGAGAGAGAATTACGATTAGAATAATTATGATTATGCCGCTCTAGGCTGATAACTTATCACCAAAGGCCAATGTGTGGTGAATGTAGTTGAAACTCTTTTGAGAGAGAGAATTACGATTAGAATAATTATGATTATGCCGCTCTAGGCTGATAACTTATCACCAAAGGCCAATGTGTGGTGAATGTAGTTGAAAATCTTTTGA
This sequence comes from Biomphalaria pfeifferi, assembly GCA_030265305.1. NCBI lineage: Eukaryota > Metazoa > Mollusca > Gastropoda > Planorbidae > Biomphalaria > Biomphalaria pfeifferi. The sequence continues at coordinate 1,133,717 of JASAOG010000002.1, read as the reverse complement.
GAGAGAGAATTACGATTAGAATAATTATGATTATGCCGCTCTAGGCTGATAACTTATCATCAAAGGCCAATGTGTGGTGAATGTAGTGGAAACTCTTTTGAGAGAGAGAAGTACACAATTAGAATAATTATGATTATGCTGCATTAGGCTGATAACTTATCATCAAAGGCCAATGTGTGGTGAAAGTAGTGGAAATCTTTTAGAAGAGAACGATTAGAATGCCGCTGATGCTATCTTTCACTTCATCTTCACATGTCAATCGTTCTTTCTTGAATATGAGCATGACATTTCAAAGCCTTTCAAAACGTTTTAATTATTCTAATAAACGCTGACTGCAAGAAATATGCAACACTGGCCAAGAAATTTACGAATGATGTACAGCAATAAGAATCAATGGACCTCTGTACCTACTAGCAATAGAATATCTTATTGATTTCAATTAACATGCAAAAATAATTTTTACGTTAGCTCTATATCTATAAATGTTGAATTTTTTATATTTTTGATGACATTATATTCTGTTCTTAATGAATGTGTCACAATTTTTGTCTTGTAAATGAAAAAAAAAATTATATACTGTTAATTTCATCCTTTTTTTTTACAATTATTATTTGATGGATTAGAGGATGAAATGACCAGCGGAAAAAATGACCAGGAGATGAAATGAGCAAGAGATAAAATGACCAGGGGATGAAATCACCAGGAGATGAAATGAGCAAGAGATAAAATGACCAGGGGATGAAATGACTGGGAATGAAGTGACCGGGGATGAAATGACCGGGAACTGACTAGATGTAGTTAGATATTTATACCGCTTCTTTCCACACAGGCATCTGAACTGTATGTAAGGGCGGAGAACTGGTGGGGTGAAGGATACCGTATGATTGCCCAAACGCCCACTTTTCCAGCCAAATCTGGACGTCTATTTAATTTTCTCTTAGATGGCCCTATGCTAGTGGAGAGTCCAGTGACGCATGGAACAGGTAGGCACACCAAAACGAATGGATACTTTATAGTACAGTAGTAAAAACTAATGAATGCTAAAAATAGATCTCATCTTCTAAGGACTAAACCAGTTAATGACGACTTACAAGCGATAACTTTTGTTGTTAACAAGAGAAACATAACATTCTAGAAAGGTTATATTAAGTGTAATTGTATCAATAGGTTTGGGCCTGTCATGTGATTAAATGTTTAATAGATCTAGACTAACAAGAATAAATCTGTGTGATTAGAAATATTTTTTATTAACAAAGCTTATATCAACTCACTCTGTCTGTCTGGTAAAAAGTTTGTACATGTTTATTTTTCCGTCACCCGATCTCGGATCAAGCTGAAAATTTCTTTTTTCTGACAAGACAAGAAGCAATTGACCAATTCGTTAACTATTGTTAATTAATTATTTTATTTGGTATCTTGAACAAGGGAAAAAAATTGTACTTGACTGAAGTGGTGTTATAAGCTAAATTATCGGTCGCTGATTTACAGTAAGCTTGAAACAAAGAATAGATAACTATAAAATGTTATCTTTTCATAAGCACCTCACTAGCAGAGTGGTTAGTATGTCATCTTGAGAAGGCTTGATCCATGAGTTCGAATTGTATAAGTTACCTATTTACCTGTCAATGAATAATTCGCTTGGGGTTGGACGAACGAAGTTCATAATCAGTATAGAAAGATTGGATAGTTCAATAATATAGCTGGAAATAATAATTTGAAAAGAGAACCACTTTGTAGTGTATCTATATAATCAATAAAATACTTTGGCTGAACAGCTTTTGTTGTTACGGAAGTAAAAGCACAGATCACAGTAGCTGGGTTCTCTTAGATGTGATTGGCAGGCTTTGAATAAAAAAAAACATTTGCATGTGAGCTCGAATGGAGCTAAAATAAAATATTTTTTTACAAATGACTTAAAACTCAATGTAGTCATAACTTGTCTCTCCATCCTGTCCAGGTTCTGTGTCGCAGAGGTCAATGTTCTATTATCTCAGTACAGTCAGTTGCTTGGAGTATGTTGTCAAGAAAGCAACCAAAGATGAAGACGTATGTTCTCATTCTAGTCCCCAACACATTTAGGACTCAAACAATGCTCCTCCTGACTTGACCCCAAACAGTGGCGTAGTTAGGAATTTGCCATCATTTGGGCTCTTGGAAGTGTTGTCTCTTTGGCGGTCCCTGCATTTCGCGTAATATTTAATATTTAATGTAAAAAACATTCATTTGGGGGGGGGGATTTTTCTAATTCTCCCCTCCCTCACCCACCCTAGCTACGCCTCTGACCCCAAACCCGACGTTCATTCTTTGAAGCCTTCACACCACTGTCTACATTTTGTCTAGTGGATCAGGCACTGATCCAGCATTTCATTTTTTGCATATATGCCAAGACATGAAATCATAGTAGTAGGCAGATAGAAAAGTAATATACACAATTAAAAAACAACATTATTCCCCATTATGAACTTGATGGTGGTCTATGATTTCTAATTCGATCCATGAAATGAATCATGAATGCAAGGAGTCTTTCCATCCCCAATGACTTCGCACAATCATAAATCTAGATCTAGTCTAGGATTTACCTTTGTATATTTCAAGACATTCTTGGAGCTGACACTTTTCATCAGCAGTCAAATAAACGTAGACTTTGAACGAAACCTTCATGTCTACATAAGTCTACACAAAATGTTCATGCACATCTATTTATATCTTCAATTTCTTATTGAATACATAGAGACATTTGAGTTGAGTGCGGAGATTCCTGCTGTGACAATGTCGACACAAAATATCTTTTTTCTTTCACATCATTCTGAACTATGTCATTTATTAATAGAAGCCCAATGTAGTTTTAAGTTGATTAAATAATTTAGAAAATGTATAACGGTCAAACCAGAGTTTCCACTGATTGACCGATTAACTAGTGATTTTTTTCCCCAAAGATGCATAAACTATCAAAAATTTAGGAAAATCTTTAGAACCGTTTTCGAAATACTAGAACTTATTCCTTCCACCCACTTCTGACTAATAAAAAGAGTTGGGGGGGGGGGGGGGCTGCCTGGTTGTGACCTATGCGCTCTGGACGGTCGTTCGGTCGTCTCGATTTTCGACTGTTTGAGAAAAAAAAATTTACCCACAACCAAAACAATTGTATTTCACTTTATTCATTTTCCTCAATGCGCTTCCTCCATGGGCCCTCCTCCTCTCTATTTATTTTGGTTTTACAAAAGTTTCTTCCATAGTTTTGGCATTTTTACAAATCTAATAACCTTACCATGCAGCCATTCTTGTACATAATTAGATATATTATCAACTTTGTTCTTTCCGCTGGTAAGAAAACAACTGCTCAGCTAATCTTATGGACTTTAATTTATGAAGACAAAGAAGGCTAGCGTTACCAAATGATGGATCGTGGTAACAGTTTGATGATGTTAGTAAAATCATAGATAGAGAAATATAAAATATAAATATAAATATTATAAGTATGAAAGCATCTTCATGACCCCATTGAAAGTTAAAAAACAATTCTGCTAATGTGTCTAGGTCAAACCAGGCGGTGCTAAGAAAGGACCAAGAAAGAAAGACGATAAAGCCGACCTGGAGCCAGATTGTCGTCTGGACATTATGCAGTACTCACCTGGAAGTAGAACTAATGGCCTGGACATCGCGTCGTTAAACATTTTCTTGAATGCAGCTGATTTGTGGCACCAGAGACATGTGGAACTGCGCAGCTCCGACAGTAAGTCAGTCTAGAAAACAGATTTGAGTCTCTTACTTAGTCATTGTAATCACTGTCTAGTTCTCTGTTTATTCAATCGCAGTGGTTGCCTCAACTGTCTAGCAAAACTAGTTCTATGTTTACACATTGATTCAGTAACAGTCTTTATGTTTTGTGGGTTCAATGCAAATTTTTTAATATAAATCTACAGTCTGAAGTCTGTATCGAAGTTACTTCAGTATTGTTTTGAAACATTTTGTTACGCTTTATCATCTGTAACACCTTTTTTGCAACATTTGGAAAAACATAGCCCTTAAAACATTGAATTTGTGGAGTGAAAATATTTGACATCATTGAGAGGGTTGCAACAAGAAAACAACACCTTGTATTCCTCTCTGTCTCTCTCACCTATATTCATGATTAAACACACCTAGATAATATACATTTCTTTTTAGATTAGACATGTTTTTCGTTTTCGCTCTCTGTGGTCGAGAACCCACACACAAGATATAAAATGGGATTATGTTCAAAGACTTCAAGAGACTAGATGTTGAGACTAATAGGTTGAAACCTAATATGTTGGATTAATATATTGAAACTATATAATTAGACTAATATGTTGGGACTAATATGATGAGACTAATATTTTGAGACCAACATGTTAAGACTACTATGTTGTCGAAAAGACTACACCAGCATTAAGTTTTGTAAACTTGTCATCTGCGCAGATGTGCTCTTAAATTCGCTCATTAAGATCTTAAAGAAGGAGAAGGCTTTCAAACACAAATGGTGGCGCATCGTTCTATTGCTTGGCTACCCAGAGAAGGAAATAGAGACAGAGAAAGGGAAAACCAAGTGGTCAGTTATCATAGCAAACGTAAGTAACATATTTACATGTACGCTATTTACATTGGACACTATTTTCATTTAAGGCTATTTACATTACACCGTTGACACTTAACACTTTAAATTTGACACTGTTTAAATGTAACTTTTATTTATGTTTCAGCTGCTGACTAAATGGTTCGAAGATAATCTGAATGCGCCAGATCGAGGTATTTTAAAACTGATATCAGTCCTGAGCATCATGGAACTACACAACACAATTGAATCCTTGCTCTCTGGAATACGAGATTAGTAAGTTGGAACTTATATACCCTTTGTAGCTCCCTTAGTTACTTTAGAAAAAACCGACCAGACTTGTCCTGTGATATGCGCTAATGACTGTCATCACTGTAGTCTCCAGTTAGAATTCTACCATTCCCTACTTGGCAGACATCGCACTGGAAGACCAAAGAAGCTTGGACTGTGATTGGGCTCAGCGTTCCAAAAGAAAAATGTCTGGTTCCTCTATTACCAAATCAACTCATTCTACAACTAAAGGAGGCCAACAACTATTTCAACAAGAGATTTGGTCAATGGTGTAATAATTTCAATTTCTGAATGAACATATAAAACAATAAAACAACGTTTCTGAATCTTCATTTGATTGACTTTTACTTCCTTTGAAGGGCGTTGATTTGAGTTGATTCTTCATTCTCATATAGTTGAGAGTGAACTGAAATTAGACATGGTGATTGAATGCGAGGCTATACGTCACACAGTTAAAACAGCAGCAAACAAGAAAATAGAACTAGCACAGTTGTTTTCTTAACATAGGGTTGTTTGTTCTCTTCAATTGGATTTCACAAAGAACAAACTCAATGGTTTCGCTTTAGACAATGTAAATACTACCAACTTGTTTACAATGACTAACACTTACACCTGCATTTCCTTCATGCCACCAGAGACTCTAACCCTGTAGCTCTTTCTAGTGAGTCTCAATCATTCTAGAACACCTGGGACCACTTTGGTTTGGTTTTCTATTTTACATTCTACACAATACGAGAACATAAGGGACTGTGTTTTGATGTCAATATGTTCCTATGTTTACAAAGCTTCTATCAACTCACTCTGTACTTCTGATACAAATCTTGTACACTGTATTTCTCCAACTCCCTTTCTCGGATCAAGTTGAAACTTAGCACATTTTTTTTATAATACATGAGTCATTCAAAAAATTATTAAATGGGAAATTTATTATTAATTTTTATAAATAAGGAGAGATGAATATTTTAGTATTGAGAGACATGGAGGTAATTGTGTAGTTATTTCCATTTCTATAAGCTTTGTTGTATTTTTAAATATTCTTTTAATTATTATTAATGTAACCACGTCAAGCTACAGTCAGGGCCCACTTAAAGTAGTGTCACGAGCCTACATTGATAAGAAACCAATCTACATTTATAATTTTTGTAAAATAACATTTTTTGAAAATGTTTAAAAGGTGTTTAAAGTGTTTCATTCCTTCTGTTTACTTTATGGTCAGTAAAGGAACATTGTTGACTTCTAGGAAAGAACCCAGATATTTGAAATTACTCTTCCATTGGGTATTGAATACCAAGATAACACGAAACAACATCATGCGGCTGATAGGTAGGTAGACTCACTGCCGTACAGTAGCGTGCTAAGAAGGCATGTTTTGTAGAACTCCATTTTGGTCGCTGTAGTCTAGCAAAGGCGATACAGCCTTCCCTACGCGTTTTTTATATCCTGTTCTAGAGACAGGTCATCTTGAATTGTAGATCCAAGGCAAGGAAGCAGAATTCATTTACGGCATCCAGCTTGTTAGCGTCAATGAGGATGACAGGTGGTGCTGTGGCAGGTGGTCCCATAACATAAGTTTTCTTTGTGCTAATGGTTAGGCCATACTCTTTTCATCGTTATAGCAATAATATAGAGTCACAGTCATAGATTCATTTTAATAGAAACATAGTCATAGAATCATAAGAATCATAATGCCACAGAATAATTCTATAATGTCATTGATTCATAAAGTCACAGAATCATACAGTCGCAGAATATAGTGTCAAAAATATTGGACCCATAGTCATAAAATCATAGTGTCATAGATTTATAGTGACAGAGAATCATAGTGTCATAGAGCTGTATGTTTATAAGATTAGAATCAAAACATGCACTCATACACTCCACTAATGTTTAGGACTTTTAGTTTCTGACTTTTAACAAAATTGCCATTACACCTTCAAAAAATAACTAATTTTACTGGTTTCTAAGTAATGAAATTTTAAATGAATACTAAATGTTTCATACACTTAAAGCAGCGAAATTAATATTTAAGAAGCCTGGCAGATAATGGACTAAATAGTGTCAGTGTGATATAAACGATTCCACTAAGTTGTTAACTTTTTAGATCCCCAGATTTTGAAGCCTGTGTCAGACATTTTCTTGTTACGCATGTCATTGCTGTTGGATCCAGGTCAGATCTATAAGATTGGTGCCGCCATGGATGTGGAAGACAACGTCACTCACGCTGTACAAGATGAAGAGAGTATCAAGGATTCGGTCTACTTCCCATTTAGGGTAAACATCAACTACATCATCCATAATAGTAGATTATGAAATTGAACAATCCAAGCGTCATTCACTGCTGCTTCTGACTCTTATAGTCTGTAGTTCCCAGCATTTCAGAATTCTTCATCTCTCTTTGTAACTCTGGTAAAATTTACAAAATAGCTGATACCCTTGCTACGCCATGATTGAAATAGTTTGTATACATGTTTTTACTTGTACTGAAACAATCTAATTACTCTCGAACTCTCAAAAAAAAAAAAAGGACGCGCCTTAAAACACAATTTTAACCCTCAAATTGTGTCCTTTTTTGTCTCTTTGTTATCCTACAAACGAAGGACTCACTTCTTAGGCCCATCAGTTGTAGCCTTCCATCTTCCTTCAGTATAATGTTCCCCCCCCCCAACATATACACACAATATTTTCCAATAAAACGCTCCTTCCCGCGGAACAGTTTGAAAGAAGGAACATTAGTGTTGGCAACTTATTTAAATTGTAACGTACACACACTCTTTCATGCAGATGTAAAAACACATTTGATAGTCGCAATGATCTAAGAATAATCCCGCACATTAACTATGACATGCAGAGTATAATTACATTGAAATCTAGATACTAGCAAAACCGAGTGAGTTGATTTAAGCTTTGTAATAATAAACAGAGAATCACGATTAAAACAAAAAAACAAAAAACGGAGTAGCATTAATGTAAATTTTGATTTTAAATATTTTCTGAAAATCAGAAAAAAAAAATATATTTAGTTCTATGTCGTTTTTTTTTCACTATTGCATTTTTAAACCCTCCTGGACCACTCTGTGAAATTAGAATAGAGCCACCTCCAGGTCCCTAGCTAGTTAGGGGGGGGGGGGGTACAGCGCGAAAGGTTAGAGAAACGCAGCTATAACCCTTTGATCTGAGCTGCTTGTGTATTGACGATGCTTCCACGCGACTGTTTCAGGTATTGATCAAAAGTCGTCAGAAGAAAGATGAGATCATCCACTACACCTTGCTGCTGCTAGAGATGACCAAACAGTGCAACTTTCAAGAGGCTCAACAGTTTCTCATCACAGAGACCAAAAAATGGTAGGTAACTCACGCAAGAGAAACTAATGTGTACATTATACAAGAGAAAGTTGTCTCTTTAAAAAAAGTTCTAGATTGAAATATATTAGAATTAATATTTTTTGAGTTGCAAATCTTTGTCCAAAAAGCTTAATGGAAGTTGTAAGAAACTGAAAGTTTCAAACAAAAAAATTGCCATCTTTACCATAAATATTACATAAGCTGCATGATGAATGAGTTCACTTGGATCTAAACTTGTTTTGTTTGTCATAAACCTTTTAAAATGTTTTTATGCTGTGCCTGCCAAGTTGTTTTACATGTTTAATGATAGCAGTTTTAGCAATGCAAACTGACAAATATGTTGGGGTGATTGAAAAATTTAATTTTTTAGTAAAAATAATAATTTATACTTGAGTCTCTAATTTCAATAACAATGTAAAAGCCTACCAGAGGAAGAAGGCATATAAGAGTCAATGAGTCCGAAATTGTATGCCTTAACGTCCTAGATATCAGTCACTGTCCAAGACTCTTATTTTTGTTATAGTTTTATTATTACATTATTAATAATTCAGTTCCTTGTCAAATATACACACTTTTATAAGGCACTGACCATGCAGCACAGAATGGATAATTAGGTCAGAGTCTAGTAAATGATTTTTTATTTCATTTTAATGACACCAAAAGTAATTAAAGGAATACAATTTCCAATGTTCGTGCTTTGATTGTCATTGAATCTTTACTTCTTCAACAGGATGATCACAGTGGCAGAAACAGAGCCAGACATTTGTGCCAAACTAGACAATGTTTTCTCTTAACAATGTTTGCTCTTTATTTCAAGAAGTACTAGAACTTATGTTGTATCAAGTGTTAAGAGTATAGTAAAGTTCATTGGATTCAGAAGTGTCTGCTGTAGTGTACATTTATTTTTCATTGTCTTAAATATCATATCAATTATCACTGAACTAACATATAATATAAATAGCTAACATATACATATTCATTTTTAACATACTAGACCAAGGCAAATGTTCTTAGACCATGATATCTCAATCTAGAAGTAGATGTACTTTGCTTTAAGGATTGTTTCCCCCCCCCCCTCCCTCCCCCTTTTAAAAAAAAATGTCTCAGTGACTCATGTAATTAACAAAAAATGTTGAAATTTAAAAAAATTACATTATAAATTAACTTTTTTTTAGATACAGTTATCCTATTATGACATTGACTGTATTTTTTGTTTACAAGTGATAATGGTGTGATAATGATAAATTTCGATGAGACACCCTAGAGCACATATTTCTTTTTTAAAAAATGGCATTTCTGACTCAATAAACATTTATATTTAGCTATTGATGTTAAGTGTTGGTTCATTCTAAGTGAGTCCTACAATGTTGTGGCTCAGCAGTATATCTATTGACAAGAGACATTGCTATGAGTACCTAGCACTTGCACAAAGCATTGTACTCATGATTCTTAACACATTTTGGTACTTTTCTGTATTATTAGGTCAATAGAATGTTCTTATAAATGTAATTTAATATAAGTTAATGCCTATACAAAATGGCTATTAATTGGCCTGGTCATGTGTACTCTGGACTGTGGAATCAATAGTCCTGGGTTTGAATCCTGTCCACCACCATCACCTACTGTCATGCAGGAGGTTTGGGATGTGATTTAATAATCTTCAATTATGAAGGAATATCCTAAGCATATAAAATAAACAAACAAAAATCGCAGTGGACTGCAGGAATGTGCTAGGCATGATATGAGGAAAGTCTCAAATATATTTTCTCTGTCCAAAGACCTCTTAATCCTGTTGACCTCTCATGTAGCCTCATAGATAAGGCCCAATGACACTAGCTTCAGCTGGAATAACCTGCCCAGTTTGCAGCCAAACATATCTGGGCTCACATATGTCTCACCAGCCACATGAGGAGGCACAAAACCCCAGTGCAAAGCCCTTATCTCCCTGGACGACAAAAGTAGTCATCATCAAACCATGATGGACGAACTATATAAATTTAGATTTGTGTGTACTAGAGAGAAGGAGAGGGTATCAAAGCTAATATCTGTTTCAGTTCTCTGATGATTTTAGGATCTCTGAAGAATACATCAGTACAGTCCTGGATTCCATTCCTCCACTTAATTTGTTAAATCCTTTTCCACTTCCTGAACTCTTAAGTTGAACTCATCCTTTTACTTCTATATAGATATATGATAAGTGTTAAGTTTAAATTCTTGTTTAGACTCACGCAAGTCTTGTTTGTATACTGCTGGAAGGTTTTAATTACACAGGTTCAGTATATATAGCAAAAGTAAATACATTGTGTCCATCACAGGCACCACATTTTCTTACACTGTCCTGTGCTAAGAAGTCTTAGACAAAAGTAAGTGTCATCTTACTTAGATCATAAAATCTTTAGAAATGAAAGGTTCCAATTCATAACACACTTCAATTTTTTTTTTAAATGTCTCTTAGAACAAAAATTTTGTTCTAGATTGAAAATATTAGCATCAATCAATTGAAAATCTTTGTCCAGAGCTTAACTGAACATCAGTCCATGGTAACATAATACTGTTGTAATAGGTGTCAACTTGGTGTTACCCTGGATTCTCACTTTGTTGATCCTCGCCTAGTAACCAAAATGTTTCCATTAAGCCTTTACCCTGTAAAATAATAGTAGAAAGAATAACAAATGTTTGAAATTGATATGAAGTTTTAGTGGCTTGAATTAGTTTATGTGTACAAGGTGCATACTAAATTGTAGATCTCTAAGCATGCAATTAAAACCCATAAAAACCTTTTTTTTTAAACCTGAGAGATAGAAATAATTATGGAAAATAAACTAATATATACAATAAATCATTATAAAATTTCTGATTTTGACTTTATATTGGTAAAGGTACAAATCATTTTCTCTTTATTAGCCTAGGCTGGATAAACCTGTCAAAAGAATTGTGATCTCATTGTGTTGTGACTAAACTTACAAAATATTAATGCCCTGATTTTATGGAAAAAGGTTATTTTAGCACTTACATAATTCACATTGCTCTGAGATTTAATAAGATAATTAAATAATTACACTTTTTAACTTAAATACCAATTAAAAATAAAATTTATTTTTTTACAAGTTAGATGTACCTAACGAGATATATATAAAAAAAAATTAACTTTATAAATAAATTCTTGTAGGCATAACTCACACCCACACTGATCTATATAAAATTTGTTTTCAATTAGATCTTCACATACTGTTTTGGTATGTTCGATCATAATTAAAGCATTTCTTACTAAAACTAACTACCAGTAACAGAATGTATCTGTCTGTACAGATGTATTAAGTTAGGTCTGATCTTAAATCAAAAACTACAGAACTGTAATTAGACGCACCTTAATGTCAACAACTCCACGACTTTCAATCACAAACTTGTAGAATTTTCTCAGAATGTTGGTTGTGCTGCTACTCATGTGAATCTTGAATTCTTGACAAATAGACAAAATATACTGCTGTGTTTTCATGAACAAACAAATTTCTCCACCCCTCCCCCCAAAAAAAAAAAGCTTACAAAGATTTTGATAATTAAAGATAAATGCTTTACTTTTTGGGAAATAGAAATTAGTTTCTATCCAGATGTGTTTTTTTTTTTCTCAGGATAATTATCTCTCAGTTGTTAGAAAATAGAAAATTCTATATTTTTTTAGTAGCATAGTGAAAAAATGTATATAATGTGATCTTAGTCAACTTTTTATTTGTAAATTTTACCAACTCCATTGGACTCCATTCTAGACGCTGTGTTCACTGCATCACCAAACAGACAATATCTTGGCATTTTGAGACCGACAACACCTGCACATACTGGGCCTACAGTTGTAAAAAAAAACATTTTAAATAATTTAACCTTTAAAGTCTTTGGTAATATAAATGTCAGAAAATGTATAATGTAAACTAAATAATATAATAATCTAGCAGAGACTTGTAGCTTAGGGCTCTTTAAATTTCATGGTTTTAAGACTTGAAACAAGCCATACTGAAGTCACTTCTGGTAGTTTGATGTTGGATTTATATCATTAAAGTGATTGTTTTAGCTAATAAAAAAAAAATAGGCCTAACTTTAGCACGTCATTTGGACATTCAAAATAAGTTAAGCTTTTTATGTAGCTTCATTTATTTATTAATGTTTCCTCAATAAAAATGATAAGTAAATTTATAATATGAAATGCCTAAAATGAAAAAAAAAACAGCTTTCTCAATAGAATGCTAGGTTGAAATATGTTCTATAGTAAGCCCAATGTCTGACAATTATCATTAATCATCATTTAGAATAGATTTTGCCTTCATGAAAGGCATTATCAAATTTACCTGTTTTGTATAACCTAGAGGTTAAAATAATTTATTTTACTGATATACTGAGATCCAATACCTGAGTTGAGCCCAATCCTGAGTTTTAGCTTTTCTTTTGACAACTCTCGTATGGTAAAATTAGAAACACTTCTAAGTAATGCTAGAGACATTTTTGCAATCTGACTAGCATGCTCATTGCCATTTCTGGTTGGGAGACCTGAAACCACCATGTAGGCATCTCCTATTGTTTCCACCTATAATATCATGTAAAATGCTTAATATAATAACATGTTTCCAATAACCAAAAAATCAATATATTATTATTACCCACCCCCCTATTACTCTATAATTACTCATTCAAATAACCAACACAGTTATATAAAAGAGACATTTTAAGTAATTAAAGAAAAAAAAAGCAAGTAAATTTCCCCTTTCAGGCCATAAGGCAGATGATGTAAGGATCATATATTTCTGTGGCTAATGGTTAATGAAGTGTCATGTGGCCAGCACAATGATCAACCGACTTTACATTTTCTCCAACTATTGTCATATACCCATTAGAGCTGGGTGGACTCATGGGTGCCCAAGATCTCAAAATAACAAATCCAAGTCTACACCAAGATTCAAACCCAGGACCCTACGGTTTGAAAGACAAGCACTTTACCGCTCAGCCATCATGCCTCCTAAAAAGTAGGCCTAATTACATGCCTCCTAAAAAGTAGGCCTAATTAGGCAATCAAAAAACAAAATTCAAATTAATTTATGAAGATAAGATACATTTCTTAAAGCTACAAGTGTCTGCTTAATGTTTGAGACCACTAGTTTAGTTTGAAATGAAAGTGTTACCTTGTACACATCATAGTTTCCTATAATCTCATCGAAACAAGAATACAAATCATTTAATAGATTTATGATCTGGACAGGAGTTAGCTGTGAACAGATGACTGTGAAGCCTACAATGTCACTGAAGTAGATGGTCACACAGTCATAAAATTCTGGCTCAACTGTCAGTCCAGCTTTTAATCTGTCAGCAACAGAGCTGTTCAATAGAAGTATTAATACTATAGTCAAGTAATGAGTCAATTAAATATCATTCTGATGATAGCTTGTTCTTAATGAACATTATAAAGTATTTATATAATAATACCATTAGAAAAATTTCAATTAAAAAAAATATTTAAAAATTCAGTCCAAATGAAGACGTCATCAATTAAATCAAAACAAAAACATAAATCTGATGGATTACAGAAAAAAGAACTCAGCAAATAAAATTTTGACAGAAGAGTTCTACTTCGTATTTAAACTGTTGGCCTACTGCAGACTTTGGTTCTTCATCTCGCACACTTTTCATGTGGCTGTGGAGCCCTATTTTAGAGAGACACTCCTGTGCACAAATATCGCATATTAAGGTGGCTTTCGTTTCAGTGGTAGAGGAGCTGGCCATTTTTTGCATTGTACGTTTTTCTTCCAGAGCTGAGGCCCATGTTTTTTTGCTGTTTATAGCTTTCTTGGTCACTGTCTTTCTCCATCTGTTGCGGTCTAGAGCTATGGCTTCCCAATGGTCAGTATTGATGTTCACTGATTTGAGCTCCTGTTATATTACATCTATGTAACGGAGGTGGGGGCAACCAGTTTTTCTTGAGCCAGTCGCGCGTTTGTCCATAGAGGATGACTTTCGGGATGTGATTGTCCTCCATCTGGCAAACATGTCCAATCCAACGCAAGCGGTGTTGTCTGAGGACTGAAAAGATGCTGGGAATATCTGTTCATGCAAGGATCTCAGTATTGCACACTTTTTCTTTCCATGTGATTTTCAAGATCCTACGGAGAATCGCAAATGGAATGAGTTTAGTTTTCTCTCTTGCTTTGTGTAGGTGGTCCATGATTCACTGCCATACAAATAACGCATGCCTTGTAGACTTCCATTTTGGTCACTGTAGTGAGCTTCTGGTTTTCCCAAACTCTTGACCTGAGTCTAGCAAAGGTCTATGTAGCCTTCCCTATGCATTTTTTTAATCTCTTCTTCTAGAGACAGGTCATCTTGAAGTGTGGATCCCAGGTAGCAGAATTCATTTATGGCATCCAGCTTGTTATCGTCTATGAGGATGGAGGGTAGTGATGTAGCAGGTGGCCCCATAACATTTGTTTTCTTTGTGCTAATAGTCAAGCCATACTCTTTACAGAGAGAAGCGGGACATTAGTGACGGAAGCTCCTCTTGTGAGTGTGCCACTACCGCTGCATCGTCTGCGAATAGCATATCTCTTACGAGGGTGGTTCTGATTTTAGTTTTAGCTCTCAGGCTGGCAATATTTAGGAGTTTGTCATAAAATCTGGAATGGATATAAATGCCTTCAGTGGATTTGTCAAATGCATTGTGGATTAGAAATGAAAATAGTATCCCAAAGAGGGTTGGGGCCAGGACACTTGGTTAACTTCGCTGTTTATACTGAAACTTTCAGAGCAGGCACTGTTGAATTGCACTGTACCCATCATATTTTGGTGGAAGGAGCCAATTACATTTAGTAGCTTGAGTGGACAGCCTATAATCTGTAAAATTTTAAAGAGGCATTTTAAACTGCAATTAACTCTTATTATACAGTTATCTTATAAATTACACATTAATGCATATTAATTAATAATTGATAAACTAGACATTTTTAGGAACTAGAAAATTTCATTCTGATGGAGATGATGATATTTTTTTTTACAAATAAAAGTCTTTGAATTAACAAATAAATAATTAATTATCTTGGTATCTATCTATGTGGTTATAATTATTTGATTATATTTTTTATTTGTAAGTTTTGTTTTAGAATTTTATTCTTTGCTTCCTTCTTTTCAGTCTTCTAGTCTCTTGACATTTATGGATGGAACAAATAAAAACCTACCAAATATTTTTGTTGTTGTTTTTTTGAGGTGAATGACTACCTAGTTTTTTTTCAAAATCCATACTCATGTCCATGAATCTAGAAAATGTAAATGATTTTAGGACCACATAGTTCTTTGTTATTCATCAACTTACGCAGGCAACATTTGTTTGAGTAACTCTTCTGACTTTTGTTTCTCTTGTCTCAGTTCATCCACTTTCTCATCCACAATTTTCTCTAGATTACTGCTGTACTTCTCTAGCCTCTGAAGTAAGTTGTCAACCAAGCCACCTGATTTGTTCACTTTTCTAGTGCATATAGAAACATACAACTAAATCCCTAATACAATCAATAATGAAGGAGAAATAACTTCTTATTGTGTAATGTTTGTAGTTCAAGTGAATAGACACACATGAGATTTCATTGCAAAAGGATTAAATAAAAGTCATGAGACTTCTCTAAAATTGTTGGTCTGCTTAGGAATTCTAAAAAAATTTCTTTTTAAGAATAAAAATGCAAGTAAAAACGGTGTCTGCACCCTTTTTTTTTTATATATATGTCTGAGTCTAAATTGTTTTATTAGTAAAACATTAGTAGATGTTTTATTTTATGTAAAATAAATCTCTAGTATATAATGTTCTATATACCAAGGTACAACTATTTAATATAAGTAATTCTAGATAAATTACAAATAGCCCCTACATTGTAGAGAATCTGAACTGAATACTTACACCATCAGTTTGTTGATGATTGAATGTATAGAATGCAGTGAAGGTCTTCTCTCTGGGTCTTCATCCCAACATTTTCTCATCAGTGACTCCATGGTCATTAGTTCTGGTGTGGTAGAAACTGTTGGCCTGTAAGGTGGATCTTGAAAGGACTTGATTTTTTCAACAAGTTCTAGAAATTCCAAAAGATTGCATCATAGAATTGATAGTGAACTTCAGATTCAAACAAAAAACAATCACGAAGCAACAATACATAAGAACAAATGTATTAGTGTAGAATGATATAGACATAAACTGTATTAGGTCCCATGATTTTTTTTATTATCTGTATGTTCACTTTATCCAGACATTTGTTTGATGAGACTTTCAACTCGGTGTCTCTTTATTTTTAGACTTTATATTTTTGTTTATTTGTGGAATATCTACATTTTTATATTACAAAAAAACTTCATTATGGTGTAAGCAATAACCTTATTGTGTACGCAATAAACTTATGGTGTATGCAATAACCTTATGGTGTACGCAATAACCTTGACTTAGAAACACAATAGAAATAAAAAAAAACATTTGCTGTATTTCATTTTCCATTTCAAATTATGTTCATTTTGGTTTAATTATAACTCAAGCTAATTGATAATATAATTAGACAAACCCTTTAATGTCATGGATTCTTTATCATTACTGTATGGTTCATCTCTGGTCAGCATTTCTGACATAATAATGGCAAGACTGTAAACATCTCCCAGTGGTGTAGGATTACCTCCATGTCTTAACAGCTCAGGGGCTACCCATAGAAGATCTATGTAAGAAGCAAACATTAGCAAACAAGTAGATAACACTAGTAAGATTGTAGTACGATCTATCCATTGGTTTACTGTGGAGGTTATAAGATATGCTAGATAGGATAAACCAATGGTCATGGAGTGTTGAATTTTCTTCTGCTTCTATAAAATGTAAAATAAAATGATTGTACATTGTGCCCATTGCTGCTGGTCATAAGGGTTCAAATGACATAAAAAAATTTTAAACCTAAAAATAGTTTTAACAGATGAGCATAATTAATGATTGAAACAAAAAGACAAAGATACATATTGTTGACCCTCAAGAGATTTTTGATTGATAAAAAGTTTTATGGGCTTGTAAAAGATGCACTCACTGAAGAGTCTCCTGTTCTTGAAAGGAAAGTATCCTAGAAAGCTAAGAGTGAAATTTTAGCTCTTGCAAGCCATGTAAGGGCTTGTCTAATGTAAATGATTCTAAGTTCCCTGGATTTTAGCATACAACAAACATGTTCAGTCAATTGGTCTATATTTAGTTCTATATGTTTTCTGATGGACCTGAAATTTGTAACTTTGTGTTTTATTTTTACATTAATAACATAATCAAATACTTGACGTGGAGAAAGAATTGTGCCAACAATTCAATTGAAAATGTTACCTTTTTCTAACGACTGGTTTTTGTTTTGCAACTTGATGTGATCATAAATAGTTGGTAAACCATAGCAAGCAATTTTGACTGAGAACCTGGAGTCAATCATGCAGACATCACTAGTTAGTCGACCATGGACCCGAAGAGGGTGTTTGTTTAGGAAAGTTAGGGCCTGTGAAGCAGATTATGTTTTCAGATAGAAATATAAGCTTAACAAAAATATTGGTAAATAGCAATAATTTTTTTTTACCAGTATTATTTTGGTGATCACTCATTTTATCCCTAGTCACTTCATCCCAGTCATTTCATCCTTGGTCACTTCATCTCTGGTCATTTCATCCCCAATTAAATATTTTTTCTTATTCATTGTTTAATTGTGCTGTTAAGGCTCTAATTTTAAGCCCTCATTTCATATAATATATAAATATGATTATGTAAAATGCTTTTTGATATTTTTTGACAATATTAATGCGTTTATAGTGTTTCCCCTTCCACTCATCTAAATTTCTTCACCCCACTCTGTCTTATTAATGTAGATGAACACAACAACACTTTTATACATGACTTCTTGACCTACATTTATACACATTACATTTGATAGTTTTTAATGGCATTTCATTTAATTCTTATCAAATGCATTACACTTTAAGGCATGTCAATAAAAATGAATAAATTAAATATATTGCTTATTCACAATTTTCACAATTACTATTTGTTAGATAAAATGATCGGATGATAAAATGACCAGGGGATGAAAAGACGGGGATGAAATGACCAGGGGATGAAATGACTGGGGATAAAGTGACCAGGGATGGAGTGACCGGTGGTGAAGTGACCGGAAACCATTATTTTGATTGGTAAAGGTTTAATTGAAAACTACATTTAAATAAAAGTGCATTAATCATAGCTTAATGTGCCCTAAACTATCAGTACCTTGACAATATCACTTAGTATTGAGAAAATGAAGACACTGTCCAATGTGTACTTGGTGTCCATTAGAATTTCCTAAAGAATAAATGGCTTATAGAAAAATTGTGAATTGAAAATACAGATGATAAATAATACATAAGGCTATGACCCATTTGATATGCTTAAGTTAAAATTTTAAAATTTTTATTTTCTGTTGCTAAAAAACTAATATCCTACTTAATTATTAAATGACATTTCATTTAATATTCAGATGTAATCAACCTAGAAGTTCATAATAATAAATCAAATAAACATTCAATGAATTTTCAAAGTAAATGCTACTAGCATTATGGCAATAAAAAGCAATTTGGATAAAATGTAAAAATGAATTAATTCAACAAAAACATTTATATCATTAAGCATGCTTTTGAAAATAATCTCATTCATTGCAACAAAAATAAAAAGTCAAAAGACAAACTCAAACTATATATTTCCTTTTCTCATTCTTATACAAGAAATTAATGGTCCAATAATTCTCCATCTCTTGAGCAAACAGATGGTCAAACTCTTTTTCTTCCTAGGAACAGATGGTAACTTCTTATTCTGCAATAAACTAATAGTCAAGGTGCATCGATTTTTTAACACTTAGTTTCTGTCACACAATAGCCATTGTCTATTGTTATTTGTTTAAGTAAGTCTTTGTATGGACAAAAGAGAGAGAGAGAGTGAGGCAGGCAGGATAACAAAGATAAATAGATGACTTCATATTTTATTTTCAAGTTGCAACAATCTTAAAATAATCAAAGCTGCCTTTTTAGGATGACAAAAATAAAAATTTACATCTGAAAAGTACAAAGGTGAATATTTTTTTATTTTCTTCTTAAAACCTGTTACATTTTCATCTGTATCTCTGGCTGACTCTCAAAGTGGGTGTATTTTTTTCTTTTGTTAGTCACCAGATTTATTATTGTACTCTTTCAAAAAATTAATTGGGACAGATAGTCCTAAAAAAAAACAAGCAAAAGTCTGTTTCTTACTTATAACAGTATTCATTGTTCTAATAACTTCTTACTAGTCCACTCACTATATGCATGAGGATACACTATCTAAGGGTTAGATACACTATCTAAGGGTTAGATACACTATCTAAGGGTTAGATACACTATCTAAGGGTTAGATACACTATCTAAGGGTTAGATACACTATCTAAGGGTTAGATACACTATCTAAGGGTTAGATACACTATCTAAGGGTTAGATACACTATCTAAGGGTTAGATACACTATCTAAGGGTTAGATACACTATCTAAGGGTTAGATACACTATCTAAGGGTTAGATACACTATCTAAGGGTTAGATACACTATCTAAGGGTTAGATACACTATCTAAGGATTAGATACACTATCTAAGGATTAGATACACTATCTAAGGATTAGATACACATAGGATTAGATACATTTAGGATTAGATACACTAAGGATTAGATAGTCCTCCTTTATCTGTCCCCCAACTGCTACTTTGTTTGATACTAAATGTTCGACTCCTACTTTATAAGAAGTTAAATACAATCAACAGCCTGAATGTCTGTAGTAGACATTTTTTTAAGAACATGGACATCAAGAAATGAGAAAAATTATTTTTTTTAAAACTGTATTTTTTTTTCTTTTGTGGTTTTTCATACCTGAAGAGTTCCTTTGTGACAATATTCTGTGACAATCATTTTTCTGTCACCTTCCAACATGGCTCCAAGAACTCGTTGTAAGTTAGAATGATTGATATCTCTTATCTGACAGAAAGTGAAAAACTTGTGATCTATCGTTATATTGTCATGTTTGTACATTATAGATTATGGACAACGCTACTTCTAAAGTTTCTATTAGTATCGAAGTTCACCTGGTCAAACTCTGTGAGCAAACTTTGAGTCACATGAATATTTGTATCGCATAAAGGATTCAGTCTCACCATATTGCCCTAGCACAAATGTAAAAAGAATTCCTGGTCAATATGTCTATTATATATGTACATAGTAAAGTGTTAACTGTAAGCATAGATGATAGAGAACAATGCCACGGTGCAACAATTTAAAAAAAAAACTATTCAAATGTTTATTCACATTACAGATAGAACAATTTTTAATGCTGTAATCGATTGTAAGGTAAAATATGGTTTTACAAGCTGAAAACAAATCAATATTACACAAATAGACACACAAACAATTAAACATGGGCATCCCAGACAAAGGGCAATAAATAATTGCACCATAATTTTTTTTCTTTTTTGTTTCTTCGGAATTTTTTTTTGTTTTATTTTTAAACTCTTTTCAGTTAAAGCAATTAACTCCCTTGTTTTACTTGTGCATTGATTTTCTTTAAAAAAAAAAAAAGGAACAGTACAACTTGTATTCGAGTGATTTAAAAATTGTGATCATACCATTCATGTGATCATACCATTCATGTGATCATAACATTCATGTGATCTTAACATTGGATTGGTCACAACATTAGGGTGGTACTAACATTGGTAGGGTCATAACACTGCTGTGGTCTTAGCATTAGTGTGGTCATAACATTTATGTGATCATTACATTGGATTGGTCACAACATTAGGATGCTCATAACATTCGTGTGGTCACAACATTGTTCGGGTCACATTATTAGTGTGCCAATGTACCGCAGGTTGTTATAACATTGAGGTAATCATATGCTTAATTAGTGTGATCCAAAACTGGTGTGGCCAGATATGAATGAAACTATTGTTAGAAGAAAATATTTTGTGGAAACTTATGGCAATCTATACGACACATATAAAACACTATAGTTACAAAGGTGCAATGAAAAGAAGCTAGATGTTTAGAAAAAAACATTGTGATTAAAAAGGACAACGGTACTTTATGCAATGTTCTAAAAACAATATTATTTTGTTGTCAGATCCAGATTGTTTCTACACTTGGTTGTCAGCCTCACGGTACACATAAATGTGTGTCTATGGTTACACCATTTTGTAGCTGTAAACAGTATGGAGAGTAGTAAGACCATAGACTTATATACGATATAAGTCTATGAGTGAGACAATAAGAAAATAGTAACACAGTACTAGCAGCTGGAAATACTTACTTTATACAGGTAGATCCCATTGCTAGCTACACTTGATTCTGTGGCATTGGTGGCACTCTGGTTGTAAGCAAACAGTTTACTCATCTACACACATGGTTTAGAGAACACAGTTTAGACTACACATGGTTTAGAGAACACAGTTTAGACATCTACACTCAAGCCTTAGAGAAGACAGTTTAGACATCTACACACATTTTACAGAACACAGATATCTACACACTTATTTTAGATTAGGTGTATTCTTATTTAAAAAAATAATCAAATTTTAAAGATTTTTTGTGTATCTGGGAAGATCGGGTATTACATGACCATCAATTTTGAGATTATCCAACATCCGCCTGGCTAGAGCTAGCAGCGCATTTTGTAGTCTCCATTTTGTAGTCTCCATTTTGTAGTCTTCATTTTGTAGTCTTCATTTTGTAGTCTATAACGAGAAATTTGACGGAATAAATCATTCCGTTACCAAAAACAAAAACTTTTGTCCTCTTCTCACCACTGTCGAATCAAATGTCTCAGCTCCATCGCTTGTAGCACCAAGTCATTTGCATCAATTATTTGGCAACACTGATCTTTCAATAAAGCGTCCTTGACATTGTTGATTGTGTCTAAATCTCTCTCCTCGATTCTTTTGCTTCAGTTGTTCTTTCAATTCTATTATATCGCCACTACATTTGTTCATACTGCTTTCTTTTCTTTTTCTTTCTTAATGAAACATATTGGTTGAAGATCGTCTGCTGGTCTTGAAAATCAAAGTGTAAACAAAGCGCAGATTACTGTGATTAACTTTTTAGGGGGAATATCTCGAACAGAATGAAGGCTGCCTGGTCGTGAGATATGCGCGCTGGACTGTCGTTCGATTGTCTCGATGGTCCAGGGTTCATACCCTGCCCCCGTCGTCCTGCCGGAGGTTTGGAATAGGAAGTAAATTATTTTTAACACTGACGGAGCATCCGAAACATGTCAAACAAACAAATAAACAAACATGGGAAACAACTCACGTGATAGAATCCCGAAGAAAAAGTTGATTTTGTAAGATTGTTTTTGATTGGCTGCATTTCGTCTAAATTGATCTTCCACCAATACAAATCTTTCTTTAAAGTGTTGTAACGAATCCTGAAAACATGAAAGACAAAAGCCAGACCAATCGTCATAGATGGCCTGAACTCTGACCTGCGACGTCGTAACCTTTGAGCAATAGAGACCACGTGGTACAGACCTAAGATCTACTATTGGTCTCCACTTCCCACAAGTTGCAACGTTGCAGGTCAGTGTTTAGGCCTTCTATGGCGATTGGTCTCGGACAATGTCACCAGGAAAGAAACCTAATAGTTAGATAACAAGAAATCTAAAAATGTAATTTTTTTAAAAAGAGATAATGAAAATTTTTCAGAATAAATTATTCAGTTTTTGTTTACTATGACCAAAGTGTTATTTAATAGAATGAGTTGAAACATTAGTTAGTTTCAATCATTGTCCACAACCTATGAAAATGTCGTGCAAAAAAGATGTCCAGTTTAGCTATATCTCTAGATCTTTCAAAGGAGTACTAATTTTTTTTTAGATTTGGAATGTAAGAAATTATTTTAGTCAAGTAACACCCATGACAACATTTAACAAATTAAAGTCCATTAATTAAACATTAATTGTCTAATCGGAATTTGGCTGTATAAAAAGAATAATATGTTTATTTAGCTTCTAAATGTCTGCATTTGATGCTTTAAAAATATAATTGTGCAGCCATTAGTTTTGTTTTAGAATGTGTACAATAATTTACCTTAGAACAACTGTTATTCCAATAGACATTGCAAGGATGCAGGCAACAATACCGCAAGACACAGCTACTGTGGTGTCTGAAAGCAACACACATATAAAATATACACGTTAATTGTTTTCCATATCGACAACCTGTTATAATACTATTGCTCTATCTATCTATCTATCTATCTATCTATCTATCTATCTATCTATCTATCTATCTAATCTATCTCTCTCTCTCTCTCTCTAAATATATATATATATAGAGAGAGAGAGAGAGAGAGAAATAGAGAGAGAGAAAGATAGATATAGTGTCAGTGTAAATATCTAGTACTGCAGTTGTGTTCTGGCTCAAGTGACTTTTAGGCCTCTGTTGGCAAGGTCGTTAGGTGCTAGTGCATACGATTTTGAAGACTCTGCATGAGTTACAGGTAGGTTCATAAAGCTGGTTTTTCTTCTACAAGGGCCAACAATATTATCAAGCAAGTGATACGTGTTCGAATGTCTCTGATAGCACAGCACAAAAGGCTGTAGGAGCAAGTATTTTTACTTAACGGGCCTCATTCATCAAAACGAACGGTCAAGTTTAGACGTGATTTAATAAAACTGTCACGTGGTAACCATTGTTGATTAAAATAAGAATCGTAATTTGTATAGAAGAGATAGGGAAGCACGTGGCTCTGTGTTTTTTTTTTACGATTGGGGAATGAAGTCCAATAACGTCCACTAACATTCCAGCTTGGGAGAAAAAAGCGAAAAGGAGACTCATAGTAGGAAGAAATTGAAACCATTGTCGTTATTTCAATCGAGAAAAATTATTTCATAATCAAAGTAGTTACAGAAATAAGCAAAGGGTCAATCTTTACTACAATAACATCGAGGGGGGATGGGTGAACATATTATTTTCTGAAATGACAAACTAATATTGGTATGTGTTGGAGGGGCTGTATGTGTTATTTTAACAAAATTATGAATCAGTTTCTTAACGCTAGGTAAGGGGCTTGAATACAAGAAGGGTAATGATAGTGTGTTGAAAGTAGCAGCTACAAACTTGCATTATTGTCTGTTTGAAATTGTATTTTCATTTTTTTTCATATTAATATGAAAGCTGTTTACATTTCCTTGGTTTTCAAAAGTTTTGTTTATCTTGTTTGACAAAGTATTTAATGCTTAAAGTCACACCTTTCTGTATGTCTATATAACATGTCACCTACAGCTATACAGGAGTGTTTGCTAACAAACTGAAGTTAACTTCATTCTGAACCTTACCAAAAAGCTTTCTGAAATGTCCGAGACGTTTTCGACAGACAAAAAAAAACAAACGAACTACAGATTAAAATGAAATAGTTGATACGAACAACTACTTAGAGATAGTACACTGTTTAAGTAAGACACTCACCGGAAGTATCGGACTGACAAAGTTCGTGCAGGTAACCACAATCTGGTATGTCCTTAACGTAACCTTCTCCTGCAGGCCAGAACTGGCTATAACCAAGTTTAGTGTTGATTTGTCCGGTTAAATCTATGTACCAAACAACATCCTGAAATCAAGGAGATTAAGGAGATACAGAAATATGGATGTAGGTGTCCACAATGTGGTCAAGCTTCCATCATAGACACACTTACAGAAGACATTGTTACATCCGTTCCCTAGTATATGTTCCCAACCAAGTTACGTCCAACAAAAATTCCACTAAGGTTGGACAACTTTATAAGTAATCTAGTCTAAAAGAAACTATTGACTTTTTTAAAATGTGATCTTTTTTTTGTTTTAGCCCTAAAAATGTTAATAAACAAATATGTATTAAATTAGTAACTCAAAAGGTAATTTAGAGTTTATTCTGTTTTGTAGACTGTGATGGAAACTCCAGAAAGATTTACTCCTAGTTTGACTATAAACGGGCGGCCAAATTTCCAAAACTCACGCTTATTGGTGATATAGACCTCATTGGAGAAAAGGCAGACCATGTACCCGTATCTTACTTCAAAACTAGATGCTGAAGCTAGAGCAGCTGGCATGGAAATCAATGCATGTGTAGCACATAGTACGAGATGATGAATACCCCCCCTCACCCCACCGAATCGGCTAAAATACCAGAGGAGGAGCGTCAACATAAAATGTATTTATTAATTCAACTAATTTTACTCGCAAACTATGATTTGTCCATAAAAGTAGGACCGCCCTCCCCCAACTCAAAGGGTTTAGGTGGGAAGGGCAGTAGAGGTATTCGCCCCCCCCCCCCCATTCAATCGGCCAACAGGGGAACGACATAATATAAAGGGGGTCGGCCGAGAGGGGGGGCGATCGCCACTACCCCCCCCCCCCCCTGGATCCGCCAGTGGGTGGAAGGAGCAAAGAATGGCTGGCTGGACAAAGGATGACACAGCCTCTCTCTTGATATCCTGCTAAGAACAACTGTTGAACCGGAAAACCGAAAGGATTTACGCAAACTGTCACAGCAACTCTAAGACTAAATTCAAGGGACTAATGATGATGACTATTGAAAGTCGGCCTGTTTTAGGATACCGTCCCGTCCTAGAGAGTACTCTTTAAAATCGACAATTCTAAAAAGACTCTGTCAGACAAACCAAGTTCAGCTGAAAAAGTTGACAAACGGAAACAATCATTCAGCTTTTTTCTTTCGTAAAAAGATTTATAAAAATACAAGTCCATTACTGGCCATTTGCTATACTTCTGCTAGTTCAATGGAAACACTTGTTACGCATGTACGTGGCCCGTCAAAAAACAATCCCTTCAAATAAATGAGCTCCATGTAACTTTTCTCTGCTCACACTTTCACTCAACCATTTGATTGGTGACAAGTTTCCGGTTGTAAATTTGTAAAACGAAAAGGTTTTCAACATAAACATTTGGCGCTAATGGTATCCCCGCCCCCTTTCCTCAATGTATGGGACAGTGGAACTTCGACAAACATTTTGTTTCAATAATAATCCGAATGGAACTAGTCAATATTTTGTCCCCGTAATCAATCGAAATGAAATACATGGACATTAAGTACTTTGCAGCTAATGAAAACTTTTCTAAGGCAATTCTAAGAAGACTGGATTCGGAACTTAACTCCAAAGCTGGTCTACAATAACTCCAATGGATTGTTTCCATTCATGTACTCATGTACATTAAACCGATTATAGTACTCACATTAGTAAGGCCTAGAATACTAACTTGGTAAGCTCTGATGCTAATAATAAACTTAAAATTTGTGTCTAGTGGAAGTTCAAATTGATCTTTCCCTCGATGTCTTTGGAGAAACTAATAAAAATATAGTGAAGGCATGACACAATTTTTTTCCTCTGATTGAAACACGTTTTAAAAATAGGCTTACACTACAAAGTTAATAACAAGTAAACCAAAGTAGTAAAACAAGGTTACAAAGACAGTTTGTGTGGAAACACAAACCCAAAATCGGCCCCCGAAGTGGTCCACCCAAGCAGGAAAAATTGCAGGTTTCATTATTTTCAGAAGAAAATCGGTATTAAATTCTATCAGAAGTGGTCCACCCAGGCAGGTAAAGAGACAGTTTTCAATATTTTCAGAAAGAATATCATAATGAAATTCTATCAAAGGCAAATGACAGAGAAGAATGGAGAAAGAAGGTTGACAAATCATATGTGGTGCCCCAAAGGTCTAGCAGACCAAGGGATAGGTGAAAGAGAATGTGAAGTTAAAAGTAAACCTGGCCCAACAGATGTCGTATAATGAGTATCAAATTGATCTAATTGTTTTGTAAAGAGTCAATCTCAAGCCTCGAGATTGCATTATTTGCATAGTAAATAGATTTTTTTGTATTTAAAATAAAAGTTAACTTTTTTTTTTGTAAATGTAGTATTTAGTATGACAGAACTTACATAACTTAGCAGAACAAAAATCTTAAACTATTTGCATAAATGTGTTAAAAAAATGATAAATAGCTATCCCCGTTACAAAAAAAAAAACCTTCAGTGTTTGTTACTATTAATAGTGAATAGTTGTTAAAAATGGTGTATTTTTAAGAAAAAACTGCTTGCATAATTGATTTAACAAATTTGACTTTCGCTTTCAGAAAAGAAAAAAAGTAGCTGCCGCATCAGAACTTTGAATGATCTAAAATATCATGATGTCCGATTTTCATTTTCTCTTCTAGTTTCTGAGATCTAAAAGGGACAGACGGACAGACATGCAACACAAAACTAATAGCGTCTTTTCCCCTTTCGTGGGCCGCTAAAAAAAAAGTAAAGTTCCCCTTTCAAACCTTGTGGTCTATAGGGCAGATGATGTAAAGGTCATAGTAAGTAGGTTTACACTACAAAGTTAATAAGTAAACCGAAGTATAGTAGTCATCTTCAAAATGTAGCGAACTTTTGATCCATTGGTCATTTAGCTAGGTCAAACCTTTTTGTTTTTGCGTTTATTTACAAAAATATTTTTGACTCTTTTTAATTTTACATTTCAAGTGTGAAACATAACGTCTAGACATTGAGGCATTACCTCAAACGTTCCATTCATCTCGTCAATCATGTCTGAGAAACTAAAGTTGATGACTCTGTTGCCTTCATAGTCTATTTGAATGACGCCTGTTTTACCTATAAAATACATGAGAGCACTTTTCAACAGAAACCTTTTGTTGTATTAGAGTCACAATTAATATTTTATATAGATCCATATCGCTATATGTTATAATAATAATGCGACATTGTGCCAAGTTGATTCGCTTGTGTGCTGACTGCTTTTCCTTTATTTCGATTCTGAATCTGCTGTGATTAAAAAGTCCGCTGAGTGACCACAGTTTTTGTACTGGATTAAGTTTGCCATGGGCTGTTAAAAAAGACAGTTTTTTTCTTGGGCTAGGGTAGCTTTATTTTTTGGGTTGTAAATAGGTCAATTCTTTATCTCTAGTCTTCAACACACTTAGAATGCTGACTGTAAAAAAAATGTTTTTTTTTCTCTCTATTAAACCCAGAAACAGAAGCTCAACTAACCTAGGTCATGTTTCCTATTCAACTCACCAACATAGGTCCTGTTTCCTATTCAACTCACCAACCTAGGTCCTATTCCCCATTCAACTCACCAACATAGGTCCTGTTTCCCATTTAACTTACCAACATAGGTACTGTTTCCTATTCAACTCACCGACATAGGTCCTGTTTACCATTCAACTTACCAACATAGGTCCTGTTTCCCATTCTATCAACCAAACGAACACCGTCACTGATGTTCTTGCCTTCTGCCAGTGTTTCATTAACTGCCGTCAAGTAAATCATAAAAGCATTGTAATATCCAGAAAGTATATGCTGCTGGGCCATTATGCTCGACTGTTTCACATTTTCTTCCTGGCCATGAATATTTTAAAAAGTTTTAATAGTTAACATTACAATTCATTTTAAGAATCTTTTCCACCGTTATCTTTAAGATTTTTTGTTTTAACACCGAAATGTTAATGGTGAATGTAACAAAGAAAACATCATCATGAAAGTTCTTAAGATAAAACATTAGACTTTACTTCATCACTGTAGGTAGATGTGACGTATTTTGAGACATCTGATCCATACATCTGTTGATTCAAACGTTTCAAGAGGCCGCTAAAGTCTGAGCTCAAAGGTCTTTGAATATTGATGAACATAACTGTCTGAAAAGCTTTCTTGGCAGCCTGGAAATACAAGGTGGACTTCTGAGATTAAATCAGAAGAATACTTTCAGGTCACTCATCGGAACACAAAAGAACACACTTTTACCAGTTAGCGATGTAACTGAAAATTAGATCAGTTCTAGTTAGCCCAGATACTTGTATTCTCTTGGTGCGAAATTTTGAGACGGGTAGAGTTTTTTTTTTAATCATGTTAAAGGCCCTTTCCATTGTTAAATTAGTTTGATTAGATATTGTATTAGACAAAGGTATTTGTACACTACTATGTGAAAAGCAAATCTTCTTTACCATGGGCGTAGCAGGGAAGGGTCGGAATATAGTGACTGATTTTTTTTGCTTTGATTTTTTTATTTTAGGTGAGATTTTACTTCTAAACCATCACTTGCCTCAGCGTAGCCAAGGGGATTTTGAGTTTAAAACCCCCTACCAGGGGGTTTTGCAGTTATATTCCACTCTTCTATAAAACAGAAAAAAATATAAAAAATAATGCAAACGACAATCTTCAAATTCTAAAAGCATAGCTAAGGAAGATTTTGATTTTAACCCATCCCCCTACCGCAATTAATGATAAAACTTCACAAGACTTGCCCACCACACAGTCACAGGCGGCGCTACAATCGCCAGCGCCTTCATCACCACTGTTTGTGCAGCTACAGTCCTGACCAGGCAACTGCTCTTTCAATAACGATTCTACAGACAATCGCTCCTTCATCAACGAGTCCATTTTTCTTTTCGCTTGGGACACAATGTTATTACTTTGGTCTATTTGGCCTTCTACTTGCAATACACTTTCATCTACCTTTGTTCCCCATCAAGTTCATCATCATGTTCATTCAATGCATCCATATATTCCTTGATCTTGCCAACGACCTCTACTATGCCAGGTTCAATTTCAAATTTGTAGCTCTCCGGATCTTCTTCTTCATCGATCAATGCTTGCCAGAGACGAGCTGTGAGCGTTTCCCTGCTACCGACATGTTTTAAACTTGGGTCTCGAAGTTCTTGTCTTAGCTCTTTAATTAAGAGTTGATGTAATAGCCATTGAGATCGAACCGTACCTCCTCTCGTTGAGCCGCCTATAATGCCACTTCGACACCAATGTAATAACTTAAGGGATGCAACTCAACGAGGCAACAATGTTTATCACAAGTACATTGTCGTACTTCAAAAATAACAAAAGCATGTTACATGAAAAGCTTTATTACACTGAATGACAAACAACTACACACTTAGTAGAGATAATGAAAGGATGTTCAAACATAATTTGATTATTGTGTAATGTAATGAAAAAGGGCCGAAAATGTTGAAAGCAGATGTGTGAGTGTGTGGTAGGAAGTTACAATCGAAAAGCAACTTTAGGAACATTAAAGATTGAGAAGACGAAGAAGAGTCCAGAGATTGTACGTAGGACTTTTTTGTTGAGGGTGGTTAGGTCGGTTGGGGCGGGTCTTTTCAAATCAAGTCAAAAGTCTATGTCGGATAAATTACGATGCGCAGTGTGAAAGAAACAAAAATTAACAAAAAATGTGTGCTCCAGAAAGAGAGAGAGAAGAAAGTGGGTCGTTTAATATCATTGTGACAGATCAATTAATTCTCTGGCTTAAAAGTATGTTCGAGGGATAGTTAAAATGTAGCCCGTTGATTGAAATTTCACACAAAAAAAAAAAAAAAAAAAAAAGAAATAGATTTAGAGGGTACATGGTGCGGCCAGAATAAACAACATAGAGCCTGGAAATAAATCAACGGTGTGTAATGTTAGTTATTTTTTCATTACATTAAGCGCGAGCTCAACTTGGGCACTAGAGACTTAGATGTGACGATGTACAAAATGTACCTGAACATTAATTTATTCAACTCTTGAATCGACAAAGTCTTACATTAGGAAATTCCTTAAAGCGATAGTCCTTTCATGTACGCGATAGTCCTTTCATGTACGCGATAGTCCTTTCATGTACGCGATAGTCCTTTCATGTACGCGATAGTCCTTTCATGTACGCATTAGTCCTTTCAAAACCGATGTCGGATCTAGATCTAGATTTCTAGTCACATTTTAATTTTTTTTTAATTTTTTTGTAGAGTTTTCCCCGTGGGCCAAGGACCCCGTCCATTTATTTCTCAGCGCTAGACAGCAAGCTGGGACATTGATAGACAAATACATAGAGTGGTTTTTGAGATCAGTGTCCAGGTTCCACTCTCCACAAAGTTACGAATTGAATAGAGGTATTATAAAAAAATCCATAAATTAAAATTGTATTAAATTTTTCTTGTAAAACAAAACTTTACATTAACACATGCTAAAAAAAATTTGTCAGCTTTTTTGCTTTTGATACACCACGCCACATCAGTCTTTGTAATATTTGACAAACTATTGACTTTCATGCTTGAAAATAAGTTGTATTTACACAAACAACACTCTACATTAATATTTTTAAAAAGACAACTATGAAGATGTTTATGTTAAAGGCTCTTTAGCTTTGTTTTTATACATTAATTTTTCATTTTTAGTTAAGAACTTGAAAGCAGGCAGAAAATACAATGACAAAAAAATCTTTAAATGAGATTGAAAAAAAATGACAATAGATTGTTTGAAATGAACTAGAAATAAGTTTTTAACACGGAAGCAGACGTGAGAAAGTCTGAACAGCGTTTTGTTTCAGTCAGACTTCATTGTTGCTCTGGTATTCAAGTGGACATCCGTGGGAGATACACACCGTACTTTGAAGAAATATGGCAATCAATAACCGATGACTTCCCTTTAGGCACAACTCTATCTCTTCACTTTTACAACGCTTTTTTGTTTTTTATTGTGTCATTGATTTAAAATTAAACTTCAAAAATTTATTCAACAGAATTGTATAGAGACATATTGAAGAAAACAAAATTAAGTAAAATAAAGATGAGTCAAAAAAACATTTTTTTCCTTGTATTGTAGTAGAGATTACTTTGTAGACAAATCAAGTGTCTTTGCGTTTAACTCGGATCTAACTGACATTAATTACGATAAAAAAGCACATTTTTTTAAAAAACGTAAACTGCGAGTATTTTTTGAGAATCCATTCAAGAGGAGAGACTTTTTGTAGGGAATTAGAACTTCTGAAACACTTGGAAATCATGTACTAAGTTGTTTTTATGATTCAACGTAAGTGCTGTATTTGTTATGATTATAAACAAATGATCTAAGTATCTAAGTATCTTTGAGATCTTAAAATTACAATTCTCAAGATTTGATGATATCAATAAAAAGCATGAGCTCCTAGAGGTACCGGGTTCTTTGTGTGTTGTAAGCTGCAGGTGTGACATTCTGTGTCTGTATTATTTATACTTGTTTATTTTTTACTTTTGCCATTACTTTTCGAATGACTAGCCCATAAACTCACGAATAACATACAAACAAAAAGATATAGAGCCAAGTCGTTGAAGAAAGAGTTGGTTACAGAAATAAAGAAGAGGAGCGTCAATATGGTACTTGTGTCAAAAGAACTACATGTAATATGGTACTTGTGTCAAAAGAACTACATGTCAATATGGTACTTGTGTCAAAAGAACTACATGTCAATATGGTACTTGTGTCAAAAGAACTACATGTCAATATGGTACTTGTGTCAAAAGAACTACATGTCAATATGGTACTTGTGTCAAAAGAACTACATGTCAATATGGTACTTGTGTCAAAAGAACTACATGTCAATATGGTACTTGTGTCAAAAGAACTACATGTCAATATGGTACTTGTGTCAAAAGAACTACATGTTGTTTGCACCAAAGCCTGTTGCATACTACTTCCTATATGTGTAGGCCATGAGATCCTATATTCTGTATGTCATTAGTTTCAACGTCAAGTCACATTCAATTATGTAAATGTGCATGATTTATTTATGCGGCTAAATTTAGAAAACACTACTAACTGAAGCTAACTACTTGTGGATGTTCTGTGCTCTTCAGATAGTTATTCTACACCTGAATGCTGACACCACATCATGCTGTAAGTTCTAGGTAGAATGTAATACACACTGTAACGTATGTTGCTAAAGAAAGTCACTATATACGTCGTGCCACAAACTCTTCACTTCTCGGTCACACGTAGACACACTACTACTCTAAGCTCTAGAGAGACTCTCAAAGACACACAATTATCTCGATCGAACTCAAAGATAAAACGTGTTCAAGAGTGTACTTTCAGCGGGTTCCAAAGACTTAGGACCGATAAGTGATGGCCATAAACAATGCTGTATTTTTGTTTTAAATTTTATAATCCTAAACACGCTTAAAGAGATGACCAATTATTGACATTCTTTTCAGTTGGCTGTTCTCCGCGATGAGTCACGACTGCTAAAGTATCGTATAGATGAGACTGCTAAAGTATTGTATAGATGAAACTGCTAAAGTATCGTATAGATGAAACTGCCAAAGTATCGTATAGATGAGACTGATAAAGTATTGTATAGATGAAACTGCTAAAGTTTCGTATAGATGAAACTGCTAAAGTATCGTATAGATGAGACTGCTAAAGTATCGTATAGATGAAACTGCTAAAGTATCGTATAGATGAAACTGCTAAAGTTTCGTATAGATGAAACTGCTAAAGTTTCGTATAGATGAAACTGCTAAAGTATCGTATAGATGAAACTGCTAAAGTTTCGTATAGATGAAACTGCTAAAGTATCGTATAGATGAGACTGATAAAGTATGGTATAGATGAAACTGCTAAAGTATCGTATAGATGAAACTGCTAAAGTATCGTATAGATGAGACTGCTAAAGTATCGTATAGATGAGACTGATAAAGTATGGTATAGATGAAACTGCTAAAGTATCGTATAGATGAAACTGCTAAAGTATCGAATAGATAATACTGCTAAAGTATCGTATAGATGAAACTGCTAAAGTATCGTATAGATGAAACTGCTAAAGTATCGAATAGATAATACTGCTAAAGTATCGTATAGATGAGACTGATTAAGTATCGTATAGATGAGACTGATTAAGTATCCTATAGATGAGTCACGAGTGATAAAGTTTCATATAGATGAGACTGATTAAGAAATCCCAGAAGATCTTCTTGTTTCTCACCATGTCATCAGTATCCTTGAACTGCCAAGGAGATTGATTAGTGTTCACACTTCCTTCGATGTCTGGTACAATGTACAAGTACTCCCGACTGGTCATTCCCAGGCGCGCCGCCAGCAGAAGACACCGCCGAACATCTGGCAGGCTCATTAGCAAGATGTACACTGTAGAAAATACAAATTGAGTTCCTTAAGGTCTGCACGTTCTAGAGATGACAATATCACATGCTCGTTTTGTTGTTTAGGACTAAAACACTCAATCAAAACTTACACATAGAAAAATAAAACACTCAATCAAAACTTACACATAGAAAAATAAAACACTCAATCAAAACTTACACATAGAAAAATAAAACACTCAATCAAAACTTACACATAGAAAAATAAAACACTCAATCAAAACTTACACATAGAAAAATAAAACACTCAATCAAAACTTACACATAGAAAAATAAAACACTCAATCAAAACTTACACATAGAAAAATAAAACACTCAATCAAAACTTACACATAGAAAAATAAAACACTCAATCAAAACTTACACATAGAAAAATAAAACACTCAATCAAAACTTACACATAGAAAAATAAAACACTCAATCAAAACTTACACATAGAAAAATAAAACACTCAATCAAAACTTACACATAGAAAAATAAAACACTCAATCAAAACTTACACATAGAAAAATAAAACACTCAATCAAAACTTACACATAGAAAAATAAAACACTCAATCAAAACTTACACATAGAAAAATAAAACACTCAATCAAAACTTACACATAGAAAAATAAAACACTCAATCAAAACTTACACATAGAAAAATAAAACACTCAATCAAAACTTACACATAGAAAAATAAAACACTCAATCAAAACTTACACATAGAAAAATAAAACACTCAATCAAAACTTACACATAGAAAAATAAAACACTCAATCAAAACTTACACATAGAAAAATAAAACACTCAATCAAAACTTACACATAGAAAAATAAAACCTAATCAAATGCTCAGAAAGACACAAGGATAGAGGCACATTTCTTTTTCCATACGATAAAACAAATTTGTACAAGTGCTCCTTCTTTCCTAGTGCCATTAGAGAATGGAATGGGTTGCCTGAATCAGCCAGGAAAATCAACGACGTGGCAGAGTTGAAGTCATTGATCAACAAGCATGACGAGATTTTCACATGAAATGCGTAGGACATCATTATCTTCTGTTTTTAAAGTAACGTCTGTATAAAATATGAAGACTTCAACAAAAGACTAATTGAAATGTTAAGTTTATATATAAAGCTGTTTGATTATGTCTAAATTAATGCTTTTGAAATCACGCTTTTTAATTTTAAAAAAAAGATGTGCAATTATTGATTTTAACTCTTTCTCTTCTGAAACAAAATGTGTAGAGATGAGGGTCAGTGCTGAGATTGTGGTACAAGGATCTCTTCACTAATGATAATCATGTGTCATGTTACACAAGGATATCTTATTCTGTTTGTCATTTTACGTTCAAGCGATGACTCCTGTGCACCAAATAACTAGGCATTTCTTGTGGAATATGTGACTTGATTAGGAGTCGAAAATAATTTGGTTTCATTTCATTTTAATGATGGTATTGATATGAAAGTTGTTTTTTTCCTTAATATATTATTGCACAATCAGAAGTGAAACAGAAATTTTAAAATCTTAGAGATTATTGCAATAACGGAGAGTCTCATAAAGTACACTTTCAACCAATGTAAAGGACTCTATATTAAGCATCACTGTTACCAAATAAATAATACAAATTAGTTGTGCTACAAATGTAATGGCGATGAATTTCGAATTGGCTTTACTATATGTTTCAATACTTCTAGTCTATATGTTTCAATATTTCTAGTCTATATGTTTCAATATTTCTAGTCTATATGATTCCATACGTCTAGTCTATATGTTTCAATACTTGTAGTCTACATGTTTCAATACTTCTAGTCTATATGTTTTAATACAACAGTAAAATCTAAGACCTGATACAATCCATAGTTTTAATGTGTATGAATAAATAGAAATGAGAGAATTAGATAAGAGTGAAAAAAAATCAATCTCTCTCTCTCTACTTAAACATACGCTAAAATGTCCTAGAAAGAATGAATTTTTTAGTTAGCACCATCTATTATAGCAAAATATAAACTCTATTTAAAATAATTCTCTATATAAAAGGGAGAGAGCGCAAGCCACTATGGTGTCATGTCAATATTAAAGAAAGAATAACGACCTCATCACGTGGTACACATTCATTTTGTTATTGCGTTATTCAACGAACAGGTACGAGACCCAGTGCCATGGTACATAACATTCAAGATGTATTCCAAAAAGTTGAAGATGTATTCAATACCAATCAACATACATTCAATACCATTGAAACATTCAGTAACAAATAAGATGCATTCAGTGTTAATTGCATCAAGCTAAGCGTAATTATATGGAAGAGTGACCTAGACATAACAAATCAGTGCGATTAGAAATATGTTTACCTATTGTTTTTATTTAGTTTTTAGCTCTCTCAATGCTCTATGATACTATCACTTGTCTAGTCCAGTGAAAAGGGGAGGGAAGAAGTCGTATCTTTGTGAATGTTTACATCGATTTTTAAATGCATAAAAAAAAATTCACTTAGGGCACAAGAGTCCTCAAGGGACTAATTAAACTTATACCACATCTGCCAAGTACCATTTCTTTCATTTGTTCATGATACAAAATAATTAAGTACCAATAACTAATTGATATTTTTTTAAAAAATTGATTCTTCAGGTAAAAGAAATAATTGCGCAAATTTCAGCGCTTAATCGGAGATTGGGTGTGGGAGAAATAACGAGTTCAAAATGTGTACCAGACAGAGTGAGTTGATATAAGCTTTGTACCAGACAGACAGAGTGAGTTGATAGAAGCTTTGTAAATAAATACCTCTAGAATTAGAACTTGACTCTATCAGTTTCTTGAGCAGCTCATCGTCATTTGTATTTAAATTAAATAGGTCATAGGTCACCATCTCAGCTTGGGAGCTGACGTAGCTACAGACAGAAGAAATTAAATGGTATAAGAAGCTAAAAAAATGTTATGTCTAATTTATTTTCGATCTAAAAATGAGAATTGAATTGTTTTACAAAAGTTACCCTACCCTGTAGAAAAAATCAATTATCTACAGATACACCAAGCAGCATCACTTTATAGAGAAATACCCTAAATACTGATTAATAAATAGTTTCCATAGAATAGATTCCAAAGGTTTTATCATCAACAATACAATAAGTGTATCTTTCGATAGCGAAATTTTTTTTTTTTTTTCAGCTTTATTCAAGACGAAATATTGGCTACTCTTTGGAGGTGGGTGAGGTGGGAGCATCACTGGGAGATGAGTATAGATGTTTAAGAAGTTTGTGTAGAGAAACAGAAGTTTATTTCAAGAAAAAAAAACTACCGTACAAGTTGTATCATTAGCAAAATGTCAATATTTTAAAATCATTGTTCGTTTTAAGCAGCAGCTTATGTCATTTAAACTTTTTCATCCAAGGTAAACAACTGAATATTCTTCAATAAAAAGGTGCTAAATGTTTTATTTATTGTTTTATGATGCTCTGTATGTTCTTTGTCTTAGAGTTGAGAGGATATTGAACTGGCAGTGTTGATCCACAACACCAGTTGCTGTTAAACTTGCTCTAAAGCATATACATTTGCATACACCATTATAGCTCGGACGTAATCGACCTTTTTGATCCTTTGCTTAGCGCCGTGGAGCTCTACTGTAATTAATAAAGTATTCGACCACTGGCTACTCTTTCTACATGTGATGACGTTCAGCACTCTGAATTTTTGTACAGAACGCTGGCCAGGATGCTCGGAATTTCCTATTGTCGTATGATTAAAGATGAGCTGACGGAAACATCTTAGTATTTTTTTTTAACTTTCAACTTTCAACTGGGGTTTATGCAACGAAAACTAGTAGCATAGTTCTATCTATCACATTTCGCTTGTTTTTAGAGGTCTGCCTTAGGGATGTATTATATTTCGTTTGAATGCTAGGTTTTACGTTAAACTCAATGTCTGGTTTTAAACTCTATACTGTTAGCTCACACTTTCATGTTTACAGTCAAAAACTTGAATACTTTATATTGACAATGTTTCATTAGCTATGGAGCTGAACTAGGCTCTCATGCTGTGCCTCTCGATCACTTCATGTCGTGATTTCAGTCAATCAACCTTTCTTCTACGTTTAGTGCAAGAGAAGGTTTTGTTTCTGTTTTGTGCCTTTTCACGAATTTAGCTTTCTTTCTTAGTACGCTCGTTAGGGTCTAAGCACTTTTCTGGACCAGTTGGGAAAACAAAAAGGGGGAGGGGAAGAAAAGGGTATCTGATGAATGTTACCGAGAAAGTTTTTAAAAATGTGTTTATTTTTTTAAAAAGATGAAAGACCAGAATTCAAGCTCAATATTCCAATCATCTTAAAACTTCCTCAAGCCAAAACAATAACCACTATGCCAGCGAATCGCTAATGAAAATAGACGGCTTGATAGTTATCTATTGTTAGCTTCAAAATTAAAAATCGGCGACAACTGCGACCTATAAAGTATAAAGGGAGCTAATTCAAATTATACCACCACATCAGTTAAGTACAATTTCTTTCCCTAGTTCGATAGGGAAAAAAATAGTGTATATTTTTTTTTATTGATTCTTGTGTTGTCAGTGTTGACATTGTGTTTATGTGTATGTCTTTGTTATTAGTAAGAAAGTTCATATCATAGTGTTGTGTGTAACCTCGTTTTGTAATAGTGTGTAATTAATTGACTCATGAATCTGGCGTTATAGTGTTGGCGTTGTTTATGGTTATTAAGTGTCGCGTCTTTAGTTTAACAGTCAGGTACTAGAAATAATTTTGCCTAATTTCAGCGTGATCTAACATTGGATTTGGGAGAAATAACGTGTAGGCCTACAAACTTTGTACCAGACTGACAGACAGAGTTGATAATAAATAATATTTGTAAGAAATAATATTTTTAATATTCTTTCTAATGCTATAAATGTTTACATATGCTTGTTAATCATCAAATAATTTGAACAAATCATGTTTCTAATACACTCAAAGTGCGCTTGCAAATAACAAAACTGAAAAGAGGCTCGCCAAGGATCTCACCAGAAAGTAAGACGTGAAGGGTTGTTCTTTATTTTCACCTCTTTGTTTCCTGTCACGGTGCAGTCTGGGAAATGTTTCTCCCTCCTTTCCCCCTCGGTTTGTGATGCACAGATCTATAAATTTATTTTTTTTAAATAATTGCGGCTACTTAATAAATACGTTCTATTGTACACCGCCGTTTTAGGTCCTTATCATTTGTACTGGAATGAGATCTCAACTGACAGCAATTATAAGCTTCAGTGGCATTGTGTCTTGAGAGAAATCTTCTTTCACTTCCAATGCAATTACTTTGAATAAGAGTACAGGAATAAATTGGTTTGAAAACAGACTCGAAACTACTTAGGCTAGGGGACAAAACTCTGTCATTAATGTGTAATGTAAGGGGAGCTAATGTAAGTACGGATCCTAGGGTTAAAGACAAACCCGTTATCAGAAAAGTGGAGATATCGTAATAGTCCAAAATTAACGTGAATATATTTCCTGTGATAACTTATAGACAGCCTATCGGTAAATGTTTTCTATAGTACCATTATGCTACTAGTAATAATCAGTAAAGAGGGTACACACCATCATCTACACATGTAAGAAGGAATACAGTTTAAAGATGGAGACATTTACCAAATTTTCACCACATAGAACCCCATAGCAGTTACCAGTGACATGGAAGTAATGAGAGAC
Source organism: Biomphalaria pfeifferi (assembly GCA_030265305.1). Lineage (NCBI taxonomy): Eukaryota > Metazoa > Mollusca > Gastropoda > Planorbidae > Biomphalaria > Biomphalaria pfeifferi. Next base: position 1,093,835 of record JASAOG010000002.1, on the reverse strand, counting down.
TAATGAGGCGGATTACCTCTGTAGAATAACTTAGCAATCATGGCGCAAAGGGGTCTAACACTCTGAAGTGCCAGTGCCCAAGATTCTTTGGGACCAAGGGTGACCATTGCAACAAAAATAATATTTGAGATTTAAAGAAGATACCAATTGTCTTACATTTTTATATAATTTTACATTGCATCCATTTATGGTTATTAGGTTCTATTTCTAACATAAAAGCTAATACCAGTACAGAAATGCCTTTTTGTAAATGGAATGGTACATACTGGAACATTTCTTTGGTAATTGTGTATGGTACTTATTCTTTGTCTAAGTTTAGCTTTTACTAGTAGGTGGTCTGAGTCAGCATTAGCTCCTCTGAAACTTCTTACATCTAGTATGTCTGATCCATGTCTCTTATCTATGAGTATATGATCTATTTGATTCTGGGTGTTGCCATAAGGTGAGATCCAGGTAACCTTGTGAATATTCTTATGTTGAAATTTAGTGCTGAAGATAGACATTCCTTTTCCTGATGCAAAATCCACTAATCTTATGCCATTATTGTTGGTCTCTTCATGTAAGCTTTCTTTGCCAATTGTTGGTCTGAATGCTGGTTCCTTTCCAATTTTTGCATTGAAATCTCCTAGGACTATTTTGATGTCATGCTTTGGTGCTTCGTCATAAATTCTTTCCAGTCCATCATAGAAGACTTCTTTTGTGTTATCATCTGCATCTTCAGTAGGGGCATGAACATTGATAAATGATATGTTGAAGAATTTTCCTTTCAAACGTAGTGAGCAGTCTATCACTTACAGGTTTAAATCCATTGACGTTACCTACCATTTCCTTTTTAACAGCAAAACCTGTACTTAAGTTGCTAGTGCTTCCACCACTATAAAATATAGTATACTCCTTGGTTCTGAGAATGTCAGAGTCTTTCCACCTGATTTCCTGTAGGGCTACAAGGGTATCCTATATTTCTTTAACACTTCAGTAAGTTGGGCTAGCGCACCTGCTCTATAAAGGCTTAGCACGTTCCATGTCGCAAAACAAAAATCATGTCCTTTTCCAGGCCTAGGTCGTTTTCCGTTGAGATCTGTCCGGGTTTTCTTGTGTGTATTAGCTTTCGTAACAGTATTTTTTATATGACAGAGTTGTTAGCCCTGTGCATAACCATCTAGGGGGGCTGCCCCTTTCAGCTCTCCGGATAGCTGCCTTTATTTTCGGGTAAGGTGCCCTAGCCTTTGTGGATCCCTCCACTTCCTGCATGGCAGGATTTTGATTTTGGTCCACCCTGGGTATTTTATTTGCCCGGTACACACCATATCTGGAGGGCATTCCCCTATCCGCCACCTGGGGAGGCGCTCGATGGGAGATCAAAAACTCCAAACGAGAACGACAGCTGCCAGTGTTTCAAAATTGAATACGGATAAAACAACTCAAATCTTTCAATTATGTATAAAAAAAATATTTCTGTTTGATCAGTCTTTCTCTCTGGCAATCGCTCTGATGTGGTGAATAAAAATGGATTAAATGTATTAATTTCTAGTGTATAGATGCTACAAGATCATTTAAAATTAGAATTGATTATTTAATTACAGAGATAAATGGCGAAACTCTACGATGAATAGAAATGCACTTCGTAATTATTTGGATTACGTTGGTTTTTTTTAAGTGTTACGTAATTGCTGGTTAACTCCCCTGCCCTAGCCTTCAACTTAACAAGAAGAGATTTGATGATCATTTGTAGAAAGTAGAAAGAATTTTTAGGGGCGTACATTCTCTGTTGTCAAAGAGGGATAGTGCTTGATGTTAGTGGGGAGTGTATTGTGAAAAGTGTTTGAGGTTAGAGGCAGAGAGCTTCGCTGTACGAAACGTAGAGATGGTTGATACCGAAATGACGATAAAGAAGCACTTGATTTCCGCTTTAGAAAGACAAAAAGACCAATGAGACTTTAGAGATTGTGAAAGCACTTGTTCTAATCATTGAGTTAATTTGATCTTTCATCTCCCTAATATGACTGCTTTTCAATCCTATGCCTACTGACAGGGCTTTTGTTTTTTAAACCTAAATAAATAGCAATACTGATAAAGCTTTTGGTTTTAATTGTAAATCTTTATCAGTATTAATAAGGCTTTTCTTCTTTAATCCTATATTAATATTACTATTGATTAGGCTTTTTTTAACAATACCTCTATTCAAATCAGAATCTGGAACAAGGAACCTGCATGGACGCTAATCTCAAAAATGGCTCTGAAGATTTTTCTAGAAATTTAACAGTTTATGCATATCGCTGACAAAAGAATTACTAGCTCGTTTGCCACACGGCAAAAACTCAGATTTGACCGTTATAATTTTTCAAGTAAAAAATGAAATAAATTTTAATTAGACTATAAATTAGAGTTACGAAAAAAAAAAAACAAACATGGCCAGCCGTAGAGTACCGATTACTGAGTTGTTTATGAAATGTAAAGTTTCTTAAAGTTTAATGATAGATTATCTAAGCTTTGATTATATGTTTACATAAATCTTATATAGATTACGTTTAGATTCTAGTTCAAGAAGTATAGATCCAGATCTATATATAGATTAGATTACGTCTAGATTTTAGTTATAGTTATATAGATTAGATCATAAGACTTCTAAATCAGAAGTCTAGATCTAGTTCTAGATATCCATTTAATGAAAGTAACAATAATTAATTGCACAATTATACATTGCCCTCTGGCTTATTGGTAGCATCGTTTGTACAAGCAGCTGATGGAGTCAAAATCACAAGTTTGATACCCGTTCATTTTTGTATTAATTGTTTTTAAAGATTTTATTTCATTAAAAGTTATGTAAAAGGGGGTATTATCTTTTGTTACAAAAAAATTAATTTTTAAAATGTTTTTCTTATTTAATCGTAAATTAACAAAAGTACTGATAAGACTTTTGTTATCACTATAACTTTGTAAGGCGTCAATATTAATAAAGAGACTTTAAATTGTAAAAGGGTTATTTTAAAATTTCCCTTCAACTAGATTAAATCACAGAGAAAAGGGGCAGACCATAGACTTATCTAGATTGTATCTAGACTGGACACGGACATCTTATAAAACTACAAAAAATGTCGTGAATTTTATTTTTAAAAGTTGAAACAAGACGTTGTTTTGTAAAGTAGTTATAAGAAGTAAAGTTGTTTTTTTCAACCCTAACCTATGGAACATAATTTAATTTTTAGATCTAGATCTAGTAATTGAACATAAAAAATAAAAGTACTTTCTTCTCATAATTATTATTTTGAAATTTCCATATACATACACATAATCTAGAAAGATCTAGCTAATCAATCTATTTAAATGTACATAAGACATGATAAGACGATTAAAATCAACTGACAAGAATTATTTCGATGCGACTTCCCTTAGAGCTTGAAAAAGAGTTACGTACATAAAAATCTCTCTAGATATAGGTCTGTGATTCGATCGCGGATAACAATTTGTTTCCGGTTTCCAGTATAGATATAATCATATAAGTCTATGGGGAAGACACTTAAATTAAAGGGCAGATTACTGTGAGAATTTTATTTCGAAATTCATCTACGAAAGTCATAAAGAGCTTGGACATAGTCTTTCTCCCCTCCAGTGTGTACTTATAAGACTACTACAAGATGTGTTAAGATATTTGCTTAGCAGAAATTTCACGCTATTGCTGTATTTAGTTTGTTTTATTAAAAGTCTTGATCGTTACGCTATAATAAAATACTCTGGTTAGATTAGGCAGGCTTCATTTAATTCATAATAGGAGCAATATTATTTTTTTTACAATGTTTATATCAACTCACTCAGTCTGTTGCTTTGTCTGTCTGTCTGGTAAAAAGTTTAAAAAGTTTGTTCACGTTATGTCTCCAACACCCTTTCTCGGTTCAAGTTGAAGCTTCAAACAATTATTTATTATACCTATTATATTACGAATCAACAAAAACATTAAACCAATTTGTCAAATAATTATTGGTATTTCATTATTTTGTTCGATATAGAACAAGGGAAATAAATTTTATATTATTGAAATATACAGTTGTAAGTACGGTGTTCTTCCCCTTAGATAAGCTTTGATTTTTAAAAAGGATTTTTTTTTATTTTGCTTGTACAAATTTTCTAAAACATTTTACGGAATCTTTTGAATCTTAATCAAGTAATAATGATAATAATAACTAGAAAGACATTAGAATGCACTGACTTTTTGAAAACATCCCCAGTTGTCTTCATGACTTCTTTGTTGAAGTCAGTAAAAAGAGAGAGATGTTTCCAGTCGTACTTCTTACAGATCTGCATGGTGACTCTGAACATGTCATACTTGTCATAGGGATGCATGCAGATGATGTTTGGGAAGATGGAATTGTTACGAGACACCGGGTCATTGCCTCGTGGGGTGATGACAGGCAAATTCCATTGAAGTGCCATGTAGGATAATGTGATAACACCCTCGTTGGACACTGTGGAGTAGAAGAATACCAATACGAGATCATGACTCTGAAGTAAACGAAAAAGTTATGGCTCTGAAATTCAACAACAAAATAAAAGATCATGTCTCTGAAACACAACTACACGGTCATGTCTCTGAAACACAACATACACGATCATGGCTCTGAAACACAACATCACGGCTCAGAAATATAATAACAGAGTTTTAGAGTATAAAATAGAAAAACATAATAAATGATCATGCCTCTTATAGAATAGAAAAACATAATAAATGATCATGCCTCTATAGAACAGAACAACATTTTAAAAGTTCGTTATGCTGGGCTAGTACAACAAAATAAAATAAAAAAAAGGTTGTGTTCGTATTTGGGCTATTAGCGGTCCCCGAAAGGAGGAAGGTCGCTATTTGTTTATGCGGTCTGTCTGTCCTCCGTCATTTTGTCCGTCCTCTTTAGATCTCAAAAACTAGAAATGGAAATGAAAATCTAACATTTTGATATCTAAGACCATTCAAAGTTCTGATGCGGCTCTACTGTTAAATTTTTAAAATAAACTATTGCAAGCAGATTTTTTAAATAAAAATAGACCACATTTTAAATGAAAAAATGCAGGGGATGTAAGCTTTTTAAAAAGGTCACAGACTTCTTTATTAATAACTCAAGCTTCATTTATAGATTCGCGCATTTGTACAAAAAAAATGCATCTAAGGTCACAATGGAAAAAGTATCAATGGCTCATTATAAGATACACTTTCCATTTATTAAGTATTAAAAATAACTAATGATTAACTTATAATTATTTAAGCTTTGTACAACTGATCTACGTCTTTTGTGGCAGCTCAACAAATTAACAATTTTGTGAATAAAACTAGATAATGAAAAGCATAATAATATAAGAATACCAAGCATGAATTATTTAGTTATGGCATAGATTGTAGTCATTGTAATATTTAGCAATATGAAGCGTAGCGAGTTCTTTGACTTTACTGTTGTTGTATTTTTTCTCTTTCAATACATTATGTTTTGTTTGTACCAGCTACACACAAATGTAGCTCAAATGTTATCACTGAAAAAAAAAAACAAGTTGACCTCTAGAGCTTGTAGCTCTATATCCAATGCTAATTCAATTGTGCAAGCTTTCTTTGGTTGTCAATTGATTTTCTAGCCGCATTTATTGCCACCCCCAATGTCAACGGGTCGTTCACTAGTTGTTATCTGGGCATCTTAAGTGCTGTTTTTACATTTGATATGTTGTTGATTATATCTTATGATTCCAATGAAACACGAGATGAAAGGGAAGTGTGCAGAGAAAGACACACACAAGAACTCAGCACTTCTTCAACTATCGGATACAAGAAATACATTTCAGTTTGTCACCTGTTAGGTTTGTTACACCTGGATAATGAACATTCGATGTACCGGAAACTAGTAAAAATAATTTTATCGTTTTATACGATTGGTTCAATCTTGCATTATCACGCCAGGGCTTCAGAGCCTCAACATGGCGTCCGGGTGAAAATAGTCATTAAAGGAGTAGATTAGACCCATAGGGAAGCAAAACAAAACTCCATTAAGGTGCCTTATGACCGAGTCATTGAACTGGCGGAGAGAGAGAGCCCAAACAACCATATCACATTTCTCAGGAGGCCGATTTATGGTGAATCCCGCAAGGCTGATTTGGTACAGGAAGGAATATGGTTGAGTTTCCACTGTGTGCTCGGCATTCGGACTCGCCTGCAATCCTTGCGACTTGGGATACGAGCCATCGATAATAGTTATGTAAAAATAACATCTGTTGGAACACTCCCAGACAAAACAGTAGTTCCAACAGGCCGATAGTTCTAAGAGTGGTCGACTTAACTCGCAGGGCAATTACAAAGACAGGAGATTAATAGGCCAGAAAATTTTAAATTTGGAGCCATTGATTATTTTTGAATCTTTAGCCATCTTTATTTTACAAAGTCTGTAGCTAGTTTGATGTATATAGAGAACTAAGCTAGAATTCTACGGTTGTTGGTACTGAAAATGTCTTTTTACAATACCTCTATTCAATTCGTAACTTCGTGAAGACTTTCTAAAACATGGGTGGGTGGACACGGATCTCAAAAAATGGTTCTAACGAATTTCCTAGAAATTTAACAGTTAATGTAGCCTATATTGCTGAGAAAAGATTCACTAGCTCGTTGGCAACAGTAGTAAAACTCTATTTTAACTGTTAAGATTTTTCAAAGTAAAAAAAAAGAAATAAATCTAAATTTGGATAGAGCACGAGAAAATATTTATCTTGAACGGACTATAAAGCCGGCCTTAGATAATTGGAGGCCCTAGGCGAAATTAATTTTGTGGTCCCCCAAATGAAATAGAAAAATAACAAGATTACAAAGACAGTTTGTGTGAAACACAAACTCACAATCGGCCCCCGAAGTGGTCCACTCAGGCAGGTTTCAATATTTTCAGAAAGAACATCAGAATGAAATTCTATCAAAAACAAATGACAGAGAAGAATGGAGAAAGAAGGTTGACAGATCTTGGCTGGTCCCCCAGTGGTCCAGCAGACCAAAGGATAGGTGAAAGTGAATGTGAAGTTAGATGTGAACCTGGCCTAACTAATGTCTTATAACGAATATCTAATTGATCTAATTGTTTTGTAAAGGTTCAATCTCTTATTCAAATCCTTAAGAAAAAAAAAATCCTATAAGCCTTATGTGGTAATGTAGTTCACCTGATAATATGGAAAACTACTTATTAATTGTTGTTTTTAATTATGTCCAACTTATTTGCATGCTAAATAGATTTTTAGATTTTTGTCAAAAGACAAAGTAAACACTTTTTTGTGTAAATGTAGTAATTAGTATGACCGAACTTTTGTAAGTTAGCAATACAAATATAAAAAAAAATATTTTTTGACAAAAATCTAAAACCATTTGCATAAATCTGTTAACAATATGGTAAATAGTTATCCCACCTACTATAGAGCCTTCAGTGTTTGTTACGATTAATAGTGAATAGTTGTAAAAGTGGCGTATTTTTATGAAAAAAACGCTTACATAAGTGATTTTTTTAAAAAATGGATTTTTCGCTTTCAGAAAAGAAAAATGTAGTTGTTGCATCAGAATTTTGAATAGTCTAAAATGTGGGATTTTCACTATCTCTGCTAGTTTACGAGATCTAAACGGGACGGACGGACAGACACTCCACACAAAGCTAATAGCGTCTTTTCTGTGCAATCTATTAAAAACCTAGTGTATGCCTACTTCAACAATAACACTGACAACAAGTGTCGCTATTTCTTCTTTAAAAAAAAGGAAAAAGAGTCCTGTGCTAGGCCAATACCAATCGGAGGCCATAGGCGGCTGCCTAGCTTTCCTATGCCTAAGACCAACCCTGAAATGTCTTCTGGTATTTCCGCATTCCCTGAAGAGTTCAATAAATTCATGTGATCTTAGTCTAGATCAGCGATGTGCAAACTTTTTTTTAGGAGCGGGCCAAAAACTTTGATGAAAACATTTGGCTACTATAATTTTAAAAAAATACTGAGATTTGTATGAGATCTAAGGTTATTAAAATTTTGCTAGTGCTATGTATGAGTTCAAGCTGCGAATGTTTCTATAGCAGTTCAAATTGAGAAGCAGTTATTCTGGAGTGGAAAACTGAGTTATTCATCGTTAATCTATTTCTGCGGCTGGACGGATTAAGCCTTTCCCCAGGCCGAGCTGAAGCGCAGGGCCATAGTTTGGCCATCAGTTGTAAAGACAGTGAATTGTGTTTCTATTTTTAATTAGATGTGCTGCCTACGCTGTTAATGATCTTTGTGTTACTATTATGAAGTGAAAGGGCAAGCCTACTTTGTTTCAATTCCATAAGTGTGAAACCATTGTGAAAAAAAAAATGAAATTAATAAACGCAAAAGTATACCTGTACTATTTTTATCTATTTTGATACCGTGACAATTAGAAATAAAATAATAAATATAATACATTTTAACGTAAATATTTGGCTTTTAACTTGTAAAAATGAATAAAGGAAAAGTACCCTAGAGCTCTGTAATAACAATCAAAAGTACATGGAATATGAGTTCTGCGATGGCAAGTTTATTTGCCACCTAAATAATGAATGAATTCCTATATCTTTAAAAAGGTTGCATCGGTTCTAATGAAAAAGATGAAGTAGGCCTATATCTTTATCTAGTTTTTATATCAAACTTTCACCAATTGATATTCTAAATGTAGTGCTTAAGTAGGGCTAAACATTTTAGTGTTCTTATAAAGTCTTGCTTAAACAGTTTTATCTCAGTCGAACTCTATCTATCTATCTATCTATCTATCTGTTTATCTATCTATCTATCTATCTATATCTATCTATCTATATATATATATATATATATATATATAAATATATATATTGTGAGAGGCTAAGTGCGCTTGAACTTGGCTTGGCTACCTAGAAGGGGGCTCAAGGTTCGACACCCGACTCGGGCAGAGTTGTGTTTACTGAGCGCCTAAAGGCAGCACTGAAAACCAACTCCTAGATACCCCCCTCCCCCCCCCCCCCCCCACTGGTCCACAAATGAGATTGGACCAAAGCGCTCTGAGCATGCTATAAGCATGAAAGTAGCGCTATATAAAAGCTATATATATATATATATATATATATATATATATATATATATATATATATATATATATATATATATATATATACACATACCTGGACCAAAGAACACATTGACTTTGTCAGTATAATATACACTAGCAGCAAGAGCTCCTATCTGTGACGGTCCTGGGACTGTCTCCACCAACTTGTAAGATATATTAATAAAATCTCCGAATATCGCTTGGTGATCTTCAACAGCTAACTCCAACAAAGGTTTCAAGAAATTCACACGATAAGAAGTACCATTGAATAGGACCCCAGTGCTCTCCATAACAATAATATGAACTGTGTATGGATTCGATTGGTTTTGAGACATTACAAATATGTTCAGTAAGGTTAACATGACAATCATGGTTGCTATGGTGATGTAGTTGTAAACTGTTAACATTTTTTGTTGTTGTTTTACTGACAATAAAACGTAATGTTTGTTTGTTTGTTTTGTTTTTTCAGAAATTTACTTTTTTTCTCCTATCATAAAGATTTCAATGAAATATTTTGATAAATTATTCCTTGTAATACATGTTTTTAACAGAAAAAAAAAATTATCGTTAAATGAAAGATGCGAAATGTTTCGCTTTTTTTTTTCCACAGTGGCTTTGAATTTCTCAATGAGCAGCAAACTAAACTGACGAGCCTGCAGTGGAGGATGCACAAGTTCGATCTGAAAGACGAGATGGCCAGTGGCTGTCAATGGGAACAGGGGAAACAGTTCATCTCTCACGGCCTCACACGCTTCGATGGCGCTGGTGATAAAATCTCAAGCGAGACAAAACTCCACTACGCTACGGCTAGAAAATTATGAAACGCGACATGCCAAGATATTTTCCGTGGCACTCAAAAGTCTTTTATATATATATATATATATATACCACTCGTAATGCAAATAACATGCAACACGTCCTGGGTTCCAACCCTGCCTGCATATTTGCGCTACAACGAGAAACATTTCGGAAAGTAAGCAATTCAAAGCCTTAAGCTGTTCCCTTTCATCTCAGTGCCAAGAACGGGGACCGGACTTCAGTTAACAATTACGTAAGAAACAACTCTATTTATTTTGATCAATTTTTCTTAAAACTGTGCAGCAGACAGGAAGAAAGGAACTCTAAAATATACAGAACAATGACTGTATATTATTTGCGCTGTTGATTTCGCCATGTTTTTAAATTCTTTATTGGCAAGGCATTAGTCATGGCTGTTCTTTTTTTTTCATTCATTATACTTGCACACTATTTATCGAGTCATATAGAAACCACCACTTCGTCCATCCTGTTACCAATAACCACAAAAACCTGTAACTATAACTACAGGATAACCTTTGACTTCATGCTAGTTGTTAGGAAAACTAAACCAGGACAAAACCAATTTTTTGTACAATGTTTGTCAGTTAACAATCAGTTACAGTAAATGATTGATTCGAGCAAGTCCAGGCTGAGATTTTGCATGGGAACAAAACAATCGGTCAATATATGAAAAGTTTGTACGTCAATACGAGAGTGAGATTTGAACTAGTTTTTATTGTCCTAATGGATCATATTATTTACTGAGTTCTTGTTCTTGAGGAAAAGCAAATTATTCAGAATGCCAGAGTGAGATGTGTTGATGATAACTAGGGAGCGTGTACAATAATTTACTGTTATCATTTTATTTTCATTGTTTTAAAGTTTTGTTTTCCTAATAGAAGCATTGAACGTTTAGTTTAGTTTAAACTTATTTTCAATGGCAATTCTTTATTTTAATTGATTCAGTCAAAAGTCTTATAAAAACATACGTAGGCAGACATACAAATATCAAGGTTTTATTCTCTCACAGTGAAGTACTGGACATTTGAGAAATAGCAAATGCGTACTAAGAAACTAACCAGCCTTGCTTGTAGTATAGCGTATTTCTTCACTCTTTGGAGTCTTTGCGACAATAAATTAAAAGAATGTGTGTTTACAGTCTGCAATTTAAGCTAAAACTTCTATTAAATAGAATAAGTTCAAATATTATTACAACACTGCTTTATAATCTAAATAAGTTTTTTTTTTATTTCTTAATCAATACATACTTTCTGTTCTATAGAAGAAAGACTGTGTCTTACCTTGGCATGGAGGCGGGCAGATTGAAAGGAAATATTATTGATACTCACTAAAATAATAACAAAGACACTATAATTGCTAGTCCCTTGAGATCCTGGATAAAACAGAAAGCTGGGCCTTGAACAATCAATCATCGGCGGCTCTTTGTCATTGGATTCATCTCTTACGTACGAAATGTTTGTGAATAGATTTTTGTTTAAACTTATTGATCCAAATTATAATGTTGTTACGTATCTAGGTAACAATGCCTAGATACTATTGTTTTTTTTTCTTGACCTGTAGGTTGTCTGCCCCTTTGTGTAATAAGTTTTTTTTATTTTATTCTTCAAGAGTCAAGCCACACAGACAGTGACCGGTCCTTGACCTATGTGTATACCTCTGGTTGAAAGGAGGGTGGTTTTTTTTTTCTTTTCTTCTGTCTCTTTGAAGAGCGTTCTAGATCTGGGTGTTGATGACTTTCTGTTCTGGAAGTTGCTAGATATCGACGCGCGGTAGATTATATAAAGACCGCCCGCGTAACGTTGACAGACAGACATACGGAGACAGCCGTGAGACAGAATAGCGGAGACATTGCGTGACCCGTGCGTGGTATACCAATTGATCGTGTAAGTTAAGATTTTTTCTTTTCAAGGCCTTGCTTGTATTTGTAATTATATTTTTAAACTCTTGTATTGTAATATTTTTACATGCCATTTTTGTAAAAGGGTTTTGGTCAACCCTTCCATTTTGTATTGAGTTATATTATGATTAAACATTAAGTTGATATTTTACCTTCCGATTTCTTGTGTCATTTTTTGTTTGTTATTCATTGTAAGTCTTTGATTAAATTCAGACTTAAGATAAGTGACACAACTACCTTTTTCTATTGTCACGTTCCCCTAGGCAAGCCATTTAAAAGTAGAATTCAATTCGTAATACGTGACAAAAGAAGTTTGAGGGCTTTCGTCCGGGATATTTTTCTGAACCTATTTTCGTCTTACTTGAGTAATTTTGTAAAGGCGAAGTTGACTTTAACAAAAAATTTTTTTTGTGTGTCAAAGAGTCGGAAGTAAAGTATCAATAGTATTGACCAAACTCTCTTAAGGTTTTTTTGTTGTACTGATTTTGTACTGTATATTTACATTGTATACATATTTTTTTGCTTGTAATAGTTGTTAGTTAGTCATGGATATTCAGGTTTTTCTTGCAAATCCCTCTGTGGAAGAGCTTGATGCTTGTACTAGGAAGGAACTGGTCCTTATTTCTAAACAGTTAGGGTTAAAAATAAAATCAAATGCCCTTAAACAAGAAATCAGAGATAACATTGTAATCCATTATGTAGACGAGGAAGTGTTTTCTGAAGACCTTTTAGAAACCCTTAGACCCGATGAGGGTAAATCAGATTTAGAACTTCAGATAAAATTAAAACAGATGGAAATAGAAGCCCAGAAAGAAATTAAACAAAAAGAATTAGAGCTTGCAGCGGCTAGAGAGCAGAAAGAAATTAAACAAAAAGAATTAGAGCTTGCAGCGGCTAGAGAGCAAGAAATTAAACAAAAAGAATTAGAGCTTGCAGCGGCTAGAGAGCAGAAAGAAATGGAAATGAAATTACAAATAGAGTTAAAAAAATTAGAGTTAGCTGCTAATGTAAGACCAGATTCTTCCCCTGCCAGTCATACTGCTGAAGCAACAAAATTTTTGAAAATAATTCCACGCTTTAATGAAGCCACAATTGACAATTATTTTCCACAATTTGAACTTGCTGTGAAAAATTTTAATGTACCTGAAACTTTGTGGCCCACTTTGCTGCAAACAGTTTTGACTGGTAGAGCTGCAGAGGTATTTTGTTCTTTGACCATTGAACAACAAAAAGATTATAATGTTGTTAAGGCCTTAATTCTTAAGGCATATGAACTTGTTCCGGAAGCTTACCGAAAGCAGTTCAGGGATTGTCGCAAATCGGATGGCCAAACCCATGTAGAATTCCTGCGGGAAAAGGAGCGACGCTTTGAGAAATGGCTCACTTCCAGGGAAATCGGCACCGACTTTGCAAAATTCAAGAACCTAATGCTGATGGAAGAGTTCAAGAGTTGTGTGCGGCTGGACGTCCGTACGCATATAGCTGATCGTGGCGAGGAAGATGTGCACAAGGCTGCAGTGTTGGCAGACGATTATATAATATCACATCAATTTGCCAAGTATACGACGGATGTCAAGCCAAAACAAGTCAAACAGCCTGAGTCCATTGCTAGCAACTCCATCAAGAACAGCAGTACAAATGACAGAAAACCTACTACAAGTAAAGCTACTTGTTCCTACTGCAAACGAGAAGGCCATAAAATTGACGATTGCTGGAAATTGAGGAAGAGAAACGAAAAAGCTCCTTCAAAAGTCAGCGCTTGCACAGTACAGTGGTCGTCGAGGTTTACTCCCTCATCATCAAGTCATATCAAGAATACCTCGACACCACCTGTTTCAAATGTATTGACTGTACAAGACTCTCCGAAAATGTCTCCACGATGTTCCAATGACTCAAACAAGAGTTTTTCAAATTCATCTTTACGATGTTCCAATGACTCAATCAAGAGTTTTTCAAATACATCAAGCCGATGTTCCAATGACTCAAACAAGAGTTTTTCAAATACATCAAGCCGATGTTCCAATGACTCAATCAAGAGTTTTTCAAATACATCAAGCCGATGTTCCAATGACTCAAACAAGAGTTTTTCAAATACATCAAGCCGATGTTCCAATGACTCAAACAAGAGTTTTTCAAATACATCAAGCCGATGTTCCAATGACTCTATCCAGAGTTCCCATAATACATCACCCCGATGTTCCAATGACTCTATCCAGAGTTCCCATAATACATCATCCCGATGTTTCAATGACTCTATCCAGAGTTCCCATAATACATCATCCCGATGTTCCCATGACTCTATCAAGAGTTCCCATAAGACATCACCCCGATGTTCTAATGACTCCATCAAGAGTTCTCCAAATACATCCAAAAGATGTTCTACTGACTCAAGAAAGAGTTTCTCCACTGCGTCTCCTAGAGATGTCAATGACTCCAGCGAGAGTTCGACCCAAGTCCAGTCTGCATCAACTAAAATTGATGTTTTATTAGAGGATTTTAAGCCTTTCATTTCGGAAGGATTCGTATCACTACCCGGTGATTCTACAAGTCTACGACCTATCACCATTTTGAGAGACACAGGTGCCTCACAATCGCTACTTTTAGAGGGTATCTTGCCCTTGTCAAAATCATCATCGACTGGGAAGAGCATCCTGTTACGAGGCGTAGAGCTTGGATGTATAGATGTGCCTCTACATCTAATCGACATAAAGTCAAATCTCATTACTGGACCGGTTGTTGTAGGTGTCCGACCAACATTACCATTGGAAGGCATCTCGTTGCTGTTAGGCAATGACTTAGCAGGTGGAAAGGTGATAGCCGAACCCATCGTCACTCAAAAACCCGACTTATCTGCCACACCCGAGGAAGACCTAGAGTTATATCCAGCGTGTGCAGTAACAAGGGCAATGAGGTTGAAAGCATCTCAAGAAGAGAACGTCATCAAGGCCAACAGTAACCACGATGATGTGGACTTGAGCACCACATTCTTTGCTTCTCTTGAAGAAGAACCAACGCCAAATTCTGAAAAGCCGGCATCAACTCGAAAACAGTTGATTGAGGACCAAAAGAAGGATCCAGAGCTCGCCAAACTCCGAGAAACCGCAATGACATCACAAGAGGCAGAGCTAGCATCAACGTGCTACTACATCCAAGATGATATGCTCTTCAGGAAATGGAAACCTCCAGACGCATCCAACGAAGAAGAATGGAGAATATGCCATCAAATCGTGTTACCAGAAAGATACCGAGCGTACATCATGAATCTGGCTCATGACACACCAATGTCAGGTCATCTCGGCATCCACAAGACATATCACAAGATTATGTCACACTTCTTCTGGCCACGTTTGAGGAAAGATGTCATCCAATACTGCCGATCTTGTCATGCCTGTCAGATGGTTGGCAAGCCAAATCAAAAGATCCCTGTTGCTCCTCTGAAGCCGATTCCAGCCTTTGAAGAACCTTTCAGCAGAGTACTTATTGACTGTGTTGGTCCTCTCCCAAGGACAAAAGCTGGCAACCAATACCTGTTGACCATTATGTGTGCTTCAACTCGTTTTCCTGAGGCTATTCCTCTAAGGAACATAAAAGCATCGAACATTGTAAAGGCCTTAATCAAGTTCTTTACTCTATTTGGTCTACCAAAGTCCATCCAATCGGACCAAGGAACGAATTTCACGGCCAATCTTTTCAAGCAAGTCATGACTCAGTTGGGCATCAAACACTGCATGTCGAGTGCGTATCATGCCGAGTCGCAAGGCGCTCTTGAGCGATTCCATCAGACTCTCAAGAACATGATCCGAACCTATTGCTTTGAGCACGAAAAAGACTGGGACGAAGGAATCCACATGCTGCTGTTTGCAACCCGTGAATCCGTCCAGGAATCGTTGGGATTCAGCCCTTTTGACTTAGTCTTTGGCCATTCGGTGCGCGGTCCCTTGAAATGTATAAAAGAGACTTTGTTGTCACCAACAGCCACTGAAGGACTTTTAGACTATGTAAGTAAGTTTAAAACTAGACTTTATGATGCTTGTGTTCTGGCCAAAAATAACTTACAAAACACCCAATCCAGCATGAAACGCTGGTATGATAGAAAGGCCCGTGTTAGAGAATTTTCTCCCGGTGATAAGGTGCTTGTATTTTTGCCCATACCAGGTCAACCCTTGCAAGCCAGATACTTTGGTCCCTATGAAATTGAGACCAAAATTAGTGACCTCAATTACACAATCAAAACCCCTGACCGTAGGAAAAAGACTCAGCTATGTCACATAAACATGCTGAAGCCTTATGTATCTCGGCCAGATCACTCAGAGAAGAGTAATTGTGTTTTAAATACAGTCAAAAGTTGTTCAAATAGCCATGTTTCTCCTATTGATGATGATATTGTAAAGGAGAAATTTGGACAATACAAAATACCTAATTCTTTTGTATTACAGAATTTGGATGTAAAACTGTCTCATCTGTCTTCGACAGAAAGGCCAGTTATCATGAAACTCATTAATGAATTTAATGACATTTTTTCTGATGTACCAAAACAGACTAATGTTATAATGCATGATGTAGATGTTGGCGAGGCTACTCCAGTCAAGCAGCATCCTTACAGGGTCAACCCTGAAAAACTTGCCATACTTAGGTCAGAAATCAAGTATATGCTTGAAAATGACCTCATTGAACCAAGTTCCAGTAGCTGGAGCTCCCCATGTGTCTTGATACCTAAACAGGACAAGACTTATCGTTTTTGTACAGACTACCGTAAGGTAAATGCTGTAACAAAGACCGATTCGTTTCCTATCCCTAGGATAGACGATCTCATAGATCGTATTGGTGACGCTAAGTACATCACCAAAATAGACCTACTTTCAGGTTATTGGCAGGTTCCCCTGACTGATAGGGCAAAGGAAATCTCCGCCTTTGTCACCCCTGATGGTCTGTACCAATACAAAGTGATGCCATTTGGCATGAAGAATGCTCCTGCCACTTTCCAGAGAATGATAAATGCCCTGCTTGCTGACATGGAGAATTGCCACGCATACATAGACGATGTAGTAATTTTTAGCCAAGATTTTTCTAGCCATTGTAAACAACTGCATTGTCTTTTTACTAAACTTTTACATGCAAAAATTACTGTAAACCTGAGTAAGAGTGATTTTTGCCAGGCTTCCATCCAATACTTAGGCCATATTGTAGGACAAGGCCAGGTGAAACCTGTAATGGCCAAAGTAGAAGCTATCCAAGCTTTCCCTATTCCTGCTGATCGGAAACAACTCCGAAGATTTTTGGGAATGTCTGGATATTATAGAAAATTTTGCGAAAATTTTTCTGTCATTGCCAGTCCTTTAACAAACCTCCTGAGAAAGAACGTCCGATTTACTTGGACGGATGAATGTCAGAAAGCCTTTAACCAAATCAAGCAGATATTATCTAGCTCCCCCATTTTGATGGCTCCTGACTTCGGAAAACCTTTTAGGTTAGCTATTGACGCCAGTGACACAGGTGTTGGGTCAGTCCTTTACCAAGAAGATAATTTCCAAGTAGAGCATCCTATTTGTTTCTTTTCCAAGAAATTTAATAGACATCAAAGAAATTATTCTACTGTGGAAAAAGAATGTCTTGGGTTGATTCTTTCTATACAACACTTTGATTTTTATATCAGTGGGTCCAGATGGCCACTGGTTGTATTTACTGACCACAATCCCCTTACATTTATCCACAAAATGTCTGGCAAGAATCAACGACTTCTCAGGTGGAGTTTATTTTTACAAGAGTACAACCTAGATCTTAAACACATAAAAGGCAGCGAAAATGTTATCGCCGATGCCTTATCTAGATTGTAAAAAGTATTTTGATGTATATATTTTTTTTATATATCATGATAAATACATTCTGTAATGTAAATATCATTTTTGTAATTATTCGAAAAAGATTTCCATTTCGTGGAAATGTAAACTTTTTATTTTTAGGAGGGAGGTGTTACGTATCTAGGTAACAATGCCTAGATACTATTGTTTTTTTTTCTTGACCTGTAGGTTGTCTGCCCCTTTGTGTAATAAGTTTTTTTTATTTTATTCTTCAAGAGTCAAGCCACACAGACAGTGACCGGTCCTTGACCTATGTGTGTACCTCTGGTTGAAAGGAGGGTGGTTTTTTTTTCTTTTCTTCTGTCTCTTTGAAGAGCGTTCTAGATCTGGGTGTTGATGACTTTCTGTTCTGGAAGTTGCTAGATATCGACGCGCGGTAGATTATATAAAGACCGCCCGCGTAACGTTGACAGACAGACATACGGAGACAGCCGTGAGACAGAATAGCGGAGACATTGCGTGACCCGTGCGTGGTATACCAATTGATCGTGTAAGTTAAGATTTTTTCTTTTCAAGGCCTTGCTTGTATTTGTAATTATATTTTTAAACTCTTGTATTGTAATATTTTTACATGCCATTTTTGTAAAAGGGTTTTGGTCAACCCTTCCATTTTGTATTGAGTTATATTATGATTAAACATTAAGTTGATATTTTACCTTCCGATTTCTTGTGTCATTTTTTGTTTGTTATTCATTGTAAGTCTTTGATTAAATTCAGACTTAAGATAAGTGACACAACTACCTTTTTCTATTGTCACGTTCCCCTAGGCAAGCCATTTAAAAGTAGAATTCAATTCGTAATACGTGACAATGTTAACGAATGTGCGATCTATTCATAGTATGAATTTTTTTTTTAATTTAAAGTATTGGTTTCTTGTTAAAGAGAGTGTCTTAAGAAGTAACTTTTAAAAAATAGTTTTATTGAAAGGATCTTAATGACAAAAAGAGTGACTGTTGAAATCATCAAACTGTCAATGTGTCCACATTCCTGATTTTGTATTTATCAGCAATATTGATTGAGTGGACATGAGAGAATAATAAAAAATGAAGGCCGTGAAAAATTTTCCACAACTATCCCAAAGCGTGTCTATGCGCATGCGTTAATTGTGTATAGTGATTAGAAAGAGAGAACGACAAGGTAAAATTACTAGTATAGTGAGAAGGCATAAGAAAAAATATATACAAATATAAAAACAGGTTACTATGTGCTGCACACTATGTTGTGTTTGTGTGGGGGTGGGGGGATGGATGCCATATTTGAACGCATTCAGCACAAAATTAATAATCTCTAGCTTCATAGGCTGTTTACATAAGTCCTAAAGACTTTGGTATATAATAATCTCTAGTTTCATAGGCTGTTTACATAAGTCCTAAAGACTTTGGTATATAATAATCTCTAGTTTCATAGGCTGTTCACATTTCATAAGTCTTATATTGGTATTAATGATATTTCCATCCTCCTCAAATAGTGTTTGCACGTTGTTGTGAGACTTGCTTTTAAATATTTTGTCAGCTCAAAATCAAATCAAAAGTTTTTATAGATTCTCATCTTCGTATCTAGATTCTCAATCATTAATACCTTAGATTAACTGAAGATTGTCACCAAAAAAACTTGTTATAATATTTAAATGACATTTATAACAAGTTTACGGTGCCTTGAAAGAAAGCTCGGCTACACTAGACCATGCTGATGATTCTCTATATCACGTGACAGTTTTGTTGTTTACATGAAATGACTGGGAAAAAAAGTAAATGGAAGTAATTCTATTTAATTAAGCAATCTGCAAGACATCGCTATAATGTTCAATCGATTGACGGACATGTCACAATGGTTCCACGACAAATATATTTCAATAGTATCTCATTGATATGTCAATAAGTAGCTGCAAGAAATAGTTCACTGCTTAGAATTGAACACTAATTAGTGTGCAACTACTTGGATAACGTCTGCTCATCGCGTGCTCATACACAGGTAAAAAGATTTGGAACAACATACTGCACAATGTCAACATAAGATGCTCAACCAATTAAAATTTATTTCTTTATTTTGCTGCCAACTTTACAAATTATGAAATAAAGTATCAGACTCCCATTCATATAAACCTTCGTAACTTTGGAAGTTTAGAGTGCTATAGGGATCTAATA
Organism: Biomphalaria pfeifferi; assembly: GCA_030265305.1. Classification (NCBI taxonomy): domain Eukaryota; kingdom Metazoa; phylum Mollusca; class Gastropoda; family Planorbidae; genus Biomphalaria; species Biomphalaria pfeifferi. Next base: position 1,074,035 of record JASAOG010000002.1, on the reverse strand, counting down.
GAGAAAAATGTCTTGTTGTTTCAGTATCACTAAATTCTGTTTTCTGTAGTGCAGAGACGTTTGTTTTGTATCAGTATTGAATCAGTAAAAAAAAATAACAATTCAGTTTCGAACACGTAAAATCGATTCCTACTTTATCTTGAACTAATATAGTAAACCAAACACTCAGATTTTATTGGTCATTGAAAAAAAAAGGAAAAAATTACCAGTATGGGGATCAAACCAACGACAATCACGTTATTAGTGCGTCATATGCAATGTTTCGAATATCTCGTGGAGGTAAATGAGGAAGACCACGGAAAAGCTTGATCACTGACTCTTACTTCTTGTTCACAACTTTCCATTTTTTAATGTATAGGATTTCATTTTTATTCTGAAATTATTATTTTCATTTTCTTAGGCCACTAGATGTTACTCTTTCATGTTGATTAATTGTATTTTCAAGTGTTTATATAGAGAATAAAAATACTTAGTGGCTGCGCTCAGATTTTGAACCTGGGACCAGTTCGGAGTGCATACCAAACGATATGAAGTCGCACACTAAGTCCTACGTTATTTGGTACAACAGAAGTGGGTGCCCTCTTGCGAACAAGGCTTTCTTTCACGGATACACTACATTTGGTATATACTCTGAGACACAAAGACCACTAGAGAGGGGGGGGGGATGATCGTCCGTAAAGGCGACCAGACGCACGTGTCTTCAATAAATAGAACACAAGAGCACACTGACTTAATAAGTTGAGTGTTCTGACTGAACGCACCACCAAACGGGAATGGGAAAACTAGGGACGTTAAGGAGAATAAGCTAATGTTGGTACATTTGTGACGATTATTATAATCATTCTTTAATCACCAGACGGATCAATACAAGCTTTTACCATATTCACTGTTTCATTTTAGGTTTTTAGAACAGAACAAAAAATGATCATATCAAAATAACTTGAAGAAATTAAGTCATTTAAAAAATACCATTAATAATGCAAATACGCCATTAACCAAATTTTATACACTCACACAATGAGACACACTCTTACAAATAGCGATACACACTCTCACAGTTAATGAGACATCTGTACTCGGCATTGACCGATAATGTTCACGAGGCCTTTCTTTCCCAGACTCCATGGCTAGACTTGTCCACACAGCTTTTACGTGTATACAAATGATAGTGGTTCATAATAACTGCACTTTAGATTTCAGTAAACTTCATGTTCAACATCTTTAAGAACAAGATCAATTGGCCTCGTTTTCAGACAAATGTATCATACTTCATTAATTAACATAAAACTATCGAGAAACTGACAAAATAATATTCTGGGCTATAGACGAGACACGACCAATGTATAACGTCCTCCGCTCAGGGACAGAAACAACAGTAATTAAGAGAAATGTTGGACGACGAGGAGCTATGGGTCTTTCAATTAATAATAATAATAATACAAATATTCAATATACTCTAGATTTCATATATAACATAAAGAAGAAGAAGAAAAAGAAGATAATAATGATCAGACGAAGAGATGACTACAACAGATTTTGTAGACATCTTTGAATAGAATAGCGGGTCGAAAACTTAAAGGTCCAAAAATTTGTTTTTTAATCTGAATAATACAGAAATCGATATTACATTTATAGATATCGAAATTTTAGTAATACTATGCATGAAGATGCAACAGTTTTGATAACAGTTGTCATAATTTAGTTTAAATTGGGACGTTGTCATTCTTAAGAGTGAACTGAGGTGTTCATTTATTTTTGGCACAACTTTTCAGTTATAATACATATAGATCACTTACATTAATCAATCAATTCACTGTGACGTCTAAAAAATAGCTGTCTATTTTTTAGCGGCCCCGTAAGGGGAAAAGACGCTATTAGTTTTGTGTGAAATGTCTGTCCGTCTGTCCGCCTGTCCGTCCGACCCGTTTAAATCTCGTAAACTAGAAAAGCTAGTGAAAATCGGACATCCCAATACAAATACATCTTTAGTTAGGCCAAGAGAGGCGCGGTAGCTGAGCAGTAAAGCGCTTGGCTTCCGAACCGGGGGTCCCAGGTTTGATCCTGGTGGAGACTGGGATTTTCAACTTCGGAATCCTTGTGCGCATCTGAGTCCACTCAGCTCTAATGGGTACCTGACATTAGTTGGGGAAAAGTAGAGGCGGTTGGTCGTTGTGCTGGCTACATGACACCCTCGTTAACCTGTAGGCCACTTTACATCATCTGCCCTATAGACCACAAGGTCTGAAAGGGGAACTAGTTAGGCCAGGTTCACATCTAACTTTGCATTCACTTGCATCTATCCTTTGATCTGCTGGACCGTTGGGGCACTACATAAGATCTGTCAACCTTCTTTCTCCATTCTTATCTCTCATTTGTCTTTGATATAATTTCATTTGGATGTTCTTTCTGAAAATACTGAAGCCTGCCTGGGTGGACCACTTCGGGGGCCGATTTTGAGTTTGTGTTTCCACACAAACTGCCTTTGTAACCTTGTTATCTATATTTTTTGTATAAATAATAAAAATAGTGCAGACACATTTAAGTCTATACTTTAGTTCACAGTAGTCTAGCGGAACCGTAAGGCACTCATCTGTAATGCTAACTAATTCTTCAATTCAAATCTAGATGTGTAGAGGTTCTCGAGGTAAACTTACAGTTTCAAAATTTAGACTTCGCAAACTTGATACATACATTGTTCACTAATTCTCCATAAGAAATTTTTGTTGTTTGTTTACTTTGAGAAATATTTTGCTTTACAACAGAACTCTGTTTGAAAAGACTTTTCGGCCTAACAATTCGTTTTGCCTATGGTTTTCTTTTGACATCGATCAAGGATTACTGGATGAGACACAGTGGTTGACTGAATGAGACACAGTGGTTGACTGGATGAGACACAGTGGTTGACTGAATGAGACACAGTGGTTGACTGAATGAGACACAGTGGTTGACTGAATGAGACACAGTGGTTGACTGAATGAGACACAGTGGTTGACTGAATGAGACACAGTGGTTGACTGAATGAGACACAGTGGTTGACTGAATGAGACACAGTGGTTGACTGGATGAGACACAGTGGTTGACTGAATGAGACACAGTGGTTGACTGAATGAGACACAGTGGTTGACTGAATGAGACACAGTGGTTGACTGAATGAGACACAGTGGTTGACTGAATGAGACACAGTGGTTGACTGAATGAGACACAGTGGTTGACTGAATGAGACACAGTGGTTGACTGAATGAGACACAGTGGTTGACTGAATGAGACACAGTGGTTGACTGAATGAGACACAGTGGTTGACTGAATGAGACACAGTGGTTGACTGAATGAGACACAGTGGTTTATCTTCTTTAGTAATTATGTAAAACTACTTCAAAGTGTGTTAAACCCTCTTGGGCAGTTGTTTGAGACCAACATCTATAAAAAAAGCTAACAAGATCCTCGAACTAAAGAATCACCCTTTGGGTCAGGATTTTGTGATTTTATCATCACAAAAGAGATACAAGACACCGATGGCAAAGACAAACAGACACAAACACTCTTTTGTTCTCCTGGCAATCAAATCATTAAAAAGGAACAATCTGGTATAAACTTTGTCACATGTAAATTATGAGTGAGTCTGGTGTAAATGTGCACTTTGGTTTCTTATAGTTATAATGTTTTTTTGTTTGATGTAATGCACAAATTGTAAGACGAATTTCCATATGGATAATAAAGATTATTATTATTATTATTATTATTATTCGTTTAATAACATTCTGAATCTATTTGACGTTTTATATTTGACATTTTAGAACTGCAAAGTGAGATCAAGAGATCATACACACCAAATCAACTGTCGTTAACGTTCACTGAAATTCGTTCGTTGGTGCGAATTTGAAATCAGCAGAAGAATCAAGTCTTGAATCATACACATTAAATCAGCAGAAGAATCAAGTCTTGAATCATACATATTATATCAGCAGAAGAATCAAGTCTTGAATCATACACATTAAATCAGCAGAAGAATCAAGTCTTGAATCATAGACATTAAATTAGCAGAAGAATCAAGTCTTGAATCATAGACATTAAATCTGCAGAAGAATCAAGTCTTGAATCATACACATTAAATCTGCAGAAGAATCAAGTCTTGAATCATACACATTAAAGCTAAAATTAATCTTAAGTTTTAACTCATATTAGAAGCTTGAAGTTTTACATTATGTGTGGTGACATGTATGCGCTACGCAAGACAGCAGGGTTTCTTTCCAGGGCTTTTACAAGAGAGGATTTGAGCCTCTCACCCTCACTCAACTGGAGTTTGATGATGATTTCATTATTATGAAAATTTTCATTTTTAATCATATTTACTAAACATGTGGTGGGCCGGATTAAACCTTTCTGAGGACCGGACTTGGCCCGCGGGTCGTAGTTTGCCCATCACAGCTCTAAAATTCTTAAGAAGATTTACGTGATATGTCTGAGGGCAGTACAGCTGCATACCTTTTATAGCATCAGAAGTCTTCAGTTGACACTTAATTGTTTCCACTAAAGAATCTCAATCCAGTCAGTGCCAGAGAAAACCTATAACTCTAGGACTAAACAATCATAATTATAACTATATGTTTATTAAACTAGGCTCTCGTTTGGCCCTCGACATTAGCTACAGTAGATATAACATACATGGTATCAGCCTGAGATGACAGACGAAGAATTCACACTAGCAAGCTATGTAATAGTGACATCTACTGGCTGCTTCATTTGCTAAAAGTCTCATCAGATCTACTGATGAAGGAAGAATATACCTCTTTAGAGGACCAAACTAATTCTACAATTTGTACAAATTATCATCAACTTATATGTTATTTGTCGACGGCTTTCTTATCAAAACAAAAAAAATCAACAAATTTGATCTCAATTAATAGCAGAAGAACAGAAAGCAATGTCTGAAGCATCTTCCCAAATGGTGTCCACTGCTCAAAGGTCCTCCATGAAAGTTATACGAGAACGTCCCTTTTTGCGCTTTCCTCGTATTGGCCTTTATATCATCGCAACTCTTGGTATGTGTAACCTATATATCTTTAATTGTAAAAAAAAATTATTTGATTCCACACTGCTAAAAAAATGAAAAAAAATAATAAAAAAATTGTGTATCCTAGTTTTAAACATCCATATTCCGATTATCAGATATAACGAGAAGTTTGTTGTCTTTGGATTTGTCTCCTTTTAATGAAGTTCTTTATGAATAAAAAGCTCATCTTTAAAATTCAGTTAACCATGGAAGAAAAAAAATATTCCATTAATTTCTAGTAAAAACAAAATATACGAATACTTTACTGTGTTAAACTAAAAAAAAAAGCTTTTGACTTAGTTCCAAGTGACTGGCTATGACTGGCTCATTACGTTTCCTTCTTTTAATAACCCCAGCTTTCAAGAAATCAAGAGGTAATCAAATCAGACTGTGTTTTGTTCAGTATCAATAGTATCGGCCATGTGAAGCATTCTCGTTAGTGTCTGACCATTCAGTTGATGACTAATCTAATGATGGACAGAACTGTGGAGAGTTTGTTTGTTTAACCAAGCCATTAGATGTTAAGTACACAGTGTGTACAGGATATACACAGCTTCTGTCTTCAATTCGTGGCACAGATCCAGAAACATAACTTAAGAAAAAAAGAATTCCGCCCTTAAAACTATATCTATTAATAATGTATAAGTTATTTTCCTTATTTGATATTAAACAAAATAATTAGTTACCGAAAATTAACTGACTAATCGGGTATTTTTACAAAGCTTATATCCACTCAATCTGTCCGTCTGTCTATGTGTCTGTCTGTCTGGCCAAACGTTTATACGCGTTATTTCTCCCACACCCAATCTCGGATCAAAATAAAAATTTTCGCACAATTGTTTCTTTCCCCTGACAACACAAGAATAAATAATAATAATAATAAAAGTAACCAATAAGTTAATTAACTATTGGTAGTAAATTATTTTGTTAGCTATCTCAAACAAGGGAAAGAAATAGTATTTGACTGATGTGGAGATATAAGCTGTTTTAGTCCACTTTATATTAAGCTGCCGTCTTCTGCTTAGTGAATAAAAACAATATTCCATGTTCATAGACTCTTCCATAGCAAAATGGTTACCGCGTTAGCTATTACTGATAGTTAATAGCTTAATGGTTAATTTTTTAAATTGACTCTTGTGTTGTCAGTTAAAAGAAATAATTGTGCAAACTTTCAGCTTGATCAGAGATTGGGTGTCGGAGAAATAACGTGTACAAACTTTTTACCAGACAGACAGAATGAGTTGATATAAGCTTTGTAATAAAAATAGTTGAGATATTTGTTTGAGCTCTTATTTATGTCACATTAATGGGTAGCCTACGAACAATCAGATAAACACACCGACGATTTGAAAGTTAGCATTAAACGTGCACCATTAATTCACCATTAATTCAGAATGCGATTAAAAAAAAAGAAGAGGGAGGATAATCACCACTTCACAATCACCTTCTGCCTTCCCTTAGACCGGATTTCTCCATTCCTGTCTTTCGCCTTGACATGACTTCTTTCAGTCACAAACCTTTGATGTTGTCTTTACATCGCTTTCTCTGTCTGCCTCTTCTTCATTCTACTGGTTCTGTTCCCTGCAGGAAGGTCTTTATTGAAAACGATTTCGTTGGCATACAGATCACATGACATAGACCTTGTAGATACACGGGTCACATGACTATAGACCTTGTAGATACACTGGTCACATGACCGTAGACCTTGTAGATACACGGGTCACAGGACCATAGACCTTGTAAAAGGACCATTTAAATTATAATTTGTAGGAACAGAACTCATACACCTCAGATCGATCCAATTCAATTTGGAAAATCCATTCCAGACTACGCGTCAGAATGCAGATCAAAACAGACTTAAAATAAGAAGGAAGACTGTATCAGTAGAAGCGTTAATGTTCCTTTCTACATGACACATAGATCTGTTCTCGAGTTCAAGAATATTACAATTAGAGATTAAGTCTTAATAGCACATCTACCTTTCACTTGGTGCATACCGATAAGTTCAACGACCAAATAACGTCAATTCTAGACTTCACTCATAATAGTTACTTGAAATATTGATATAAAAAAAGAATATATCAAATATTGATCTTACAAAATAGTTGAAAACTCGCTACAATGCTCTTGGCTGGATAAAATTATAGAAATAAAGTATAACAAAAAGTTTATCCTTTTTACTAGTTTAGAAAGTTTGTTTTCCTTCTATTTTTAGTTTGGTTATTTATATAGTAACAAACAGTAGTGTTACGCTAAGGAAGTAGCCGTATTTAAAAATAGCTCAAAAACTACTCGAGTGAATGGTGAAGGTGAACAATGTAACAACGCACACACACACAACTGACACGGTTCCAGGGCACAAAGTCACGTACTCACTGTAACATCCCGCGGCCCGTGAGTGGACAATGCAACCAATTTACTTTTCAACACAAGCGACCGAGACAATAAAAGTTAATGTATTATTGACTTGTTGCCGACAGGTTGGAAGGACAATGAAGACAGATGACTGCTGCTGCTGATATAGTCAGAGTTTGGACACAAAGGCACAAGATACAAAAAGAATTGAACGTGAGTTTGATGAGACAGACTGTCAGTGAAACAGTTGATCAATGGTAGACATGCAGTACAGACATTGAACTTGGAATTAAACTTATAAATCTCATAATCGGTTAAATGACCTCACAATAATACAGATCTAGTGTACAGTACAAACCAACAAAGCTCTATGCGTTAAATGACCTCACAATAATATAGATCTAGTGTACAGTACAAACCAACAAAGCTCTATCCTCTATCTGTTCAATTGTCTTCCATAGTGTTCGCTTTATAAAGACACAGAGGATCTACGTTATGTGTGTGCTCCCGTTATGTGTGCTCCTCCATTATCTACCAAACATGAAGTTGATAGAATTTTAATTTATACAAGAAATTATTCTATTTGATACATATATCATTGAAATCTGATCTCTCTCTCTCTCTCTCTCTCAGTATTACTTCATTCTCGTATCTCTCTCTTCAAATTCTCGTTAATCCCTCTTCGGATTCCTTTTTTCCTCTTTTAATGTTCCCCACTCTCTTTCTGACTCTCTCACTCTTTCTTCTCACTAATATCATCAAATAACAAGGTTACAAAAGACAGTTTGTGTGGAAACGCAAACTCAAAATCGGCACCTGAAGTGGTCCACCCAGGCAGGCTTCAATATTTTCAGAAAGAACATCCAAATGAAATTATATCAAAGACAAATGAGAGATAAGAATGGAGAAAGAAGGTTAACAGATCTTGTGTAGTGCCCGCAGATCAAAGGATAGGTGAAAGTGAATGTAAAGTTAGATGTGAACCTGGCCTAACTAGTTCCCCTTTTAGACCTTGTGGTCTATAGGGCAGATGATGTAAAGTTCATCTGTTTTTGTGGCCTACGGTTAACGAGGGTGTCATTTAGCCAGCACAACGACCAACCGCCTTTACTTTTCCCCAACTAATGTCAGGTACCCATTAGAGCTGAGTGGACTCAGAGGCGCCCTAAGTTGAAAATCCCAGTCTTCACCAGGATTCAAACCCGAGACCCCCGGTTCGGAAGCCAAGCGCTTTACCGCTCAGCCACCGCGCCTCCCCTAGCCTAACTGATGTCTTATAATTGATTTAATTGTTTTTAGTTTAATTGTTTTTTAATTTAGTTTACAAGATTACTATTCGTTTTCAATTAGGCCTAATTTATAATGCATACTAATTAGCTTTTTCTCTTTAAAAAACTGCTTGCATAACTGATTTTAAAAATTAGATTTTTCGCTTTCAGAAAAAAAATTAACTTTGAATGGTCTAAAATATTGTGATGTCGGATATTCAATATCTTTTCTAATTTACGAGATCTAAACGGGACGGACTGACAGACGGACAGACATTTCGCACAAAACTAATAGCGTCTTTTCCCCTTTCGGGGGCCGCTAAAAATATGAAATATCTAAGCACGATTATATATATATGTAAAGATTTATTGCTACTAAACTTTAATGTAAAACGACTAGCTCCTGAAATGATCAGGTGAAACAAACAAAAACAACAAACTACTGACATGTCAAGATAAACAAATACATATCGACAAATAAAAGAACATCTAATGGATACACTTAGTAGTAGTAGTAGTAGTAGTAGTAGTAGTAGTAGTAGTAGTAGTAGTAGTAGTAGTAGTTGTTGTTGTAGTTGTAGTTGTAGTAGTTGAGTTTAGTGTACTACACACATGCATTTACATACTTGAATATTAGAAATGAAACAATAGAACAGGACGAGTCATTGTCGTGGCATGGGCTGGTGTCACAAAGTGCGGTTAAACCCCTGATGTTTTATATTCACGCTACTCAAATTTATATATACAATATATATATATATATATATATATATAATCAACAAAGAGTAAAAAGAAATTAAATTAACAGAATATAAAAAGAACATTATATGCAGCAAATGTTTTTTTTTTAAATTCCGCACTGTAAAATTTCTGCCCCAAAATTGTATAGTGTTTAATCAATAGAAACAAATAGCGAATAAATGTAACAACATTCGTTTGGTTGCATAGAATCTGTGATAGATGTTCCGCCCATTATATATGTCTGGCTCAAGTTATAAAATGGGTATTCTTTCATTAGTCTTTGTCATTTATCTAAGCCGCACATTATTAACTCGACGATAACAGGGGAGATAAATTATAACCCAACTAAAGGAGTCAACAAATCAATCAAGTTTTCAAGTTTGTTTGTTTCAACTATTACAACCCAGGGTAAAAAAACAACAACATTGCAATTAAAAACAAACAAAAAAAAACATTAAAAATACGAAAGAAATCTAATAAAAGTTTTCAACTGTTGGCAGATATCATCTCAGTCTGTCAGTCTGTCTGTTATTTTTCCCACACCCATTCTTGGATGAAGTTTGAAACATTGAATAATTAGTCATTGGCATGCCATAGACTGTATAAATTTCATATACAAAAATACTGGTAATTAATTATTTTGTTTTGTTGATATCGAATAAGTGAAATAACTTCTAACTTCGGGCCAAATTAATCTTTAAAAAAATTATTTATACTCTTGGTGGGAAATTCACTCTGCCATTTTATTAAATGAGACAATCCAAAGTACAATGGTTTCTTGTAAAATACTTTTTCATTCTAGTCTAAAAAAAATAACACAATCATTTCAATCTAAATTACAATTGTCTAATTTTAAGTAAAATCAATCAATGTAAAATACAACCATTTCAATTCAAATTACAGTAATTTCTTTCTTAATGAATCATGACACCTAAAAGAACTTTAATTTCATTCCAAAGTACAATTAGTTCACTCTTAATGTAGTACAATCATTCTTCATACCATTTTTTCCTTCTATTTTAAATACAATCATTTCACCTTAAAATACAAACTTTTCCCTTTAGAGAAGATTTATTTTAACAATACAATCAATTTACATTTCACTCTAATTATAATTATTTCACTCTTATAGACAATCGTTCACTACATGTTTCATCCATCTAGTTATTCAAGTTATTTGAACAACTTGAATTTCGAAGTCTCTTACTGATTGAATTAAATTATGGAATGACCTAGAAACTCAACATTTCCCAGCTCTCGACATTTCTAATCTCATCTAAAAGTTCTCTAGAAGTCTGAATACATGATACAGTATGTCACCATTTTAAGTAATGCAGATTTTCCATAAACTAGACAAAACATGCCATAAACCAAATGCAAAAGCCCAGAAAAGCATCAAGTGTCCTGCGCTGTTGGCAGTGCACATGCCGCTCCCATCCTTGCTTACTAGTGCCAGGATGCGAACAGGCCCCCCACTGCCGTCAAACAGCTTGACAGGGGCGACGGTTACGATGAATCCTTTGGGCGGAAGGGCGCCCAGATTGTTGACGTTCTCTAGACCCATGACCGACGCATTACTGATGATCTGGTGGACCTCGAAATTAGGGGAAGGGCCGTAGTCTGTGGAAGGTGTGTCGATGCCTATCATACCAATGTTCCTGTTAACTATTAGCCATCTAGCAGTGTCAGGGTGAAAGCCTGGAAACAGTGTTAAGAATAAATTTTAAAAATGTTATGAATTTTAGTGAAACAATTTAAGCTGATATTGGGGTGTTGATGCTTGGTCGTTGGTTTGTAGTCCCAAACAACTATCACAACGAAACTGATGAAGGCAAAGTTCAATTCTGAATGTAGAACTTGTAACAAACTTTTTTATAACCGAACTAAATAAAACTTAGCTTATAAATGTTTACAGATTCAACCTGAAAGTAGATGCATGTAGAATACCAATGAAATGATAATTTCAACAAGATGCAACTCACTACAAGAATACGTCTTTTTCTGTCTCAAGTCTTTTCTGTCTCACGTCTTTTGTGTCTCACGTCTTTTGTGTCTCACATCTTTTGTGTCTCAATTCTTTTGTGTCTCACATCTTTTGTGTCTCACATCTTTTGTGTCTCACATCTTTTGTGTCTCACATCTTTTGTGTCTCACGTCTTTTGTGTCTCACGTCTTTTGTGTCTCACGTCTTTTGTGTCTCACGTCTTTTGTGTCTCACGTCTTTTGTGTCTCACGTCTTTTGTGTCTCACGTCTTTTGTGTCTCACGTCTTTTGTGTCTCACGTCTTTTGTGTCTCAAGTCTTTTGTGTCTCAAGTCTTTTGTGTCTCAAGTCTTTTGTGTCTCAAGTCTTTTGTGTCTCAAGTCTTTTGTGTCTCACGTCTCTTGCTAGTCTAGCCTTTAACTTTCACACCAGTCTTTTTTAATGACCTCAATTAGAGACTGAGTACATCGTGGTTTTATCAGAAACTCTTCTGCCAATACAACCAAAACATCCGCCCTACTTTCCTCACGATTACATCATACACAAGTAGACTTCATAACATGGGGTATTGATGAGAGAAACTGACCACTGTCGGTACGGTGTTACCACACAGTTCTTCTCTTTGCTGATCAGTATGGGCTACTAGCTGTTGATTGTTGATTTGACATCACGGAGAGTACAGAAACATTCATACGCACTAAAATAATCTCATAAAACCAAATGGAATGTCGTACCTGGAAAATGAAATGTGGATTCATTATCTGGTGTGTTTGTGTTAAATGTCAGTGTCTTGTTAGGATACCTAGTATCCCAACCAGACCTCATAAATACAATGGCTCCTTTTGGTATAGGTCCATTTACTTTTTCCCAGCTCTCTACGTCTGCTGGCCTAAAAAAAAAAGAAGTTAATAAAAGTCTAAAACAGTGAAGTCTAGTTGAGTACAGCGGAAAACTTGGCAGTGCAGACTGTCAGACCGCACAGGGACAGAGCCTCCGTGTACTGAGATCATGGCCTGGCATTTGTTTTGAATGGGTGTCATCATGTAAGTGTGTCACCATGTAAGTGTGTCATCATGTAAGTGTGTCATTGTGTGAGCACGTCCTTGCGTAAATGTGACATTGAGTGAATTCTAAAATATCAATAGCATTGGTGTGTGTATGTGCATAATTGTGTGTCTGTCTTTTAAATGTCGACAAAATGAACAGTGCAGTTGAGCAAAACTTCTTACTGGGCTTAACGACTTAAAGAATAATCAAAGTCTTTTTCAAATAGGATAAACTATATTTCATGTACATTCTATTTAGTGTCTACAATATCAAAATGTAAATTTCAGCCGAATACTATTTAAAATATAACAAGAAAAACTTGAAAACTAAAGAAAGAAGAAGTGCAATCTTGAGCCATGTCGAATATTAATAATATATTCCCCCAGTAAACATGAGTAACGACCCTTTGGAAGAGTTTCTAAATTGAGAAACACTTGATGGCAAAACAATAACCGTAATGATAGACAAACTATAATTTACATCTTTAAAAAGCAAGAAGCAATCAAAACAGTATACACAATAGACCCTATGCAATTACCAAACTAATAAAAACTCTGTAAGAATTCTTAAATATTAAAATTGGTAGAAAACGTTTTAAATAAATAAATAAATAAATATATATATAAAACTAGAGAGTGTGGGGGAAAAAAACGTTTCATGCCATGGATAAATAAGATTTGTGCGAATCAATAAGTCCCTAGGAAGAAGACACTATTGAATGTGGTGCTGAAGAAACAAAATGGAAACATTTTAATTCAAGGGAAATCTCTCTTACGTCATTCTGTAGTCCGAGTCCTTGACCACCTTGTCTTTGACGTCAATGACAACCCCTGGACCTACCAGCCTGTCTGCAGGGATCTCGTGGACCTTCCAACCTTTGTTATAAAAGTGCGCAGGGGCGTCCATGTGGGTACCGATATGTTCAGGCGTGTCAAATTTGTTCAGCTCTAGCCTGCACATTCCGTGAAAGAAAGAAATGGCGCAGTTAATTGGCAGTCACTTTAATTTTTTAATTATTCAAAACCCTTTTCGTACATTATTCCACAACTGTTCCTTTAAAAATAGCGCGAGATGTGCCGTGTAAGTCTATAAGACAATCATAAAATATCGTAAGTATACCTTGTGGCGACATGTACTCTGTCCTTCAATGCTGAAGACTAGTATTACTATAACTATTATTAAAAGGAAAAAAAATATTTGTAATGGACAAAGAACGAGATATATCTAGCTTGGAATCTTAGTTTGATTTTTTTTATGAATTTTAAAACAAAACATTGACAATTATTTAAAAATTCAGTTTTAAAACAAGGCATTAAAAACACTGACAATTGTTTGATAGTTTCTTACAAAGCTTAGATCAACTCACTATGTCCGTCTGTCCGAATCAGTCAGACACACGATCTATTTACTTTTTGGGACAGAGAGAGGCCTAGATGAAAATGTTACTCTTTTTCTCCAGTTGATTATCCTAATGCTTTTAGATCTATCTATACATGTATAGGGACTGTATCATAGCTCTGGACTAGGCCGTCACTAAGCCTAACAGCCTAACAGCTACTGTAAGAATGAAGCGATACGATTGGTCAAATACAGTTTCTCTTTCAGTATTGTTGAGGGAAGTGACGTTTGACATAGCTTAAAACAAAATCTCATAGAACCCGGGTTTTTTTTTGAGATGTCAAGAATTTACTGACTAATTTATTAAATATAAATGTTTCTAAACATTTAAATAAAAAATGGTAAAATGTTTACTATTACAACTTTTTACGCAGAATTTAAATATGTCAATAACTCAAATTTGAAAAACCATCGGAGTTTCCCTTTAATATAGACCTTGTTGTTCTTTTGTTTTTTTTAAGTATTTTTTATATTTTCCTTGTTACTTTTCTAGGCTTGCGTTACAATTCTGACTTTCTATGGAACTGGGCATGAAGGGGATCGTCTGTACCAGATATCCTTCTACTTGCTTAGGTTTTGGGTCAATAAACGGTGTCTTGTCGTTTAGCAATGTTCATGTACACACGACATTTATTTGCATGTTCTCTCAGCACACAGATGAAAGTAAAACTAGATCTAACACTAAGCCTGTTGCCATATCAGATAAGTGGGTAGTTACTATTGACACAGAGAACACAGACGGTTCTTACATTTGCATATACAAATGTTCGCTTAAGCACATAAATGGCAGAGAGGGGGAGCCAATCAGTCATCAGAAAATTTGACATTATGCATCATTGAGTAGGATTTAGTCACAATGACCTAATGCTTACCGCATACATACATGAGTCGAACCTGAACTGTAACACTATTCCTAAGGTCGATGGTGTAGGACTTGCCTCATAGTTTCGCCCAGGGGGAAACGGTCGTAAGAGGAAACGATAACGCCAAATGGGTAACGAAACAAGACTCGGGTGGGAGTGCCTAAGGGGTGTAAAAGTATTCCCATTGCACTATAGCGGGGTTAGGGAAAGTTCAAAGAATTCCCACCATCCGGGCCTCGTTCCTTAAGGGGCAGTTTCAGTAATGGCTAGCTCCGCACGATCAGCCTGGTATAGAGAATAAAAATCCCGGAGGTTGCCGGTGTCTCTAGCTCGCGAGTCCAAAACATCCGAATCACTGGAAATGACGGTGAATATAAACACTAGTAAGGACCTCTTTCAAACAGAACACTCCGTTCAATCAGGCCGGTGAGAGAGAGGGAGATCCTGTTACCGTCTACTGGCTGTCACCTAGTATGTGGTTTATTTTTAGTTCTCTGCAACCATCTCGATAGCAACGAACTTATAATGCAAACACGCTTTCTTGGAAAATAATGAAGATTTAGTGGGGTGAAAGGCGTGGCTTGTTTGCAAATACAGAGAGAATTTAATGAATAAAAAGTTTGGGAAAGACAAAGAAAAAGTCAGTCAGAACAAATCTAGTTTTAGTTTGACTTGTAGAACCAGAACCATTGTTAGATCTAGTTGTAGTAATAAGCTTGATAAGATACTTTACTTTAATTATTTGTACAGTACGTATTTTATTCAAGTGATTCCTAGTTCCAGAATTAAAGCTTTGTATTTATTATTGAAGAATCTTCATTATTTGAATTCATAGTTGTATTTGAATCTCCGGAATTTTGATCTTGAGTGTTCAGAAATTGTTTAAAAAAAAATCTACACAAAATTAGAATATCAGAAAAGCATTGTCTGATCAACAGAATCTCAACGTCTGATCTAAACATCTTCACATCTAGCACTCCAATACAAATGATAGTAATACTGTCCTAGAGTTTCAAAAGTCTATTGGTTCTACTCTACCTGATACTTTTAACTTGATTCTAGATTTAAAAACAAAAAAAATAAAGTTAAGGACTGGGGAGGGAAAGCTATTTAAAAAAAAAAAACGCTAAGAAAACGTTCCGTGTCTTTCTATAAAGAATACTTATTAAGAATACTTATAGTGCCCTAAAGTTGTTTTTTTTTTCGTTTTAAATGATTCTAAGAAGATTCAAACTTTATCTACAGTTACAACCAGGTCAATCTAAAGGGTAAAAAAAAACAGGCTGAAATAATATCAAAAGTCACAGAAACGTCCCAAGTTCATCTCGCTCAATATAGAACTTCAGCCATTTAATAAGCAACTCACTTTGTTCAATGACTGCGTTATACGCTTCAATTGATTTCAGATCTATATGTAGTCATGCACGATTAATTTGTGCTACAAGCAGATGAGCTTTGAAACTGTAGAGCTCAAATGTACACCAAAATTATCCTTGGCTTTTTAAAATAGTAAGCTTATCAATACTTCCGCATTTTATACACCAGATAGACAAATAAAAACATTTCTAGGTAATGGACGAGTCCAATTTTTTAATCATAAATTTAATAAGCAATGATTGAACTATTTGTTAGCCTCTAATAAGTGCTTGGGTATGTTTTTGTGAAACAGCACATGAACAAGATTCGCATCCTAAACTCATTGTACAGGAAAATCTCAGTCTAGTATTCCATCTTATACTACATTACTAAATACTTTGTAGTCAGGAACGGATCAAGACTTGCTAAGGCTCTAAATTATTGGAGATATGGAGCGTCTTGTAATGAAAAGCAGGCAATTATTTCCTATACTTTTTTTAAATGATTGAAATAATCAATGAAAACAAACAATTGTGGGTTCTAAGATTTAGTTAATGTTACCTCTAGGTAAATCCACCATTGTTTTTTGTTTCATTTAGTAAACAATAGCTCAGACTACAAAAAAAAACTGGTCTGGAATAAAATAATGTTTTATGAAAGAACGATATAAATTATTTTAGAAAATGAAATAAAATTAGAGTTATGAGCAGAGACGACCTTGGCAGCTCGGCGGATCTTGGGTAAAGGTCATATGCGCGGCCTAACTCTAACACAAAATATAATGCTAGGATTTTTCGCGGTTATTACTTTAGATGCCGTTAAAGCTTCAACGACATTGAGTAGCCATATCATCTTTAGGAGAACTGTTTATAGCCGCACTGTTTTCCAGTCAATAGCGGGTATTTGTACGCTAATCTGTCTCTACTTCTGCTAGGAGGTTACATTAATGTTAACGAACCAGAAGCTGTTGTTGTTTTGCCATCCTCTGGTCAAAATAGTAAAGCTGAAGTTGCTACCACCAGGCCACCTCAGGGACTCATTGCTGAGGGTGTGCGAAAGGTCTAGAACTTGAAAAGAGTCTGGAAGACAGCAGTACCCAAACAATGGACAGGCTATCAAAGCCACACACAGTCTGAGTCCTAACATCCTGTTTGATGTGCTTCTACAAGAAAGTAGTGCTACAAAAAAAAAAAAAGGGAAACAATTCTCGTTAAATGCATAGAATAGTCACAAACCGTACAATCATAATATTTTTAGATCTCTTTTCTAAGAAACTATTGAAGGAACATATTTCAGCCCATCATAAGGGGCACTTGGTATTTGCGACTAATTTTGAGTGTAAATAAAGACTTTCAGTGAGCAAGCACAAGTGCTATACAATTGTCGTATATTCGTACACCCGTTTTGATTCCCGATTTGAGCTCAGCTGTGTTCGCTAAGTGCATAAAGGTAGCATGGTGATCTATGGGATACAATAATCTCAATTGCCCTCTAAAGAGATGGAGCATAACGCACTAGAATGTTATTGGATGAACATCGAGCAAAATAATAATAATGTGCATTTACATGTGGTGGTAAATTGTATATATCATTCGCTGATATGTCATCTTTCATAATGTGTATTATACACTATCACATACAAGTTTGAATTACTGCTTGCCATAACAAAACTCACCTGCAGCTACTCGTGTTGTCCTCACCTATATGTCGTGGGACTCTACAATCACATTTTGGAGATGTTCACTAGTCTTTTCTTATTTTAAAAGTAACATTAGGACCTTTGACCTTTTTAAGCGACAATGGAGAAAGACCTAAAGCTGTGTACACACGTGAAAGTGAAACAATCAAGTACAGGGTGTAAACATTGAGTTTGTACACATGCACAGGTAAAGTAGATGGAAGGCGAGTCAAAGGATGAGACGGACAATACACAGTTTGTTTTGAAGGTCAAGGATTATTCTGCAACAATAAAGATCTAGATCAACTTTCCTGCGCTTTCTTGGGTTCAGCTTACAATGTGCAAACAGCTAGCAATGAATACAGGGAGCTTATCTGATTCAAACTAATGCAAACAAATTCAACCCGTGATCTTCTCCCTTTGTTCCTAGATCTACATCATTCGCCTTCATTACTTAATGTGTATATCGACAGTAGACACTGTGGTTGTACAATTACCTAGCATTGGTATTAAGTTGCTTTAAACTAGCTAATTATACGTTTCTTATTTAATTACTTGTAGTTTTATTTGCTAGGAAGTTTCAAATAGATGACAACAAAGAAAAGTTCCTCAAATGTCAGCCATGTTTAAAGAACTATGTCACGGTCTAGCGGGTTGGGTAGAGTATATCCCCCACTTTCAACGTGCTGACATGAAGCAGGAAAAAAAGCCACAACTCGGTTGATTGTGACGTAATGTTGGGAAGGACAGACTGTGACCTTGTAACTCGTTTACGTGAGATTCAATCAGTATGAACAAATTGGAAAACTGTCGGTGTCACAGTGTGTTTGGCAGTGTTTTTCAACAACCAGAAACTGTCATTGACTAGCATAGTCTTTGGAAAAATATAGTTTATCATATAAATATATATATAAATCTTTAAATTTAATTTTAAGTAGCTTTTCAGTTTCTACAAAGATATAAAATTATGATAACAATATCATAATTTTTAAAAAGGAAAAAAACTTAACATAAAGACCCAATAACACAATATACATACATAACACAACGTTTTCTTGTTTAAAGTACCAGAGCATTTAGTATACGACTTATCTACTTTTAACATATACACACGAAATACCTGTAGAAGTACACATAAAAAATATACTTATTAAGATGACTTAATATTTGTGGCTTTTCTGTGATACACATTTGAAACGGAAAGAAAATCTATTGCCGAGAACAGGCTTAGACGGGTAAAAAAAGACATTTTTTATATCTGCCCTGGATGCGGCAAAATATGTAGGTCACAACTGGGAATCCACTCCATCTAAATCTTTGGACTCAACAGAAGCCTTTCATGTATTATATTTTTGGCTTACTGTCGCAAATTCTGTGAAATCCTGGCTTGAGTCCCTCCCCCCCCCCCCTTTTTTTGTTTTGGAACAAGCGAGAAACTCTGACTATTTACTTCGTAACGTTACTAGGTTAAAGCGGACATCTCTAATGTCATGGCCACATCTAACGTAAAGCGGACATCTCTAATGTCATTACCACATCTAACTTAAAGCGGACATCTCTAATGTCATGACACATCTAACTTAAAGCGGACATCTCTAATGTCATAGCCACATCTAACTTAAAGCGGACATCTCTAATGCCATGACCACATCTAACTCAAACCGGACATCTGTAATGTCATGACCACATCTAATGTAAAGCGGACATCTCTAGTGTCATGACCACATCTAACGTAAAGCGGACATCTCTAATGTCATAGCCACATGTAACTTAAAGCGGACATCTGTAATGTCATAGCCATATCTAACTTAAAGTGGACATCTCTATTGTAATGACCACATCTAACTTAAAGCGGACATCTCTAATGTCATAGCCACATCTAACTTAAAGCGGACATCTATAATGTCATAGCCACATCTAACGTAAAGCGGACATCTTCAATGTCATAGCCACATCTAACTTAAAGCGGACATCTCTAATGCCATAACCACATTAGTGCTGGTTTAGGTCGTTGTCTTTGATGTGAGTCTGTTCATTCATATACAATTATTTCTTTTGAAGCGAGGTATGCATTACTAAGAGTACGCACGATTTAATCACGCACATTACCAAAATATCAGGAATATCCTAGGATTTTAATCTTTAGAGATTATACGTGTCTGTAAAATTGCGATTACCTTGTGCTGATCTTCTGATCTACAACATTAGCTAAGAAATTATTATTGCATGCCAGCGCATTATATATATAAATATTATGATGATTAGATTAACATTAACTTAATGTTTGTTTCCAATAGCGCTTGGTGAAGAGAATATAGAAAAGAAAGTGTCACAGTCTTACCTGTTTGACTCCCAGGTGGAGTCAGAGAATGGCGCGCTTGCCTTTTCAAGTGTCATGTGATACTATCTCAAAAACTTGATTTCTATTTCTGGATGATTGTGCATTAAGACCTCTAAGCCATGGAAATGTTGGCGCATTCAGGCTGGTTCACTTCAATATTTAAATAAAAATTGTCCGTAAACAAGGTCTTGTCACTCTGACAGTCAAAAGAACTTTGCAATTCTAAGATGTGATATTATTTTCAGAAGGGGGGCGACACCAGTGGAGTTTTTGTGTGTATTCATCCGCACATTCGCATTGCGTTAGACATGATATCTGTACTGCAGCTTACTTCTTTCATATGATGACCGAGATTTTAGCTGTGAAATAAGTCAACCGCTAATGTTCCAGAAACCAAAATGATCAGACTTTATACAGACTTTATGCAGACTTTTAGAAAAGGACGAGATCCCAAGTTTCATTTTCTCTTCACCAAATACGTTGTTCTTTATTTAAGTCATAAGCATCTGTATCATTTTAGACCCAGAAATATTGCTTATACTTGAGAGACCAGCTCCGTTTTGAAACATTGTGTAAAAGTCCCGTCATTGTGGCAAAAGGCTCTCCATTTTCTAAGCATTCCTTGTGTCGGAACATATGCAATGATTTACCTAAAACTTAAGGCCCTAATTTCGATTCCTCCAAATTGTTTTTTTTTGTTCACGCTATTTTTAGAATAAAACCTTCATCAAGTAGCCTGGCCCATTTTAGCAGATATATGTATACTATTTAGCCTGGCCCATTTTAGCAGATATATGTATAATATTTAGCCTGGCCCATTTTAGCAGATATATGTATACTATTTAGCCTGGCCCATTTTAGCAGATATATGTATACTATTTAGCCTGGCCCATTTTAGCAGATATATGTATACTATTTAGCCTGGCCCATTTTAGCAGATATATGTATACTATTTAGCCTGGCCCATTTTAGCAGATATATGTATACTATTTAGCCTGGCCCATTTTAGCACATATATGTATACTATTTAGCCTGGCCCATTTTAGCAGATATATGTATACTATTTAGCCTGGCCCATTTTAGCAGATATATGTATACTATTTAGCCTGGCCCATTTTAGCAGATATATGTATACTATTTAGCCTGGCCCATTTTAGAGGTTAAGCACACATATGTATACTATTTAGCCTGGCCCATTTTAGAGGCTAAGCACACATATGTATACTATTTAGCCTGGCCCATTTTAGCAGATATATGTATACTATTTAGCCTGGCCCATTTTAGAGGTTAAGCACATATATGTATACTATTTAGCCTGGCCCATTTTAGAGATAAGCACATATATGTATATTGTCACCGTGTTATTTTGGATGGACATTCGGTGACATTATAATGTTCTATATTGGTCTATGTAGGTCTATGTAGGTCTATGTAGGCATTATCAGGATGTAAACTTGCACATTCATACCTCTCTCGTGTGTGAGTAAATAACTCTTGATGTAGCAGATACAAATAATGTTTATATATATATATATAATAATAATACCACATTGGAAATATGATAGACAATCCAAGAATAATCAGTAATAAACCTTTATAGAACTACTTGACGAATAGTAATAACTTATTAACTGGTACACATCTCAACTGCTTTACAATTGTTGCATAGGCCTACATCTATCTGGAAACATTACAATATATTCACTGCCAGAAGAACGATTGTTGGAAAAAAATTCTTGTACTTGTTTTAAAAAAATAAATAACAAACTTTTCCGCCCTTATCTCCAATGGCATTTTAAAAAAAAGTTCAATTAATGTGATTCAAACACTTTTGTTTCCTGTGACGGCTGCACTAAGTTCTTGGAGGTTATAATCAATGTCAAAAGTAAGCTCTCACTAATGTTGACCCTGTCAAAACAGTCTGGGCATCTTGCTTTGCATTTTCGAGAACCATTAGATTACTTGTGTTATGTGTTCATGTAATGTCAAATAAGTAAGTAAAATAAAATATAGAAATATAAGAAATGTATAAATGACAAGAATGTGAGGCCGTTTGCTAGCAAATATAAAATGTATACGTATACAATTTATAAGTTTTGTTCATTAGAAATATGGTTTAAATAGTTCCGCATATTAAATAACGCAATATTAAAAAACATAGTGTTTGAGCATGTTTCAAATGTGTAAAACATTGACACATTTCAGATCATGTTTCAAATGTGTCAAACATTGACACATTTCAGATTATGTTTCAAATGTGTAAAACATTGACACATTTCAGATTATGTTTCAAATGTGTAAAACATTGACGCATTTCAGATTTTCCCAACAAAACAAAGATTATCACGCAAAGAGATCTGATTAAATATCGTATTTCTTTGTCAATGTTAAGTGTCTGTAGGCTTTCTTAAGAGTCATTTCGAAACATTTGTCATAAAAAAAAGTTTTTTTTACTGTCTACACCTTTTGTGTTTGTGTGTATCACTGTATATTTGTGTGTATCACTGTGTGTGTGTATCACTGTGTGTTTGTGTGTATCACTGTGTGTTTGTGTGTATCACTGTGTGTTTGTGTGTATCACTGTGTGTTTGTGTGTATCACTGTGTGTTTGTTTTTGTGTGTATCACTGTGTGTTTGTTTTTGTGTGTATCACTGTGTTTGTTTTTGTGTGTATCACTGTGTGTTTGTGTGTATCACTGTGTGTTTGTGTGTTTCACTGTGTGTTTGTGTTTATGTTAGCCGTGGGAAACATTTGAATGCACGATGAAATTTGCATTTCATTGTTATTGTAGTTATTTATAAAGTCAATACATTTGGAATAGAATATCTGACGCCCGGTTCCTGCTGTGAGAAATAAAATGATTTAGTCCCCGATAGCTGGGCTTTGCTTTGAGCACAAGTCCTATAGTGTCAAGAGAAAATCATTTTATTATTGCTGCTAATATAAGAATATATGGATTTCTGCATCTAACATCCAAATAATATCAATATGGTCAGAGATAAATGTATCACTCTGATCATGTGAATGGAACCAAGTCAAAATACCAACACAAACTATTAGCTATCCAATAGATGACACTCAATTTGACTAGCAAACTACGTGCTAGAGTTAGAGGACAGATTTCATTGAACCAATATTTGAACGTCTTTATCATAAACTCGACTAGAAGGGAAGACAACTGTGTTTCAGTCCATTCCAGTTTATTTCTACAATAAAACATACGCAAATTAGGTCAGCAACAAATTGGCCAAACCATATGGTTTACAATACAAACATTGTAATAAAGATTTAAATACATGTCCTTAAAAAAGAACACAGATGTACACAAAACTATTTCCAATGTTTAATATGTCTGCGCCAAACTTATTCATGCCTCATTTGCATTTCTCAATGTACAGTTCAATTGAAAACCATAACCTGTATTCCTGGATCATTACATGGCTAGATGGATAGCTAGGCTCTACACTATCCACAACATATAAACTAGCAAACATGTCACGCTAATGAATCCATTTATAATGTTAAAAATATGCTTTAGCTATACTTAGACTAAATATTTCAATTAATGTATGATATTAAACTACAAAAACTTATAATGTACTTGAGATTCACGAGTTATTTTATTATTTAACCTATAATTTAACACAAACATCTTTCTTGTAACGGACATTTCAATAGCACATGAAACAAGTTCGAAAGTCCGATGTCCTGGGAGTCCATGTTTCCAACATCAGTCTTCTTCACCAAGTAGCCAGTAGGTCTCCATAATACCTTTACCCTGGGACAAAAGTTTCGAAACAAAAAAATCACTTGAACGATGTGTCAGAGCCTATCTGGTAATAGCCTACTTACATACACAACAAATAATGGATTCGTCAATGGAACAAAAAAGTTCATTTAATGTTCGAAATCTTCTATTACGAAATAGAAAAAAACAACTCGCGCAAGTAAAAATAATAATGTTGTGAATGTTAAAAATAAACAAAAGAAAGTTGTTTTACATCTTTTTCAAAAAAAAGGGGGGGGGATAATACCTCTAGCAGGTTCACAACAACTAGAAGAAACTGTGGTGTGTTGTTGTTAGTTTGTTCTTTCATTGACAGCTACTTAGTCATGGAACTGTGGTTTGAAAGCGGACATAGATCTAGTCATCCTTTCATATGCAACATCCTTATTTTATTTAACTCCCTTTTGTTATTGGGACAGACAGACAGACAGAAAGAGAGACAGAGAGAGAGAGAGAGAGAGAGAGAGTTACTAACAAAGAGAGATAGACTGATAGAACAATCTTTTTTTTTATCTTTAATATACATTTTATATAACCTATATCAGAGGTGTCTTAATTGCTCTTGAGTTTGTTCGTTGAAAAAGGAAAGTGAATGAATACCTTGATTTCCAATGCTCCACGTTTCTGAATAATAAACTTTCCAAAAGTTTTGAGAATGTCTGCAGTGTTAAAACTCATGTGAATCTTCAGCTCTGTCGTTATAAAAGATTAAAATCAAATATTCAGCAAATGATTTATTGATTTGACAATATCTACTTTTCTATTAGAAGGCTAGCTTTCAGAAAATCTTCTGAACACATACCAACTCCATTGGACTCCATTCTAGACGCAGTGTTCACTGCATCCCCAAAAAGACAATATCTTGGCATTTTGAGACCAACAACACCAGCACATACTGGGCCTAAAACAATTATCATTATGTTAATAAAGTGGACCTAAGATGGTGTCAATGTTAATAACGAATAATCTATCTTATAAATTCTCCCTTTATTAAAATATAATAAGT
Organism: Biomphalaria pfeifferi; assembly: GCA_030265305.1. Taxonomy (NCBI): domain Eukaryota; kingdom Metazoa; phylum Mollusca; class Gastropoda; family Planorbidae; genus Biomphalaria; species Biomphalaria pfeifferi. The sequence continues at coordinate 1,049,162 of JASAOG010000002.1, read as the reverse complement.
TTCAGTTTATGTCGTCAATATTTTTTGTATCTGATATGGTGATTTTTGTTCTAGAAAATACATTTTATTTGAAGGCATTATCCCATTGTAAAGTTGTCCAGATGTTTACAATTAAATGAATGAAAGAAATATCTTAAAACATTGCAATGATTCATCTCATTACACTAATTAGTGGAGCAGATGTAAACAATCTATATATATAATTCTCTTCTTCCCTCAACAGTTTGGACGAGAAGAAGTAAAGGAAAGATCACTCTTTTATTTCTGCGGATAGAGTTATCCCACGAACTTTACGAGCCTTGCGTGTAGCAAAGTCATACAGTATATCATAAAAATTATATTTCCTACATAAATCACGCTCAATAGCAGCAGCCCACCAATGTCTCAATCTATCTATGAGACTTGTTGAACTAAAGTAATTCTTCATTAGTTTAAGGCGCAAGAAGCTTCTTTCATCAGATTACACAATTACGGCTAATGCATAATGTCGTTTTTATTTATCGCCCGTAGGATTGGCGTTTCGCATATTGAATGACACCCCAAAATGACAATTTTGTCTATATATTTCATGAGATTTGTATGAGTTTTCAAAAGATTTTTAATAATTTCCGGAGATTTCCATGACTTTTTTCATATATTTTGCAATTTTAGGAGATTTCCAGGAGCTCCTGGTAAATCAGGCGGCCGCGAGAAATCTGTTATAATGTATAAAATGGTTTAATTTAATAATTTACACATAGAATTAGCACGGGTCCTATGAAAGTGTGGGGCCCACTGCGGTCGGATAGGTTGCTGTGGCCTATGGCTGGCCCAGCAAAATAGCGGCGTATGTTACGCCGCCGGTCGACTAGTTCAAAATAATACAATAAACTAAAACTAATATATAACTCATTATTTGCTTGTATACAAAAATCTATCCAAACAAGTTCAGAGTATAATAACTTTAAATTAACTCAATTTATTTCTTATTTATACTTTTGTTTTCTCGATATGGTGATGCTATTATGTGTATCAGTGTTAATCATTATCATAGCCAACCTTATCCGCTTTGTGAACAAACGTTTAAGAGAAAACAAAGGCGCTAAAAAAGTATAATCCAAGAAAAAAGAGTTGTAGATAAATATTTCTCAAACAAGAAAATGTTGAAAGTATAAGATAGGAATGAAAGATCAATGTTGAAGCTATTTTTTTAATCATAAAAGAAATCTATATAAGAAATTGTCAAGTTATATTAAACAAAATACATTGGTATACTAAAAGAAAATTATCTCATATGAAAACTATTCCTTCAAGGGAAGAAACTCAAGATTACCTGAATGTAAACCGATTCTCAGCTTGAGTTGATCCTCACATGTATTCAGTGGAGTAAAACCAGATACGACACTGAGCAATGCCAGTGACATCCGGGCAATCTGACGAGCATGCTCACTTCCATTTCTACTAGGAAGACCTGAGACCACCATGTAGGCATCACCAATGGTCTCTACCTGAAGTGGTCAATGAAAGTTTTACAGAATTCAAATACACGTTGTTGTTTTTATATCATTGCACACTATGGGGGCAGATTTCAAACATTTTAAGAATCAATGTATACATACTAATCTACAAGGCATTGCATTAAGCGTACTTCTATAGATCACCCAAACATTAGAGATTATAATTAGCTAGCATTTTGGTGAATTCTGTGTACATACTAAATTAAATGTTGATAAACTATGTGTTTTCTTCAAAGTTATATGAGAATTTGTGTGCAAGTTTAAGCAATGCAGAATCAAATTGTCCGAGCTCTTCCTTTTGTGGCCAAATTAGTGTTCATTTAGTTGGCAACATTGAAGTTTAATTGAGTGTCCTTGCCATTGTTTAGGCTATCGTGAACATCCCCAGTACGTCATTTCCTGTCTGAACCTAGCAACTCTTTTGGCTTTAGATTTTAAAATATGTTTTTAAAATGTCCTATCTCTACAAGCTATGTACCCTGACAGTCATTAGTGTAGCTGTTTTTAAATTGACTTCCGCTTACTTTATACACGTCGTAGTTGCCTATCACAGCATCAAAACAAGTGTAGACGTCGTTTAACAAGTTGACTATTTGTACAGGCTTTAGAATGGAACAAATCTCTGTGAAGCCAACAATGTCGCTAAAGTAAATGCTCACACAATCATAGAACTCTGGCTCCACGGTTAGACCAGCCTTCAGTCGGTCAGCAACAGATCTGTAGAGACATTACAATTATTGGGCTTGAAGGAATGTAAACTTAATGAACTATTAAGACATGTGTCTAAAGTGAAAGTTCAAGAGGACTAGGGGAGCAATATTTAATTCTTTTTTTTTTTAATATTGTAAAATTGGTTCTAAGGATTTGATCAATCTAGTGCAATTTAGTGATATTTGTCTTTGAAAGAAAGTTTGTTTTTTGATGTAATCTTGTTCTAATGTGAGACTCTTTTGTACGAAATTCAAATTGTATAGTATTTGAGTAACAAGGAATGTGACCTATACATTGACAAACCTCGTTCTCTATAAGTTGAACCCAACAGTTAAGTCTACACTATAGGTTCTACTCTCAATAAACACAGTTCAGAAATAGGATTTACTTTAAGTTTTTGCTGATTATAACTTTGCTTGTTTTAAAAGAAACACATCTCCTTAAATCTAAGCCTAAATGTTTTGGCCTTTATCTCAACAATATCTCTTTTTCTATTTTTTCGATGTGTCAGATGAATAATCTACCCATTTCATTCTTTTAAATACCTATACATCTTTAATCTATATAACTAATCTACGGTATATCTATATACAAAATCTATATCTATATATCTATTTCTATAATCTATATGTATCTCAATGCCAGTAAACTACATCAAATTAAATCTATGTTGTTGTAAAGTATTTCGGAAAGCATCAACTTAGATTAGAGGTTTAGACCTAAACCTAAATTTCACTAAACCTAAATTTCACTAAACCTATGTTGTCATGTTTGAGCTCCAGCTATAAGACTTACGCAGGCAACATTTGTTTGAGTAACTCTTCTGACTTTTGTTTCTCTTGTCTCAGTTCATCCACTTTCTCATCCACAATTTTCTCGAGATTACTGCTGTACTTCTCTAGCCTCTGAAGTAAGTTGTCAACCAAGCCACCTGATTTGTTCACTTTTCTAGGCGAGGAAGACAATAGGACATAAAACATATCGAAGTGCAAAACCATATTGTTCGTCAATACTGTTAGTGATTAGTAGTTTTAATATTTTATGTGTGACATTGAGGTGCTGTTTGGATCAAGTAGGACGTAATCATCTTCTTTTTTGAATTAACGTCTGTATTATATAAGATAAGATAAATAATACGATGGACAAGTTCTGAAAAATAATTAATTCAACTAGTCAAGTAGAGCTTGGTACATCACAGTATGTTTACGTGGCGCAATAACCATGGCACAGAGGAGTTTATTGTACCCAGACCCATGACCAATACAGGCCCAAAGAGATATGATCAATGAACTCTATTTTGTCAGTGTTCAATAGTTCTTAAAGTTGTATTTACGCCGAGTTTAATGACACTATTACTTTAAAGAAGGTATAACTGAATTGAGTGCAAAGACTTGTAAGAAGATATCAAGTGTAACAACACTACTATTAGTTGCTGAAAGTTTTATCCTAGATGCGCGGGAGTGACTTCTTTTTTTTTTGTAAATATACTAATATTAATTTGTTTCTGTCCTATTCTTAGGGGGCACCACATATTCTTGAACCCGGGCCCACTAGCACTTGACTACGCCACTGATGTGAACACGACACCAATGACTCACTGCATGAGGCCATGAAGCAGTGCAGTTATGACACTTAGTGACGGACGTTTGTCTGGACTCTCTTGCCAGCACTGCTTCATAAGAGTCTCCATTGGAATCATTTCTGGTGGAGCAGATACTGCAGGTCTGAAAGGTGGATCTTGACATTCGATTATTTTGCTTAGAACTTCTGTTAAACATTCAAATATAGAACAATGTCGATATAGAAATTGTTACGATAGTTATCAATAGATAGATAGATAGATAGATAGATAGATAGAAAGATAGATAGATAGATAGATAGATAGATAGATAGATAGATAGATAGATAGATAGATAGATAGATAGATAGATAGATAGATAGATAAATAGATAGAGAGATAGATAGATAGATAGATAGATAGATAGATAGATAGATAGATAGATAGATAGATAGATAGATAGATAGATAGATAGATAGATAGATAGATAGATAGATAGATAGATAGATAGATAGACAGACAATTTAAATTATTCAAAATATAAAATTCATACTTCTTTCTGTAAAATATTATAAGAATAACCTTTAAAACTTATTGATAACCCTTAGTAATAACATGTAGATAACACGTCTTCGGAACAAATATTTGTTATATATACATTTGTCTTAACAGTCACAAACAATAAAAAAAAAACAACTTGTAGGCTATGAATGTCTTTCCTTTAGAACAATAAAACATTCGGTAATATCATTGAAATAATACACGAATTTATCTTCGAAGCGAAACTAGATCAATTTAGATGCAATCGGAGAATACGTGTTTTCCATTGTGGCATTTAGATGTCCGCTTAGGTTGATTTCTTAATTGGAAGTCGATCTAGATCTCGATAAGGGATACAACTATAAAATATTTTTGTTTCCGTCTTTTATGTTGTGTATCTCCCTTTAATTTTTTATTTTTTTATCTTATTTTTAGAATCTTATTTGCTTGACTAAAATAATACCTTTTATAGTAAGATACTCCTTATCATTGCTGTAAGGTTCTTCTCTGGTCAGCATCTCGGAAATAATAATGGCAAGACTGTAAACATCTCCTTGTTGTGTAGGTTTACCTCCATGTCTTAACAGCTCAGGGGCTACCCATAGAAGATCTGGAATGTAGAAAATGTTTTCTGGAAACTGCTACCGCTATTTATTGCATTATGTCCTACCTCTTGGTAACTATACGGCACGGCAATAGTGTATCAAACAGTTCTACCAGACATAATTGGAATTAGTGCTCAAAGAATTGCAAACTCAAAGCATCTTTTTGTTTTGTTTCTTTGTAAACAACCTAGAAATATATTCTCTCAATGTTATAACAATGTGAACTACCTTTTTTCTTTTCTTTTTGTTTCCTATATTAGCCTACATTGCTTCCCCATTTTAGATAGCGACAACGGTATTAGTCTATATGGCCGAGGGTTACCGAAGGTGTCATGTGTCCAGCACAACGACCAACCGCCATTAGTTCCCAAGCGTATGTCGGGTACCCATTAGGGTTGGCTGGGCTCAGGGGCGTCTTAAGCGTCCCACAATTCAAACAATTCCTTTTAGTGTACCTATTAAATGGAATAAAAATGTCTTTTAAATAGTTTTTTTTTTCCTTCATTGTTATATTTATTTTGATTCAAAGATGGGAGAAAACTGTTCACTGACCTTTTTCCAAAGTTTGATTTTGGCTTTGTAACTTGATTTCATCATAGACTGTGGGAAGACCGTAGTAACCTACTTTAACTGAGAACCTGGAGTCAATCATGCAGACATCGCTGGTCAGTCGACCGTGGACTCGAAGGGGGTGTTTATGGAGGTATCCCAAGGCCTAGAAATAAGGCAGAGAATTTGGTTTGTAGTTCTAGACAATATGCTAAGTACTGGCTGACGAAATGTGGCCATGCTTTCAGTCATCTACTGAAGGACGTATGATGTATCCGTGAGACAGAAATGGATTGTAAAGGAAAATCCTAATACACTAACCAAGTGGTAAATACAAACGCTGTGCTTTATGAACTAAGAGTTTTGAGTTTGAATCTTGGTGAGCTTTAATAATGACCCGGATATTTCTTGGAAAAAGTGAAATTTAAAAAAAAAAGATTAGTCATTGTACTAATCACATGGTGACCTATTTAAATTTTTTTAAAATATGCCCTCCCCTTTTCAAACTGCAAGGTTGCACCGGGAAATATAATATTGGAAAAAAAATGTTAGCTGTATAAAATGAGCTTTGAAGTTTTTATAATGAAATAATATATGAATTAAAGTTTAAAAGTTCATGAAATTGCATTTTTGTGATAAGTCTAAATATCAGTAAGCAAATTTAAAATCTTAGGTATCAAATCTTTGGCCCTGGGATCATTCTATAGGCATGTCATGTATATTACTTTTCTATACTTAACGTCGTATAGTATTCGCATCGGAATTTCTTCACCAGTGGCCCAAATGTAAAATCAGCTTTCCTTTGGAAGTCTTGGGTTAGAACTAATGATAATTATTATATTTATTTATTATTATAATGCTATAAAAAACCTGTCTCCACTAAATGTACACACTGACCTTGACGATGTCACTCAAGATGGAGAGAGAAAAGACGGTGTCTAGTTTAAATTTAGAATCCATCAGTACTTCCTGCAAATAGAAATGAATGCAACAGAGATGGCTTCCTACCTGGACTAAAAGGTGTCATCTATAAGTGTGATAAATTCAAAGACAAAGTCACTCTCAAGAGCTGCCTCAATTAATGTCCAATCAGCTCCAATGACTGGAAAGTCATAGCCTGCGATGGTTCTTCGTGTTGCAAAGCAGTGAGTTTTTATATTTTAAGCTACGAGACCAAAGCAAAGCCTCCAGCGAAGTTCTTTAGTTTGAGAGACGAGAGCAGATTAATGCTACAAGGTCTCATTCAGTTGCTTCTTCCTTCTGTGTTTCTCTTTTATGTACCACATTATTGGATGAGCTGTTTCCAAAGACGCGCTCTGTAAACGTCATTACTTCTTGTGTTTCGGCTTGGATGGCTTGGCCTCGATTGTACTTTATTGTTTACCCCCAGCATAGCGTAAGTTTTTAGCTACTTTTATCTTTATTTCGTTGCTCCAAACCGATTAGTCATTAAGGCCTGTGGAGTGGCGATTACACGGAAGTTATCTTTAACAAAGGCACTCAGGCTTGAGATTCTGAGGTCGTTAAACTTGACCTGAGCATGGTCAGCAGGCTTTGTCAAGGGCCATATTTGGTCGATGTTTAGGAGCCGTATTTGGCTGTGGGCAATATGAGCCCGAATAGTATCGCTGGGATTGTGGGTAAGGTGTGCCTTTATGCTAAGCCAGTCATAATTTACGTGATTGTCATTAATGCAATGATAAAAGTGGCATTAAAATTTCAATAAGCTTACTATGGACCTCTGGACTTGACATTTCAAATATCTGTTATTGTGGAAGGCAACAAGACCTTTGCAGTGTGTGCTTTCTCGTATTTCCAATTTATAAAGAAAAAAAAAACCTCCTATTTATCTTTATATTTAACTTAAGACTGTTGTGTTAGAATACCAAAGTCAATGTCTGACGATATATTAAGAATTAAATCCTTTTTTGAATAAGTTATAGTTTAATTTTCTATCACTCCCGTCTCTCTCTCTGGGTTGGGATTGACAGCGACTTGCCTGTAAAGATCCTTTGGGGCAATGCTCTGTGATAAGCATCTTTTTCTCCCCTTCAAGGCAGGCTCCTAGAACACGAAGAAGGTTTGGGTGGTTGATGTCTCGTATCTGTGAAAAGGTACCAGGTATATTGTCTAGACAGGTCACTGAGAAGTGACTTAACACATCCATCTAGAACTAATACATAAATGAGCCACTATCTAGAGGCCTAGCAACTTTTGATACTGAGATTCTCGCTTTTAATAGAACAGAACAAAACGAACAAGTTTATTACCTCGTGAAATTCTTTCATCAGAGAACTTACGCTTTGAATACTTGCATCATTCAAGAACAGTTGACGGACTATGTTGCCCTTTCAAACAGTAAACATGTGGAGCAATGGCGTAGAGAAGAAGGAAGCATTTTGTCATGTATATAATATCAAATATATATATACATAACATCGGCGTAGCCAGTAGGGGTGGGTTGGGGTTCAAACCCCCCCGAAATGAAATCCCCCTCCCCCCGCAGGGGGGGAAATCGGAATTTAGTGACTGATTTTTTGCTTTGATTTTGTTTATTTTAGATGAGATTTTAATACTAAACCATCACCTACCCGGGAGTTTTGAGTTTAAAACCCCTACCAGGGGGGGTCGATTTTAAAACCCCTACCAGAGGGTTTGAGTTTAAAACCCCCTACCAGGGGTTTTTGCAGTTAAATCCCCCTCTTCTATAAAAAAAAAACAAAAAAAATGCAAACGACAATTCATAAATTCCCAAGAGCACAATTAAAGAAGATTTGGATTTTAAAACCCCCTCCAAAATTTACGATAAACCCCCTCTTCAATATAAAAAAAGCAAATTACACACTCAATATTCTATGAGCATAGCCAAAGGGGTTTTGAGTTTACCCCCCCCCCCCCAACCCTATCTTCAGTAGGGTTTGAAGCTAAAAAATACTTCTTCAATATAAAAAAAATTAATTACGCACTCAAAATGTTATGAGCGTAGCTAAATATGTTTTGACTCAGATTTGAGCTTAAACCCCAATTCAGCGGGGTTTGAAGCTAAAAAATACCTCTTTAAAATAAAAACAAAGCAAATTTTACACTCAAAATGTTATGAGTGTAGTCAAAGAGGTTTTGAGTTTAAACTCCCCTCCAGTGGAGTTTGAAGCTAAAAAATACCTCTTCAATATAAAAAAGCAAAGTACACACTAAAATTATTTGAGCGTAGCCAAGCCTATTGGGGTTTTTAGTTAGCCGTCTCCTACAGATGGCATTTTTTTAAGTTTAAAACCTCTCCAGATGGTTTTGAGTTAATAATTCCCCTACAGAGTGTTTTGAGGTGGAAAATCTCTATCTTCAATATTTTTCTAAAGCAAACTACAGTTACTAAATTCTATTACCGTAGCTAAATGGGGTTTTGAATTAAAAAAAAAAAACAACTCCAGAGATTTTTTAGTTTAAACCTCCAACAGATGATTTTGACGATAAAACTTCCCTTTTCGATATAAAAACTTAAGCAAACTACAGTCACTTAATTCCAAGAGCGTATTCAAGATAGGTTACACATTTCTACCAGTGGCGGGGCTCCATTAATAAAGTGCAGTGAATAGTCATCTGCCGAAATTGAAAAACACTGAATGTGGCTCAACTAAGATGGCTAAGACAGATTTTAGGAGTCAGTTATAGAGATCAAGTCTAAATCAAGGAAATCCTATGCTGAAGTGGGAGTCGACCCCTTAGTAAGATTGTGAGAGAGCGTCGCATGAGTTTTCGGGACATGTTCTCCGACAAAAGGAATTACGCATAAGAAGAGTTGCGATGACATCCGAGTACAACTTTGCGCCACACATTCATGCAGGTCCTCAGAGCAGGTGGGAAGAGGTTTCAGACATTACCAGTGACAGATTTTTATGGAATCAGCTTGACGGCAAATGCGCTGAACGGCGCGGGAGGGTCTAAGTCAGTAAGAATAGCACATTTGGTTTTTGAAATAAAACTTTTTAATAGCAAAAAAAATGCACTGTAGATACCTCAGAATATACATTTTGTTGGCTTTCAATACAGAATTCAATTCAGAAATAGTGCTTGGCGGCGGGGCTCCGCCCCGCGGTGGGGGGAGCTCGTAGCGCTCCCCCAGATCCCCTTGCTGGTGATGGCGGGGAATCTTCAATTTTTCCACTAACTCCAGGAAGAACCTATTCTAGGACACAATAAACGTCTTCCGAAAGAAAGAAGGGTCAGAATGTAATAAAGATGATGTGCACACACACATATAAATAAATATTTTTTTTTTCTGCGAGGGGGGGGGGGGTCCCGGGGGAGGGAGAAAAAAATCCCCCCAACTTCCGCCCCCCCCCCGAAAAAAAATCCTGGCTATGCCCATGATATATGTATATATATATGTAATGTGCCTATATATATAATATATAAACAGACAGACAGACGGACAGACAGACAGACAGTTAGATAGATATAGATAGATAGATAGATAGATAGATAGATAGATAGATAGATAGATAGATAGATAGATAGATAGATAGATAGATAGATAGATAGATAGATAGATTTATGTGGTAGGTCTAGTAAACAGTTACATTAAACAATAAACTCTATGATATCTAAACTGAGACATCACAAAACTAGAACTTAACTTCTTACCTTGTATATACAGATGGAGCAGTTGGATGTGGCCACGTCATTTGTATTTGTAGCACTCTTTTGGACAAGTTAAACATAAAAAGACAACTTTATTAGATTAAAGATATAGTTCTAGGCTCGGGGCCTAAAAGTATTTAAATTATTTTCGACAGCAATGTCACATTCCTATCCACAATTAATTTACAGTTACATCTACTTGTTGATTTAATTATCAAGTAAAATCCCCAAACTTTCCTATTTGTGGGACCTGTTATGATATTTGAGCGGGTTTATTCAAAGTTTTAGGGACCAGGCCCAATCAATACTCCAGGCTGAGCTGTTAACCCTTTCAGTTTTATCACGTTTTGTCTTTCTTATATTGGCCACACGACACCTGCAAACTTTAAGCATCTAAAGATCTCTGGGAGTTGGAGATTTCATCAATATATTTTGTAATAATGCAAACTATTAACTAAGACAACAGATCGTTTTCAAGAAAATATTTTTTATTTTTAAAAACTTATTTAAACTTACATGATGAAATATAGTAGAGAACGTTGACTTTGTTACAAAACTTTTGATTGGATGGAGCTCATCTTGGTTTATCTTCCACCAGTTCATTAGCTGCTTGTTTTGTGCATGTCGCATCCTTTAAAGAAAAACTTACATTTTAATGCACACGAAATGGTAATTCAAGGTAACTCCTTTAGGTACATTAGCGAATTACGATGTATTTTCAGTATAGACAAAGATTGTTGTGTCGCCATTAAATGGATGTCTTAAAGTCAAATAAAAACGATAGGGTTTGAATTTAGAATGATGATCTATGATTACTCAAAATCAATAATAAAACAACAAGATCAAAGACAGGCAAAATAAACTGAGATGGATATTATAAATTTAGACACAGACATCGCAAAGTTATTAAGACACATAGTTCATCCCTTTCAAATCTCTAAATCGTCTCCCTTTCTTAAACATAGGTTATGACAGGGCCTCTTTTCTCACACCATTCTACACGACTAACAATTAATGCTCCCTTTCTTCATCACCTAGGAAACAGTCACACGCACACTCTCCATAACAACAAGACAAGACATCTCAATAAAAGACTGGTATTACAACAAGATTACAGACAGCATATTACAACAAGGCATATTCCACACAAAGATTAGATACAGACTTCACATCTACAATTTAATTATCACAGCAAAATTTGTGATGATTAACACATTTACAAATTAGACAAGTCCGAAGATTAATTAATGAGGAATGCAATATTTCCCGTGGCTTCTAAGCCCCAGCTTCTATCTACATATTTTACCACATCCAGCGCAATCATAACCATTGTCCACAAGTGGTCGATTTAGATTTTCTGTCCTCGGCAGCGGATTTTCTTTAGTCTCAAATATGTATCTGCGGCCTTTGTAAGTGACCTCCAGCTGTCTCGTTCAGAAGCCGCCTGCTGCCAGGTGCTCTCTTCTATATCAGAGAAAGCAAGTTGGCGCCTAAACGCATCTGTAAAGTATTTCCGTGGGACACCTCTGTTACGTTCACCATCTCACTAAAAAAAAGACTGCTTTTGGCATGCGTTCTTTTCCCATACGGAATACGTGCCCTACCCAGTCTAACTGTTGGTCCATCAAAATTTCCTCTATACTGTTCATACCGGCGTTCGCAAGGACATCGAAGTTTGTTGTGCTAACTTGCCACCGTATGCTTATGATAGAGCGCAAGAATTATTTTTTTTACACCTACACCTTGGTTATCATAACAGGATCTAAGCCTGGCTATAAAAATGTTACCTGAAAGCCACAAATATTCCAATGGCTGCCAATAGAAGTATGACACCGACACTGACAGATAAACCAACAGCCAGACGGTAATCTTGTTCTATGGAAGAAACATTACAAAATAAGCATCAACGCATTCCTTCTATTTCAACACTATCCATCAATATACATCGTTTGACTCATTGATATCATCTGATTACTATGTAATTAGGCATATATAGTTATTTTTCTGACATATGGGGTGTGGGGCGCTATCAATTTTTGAATGATACCCCATCACGAGCTCTGCCAATACAAACCCAGGGCAATACGTATGCAGATCTCATCATTGAAGCCACAGACTGGTTGACCACTCACGAAACCATCATCAGCAGGCCAGTGAATCTTGTACTCATCAATCATAGTCAGACTGTGGCTCAGAGAACTGTAGTTGCCTACACGCTGGGAATGAATGCAAATTACATCTAATTACAAGAGAGAAAAAAAAATATGCATGTAAGATCCCACGTTTAAATAGCTTTGGACTGAGTCCAAAGAGAAAGCTTTATTTCCTCAGAGAAAAATGTTTAGTTTGAATCAATGACTAATTATTACTTTTACGCAAGCATTTTACTCTTAGTCTGGTCTAATCTTTTCTCAAGACAAGTGGGAGGGACGGGATATTAGGCAGAGGGTTGCGGGCTGTAGGCAAACAATTGCCACCTAGATTCTCAAAGGTTCTTTAAAAAGTCTTAATCGAACAAAAAGATCTTTTCAGAAAAAAAAAGATCAACTATAACTCTTTGTTTACTGTACAGTATCAGATATAACCATATCTTATCAATTTTTAACATTTTACTAAAAATTTTTCCAAGTTGTAATAACTAGATACCTTATTGAAATACTAGATCCTCAATTTAATTGATTAGAGTCTGGGGGGGGGGGGGGGGGGAGAGGGGAGAATATTTCCTAGTATGTCTCACCATAAAGGTTCCATCGCTTTGGTCATCATCTCTCATGTCCGCCACTGACATATCAATGACTCTATTTCCAACCTCATTAAGTCTAAATGAGCCAGACACACCTGAAATAGTGAAGTGCAGACAGTTGAGATCAAAGTCTGGACCAAATTGATTTTGTTCAAATTTACTTCCTTAGTTTACATTTAGAATTGTAAAAAATGTGTGGACAATGAATATTTAAAGCAGGAAAACTGTCGTAGTCAGAAACTAGAAAGTATGGATTTTAGTTACAAAGTCTACTATAGACATTTTTTCTTTTGTTTGTTTGTTGTTATGTTTCAGAAGTTTCCTAATTCAAGCTTCATTACAAGTCGCTAGAGAATGAAACAATTCGAACTTGAATATATCTGGACGATAGTTAGCAGAGCACACTACATCACAAGGCAACATTCGAAAACCGACACAGGTCGTTTCGGCTAAGTTGTTTTGGCGCGGCCGGTTTGTTGCAGCCGTTTTGGTACCGCCGACCATGGTGTTCTCTGTTCATTTGTTAATAAGTTGCTCGAATCTTGTATTTGTTTATCAAATACATGACTTATGCACGATTCTATAGTTTATGTCAATCACCCAATTTGAATAAATTCTAAAGCAATTATAGTTATAAATATCTAGATTACAATTATTAGGCTTTCTGGTCAGACAATCCTAAAAAAAAATAGTTTGGTCTGTTTCTTTTAATATTTTATCAATTGACTGACAATATGACTTAAATTTCCTGTCAAACAAATTAAGCTCATAATAGTTGTTCCCGCTCACCATCAAATGTTCTGTTGCACATTTTCCGAACCAAACTAAGTCCATCACTTATATTCCCGCCTTCTGCTAGAGTTTCGTTGACAGCCGTCAGGTAAACAAGGAAAGCATTGTGATAGCCAGTCAGTAGATATTGTTGCGCTTGGTTCTGGTTATCCTCCTGATCATGCAATATTACAACAATTGTATATTAATTAGTTTGAACATCTCGCGAGGAGCATCTGGTGGAGGCGAATCAAAAATAAAAATTCTAAGCCACAGACCTTATTACAGAGAAAGACAAGAAAGAGAGACAGAGAGAGAGGCAGAGAGAGAGAGAGGCAGAGAGAGAGGCAGAGAGAGAGAGGCAGAGAGACAGACGTTGGACAAGGTTTGTTTTATCAATCACACAATTTCAGCGATTGTGGACAAAATTTAAAAAATTCAAATATAGCCTTAGATCTAGACAATATTACATAAAGCAAATAATCTTCTATTGCAACCCAAGACAAAGCTCGAGTTTATACTGTTGTTTAAGATAAATACCCTTTAAAGAGCTATGCCTTGTTCGTGGTTTGATTCGCGCCAAGCGACAATTAACAAGCCAATATCTTATAAGATTTTGACTAACATCCAGGTAGAAGCGAAGTCGAGATGTCGGCTTTATAATTTTATTTTACCATCTCCCTGGAAGTTATAAACAAAGCATAAAATGGTGGCAAAAAAAACGATTGGTATGGGCCTATTATTCGGCCATTATCTAAGGCCTAGGAATGCAACTAAAAGCAGTTATGGGCGAATCCATTGTATTCCGAGACATTAGGAGCCAAATACTATTCGGTAATGTTGTAATTGTTCTGTATTTAAATTCTTAAAACTGAAAATCACAAGCCTTGTTTAGGGTATAGAGAGAATTCACAGAATCCAACCATTATGTTTTTCACAATCATTATAGAATAGAAAGTATATCAAAGTGAGCAAATAGGTATCGCTTCGTTGTACGGTCTAGATATTTCTAGGTATAGAGATATGATGTAAGTAATCATACATAAAATGTTACACATACAATCAATTTTGATACATTGTTAATTATTTAGTTGGCGATATTGTTCATTCAATATAAAATATTATAGTTTATCTACATTGTCAATTTATATTAAGCCCTACATTCTCTCTTACTTTTCCTTTTTATTTATTTTTTGTGTGTTTGGTTGTCTTTCCCGTCATCCCATTTCTTTTTTCTCTTCTCTTCCCTGCTGTTCTATTTACTGTTTGAAATAGAAATGTCAAGTGGATCTGCAACACATTTACAATGGGAATATTAACGTGCTTTTGAAACTATCCTGGATCTCTGTCTTAAAGATGAATGCCTAGCATGTCACCGTCTTCTCTGTTTTTTTTCTTTTCTCATTTCTCCTCTCAATCTACAACTTTCTTTCTCTCTTTTCTTCTTTGTTTTTCTCCCTTATCTTTGTGTTTGTCTTTCTTCTCGTTCTCTCTTTTCTCTTCTCTCTATTGTCTCTCCATTCTTCATATTTCTTTCTTTTCTTTCATTTCTGTACATCTCTCTCTTTGTAATCTTTTTCTCAATATTTTTTCTAAGCTTATATCAACTCACGTTATTTCTCCCACAGCCAATATCGAATTAAGCTGAAATTTCGCACACTTATTTCCTTTACCTGACAACACAAAAATCAGTAAAAAAAAATATTTTGTTTTTTATTTTTGAACAAGAGAAAGAAATCGTACTTGATAGATGTGGTGGTATTAGTTGAATTAGTTCCATTTTAATGCATTAAAAAATCGATCATGTAAACCAAGATACCTCCTTCTTCCCTCCCCTTTCATAATTTGTCCAGACAAGCGATAGGGTCATAAAGCATTGGAAATATAGACAAAAACAAAAGGTAAAAATATTTCTAATCGCACATATCTAGGTCGAGTGTACATATAATCACATGGCTGATCCAAACTAATTGATACAATTACACTTAATATAAGCTTTGTTTGTTTTTTTAAGTATTTCTGAAATGTTTCTTTTGTTTTTTCACTTTATTTTCTCTCACTCTTTCTTTCCCCCTCATTTCACTCTCTTCTCTTCTTCACTACTTCTCTCTCTCTCTCTCTCTCTTTTCCTCTTCTTCCTTTCAACTTTTACTTTGCCTTTAGATCATTTTTATGTTAATTAGATTTAATTTCAAAGAAAAACAACAAAGTAATTCTGTTATTGACCCCTGGCTCGTCTTCATAAGATGAATCCACGTAGAGATCTGAGGCATTTCCGAACATCTTATGGTTCAATTCTAGAAGAAGTTGTTCAAACTGAAGTCGTGTTGGGTTCAGGACATTGATTATCAGTGTTGTACGGAATGCGGCCTTGGCTATCTGAAACACATGAAATCCAATGGCTATGTGAGTCAGACCAGTGTTGATGTAGCCTGATGTAGGTCAGGAGATAGACACACAAACACAAGGATCATTAATAGACATGGAGTAAAATAATATATAGAAAGTAGAAAAACAGATTCTTACAATTGTAAATAATAAATATTTGAATGTACTCTGATTTAAATGAAAGAGTGTTTAGAATGTATGGTAATAAAATAATAGATGCAATCTAATAGATCGACGGTGTCAGGGTCGTCACAGTGTAGTGGCAACAGAGAGTTTATTTACACATTTAATACGAGCATCAGGTTTCTAAACAGAAGATCCAATAATGTAAGGGAAAATTAATTGTTTCCTACTAGAGGGTATATTCTTGGACTTTTGATTTTAAAATTTACATAAAGAGTTGACGAGTTAAATGTAAATAAAAGATGTATTATGCTATAAATATATTCAATGTAAAATAATATATGTAGTGAATGTTAACTCTTTCTCTCCCAATCGACGATAGCATCGTTTATTTGAACACCAATTCTTCATATTATCGTCGACGCTTAAAACGTCAGATGTTGTTTTTCTTTCCTCCCAATTTTGTTTTAATTGCTTATAATTTAGTCTTGAATTGTTTCTCTTTGGATAACATATGGATTTTGTTCATTGGCAACGCGTTTTTACCAGATACAATGTGTTCAAAGAGTAGGGGCCAAAAAAAAAAAAGACTATTTTCTTAGATTAATTTTTCGCATGGTAGTGCCATGAGATAGTGAGCTCATGACAATAAATGTATATGTTTAATATATATTATGTATTAAGGTTTGTGAAATTATGATAGCTATGGTTAAAAAAAAAACTTTTAGTTCAATTAGGTTCAAAAAAATATTGCCTAGATCTAGAGTAGATGTAGTTTTTAAACTCCATTATCTAAAATAAAATTTCCTTTTGGTTTTATAAACATCTTTTGTCTTCTCTAAAAAGGGCATACATTCCCATTTAATTCTATACCAAATATAGCATTTTCTGACAACAAACCAAAAAGTTTAATCATAACAGCTGTTAGTCAAATACATTTGAGCAAAATGGATAATTCCGGCGGAACCTGTATAATAATTTTACCTAGAGAAATAGTTAATTAATTGATATTTTGAAGGATAAAATGTCCATTCCTAAACAGAATTACTCACCATATCTTGGGAATCATTTCTTTTCCACAGATCCACTTGTAAATTTTCTCCTCCGTAAATGTGCGGCACTATATACAAGAATTCTTTATTTTTAGCCGTCATGTCCAGCTGTGAAGCTAACAGCAACAGTCTTCGTACATCATTCATGTCCAGCAGAAGAATGTTCACTGGGTCAAAGAAATAGGCACACGGTCAGATAAATGGACAGACATATGACGTAATATCTTAGAAAAATAGTATGTAACCACATCATAAATTGATAAAAAGACAATTAATATGTACATACATCATAAATCGCCTAAATAAATAATATGCAGGAACATCATAAATCACCTGATAAAAAGACGAATATAATATACAAACATTATAAATCGCCTAAGTAAAAGGATTAAAAGTATGCAGAACAATCATAAAACACCGCGATAAAAGACTATTAGTGAGTAGTGACATCATAAATAACCTAGATAAAAAGACATAGTGTGTAGGCACATCATAAATCTAATATAATAATAAAGCTTCTCTTCGAGTCCGAAGATTAATGAGGATTGCAGTATTTTCCTTGGCAATTGTAATATCTAGCAACATCATAAATAACCTAGATTAAATGACAATTAAGATGGAACAACAAACAATAATCCTCTAGATTGAAACATAGACGATTTACCTACTTGACTGTAAGAAATTTATATCACAAAAATAGATAGATAGATAGATAGAGAAGTGAGATAGAGAGAGATAGAGAGATAGATAGAGAGAGAGAGAGAGAGAGAGAGATAGAGGTAGATAGAGAGAGATAAATAGAAAGAGAGAGAGAGAGAGAGAGAGAGAGAGATAGCCTTTTCTTCAGTATCACCTCGATGGTTTGCTTTGGAAGACAAAAGTTCTGATTTCAACTTTGTATCTGTCACTGAAGAAAATGGCACATTAAAGACATTGCATTCAATTTTCGCCACTTGCATTTCACTGTGGACAAACCAATGAAACTTATAAGAATATTTCAGTGAGGTTCCTCGTGATGTGAAAAGATCTATTTCTAATCAGTTAGGAGGCAAGGTTATCTACTGGTACATCATTGGGTTGCTGAAACGACGCGGGCCTGGTGGAAGTTAAACTTTGTCAGGTGGTTGGGTAAAATAAAATGTAGACGATAGTTATTAAGGAAAGCAAAAGAACAGCGTTTTGCTTCCTCTAGAGGACATAGAAAGAAAAATATTTAGAAAAACAAAACAAAATGGAAGCATCATTAAAGAAATATGTTTTCATTGTTCAAGTTCCTTTTTATTACTATATTCTTATAGCCTACAATTTAACGTCATATTGTTAAATACAATTTAACGTTAGCTAATTTAGCTTATATTTGTTTACACTGCAATGACTGCATAACTCACTACTGTCAATGTAGCACTGTGGGTCGGCCTTACATAATATCTTACACATACAGCCAAACATATAACATAATAATTGTTCGAATTAACAAGATTTGCTTTCTAAATATTGAATTAAAAGAAAACTATGCGAGTGCATAAATATATAGATCTATATGTCTAGATTCTAGATCTATTCGTTTTTAAAACAAAATATGCACGCTTTCGAAAGACCTAAAATAGATGTTGCGACTAGAACACATATTTAACTTTTCAAATTACATTCATTCGGGAAGATTCTTATGGTACGATGACCAGAAAAGGTCACCTTGAGGAACTGTTTCAAAGACCAAAGCAGCAATCCATTGAAAACGATATGCTTCTGAGACGCTAGCGATGGATAGGTTACAACCTTCATCCAACATCACAAGCCCTCCATGGATCCCTCAAGGAAATAGGAAGAGGGGACGGCCCGAAAGTACGTGACGCCGAGACTGGATGCAGATACCATGCGGATGGGCCTGAGCTAGGCACAGTTGGATTGACTAGCTCAGAACCTACATTCTGGAGGAAGGTTTTGGGTAGCCTATGTTCCACAGTCAGAGGTGAGATTCTCTGCCCCGGTGTCAGAGGTGAGACATTCATTAGACTCCTGAGCAAACGTATTCCTTTATGCGCTACCTGATGTCTATTGGGCTATTGGTTTCTTTAAGGGCAGTATTATTGAAAAACACGATTTAATCACGATTTAAAATTGTTGTAGATGTATGAAATACCGAAGTTGGTCAAAATCAGATTTTCATTGGTGCTTTTAATAGTTGAGTGATAAACGTGACAGCCAGGCAGCACAAAATCAATAGCGAAATGTTCATACTTTAAACAAGAATTGGATAGCACTGGTTGTGACCAGAAAAACACGTGAACATAATCTCGTTCTCTGGGGTCAAGGTTTCATGGGAAATGGTGACAATCAAGCGAGCAGTCTCATGAACCTATGAGAATAGTTTCACTAATAGATATAGAATAGAGTTATCCTTTGTTGAAAGAGAATTACAAATTGTAAGCAGACATATTGTGCTAATAAAAGAGCAGGTTACGCTAATCGATGACCCTTACCTACATTCCTACAAAGTGTAATTAAGACATAAATTATTCACACTAACAGCTTGCAACAAAAGGCTGCTACTTTCATCGTTCATTAACATTATTCCCACGTAACTTTGAATGAAGCCTTTTAGGAGAATGTATTGGGTAAAAAGGCAACAAAATGTCAACTCAAAAATAGAGCTTGATTATAATCCCCCCCCCCCCCGCGCTAGCCTAGTTCTTTTTTAGCTACCCCCATGGCCTGAAAGGGGAACTTTACTATGTTATGTGTAGGTCATAGCTTTTAAAAATACTGACATCTCGTTTTACCTGCATGGCATACCAAACAACGGACTTAGAAGTGGACTCTTTAGAGGACGCCTTTGAGTTGAGAAACAAACTCTCTTTGACTTTGCTACATTGTTTTTTTAAAATGATTTCACTGTCTGAGTGACCCGAAAAAATAGCGCGGACAAAATAGCGCCGCTAAAATAGCGAGGAATAAAAAGCGGAAAATCTTAAGAAATCGTAAAATATCAATACATGCAAACAAAATACGATTCATACTAAGAACAAATGAATAATTGCAATATATATTAAATGCACTTCAAAAACACCAAGCAGACTTCTAGACTTGTCAGAGTTATAACAAACAAAAATTTTCACATAGGGTCTTCTTTTTTATGCGACGTCACGTAGAAACTCAAATCAGCGGCTTTTTTTTTTTCATACATAGGCAATATTGCTGCAAGATGTCTGTTGAGCTGGAGGTACTTTGTCTTGGTTGCAGCTATACTTCATTCTCCAGCATTGTACCTCAGAATCGTTTTCACAGTGTACTCCTAAAACGAGTGATCCACTTGCAGACTTTGAGGTGATGACGGTCAATATCTTCAATTCATGATACCATCTATCCACTGAATTGTTGGATCGTGGTAGATTGTCCTGTACTCAACATCTTTAATTCATGATAGCATCCATCCACTGAATTGTTGGATCGTGATAGATTGTCCTGTACTCAATCTCTAACATTCCACAATGCTATCGGACATCTTGGAGTCACTCTGAGGTTTTGTCACTCGCGACCAATAGAGTTATCCACCCAATAGCCCTACAAATTCCCTACATCATCTGGGCGAGCATCCTTTAGTCCTTCGAAAGCAGTATTTGCTTTGGCAGGTTTAACAAATGAAATCACTAACTACATCTTGACAATCATTGGTACATTTTTATCATCACGAAACGTAGCTGCAAGATTTTCATCTAGATAAGAAATGTGATCTTCAGTGCGACTAATCGTGACACACCTAAGTTAGCCAATGTTGCGACTTGAAGAAGGTAGAGGCCTCTACTTTTTTGTCTTGCGCTACTTTGTCCGCGGTGGGGTAACTGGCATGTCTCTGTATAAGGCATCAGGTAAGCTGAATGTTGTATTGAGTATCAATCTATCTTTGTTCGAAAATTTACTTGAATATGAACACGATATATATATTTTGAAATAGAAGCTTTCAGCGGAGAAATTAATATTGTAGCAGATATATTATCTAGTGCGAGTATAGTTAAAAATTGTATAGGCCATAAGATTCTAAATTTGATATTGATTTGGATTTGCATTGATATGTAACTATGTTTACATATGGGCTTAAACTTAAATAAGGGATAATACGAAAATAAATATATTGTACATTCTAGATTCTATAAAAGTCCAATGAATTAGAACTAAACATTTCATTAATTCCTGATTACTTTGGAGACTTTAATTTGAAGTTGATATAAACTGACACATTGGAAAGAACGAGGCGTTGTAGCTTAGTGGTAAAACCCCCATGGCTTCCGCACCGGAGAGTCCAGGTTCAAATCGTGGTGAAGTCTGTGATTTTTCATTTCGGAATTAAGGGCGCCTCTGAGTTGGTGAAAATAAAGGCGCTTGCTCGTTATGCTGGCCACATGACACCCATGGTAACCGTGGGAATCAAAAACAGATTATCTTTACATTATCTGCCCAATAGATCGCAAGGTCTAGGACGGGAACTTTATAATCTATTTGTTTACTTTTATTCTATTTTAAGACTAGACTAGGTTTTAGTTAGGTAGTTCCATGGAGAGTTATGGACAGAAAAAAAAGATCAACTGACAATTTGTTTAGGAGGAGGAGAAAAAAGAGGCAGTAGACTGGCGCGTCAAAGTTGAATAGTTCTCGGAAAATTTATGACATAAAGAATTGGAAATAATCTAATGACATATTCAAAGACAGTTGCACTAGAGACATGGAGTAGAGAAGGCATGTCTTTTAGCTGTTCTTGGACAGAGGACAACAGCGACTTTGGACAGTTCCCTACTTCATTGGAATAAATGATGAAATGATCAAGTTATGATAGCTATCACTCTCATAGAGAACTCAGTTGTAGTTATTTGTTTAATTTTGTTTGGCTTACTTGTATGTGTAGTAAGCTATTTATTAATTTAGCTATTTAAAACTTATTCGTGAGAATAGTCAAGAATAATCAACCCAAGGCATCTCAACAACAACATCAGCAAAAACCAGACAGTTAAAAAGGAGCTAGTTGAATGTTGTTATGGAAGCCTCAGTAACTTGTAAAAAGTTAGAGCTGGGCTTCACCGTGCTAATCCTAATTAAAAGCAGGCAAACAGAGTTCATATCAACATGGGAAAGTGTGAATTAAATACCAGCAGCCCTGGGCAGACACTAAAAGTGACATTCTAGAATTTGATCAAAACAACTCATCAGTGTCATCCATTACTAAGTGCTCGTTAATCTCGTCTGCTTCTATCGCTGTCGATTTCAAAGTGACAACATACAAACAAAAAATATCAAGGGAGTGAAGTCAAAATTGAAGAGGTTGTGGGTTGTTTCGTTTAAATTACACTTGGAAGTGAAAATAAAATGTAAATAGAATTCTTTTTTAGATATTCAAAAATACCTTTGAAGTAAGTTCATCGATGAGGATGACTAAGATTTGTCTACCAGATGCAGAAGCGGATAACTAGGAGTTTGTTATTTCATTGACTTGGGGAAAACATGCTTTAGAACTTTAGATTCAGGTCACATGCATTCCAGAGGTTTTTTAAAAATAATGGGAACCATGTGTACAGAGAGCACAATAAATGGTACTTAGCATTTGAAAAACTTACTTTTATAATATTATAAACCAAATATGTGCTCTATGAGGTCCCTTGTTTGAATCCTGGTGAAGACTGGGATATTTAATTTCGGGATCTTTGGGCGACTCCAAGTCCATCAAGCTCTAAGGGGTGCGGTACCTGACATTAGTTGGAGAAAAGTAAAAGCGCTTGGTCGTTGTGCTGGCCACATGACACTCTCGTTAACCGTGGGCCACAGAAACAGATGACCTTTACATCATCTGCCCTATAGATCGCACGGTCTGAAAGGGGAACTTTACTTTATGTCCTCAAGTCTCTGTATATCGAAACTATATGCATCTTTAGTAGAAAAAAAAGTATAAACAAAACTTGCAGAGACAGAGTACACTTTAAAAGCTGGATGTGAAATTTGAATTTCTCTTGTAATTAGTCATGCCATGGTTAGAGTTGTCCTATCATTTCATAACATCCCCTCGTCTGTTTTGTTTTTCACCTGATCTCAATTAGTCTCAGTTTTATTTTTCTTTCCATTTCATTTTTACACAGCTTGTATCAATTCACTCTGTCTGTCTGTCTGTCTTGTAAAACGTTTGTACGTTATTTCTCCGACACCCTATTTGGGATCAAACTGAAAATTATCGCAATTATTTCTTTTACCTAACAACACAAAAATCAATTTTAAAAAATAACCTGTAATTAACTATGTTAGTTGGTATCTCGAACATGAGAAGGAAATTTTACTTCACTGAAGTAGTGGCATAAGCTGAATTAGTCCCCTTTAGAGGTCGTCGTCTGAGTCTTAGTGAACATAAACATAAATACGACGAGACTATACCAACAATACATAGCTATATAATCTTCTATGTTTACTAGCTCATCTAGCAGAGTGATTACACTATTGGCTTGCTGAAGGTTGAGCCATGAGTTCAAGTTCAGGTCGTTCCCCTTTTTTTATTTATTTTTATAAATGCTTTTGTAATGTTCGTGTAGATCTAGTACACATTGAATGACATGTGACTGATCCAATCTCAGTGATACAACAATGCCAAATATAAGCTTTGTTTTTTTGTTTTGTTTTCTTGTAAGTTGTTTGTTTTTTTTTACATTTTCTTGTTTTAAACCTTTGTTTGGAATTCAAACAATAAAACTACAAAAATAATCTTGACGTACCTAATGTTCGTAAGAACAAATCTTGAATTACCTGATGTTCTATAAAACCAGTCTTGAATTACCTGATGTTCTATAAAACCAGTCTTGAATTACCTGATGTTCTATAAAACCAATCTTGAATTACCTGATGTTCTATAAAACCAGTCTTGAATTACCTGATGTTCTATAAAACCAGTCTTGAATTACCTGATGTTCTATAAGAACAAATTTTGACATACCTGATGTAGATTTTGCTAGTTGAATTCATCACTTTTCTGTCAATGTCCACAAACAGTGCTACTGAAGTCCAGTTGTAATTCTGACAAATTTTGATGGTGCACTTTACCAGCTCCAGCTTGTCAAAGGGGTGTAAGGAAATCATGTTAGACAAAACAGCATTGTTGCGTGTCGATTGGTCATTTCCACGTGGAGTGATTACCGGGAGATTCCAAACCTTGGCCATATAGGCAAGAGGAACAACTCCTTCGTTGGATTCTGTCAATTGTATAGGTCAGTTAACAACGATTACAAAATAAAACCTTTATTACTGCTGTTCATCTCAAACTCATTTTCTAATTATAGTATCATAATAATTCATTGTGATTGTTGAGGTAAGTCTAGAGTTCATTTTATAATCATAATAATTAGTTGAAAATTGTTAGAGGTAAGTCTATAGTTCATTTTATAATCATAATAATTAGTTAAGTTAACTGAGTCAAAACATGATACTAAAATTAACAATCTTTTCAAGTTTGAATGTCCCATAATGTGAAGTAGTAGACAATACATTTCTATACCACAGTGGCGCTTGTTTCAACCTAGGGACCACATACATTTCTATAACACAGTAGTGCTTGTTTAAACCTAGGGACCACATACATTTCTATAGCACAGTGGCGCTTGTTTCAACCTTGGTACCACATACATTTCTATAACACACATTGGTGCTTGTTTCAACCTTAGGACCACATACATTTCTATATCAAACAGTGGTGCTTGTTTCAACCTAGGGACCACACACATTTCTATAATATTGAGGATGCTGCATAGATTTTAGATAGATTGAAAAAATGGGCATCAATTCGATATAAGCTTCTCCACGACGGAACATCTAGTAAACTTTCAACTGCAGTAACAAAAACATAGTTATTTGTTCTACTACCAATCAGTACAGTTGCATTTCTGTTCTATTAGTTCTAAATGTCATTTTACATTTCTTTCTAAATGTAATTTTACATTTCATTCTAAATGTCATTTTACATGGCGATTTTAATATTTTAATCTAATTTTTAAATTCTCTTAAGTGCCCTCCTTTCCAGTCTAGAAAAACCCTTGCTCAGATTCGAGTACTTTTAAACTGCAGCTTTTGAGTGAATCTATTGGTCCATAATTGACGTGGAAGAATTCTTTGCTGTGTCACTTCTCAAACGATTACATTTAGCCTTTTTAACACTGCAGTTCTGGAAACACTAAAGCAGAGCTTCTGTTATGCTCGGTGTTCATTATGGTTTAGGAGCGAAACTTCTTTGCTTTATCTACACAAAATGTTGCAAAATACCTTACAGCCTGCAGGGTAAAGCATGGATTTGATAACAAGGTAAAATGCCCCACTTTTCCCTAATCGACTTGAAGACATTTCAAACATAAAAACGGAGCTATGAAGTCTAAATATAAATGTGAAATTTATTTTAAAGTTTCATAATAATTTATTGTCAAAATAAAATAGATCACTACATACTAGTTTATCATATGATACGCTGTCTAAACTGGGATTATTAGACAGTTGCTGAGAAAAGAATACTTAACCTATCACATTTATAATAAACATTAATTTGCTATATTAATCTACATTTAAATTATCAAGTTAGGTTAAAATAAAAACTCAATTGAAACGATCGTCGAATGCATTGGAAGGCTTGTACATAGAGTCATCCAGTGGAATTACCAAATGATTCTGTCCTCATTAATATGTAGTTTGAAAATGCATTGAATACTCATGTGTGCGTGTGCTTACTTACATTTTTACAAATCAACCTGTCTCTCTGTCTGGTAAAATGTACACGTTGATTCTCCCAGGCTCCCACACCTATTCTCGGATCAAGTTGAAACTTTAAACAGTTACAGTTGATACATTTCCACAATTATTCACTGGCATTGATAAGACATGAATCAATAAAAAAAAGGAACTGATAATTAATTATTTTGTTTGATACCAACAAGGGAAATTAATCCTTTAGTATTCACAGATACAGCTTGCCCCCCCCCCCCCCCAAATTGATACTTAAACACTATTCTGTGTAAATTGATTTTTATTATTGAAACAAAATAAAAATATGAAAAAGTTGGACGAGTTCTGTTTAGTTTGTAACGCTACGAATTGCGTTATGCTTGTTTTGTAAATTTTCTCACTTGACTTTAATGGCAGAGTAAGCAACTTATTTTTTTCCTTTTGACCTCATTTGAAACAATTTCATTCATAAACGATTTTAAGCCAAAATAAACGTTACGATAATAAAGGCTATTTAAACTTAAATAACAGCCGACCTTGAATTTTCCCAATGTGGCCAGTAGGCTCAGACTGTATTCCCATAGATAGACCTCTACAATGACCTTCATATTATATTAGTAAGAGTATATGTATATAGTCACAAATGAATTCTAGTAGCCCCAGTTAATGATGTCTACATTAATTAAGACAGAACTCTTGACAGCGCGATGAATACATGGCGAATTCCCACTGACGCTTATTCAAAGTAGACCAAATTAAATTTTAAGATGTTTATATTTTGAAAAAAATAAAACGGTCAAATAAGAGTTTAATGTGTTTGGCCAATTAGCTGTATTTACTTTCACAGATGTACATAAACTGTCGCATTTCTAAGAAAAAATTGTTTAAGCCGTTTTCGAGATCCGTGTCAAGCCACCAAGGAAGTGTCCACCAATGAATTTGCAAGCTAATAAGAGGAACTGTAATGAGTGCTACTTACCAGTTAAAAACAATACCATTTGTCTTAAAAACTTTCCTGCTCAGCTTTTCAGAAAAAAAATTATGTTACTTACCAGGTCCAAAGAAAACATTTACCGGCTCATTAGTGGCATTGAAGTAAAACTCCCTGGCAGCTAGAGCCCCAATCTGGGCTGGTCCAGGTTTTGTTTCCACATGCTTATATTTGATGTCTACGACATCACCGAATGTCGACACTGCTCGTTCTAAAGCAAGCTCCAGCAATGGTTTCAAAAAATGGACACCATACGAGATATTGTTTTCTTGTCCTCCCGAGCTCTCCATAACTCTAATGTGGACAGTTGGTTTGGTAGTGTTTTGACCAAAAACAAAAACTACAAGGAGTTTCAAGAGGAAAGTGCAGATCATTCTTCACACCATTTTACTTGCAAACAGTATATAAGGTTAGATCTTCAAATTAAAAATATTTGCACAGTTTTCCTGTTGACCCAAACGTTGCCCTCTACATTTTCTTCTATGTTCCAAAGTGGTTCTGAGAACTACTGGCTTAAGTTTAGGACATGGAACAAGTCCTTTCCATATGTTTGCAGTTAGTGTACGCGGTGAAGCGCATCAGATGAACACGTGCATAATAATGCATGCTAACAGCAACACGACTTTTGGTGTGGGTTTTGTTTTGTTGATAGTCGTCATGGCAACCTTTTTTGTTTGTCGTTATTGACTGATCAGCCTGAGGGCATCTGTTGTTGTTTTCACACCACAACTTTCAAAATCAAACTGGGGGTGTTGATGGGAAATATTTCAAATAGAAAGAGTTCAGTTGCTTCTTTTAAAGAGACTTACTTAATGTAATATTCAAATGAAATATTTTTGCGATTAAGGCAATAGTTATCAAAGAAAACTAGTTAAATCGTGTTGTGCTACTTCTGTAGAAATGTAATGACACCTCTTGCAAATACTTTGTACCTAGTTCAGTGGGGAAAGCGTTGTCGTTACTGTTCTACTAGTTGTGTAATTACTTTTTGTGTTCATTGCCACTATGAGACAATCCAAAGTGTCATTAATGGGATTGTTGTTTTTTGTTTAATGGCAACACATTGACTGACTTTATGGCGTCTGATTCGCCAACATGTACAACTGAACAACTGAATGAAGTTACGACATTGGATTAGTCGATATATACAACTGATTTTAAAAGTTGTGTGTGTATTTGAGTATGTGTGTTTGTAAGTAAAGAACGATAGACAGAGTGGTTGTTAGCTTACAGCTTGTGCTGACTTTGAATAAGAGAGAAACACTGTAAGCCAATCGTTGGATTTCAATGTGTTCAAAGGTTATATATTCCAAATATTTTTTCACCCTCGATTATTAAGCCTAGTTTGAGTCTGCGTACCCCTGTGTTTATCAACCTTTTTTACTTATACCCCCTCACCAGAATAAATAGAAATATGCACACACACTTTTTCTCCTTTTAATCCAACTAGGCGTGTGCAGTTCTGTAAACTTCAAAAACAATTTCAGAATTGGACAATGTGTATTTTGTTTCGCCCCAATGAGACGTAACGTGCTACAAATGCAAAGTTACAAATACAAAACATATACAAATAAAGTGATTCGAGTTTTGAGGTAGAGCCCCCCGGCATCTCGCCAGGGCCGGCCTTAAATAATTGGAGGTCCTAGGTGAAGTGAATATGGTGCCCCCTGACATAAGAAAAATATAAAATAAACAGCGAAAATATAAAATTACGCAATTAATTTAAAAAAACAACCTAGTGTAGCCTACTCTACGACACACTGAGGACACAATTTCACTATTTCTTCTCTATAAAAAAATTGTTGAAGTCCTGATCGAGATCCCTACCTATTCGACGATTTTGGCAGGCCTGGAATGCGCTCCTAAATGTCAGCACGATGGTTCCTGATTCGACCCCTGCAACCCCCCGCCATTCACTAGCGGATCCAGAACTTTGAAGTGTGGGGGGGGGGGGCGATTTTTTTTTTTACAAACCCTAATTCTAACGCCCAGTAAGCCTTAACCCTAAGCATAAACGCGCGTACAGCATATGTATATGCCCCGACGCCAAAAGCGTTTTCTTGCATTCTACACTGCAGAAACGCATTCTCGTGACATATACAGCTCATTATTCATCCTATTAAAAATGACCTTTTGAATAATGTTTTACTTAAAAAATATTCTAATATGAATTTACAGGCCTTTACCACATTGCAAATACAACCAATTAGTACTTTAAAATGATAAGATACCCCACAGATTTAGATTAAGGCTTTGGGGATCATCACCGAAAAAAAAAAACGAAAAAAAATATTTAAAAAAAAAACAGCCATGTTGAGGCCTTTCTCTTGACAGCTAGATGGTCTGGGGGAGCGCTGTACGCTTTTTACTTGAAAAATATTCTAATATGAATTTACAGGCCCTTACTACAATGCAAATACAACCGATTTGTTCCTTGAAAAAATAAGATACCCCACATATTTAGATTAAGAATTTAAGGATCGCCACCGAAAAAAAAAATATTCGAAAAATACATTTTGTTCAATAACTTTGTTTAGTTACAGAACTATAATTCAAAGCTTTAAACCAAAAAAAAATTCGGAAGTGGGAGGAGAAATTATAAGTGGACTAATTAGATTCTACTCTAAATTTTTTGCATTTTTAGGATTCAAGTATATATTGTGAGTTATAGTCCCAATTTTTTTTTTCAAATATCAGTATTAGTAAAGGTTGGAAAAATGTGACTATGAAAATAATATTTGCGTTCATAACTCATCTCAATTGTTACTCTTATAATGAAAAATTTCGTATGAATTCTTAATTTTCCAAAACGAAGTCTTTCTTAAAATAACTAAAATTCGTGTGCGATTACATAAACTCTGTCGTCATATTCTGTTTAAAACGTCATGTTTTCATCTGGAAAGGGAAGAGGGCGGTAGAGCGAAAAGTATTAATCCTCGCTCCTTTTCTGATTTCTGCTAATTATTTCATTTGGCATTAACTCAATGAGTGCGGAGCGTCTATCCCATAGACGTTCATACCCTACCTTTGTTTCGTTACATTTTTAAATTAAACTTTGTAACTAACAACAGTGGAACTATTTTTACTTTATAAAAGAGTTCTTCATCCTTTGTTTACATAGAAATAAGAAGCTTTTGGCATTATTTAGACATTTATTTTTACAATGTAAAAAAACGTCGCCATGACTACGCTAGTCCAAGACACACCCACAATGTTTACTACTGAAGAAACTTTATAATTATTCTAAAATTTGTCACAAATAAATAGTAGTAATGAAGAATTTGATCTAGATATATAGATTAGATCCAGGTAAGTATAAATTTAGCGTATTTATAAATTATAATAATTATATCTATATTATTAGTATTTAGATCTATCTAAATCTATCATTGTCAGTAGGCTAGGTATAGAGTGTAGATCGAGATCGACTAGATCTTAGCTTTTATCTCTAGATCTATTATTATTATATATATTATTATTATATTATTATGATAAATAAAAAGAAAGAAAATGGTAGATCTACATCAAATAATCATCCACTGTGGGCATTTTTTGCCCATTTTCTTTTTTTTTAGTATTGTTTATCTGTAAAAATCTACATCATAAATATGCTTGTCCAAAATGTCAGTTGTTAAGAGTAACAAAAAAACTAACACAAATTAATTCCACTTATCTTATTCATGGCAAACCAGTAACACAGACTAAAAACGCAAAATACCTAGGTGTTATAATAAATGAAAAACTGTCTTGGAATCCACATATTGATGAAACTATAAAAAAATCCAACAAAGCATTAGGGTTTATTAAAAGAAATTTCTATAAATCAAATAAGAACATAAAACTAAAATGTTATTTAACCTTGGTTAGGCCAATAATAGAATATGCATCCACCGTTTGGGACCCCTCAACTCTAGAAAACATTAAGAAACTGGAACAAACACAAAATAGAGCAGTGAGATTCATAACAAACGAATATTCACATTTGACTAGAGTAACACCATTAGTAAAATCACTAAATTTAGAAAGCCTTCAGGACAGAAGACTCAAAAGTAAAGTAGCAATTATACATAAAACACTGAACCATAATCTTCAAATACAAAAACAAAATTTAATAAAATACTCTGAAAGACACAAAAATAAAGGCACATTCCTCGTCCCATATGCTAGGACAAATTTGTATAAATACTCCTTCTTCCCTAGTGCTATTAGAGCATGGAATGGGTTGCCTGAGCTAGCCAGAAAAACCAGTGACTTGGCAGAATTTAAGTCATTGGTTAATATGCATGACTAAATGCATGATGCGTAGGACGTAATCACCTTCTTTTTTGAAGTAACGTCTGTATTATATAAGATAAGAAGATAAGATATTGTTTTATTTATACTTCTATGAATTGTAATGATGAAGATCTTGATCAAGATTTAGCATAGGATGAAGCAGACTAGGACATTGTTAGCATTTAGATTTAGATCTAGTATTGCCTTATGCTTAGGCCTTAGCCTTAGACTAGGGCTAGGTCTTGAATGTAGATCAAGGTTGACTAGATCTATGCTTTTTTCTTTACACCTTTGTAGATTCCTATAGATCTAAGCCTAAGATAAATGAAAACAACAGAAATGGTAGATCTAGATCTAAATCCAATATTCATCCACCATGCTGGGCCTTTTTTTGGTATATTTTCTAGCAATTTTTTTAGTATTGTTTTTTGGTAAAAATCATCACCATCAATATACTGTTCAAGTTGCACTCCAAAAGGTTTACTACTAAATAAAAGTAAAATATAAAACTATTCTAAATCCATAAATTATCACAAAGGAACGGTAATAATTATCTATTACATGTCTAAATCTTAGGTAAAATAAATTAGGATTTTTATTGTCCTTCATCTAGTAAGAGATTTAGGCTTTGATCTCTCGCTAGCCTATGTCTTGCACTGGTCTAGTATTAGAATGAAAGATGTTCTAGGCAAATAAAAAGAAGACAAATCTAGATCTATATCCCATTGATTCAAATGTACATAATATTTGAGTGCATTTGGTTGATAGATTTAAAGTAAAGTAGCAATTATACATAAAACACTGAACCATAATCTTCAAATACAAAAACAAAATTTAATAAAATACTCTGAAAGACACAAAGATAAAGGCACATTTCTCGTCCCATATGCTAGGACAAATTTGTACAAATACTCCTTCTTCCCTAGTGCTATTAGAGCATGGAATGGGTTGCCTGAGCTAGCCAGGAAAACCAGTGACTTGGCAGAATTTAAGTCGTTGGTTAATATGCATGACTAAATGCATGACGCGTAGGACGTAATCATCTTCTTGTTTGAAGTAACGTCTGAATTATATAAGATAAGATTTAGTACTGGTATCTATTGTTATTGGTAGTAATGAAAAGCGCAATAATTTTCACTTTTTTTCTGACTTGGCAGAATTTAAGTCATTGGTTAATATGCATTACTAAATGCATGACGCGTAGGACGTAATCATCTTCTTTTTTGAAGTAACGTCTGAATTATATAAGATAAGATTTAGTACTGGTATCTATTGTTATTGGTAGTAATGAAAAGCGCAATAATTTTCACTTTTTTTCTGACTAAAAAACCAGGTAAAAATAATAATATTATCAATGATTCATCATCTTTTATTGACTGTTTTATCACATTTCTTTTTGAAATGCTGTAAATAGTCTAAATATGCTGTTTCAACAGTAATGCAATGAACAAAATCTAAATTTAGGTCTCAAAAGTTCTAAAGTTGTCATCCATTTTTTTTTCTGAGTGTCATATTATTTAGATTATAATTTGAATCTTATATTTAAATAGAAAGATGTTTACATTTTCACATTCTCCATTCATCTACCTTTACTTTGATACCAAATATGTTACTATAGCATCATTGGTACTTAACTAATAAATTTTTGTTTTAACCATGTTTGGAACATTTTCTTTTTTTTTTTTAAAAAGTAGCATTTTTAAAAAAAAAAAAAACACTGCAGTCAATGAGTTAACGAATTCTTCAATATAAGAATTTAATTTATAGCATAAGTTGCTCAGCACGCTGCCATTTTGTTTTCAATGATGTCACAGAGGTGTTACCAACTTAGTATTTTGAGATTTTTTTTGTTACACTTAAATGCTTAAACCAGT
The DNA here is from genome assembly GCA_030265305.1 of Biomphalaria pfeifferi. NCBI lineage: Eukaryota > Metazoa > Mollusca > Gastropoda > Planorbidae > Biomphalaria > Biomphalaria pfeifferi. The sequence continues at coordinate 1,016,118 of JASAOG010000002.1, read as the reverse complement.
TTTTTAAAAATGATTTCCACAAACTTTAAGCCAAGGTTTCCCTTCAACATATTTTGGAGTAAATCCTTTTTTGTTGCTTGGTTTCAGCCAAGAGAGAAATTTTCTGGAAGTAATCTCTTCAACGCTATATAGAGTCTGGTATATTCATAATATTGGGTATATTAATTATCTATATAGTATGTTATACCTAATAGTTTAATTTAATATAGACCTATATAGTAGAGTCACTATTGCGAAGCAGGCATGTTTGCGGAACAGCTTGTCGAAATTAGTTAAAATCTACTTTATTTTGAAAATTTCTGCTAAACTACTGTAACGGTACTGCGCATGGTCCATTTCCCTACATTTCCAATATAAGGGTTTTCCTTTCACAGCAGAAAATTCATTTTGACTCCAGGTTAAAGTTGACAGGTGTGGAATCATCCATTATTTTTCACGTACCAGGAGAACCGCATTGGTCAAGGTTTAAGGTTTTTTAAAAATGATAATGACACATCACCTGCATGATACACCTATTTTTCGGTTTATAAATGAATATGGAAAAACTTCATCTCGTACCCATCTACCAGGAATTTAATTTTTTAAAAATCGGGAGGTGTTAACCCAGTTTTTACCTTTTTAAAGATAGTCACAATTGTGGAACACTATAGATGTCATTTATTTGACATGCGCATTTAGCTTAATATTTAGATAGTGATTTAGATTATCGGAATTTAAATATGAGTTTGTATTAGTATACATAATTTAAAAACATTTAGAGAATAATATTACATATAATATAGATTTTATGATTACCAAACGTCCAGCAAAAAGAGCAGGGCCGGACTTAGGGCACTGCAACCTATGCGGCCACAGTGGGCCCCGCACTTTCATAGCCCCCGCGCTAACACTAGTTGTAAACTATTAAATTAAACCATTTTAACTTATTACAGGGTTTCCACTGCCTCCTGATTTTCCAGGAGCTCCTGGATATTTCCTGAAATTATTAATATATCCTGAAAACTCATAAAAATTGTCATTTTGGGGTGCCATTCAATATGGAAAACACCAATCCTAATCGCGATAAAAAAAAACGGTAATGTCAGCCTTCATTTAATAAAAATAATAAGGCAAATTTTAACCAACACAAGAAAATCCAATACTTTAAAAATATTTACTGTAATAGTCATGCAGTGGCATCTAAATATAAATCTAAATCTATCTCAATCTCTTAAAAAAATCAAAAGCGATATTTTGCTAGTCAATAGTAACTCTAAAAGGCAGATCTGAATGTTTATCGGCTTATTGTAGATGACTGGTAAAGTTAATTTGACCGTGATTTTGTACTTAGTAAAGTATGAACAAAATGCAAAGACGTATTTATTTTCAAACAAAAAAATCTTAATTTTCGCGTAAATATCCTTATCCCTATCCAGGCTAGGCCCCGCGCAATTCGTTTCGCATAGGGCCCTGCAATCTGTAGGACCGCCCCTGAAAAAGAGGACAAATCATAATATCAAATAATATCATATAGGCCTATTTAATATTAATATAACAAAAAAGAATTAAAGAATAGTGGAAAATAAAACCTTGTAAAGAAAATCAGGGTATTGTGACCTCAATTAAATTAAAGAGGTAAAGTATCAATAGTGACAATGTGTTGTCTTAAGCTTTAATAAAATAAAATTAGTGTAAAGGATAAGGAGTTCAAGTATTATAAGACTAATAAATATATGCTTTATATAGACTTTGTTCCGACATTTTTACCGTTCCGCAATTGTGACTTCTTAAAAAATCCTGTTCCGTAATTGTGACTGACCATATCTCAGTCGATTTGAATGTAAAATTTAAATATCTGTTGAAAAACTAAACAATGCGTCTATTTTTATCGGAAAATGGATGGGCAATGCCTAGATACTTTTAGTTTTTACATAGGTCTTACCATTACGGAGCAAAAAAATTAAAACTAAAAGTAGCTGCAAACTGTTCTGCAATAGTGACTCTACCCTATATAGAATCTATACAGAGAGAGAGAGAGGTCAGTGCTAAGAAAAATAAATATTTGGGTTAGTGTGCTTTTATTTACAAAATTATAATTACATTGGAAACGAAACGAAATAAATCTGGCGGGTTGTAATGAAAAACAAAACAAAAAGTAAATCTAGAAGACGTGAAAAGCTAATCTAGAGTTAGATCTAGACTTAGAATCTGTATAGATCAATATTTAGATCTAACCTAAGATGGAATTTGGAACGAAGTCAAGGAAAAAGTTGATTAGTACTAACAAAGTAAAAGATGATAGATACCCACATCATCTTCAGCTTTATACGGACCCTCCTACTGAGACAATATCTCTGCAAGAGTTTGAAGAACTTGCTGTTGAGCGTTTGAAAGGTGTGCTGTGAAATGTGTTGTAGTGTGTAATACTAATTGGTAACTCAGTCATTGAAACGTGTTCTAATTATTTTTTTAGTGTATGTGTCTTATTTTTTCATAGTGTGTGATTTGTGACTGTCAACTGCAAGCTTTTTTTTTAACAACACAGCAGAACTTTTATTTGTCATAAGTATATTATTATAAGGTCTCTCTATCACTATCCACTTATAGTCTAGTTCCAGTTTAGAAATTCACAAAGAAATAGAAAAATTATATGTCAAATGTCTATCAAGATTCTGGATTAACATTATGATTAATCTAGACCAGGGGTGGGCAACCCTTTTCTTTCGAGGGCAGCATAAAAAAAAATTGGGGGTGCTCATGTACTTACATTCTTACAAAATAGAAAAATTCGCTAGCTAACTGTGTATAATGTCGTTTAATTCACATTTATACTGTATTAAATGCATTTACATTTCTTTTTTTTTTTACACTAGCAATAGAGGAAATGCAACAAGAGTTAACGATCTCTGAAACTCATTTTACAAATATTTTTATTTTATCATTGTCTTTTTACATCAAAACATTTCACCACAAATCTACAGTTAGTTGTACTCAATGTAAAGTAATTAACTGTTTACACTCTGCAAAATGTTTTGGAACTGTTGAACTAGCTTACTAGTTGTTATCATTGTGATGCTGACTGCATCGACCTGTTCTCATACTTGTTTACTTTCAAACAAGAAAAAATGCTGGTTCACAGTCTATGTATGTGCACCCAAATATTGTGAAAGTTTAGCAGCAAAGTTTTTTTTATAGTGTGGAAATACAGCTTCTGGCATCCAAAAAAGCCCCTGCGGAAGAAATGGATGATCCTAACTTCTCTTACAGATCATAATTTGCTTCGAGGTATGTCTTCTGGAGCTGAATCCACTTTGGCATTAAATGCTAAGCTGAGGAGATTGAAAACTGGTTCCAAGCTCTTGACATCTTAAAATTTGCTTTCAAATTCCTAAATCAAGGAGCCCAAAATAAATCTTGTACATTTTAGCCATTTCACTAAAATAGTTTCATCTTCCAGCAAAAGAAAATGACAAAACCTGTTTTCCCTTGCTTGCTTTGAGAGATGTGAAAGCTCTGTTTGAAAACATTTATCATGCACATACATTTCAAGTGAAAACAAACCATTGGAACATTTCAAATGTAAAACGAGAAGTCTGATTTCCTCTTTTCATTAGAAATATTAGTAACAAAGTCACAGTCAATGTCCTTCAATGAACATAACAATTTCTTTCTTGAGATTCCATTCTCCTCAACACTCTACCCATGTTAAACCAGCTGATACTACTGTGGTACCAAACATCTGAATTTTTTTTTTTTTCTAAATCTTTAAGTATTTCCCTGAACTGCCTGTGGTTAAGACATCTAACTCTAATAAGTTTGATCACTGAGATAATTGGGTCAATACAATGTTTGATATTCAATGCAGTTTAGAGTTTATGATTGGCATATTGTTTTTTAATTTGTTTTTCTCAGTCAAAGCATGGACTCTGTCAGTTGTTACACTTGCCGTTTTGTTCCATGCCAACTTAACACTTTCAACACAGTTCTTCGTAGTACTGATAAATGAGGTTGTATCTTTGACTGGATGTTTTGAAATAACTTTTTCAATGACTTGTAGGGACAATGTTTCATTAGCCTCTTCATCAGAAGTAATAAAAAGAGTCAGAAGTTTCAATAATATATATATATATAAAAATATTTATTTCTAATATATTTGCATTGTATAATCCGTGAGTACACAGGTCTGACGATACATCGACAAATATATATTCTAGAAAAAAACAAGGTTAACCGTATGATTAGAGACGCAAAAGCTAGTCATATTTTCCAAAAAATCGAAACTTCTAATTCTTCAAAGGAGCTATGCAGGATCACCGCTGAAATGTCAGGGGGAGCAAATAACGAACATTAGCCGTCATCTATCCCAGTATCTGAACTCCCTGATTTCTTCAATAGATTCTTAATTGGGAAGATTGAGCAGATTAGAAATGACATGCCATCCCTCTCATCACACTTCAATCTTTCAAAATTCTCCTTTTTGCGAGTTTCAGCTTGTATCTGAAGATTATGTCAAAAGTACTATTTTAAAGATGCCAAATAAGTCATGTGACCTTGATCTTATTCCAACTTCCTTGCTCCTTGAATGTTTAGATGAGCTTGTACCCACAATTACTAACATTGTGAACTCTTCACTGACTTTAGGCATTGTACCACAGCAATTTAAGCATGCACTTGTCAGGCCTTTATTAAAAAAATCCAATATCAATCTGAGGATGACACACATAGGATTAGGGTTTAGATATACTTAGATTAGATATATTTATTTTTTCATTTAAAATGAACCTTGACATTATGCTTGGATTACTTTTTATATTATTAGCTGTCTGTATTTTATAACAAAATTGTCTTAAGTCACATCATAGAACTGCATTTTTAACTTGTTGCTTTTGCATTTAACTTTTCATGCATTAAAAAAAAATAGTAGTAGAGCCTCTGAGACTTAGAATTCTATATAATTTTTTTTTATCCTTATCAATGCACCCATTTTTATTGATTTAACTTTTATTTTCAGTTCTAAAAGCTGTTGAAACTATTGGGATTACACATCAAAAAGGAACAGAAAAATATAATCAATTACTTGAGAAAGAAATCACTGCTACAAAATTTAAAGAATGTTTTATTAGGAAAAGAAACTTAAGTTTGGTAAGATAATCTTTAAAGTTATATTTTATACTATCTATTTGTTATTTTATTTTAATCATATTATCTGTTGTGAACTGTACGTAAGAAATTAAATTTTATTAATGGTATTCGCGCAATGTTTTTAAACACAATTCTTAGGGTTGATGAAAATATACAAGCTACAGTGATAAAGAAATTACAGCAAATTTAAAAAAAAAAAAAGATTTTGCATTATATGTATGAGAAATAAATATTTGAAATCTTTACGTTTACATGTCTTGTAACTTTGAGTAGCTTTAAGAACAAAATTTCATCATTAAATTTTAAAACGATGTTAAGGAGAACAGTCTTCTTGTTCTACAGTTTTTATGTTTCTTTCTCATTCTTTGAAAGATTTTGGAATAGACTATTCTCTGGGTTGGTTGAGAAGAATGGATTAGGGAAAAGAAAAAATTAGCATTGACTGTAAAAACACCTCATTTTAGTTTGTTTATTTAAGAGAAATCTTCATATAAACATAACAGATATTAAATAGCTAATTAAAAAACAAAGATCTAAACATTTAAAGTTGAAAGGGATTATTGAAATATGTTTTTATGCTTTTTCTTTTTAAGGAAGAAGAAATAGAAAACCGTAAACGAGATCATCTGTCACATTTCATCTTAAGACTTGCTTATTGTCGTTCGTGAGTATTAATAAATTATAATAAGCTTGTTAATATATATATATTAATATTAATATATATATATTATATATATATATATTATATATAAATTCAACACAATCTTTGGCTATCTGGTACTAATTAGAGTTGAGTAGACTCAAAAGCATTATAAGAATCCCAAAGTTCAAAATCCCTAGTCCATTGGGATTCACACTCCAATCAGCCTATCTGGTAAGGAAGCCAATTGGACACTTTACCACCACGCCTAATAAGTTTTTCAATTGCCTGTACATTGTGTTACTTAATACATTTGAGAAGTTTGCACTAAAACAATTAACATTTTTTTGGCAGTGGAGAAGAATCATGAAAAAATGAAATAACTTATGTCATGAACCTAGAAAGTTGTCAGTTGGCTTCATCTGCTTTTCTCAACCCTTGTTCCCCAATGTAGCAATGATTATACTTTTAATTTCTGCAGTGCTTCCCATCTTTCACTCCTCTCACGTCTGCACACTAAACATGTGGCATGTCTGCTGCTTAGGAAATCTAGGAGTACCCTCAATGCTGTTCATTTCTATAATAGCATGATAAAATTTATTACAAAGCTTAATAATCAACTCACTCTATCTGTCTGTCTGGTAAAAAGTCTGATTCTCAGATCAAGTTGAAACTTTGCACAATAATTCATTGACAATAGGCAAAACATGAATCAATAAAAAAAAAATTTACCAATCTGTCAATTAATTACTGGTAATTAATTATTTTGATTGATGTCATTAATACCAGTAAAAATCCTTTAGCATCCACAGATATGGCTATTCATGTAGGGTTTTGACCCCTTAGATCAGTAGTTCCCAAACTGTCGTCCACAGAAAGATGAAAAATGTATACAATTAAAAAAAAAACTTCTTTACTAAATCCTGTTTATCCAGGCGGATAAATTGAATGATAAATCAACCCTTAACTTATTTAATACTGGATAGCCCAAGGAATCAATTAAATGCCAAAACCTTGTAATTATTCAAACAGAAGGGGGGAGGGGCATTGATTGTGTAGGTTAATGACTATAAATCATTATTTCCATTTTTATTCTCAAAAGTTTTAGATATGGCCAAAGGTTAAAGTTTAGTTGCCAACTTCAAATTGCAGTTTCCATTAGCAGTTGGCTATTTTATGCATGCACAAATGTTGAAAATAATGTTTTAAAATAATAATCAGAATATTTTTTAAGTGAATTTATCATATTTTTTGTTTGTTTGTTTGCAGAGAAGATCTTCGTAGGTGGTTTCTATTACAGGAGCTGGACTTGTTCAGATATCGTTTTCAGCTAGAGAGCAGCCAAAGTCGTGTGGAGTTTTTAGCGTCTAATAATCTAAAATATAAACCTGTATGTATACTATATTTTATATGTTATTACAAATATTCAAAATAATTAATTTTGCTTTTTGTAAAAATAGATTTAGATTTGTATGTGAATAACATTGTTGTTATAAATCATTGTTTTGGCTTAAGATGTTTTTATTTGCTCATTATGCTACATTTCATGTCCTTTTCTATAAGTTGAACATCTCAAATTAATGTTTAGCATAACAATAATAATAATAAAAAAATTAATTATCAAATCTGTAGGTTAAGGCTGATATTTAGTTTAAAAACGTGAACAAATTTGCTTCAAAGGAAAACTTTACCAATGGTTTAGAAACTGAAGCAACAATAAAAAAAAAAAAGCAATTAATTTATTAATAAATACAAAAGGTAATACTTTACTTACTAATAAGATCTTTTGTTTACATTTTGTATATTTGTTGCTTCTACCATTAACAGGTTGAGAAAGATGAGCAGGAAGAGGTAACTAGAGAAATGGATGGCTTGGATCATCTTACTAACAGCACTAACAAAGAATTTTATAAGGTGATTTTTTTTACAAAGCTTATATCAACTCTGTCTGTCTTTATGGTAAAAAGTTTGTACACTTTATTTCTCCCACACCTAATCTCGGATTAGGCAGAAATTTTGCACAATTATTTATTGTATCAGACAACACAAGAATCAATGAAAACAAATTGAACAATTAATTAACTAACTATTGGTAATTAGTTATTTTGCTTGGTACCTTGAATAAAGGAAAAAATTGTACTTGACATGTGGTGGTATAATTTATTAGTCCCCTTGAGGACTCTTTGAGCCCTGAGTAAACTTTTTTTGTTTTTTTTGGCATTAAAACAAAACAATCATGTAAACATTCACCAAGATACCCCCTTATTCCCTCCCCCTTTTACAACTGTGCCAGACTAGTGATAGGATCATAGCATATTGAGAATGCAAAAAGCTAAACAGAAATAATTGGTAAAAATATTTCTAATTGCACAGATTTACTATGTTTAGGTCAATCATGAATATAATTATATAACTCATCCAAACTAATTGATACAATTACACTTAATATAAGCTTTTTGTTATTGTTTTTTTTTAAATTATTTTTTTGTTTTGTTTTTTTTAATGGTTCTCTCTATTGTACTATTTAAAAATATTTGTGAACTTTAATTTGATACTCTAACAAAATCCAGGTTCCTTTTACTGAAGCTCTGGATCTTGTCAGAAATAGAAAAGTGTTTCTGCGTGATGGTTATGCTTATGTTCCTCAAGAAGACTTGGTATCAATATTACTATCATTGTTCAGAACCCAATTGTCCCATGCCTTGGTAGTAAGTAAAATCTCATTTACTTTTTTTCATTAAATAATTCTGTTGGAATAAATGCTGCAAACTCTAATGGGGAACAAGTTGCTAGGTATCTAATTGGTTAAGGGAAACATGACTATATGTATTATTTGAGAACATAACCACTAATGCTTTGTAGAAGACAGTCAGTGGTAAAGAGCTCAATGTATCTAGGTTTTAAGCTTGCCACTATTGACATATTCAGTTACTGAGTTTTAAATTTATGTCTTAGCTTCTTACTAAATCAAAAATTCTAGAAAGATGAAAACATGTTACAGTTTTTGTATTTTCACTCAAATATTATATTTTTATTTTTAAAATGTTTTTCATTTTTTAGGAGATAAGAAAAGTTCTTTCCATACTGCCATAGAAAAGATTCTAAAACATTAATATTAAATGTTCATACCTATACCCAAATGTTCATACCTTTACCCAAATGTTCATACCTATACCCATTAAGATGATTGGCATTTCTCACAGGTAACATCAAGGGCATTGCCAAATATGGAAGAAGATGGCAGGTTATTGCCAATGCTCTGTGGACTTAGTAAACGTTATTTGGGACAAGATTATGGTGTGAAGAAACAAAATGTTGGTGTAGTAACAGCAGAAATGATAGAACTGGTAAGCATGCAATAGGCATATGTAGATACAACTGGTAAGCATGCAATATGCTTATGTAGATAGAACTGGTAAGCATGCATAGGCTTATGTAGATAGAACTGGTCTAAACCTAAAAAGAAACACCAACTTGAAAAATAACTCTGAAATCCATGATACATCATAATGAATCTCCACCTGGGATGAAAGCTCTCTTCCTTCTATAAGAGACCATATTGAAAATTTAATTTAAAAAATCTGACTACATTTCAGCAGAGCTCAAGGAAATAGTCAACTGTTTTCTACAAACTCACTATCCTAGCAATCAGTGGATCAGAGTTTACACGGATGGCTCATTTTATAAAGCCACCTTAAATGGAGGAGCTGGAAGGCTCATCGAATAGCCCAATGGAGAAAAACTGAAAAAATCTATTGCAACTAGAGAGCTCTCTGATAGTCACAAAGCAGAAAGGGAAGCACTAGAACTAGCTGCTACCATGCTAGCAAATCATTCAAGTACCCCACACAGTCAGATTGTCTTTCTAACCAACACAAAAACAACCCTCCAAAGCTTGGAAAACTCTGATTCGTCCTATATTAAACGACTCAGGACAGCACTTATAAAGCTCAACAACAACAGCAAAAAAAACTTATTCAATGGATACCAGCACATATAAAACTAGAAGGTAATGAGAAGGCTGACACAATTGCCAAGTGTGGGAGCACAAACTCACAATTAAACATAGCACTCTATCAGAAGAAAGGAAGAAACTAATAGTAAATAAAAAAAATGAGAAATGGACAATCTCTCATCCAAATCACAAGAAAGATGATGCTTATTATAAGCTATCCTGACAAGATCAACATCTAATCTTTTGACTCAGGACCGGACACAAAAGAATGAGACAACATATGTACCAGAAGCTCAAAATTAGAACCAGTGAAATCTGCCCATGTGGAGTGTCACCAGAGAATGCTGACCATGTCCTTCAAAACTGCTCTCTTTACCAAGAGGCCAGCAAAAGACACTGGCCCCAAAACACCCCAATAGAAAGAAAACTTAATGGAGAGCTTCCTGATTTTGAAACTACTGCGCAGTTGATCTCATATATTAGTCTAGTCATCTGAACACTCCAACATAAAAATGAGGAAGAAGAAGATAGAACTGGTAAGCATGCAATAGGCATATGTAGATAGAACTGGTAAGCATGTAATAAGCAAATGTAGATAGAACTGATGAGCATATGATAGACATATTTGGATAAAATAGTTATCTTATTTCTTTATTTATACTATTCAGATTTTTATACTTGATAAATTTTTTTATTTATGTTTTACAGATCTACTACATATCCCTTGCATGATTTTCTGGGTCACTGATTAAAACAATTATTTTTGCTTTTACTTTTCAGCTGTCAAAAAAATCATTTCCCCTGTGCATGCAAAATATTCATGCATCATTTCGTCAGACTCATCACCTACGCCACGGTAGTCGTTTACAGTATGGGTTGTTTCTGAAGGGAATAGGTCTTTCACTTGAAGAAGCCATGAAATTTTTCAAAGCAGAGTTTACAAAAAGTATGGATATTGATACGGTATGAATTTAACATCCAATCATTTTTTTATATTATTTTTTTAAAATAATATACTCTTAACATTATCTTTTATTTTGTCTTTGTCATAGTTAGATGCTAGATTTTTTTCTTTTTAGTTTGACAAAAAATATTCCTACAATATTCGCTATAATTATGGCAAAGAAGGCAAGAAAACAGATTACACACCTTATGGTTGTATGAAGATTATTATGAACAACCCACCAGCCATGGGAGATGCTCATGGTAAGAACATTTACTCATTCTGTAATCTTAGAGAAAAAAAATGCATCTTTCAAAAAACATTTAAGTTTCAATTAATTTCAAAAACATGCAAAATACTTTGAAAGTTGTCCTTTGAGAACTCAAGTTCTTTAAGAAATGTTTTATAAAGTTCCCATTTTATTGCAATCAATTTTGACTAGTGTCTTGTGGCCATAATAAATAATTCTATTGGTTGCCTTCTCTCTAACATGTCTTATAAAATCAGTTTTACTAAAAGATTGTTTCGCTCAAGGAAAAAGTCTATCCAGGGAAAATCATATATTTTATATTACAGGCATTATTCATTTTTTTAATGAAATTTAGGAAAATTTTAATAATATACAATAAAGTACAACTTGGCTTCTTGAAGAAATAGTCAGTCTGAAAACTAATGATGTTATAACGGGTTAAAAAACACACTAGTTACATTGTAAAAAAATGACCAATTAGACTTAGAGTTAAATCCTCCCGCGCCGTTCTGTGCATTGGGTGGCAAGCTGTCTCCACAAAGATCTGTCATTAGCAATGTCCGTAGCCTCCTCCCACCTGGTATCCACTATTCTGAGGTCCTCCATGAATGTGTGGCGCCAAGTTATACGAGGACGTCCCTGTTGGTGCTTCCCTCGTATTGGCCTCCATGTCATCGCAGCTTTTGGTATGCATAGTTTCTTTTGTCGTAGAACATGTCCCCCAAACCTCATGGGATGCTCTGTCACAACCTCACTAAATGTTCGACTCCCAGTTTGGCAAAGGATTTCCTTGTTTGAGACCTGATCTGTGTAACTGACTCCCAAAATCCATGTCTGTTGAGCCACATTTAGTCTTTTCTCAATTTTGACCGATAACTTCCATCTCACATGCATATGTTGCAGTTGGGATGACGATTGTGTTGAGAAAATGTATTTTTGTCTCAAGTCCAATGGTTTGGCTTGTCCACATAGGCTGCAGCCTTTGGAAAATGCTCTCTGCCTTTCCTATTCGGCACGCTGCATCATGGTAGGCATCCCCATCATTTGTTATGATGCTGCCAAGATATGTGAACTTGTCTAACTCTTCAAGCTTTGACTCACTTTGCCTTATATCCCACTTGCAAAATTTTAGTCTTATCCAAGTTTATGCGGAGGCCAATTTTGGGTGACTCTCTATCTAGGCTCTCTGTCATTTCTTGTATGCATTTATTTGTAGCCTCGAGTAGTGCAACATCATTGGCAAAGTCCAAGTCTGTCATTCGGTTTTGTTCACTCCATGGAATACCAAAGGCAGTCTGGTTCATTGATCTCCTCATTATGTAGTCGATGGCTAGGAGAAAGAGGAAGGGAGATAAAGATAAGATGCACCACTGTCTCACACCAGTCTAGATGCTAAAAAATTTGGTTGTTCCTTCTTCTGTTTTAATGCAGCAACTACATTGACTGTATAGGTTGCAGTCTAAGTTGCCCTTTTGGGAAGCTTTCCATTCACTCCTTTTTGCCAGTCCTCAGGGTCTTAAGAAGTTCTCCAACATAGATTTAATAGATCAGTCATTCTGTTAACAATGCACTGCCCCCATGTTTTAGCATGGTAACCTCCTCTGCAGTTATTGGGTCTGTCTTGACCTTGAGATTATTGTCCAGAGAGGGATCCTTGAATGTGTAAGTCAGGTCTGGTGACGGTTGGTTAAGGGTCTTTTTAAAGTCTTTCATTAGCAAAGTTTTGCCTTGCTTGTCTTTTATTGGTGCTCCATGTCCACTCTTTGCTCCAGTGAGATCTTGGACATTACGATGGAGAGTCTTTGTGTCATTTCTGCATGCAGCTGCTTGTGCCTCTTGACCCTTCTGTTCAATCCAGTCCCGTTTATCTTGCCGGAAGTTTCTCTTTACTTTCAGATCTGCTTCCCTATAGGCTTCTTCCTCTAGGCTGCGATCCTGTGTTTCATTTTTCTGGTCTCGTCAACATTTAGCATCTTTCCTCTCATCGATCATTTTCCATGTTCTGTCTTGTTTCCACCGTTCCTTGTATGAACCTCGCCTCCTTCTGATGACTTCTTCCACGTACTAATATTTTACTGTAATTAAGTGAACAGATTTTGGTGGATTTAGAATACTAACAACAAGCAATTATACATTGTATTGATCAAGCTCTTCATTGTAGTATTATAAAAAGTTAATTTGTTTTTTCCTATGAAATATAAACATCTCATAATTTTTTATTTTTGTAGGATGTCCTTTCAAACATTTTGAAGCAGAATTTCTTCGGCAGAGACTTTCTTCTTTAGGAGTATCTAAAGATGGTGTAGATGTTGTAAGTTTAAAGCCTGAACTTTATATTTAAGTAATGTCAATTTAGTCATTGCCTTTAGAGGGATGAAATCCATTTAAAAAAAACAACATATATTGCAATAATTATGTTATATATATATAACAATAACTTCTAATGAATAACAAAAATCTTTTGTATCTTCTTATATTGCAAAGAGAAAAATTTGAAGCAACCCATTACCGTTTAATAAAGTGTTTTCTTTAAAATAAGCCAACTAGTAATTTGATTGTCTGATATAAAGGTCACTGAATGTCATACTCTAATGTTTTGTCTAGTGTAATACTGAGTTGTTGTTTTTTTGTCAGGTGATGAAATACACTAAAGGTGGTCACTATCAGGTTGCATGTGCTAAATTATTTGAATTGACACATGGAATCAATGATACAAACAGTGAAGTGGAAATGGTTATACAGCATCCAAATCAATATTTTGAAAATAGTCAAAAATTACTAAATGGTAAGTCTTGTATTTTTGTTTACTTTGTTTCCACTATAACATGTGACTAAGATGTCCTCTAAAGTTGTGAGTTCTGGCAGCAGCCATTTCCTTCCCCTTAAGAATGGATGTGCTAGTGTAAGGTTTTGTTTGTTGACTTTCATTTCTTGACTTTTTCCTTACTTACATGTACATGTTCCCAATGGCTGTCTGTTGGTTAGTCTTATAACAATTTGTTCCAATTAACTGGCTGTTAAGTTTTATTTTATTTCTTTTGTTGTCATTTTGTAGGCTCACAAAATGTGTGCTAGTAGTCGTTCCAAACAATTGTAGTTACACAATCTTTTGAATGATTTTTTTTTCTGTTCTTGTTCAGGTCCTGTGAAAACTGCCAAGACTGTAAAGATTGTCAGCAGTCAACAAAACAGTCAAGCATATGTTGCCAATGGTTCACAAGTAGATGTCAAGACAGAAGTCATGGATGATGAAATGGGCGATGATTTGGATCTAAATGATGAAGAATTGAACATGATGACATGACATAACTGATGCACGATATTTATATATAAATTAATAAACCTATCATTCTCTAGAGATAAAATCTTCAGACAGAAACAGTTCATCCTGTTAATGTATCCTACATTGAAACTATGTAATATTGGGCCTAAAGTGAGGTCTTGCTTAGTTCTTATTAGTTTGACTCATACACCAAACAAAATCTACAACCTGAAGACATGCTTGTATTATAGGCATTGATTCAGGTAGGACATAGGAGGGTTGTTGGCTATTTGGTCAGACTATGTTACATATATATTGAAGGTTATCTACCTTCCTGATTCAGTAATTTGGTTTCACTTGGTAACTGAACATTGCTTGAATACCAAAAGTTAGCAGGGGCAGGAGATATTTTTAGTGACGAGGTTATGTATATATATTCTACTTTGATTCTAAACCAAAAGTTATTCTCCATTGTTCTATTTATTTGTATGCAGTTCACACAGATGAGAAATATTTTATTTTTTTTTGTGTAATTTGTATTTGTTGAACAAATAAAATGCTATTTGCTAAAAGAAGCTTCATTTGTGTGTGTGTGCTGGAGTTATTTTCCTTTGTAAAGTGCCAATACTGTAACACAATTACATGCTGAATTCTAGTCTTTTTAATAGAGGGCCTGTAACATTTAATTGATCTTAAATTACATCAAATTGATTTGCATATATATCTAGTTAAAAATGTTGCTTCCATTAAAAAAAATAATTACATCCTTTGTGAACCTAGTTGTCAATGTTAATTAGAGACTTCAGCCCTGCTAAGTCATTGATAGTCTCTGGCTGGGTCAAACAATCCCTTGCATACTCTAACATCTAAATGCACCAAAAAATGGATTATATAAATTTGTCTTGACATGATGTAAAAAGTGTACCTTTTGTTGTTGAATCTTTCTTAGTATGTGTGTTTTTGTATTTAAAGTTAGGGCTAATTGTTTGTAGTATTGGAACTCCATTATTGTTTTCTTCTGTCCTGTAGTCTCTCTTAGTTAAGTAATTGGACTAATGGTATTACTCACGCACCCTGTTGTCAAATGTGAATATTCCTTAGATAAAAGTCTCACTGCTCTCTTTTGCATGTGCCTTTGTATTTAAGATTGTGCTATCCCAAACAAAGGACATACGTTCTAATACTATTGTATCCTTAAATAGTATTGTAGTTTTTACCCTTGTTTGATTAGTAACTTTCCAGTTAAAACTTTTTGGTATTTTGATTTTTTTGCTGGATTTATCGGCATCCTTTGACAAGATAATGGAACATAAAGATGAATGAAGAAACTAAAAATAAATTTTTTTAAATGTTTCGAAACTAACGCTGGCAAACAAAAGATAGTCAACTTATTGTTAGATTGCTTCAAATTTAAGAACAGAAACCAAAGTTTGATATTGAGTTGGGGAATTCCCTTTTTCTGTGTTTTAATTCTTACTTTGTTGTAATGCTGGGGTTGGGGGTATCTATTGTCGTAAGTTCATGCTGGTGTAAATGTTTATGATTTGATAAACAGACTAAGTAATACGCTATTTAGATTATAGTTAAGTTTATCTACGCATTTTAATTTATTATTATTTAAATGTTAATTTTAAATAAAACGCAAAAGCTTAGCATTCAAATAGAATTCTTTAAACTTTTTGTTCAACACTATAAGCATTGACAAAGTAGGTCGTGAGGAAAACTCGCTAATCTACAGATACGTATTTCTCCATAAGTTTGATAGAATTGCCTCCAGATAAAAGTATTATAATGTTCTACTTTGAATGACATTTTCAAATGAGATCTACTTTTCACCTTGTGAGTTTTGATACACAGGCAATATCTTGTTAAAAAGTTGGGGGGAGAACAAGTAATTTACTCTGTATTCACCCGTCACAAAATAGCAGGGCCGGACTTAAACATTGTAAGGCCCTATGCGAAATGGATTTTGCGGAGCTAAGTTTGGGTAGGGATACGGATAATTACGGTAAGTGAAAATTAAGAGTTTGTATTTAATAAATTCGTATTTTATTCATTCTTTACTACATACAGATTACGTGTAGCGAAGTCATACAGTATATCTTAAAAATTATATTTCCTACATTGATCACGCTCAGTAGCAAGGATTACCAAATGTTTCAATCTATCTACGAGAATTGTTGACCTCAAGTAATTCTTCATTAGTTTGAGGCGCGATAAGCTTCTTTCACCAGATTCCACAATTACGGGTATTGCATAATGCTGTTTTTTTTATCGCGCGTATGTTGGCATTTTCCAAATTGAATAATGACAATTTTGTCTATATATTTCAGGAGATTTGTATGAGTTTTCAAAAGATTTTAATAATTTCCGAAGATTGCCAGGACTTTTTCATATATTTTGCAATTTCAGGAGCTCCTGGTAAATCAGGAGGCCGCGGGAAATCTGTTATAAGTTATAAAACGGTTTAATAGGTGTGGGGTCCACTGCGGTCGCATAGGTTGCGGCATATGTTACGTCATGGGTTGACTAGCTGTAAATAAAATACCAACCCTTGCCGAAAATGAGGAAATCTTTTAATAGTTTTGTGAAACCAACGATGAGCAACGTGAATTTGTTGAGAAACAGATTCGTCGGTTAGCGATGACTTAGAGAATGCTAAAAATATTTGTTTTTCATGGAAAGCATCAAACGCAAATGAATGAAACCAACCTCCGACTGTAAAGAAAAAATTGACTTCCAGGTACATTGATTTTTTTTCTTTTATTACGATATTAAATCTTTTCTAATGGATTTTACAATCTCGCATAACTTGTTTTTTGATGCATTACTACCTAAGGACATCGATGCCAATTCATCTAACAATGCTCTACGAAGAAATGACGATTCGCTTCTAGGATGCATTAAATTTAAAAATTAAAATATAAATGACAATTTTTTTAAAAATCTGTTACTAACGTTCAAATTGCGTTGCAGACAAAAAAGATTTACAAAATGATGTCTTCAGTAAAAAAAGAATGTTAACATAGGTGGCACAATAGAGATATGGCTGCACTTTTGAATGTTCCTGCAACATTCCAAAACTGTGGTCGAAAATGGAATTAGTTTTAGTTTTTCCCTCAACCTACAAAATGGTTCAACTGGAGTTAGGGTCTGCAAAAAAAACGTAACGAGTAAGCAAAGAAATAGATTGAATGTTTCCACTAGAAAAGACCTTCAACTTTCTTTGTATAACTTAAAGCTTGACATTTTTAATATTGTTAGACTGCAGTATGCACACTGCTCACACTAGCTTTATTTTTTTATGAATTGAGCCATAATAGCCTAATATTAATATAAAAATCAAAACTAAATTTTCCATTAAACCAAAAAATAGTAGGCCCTAATACACAATAACTTAAAAAAGGTTTATTCAAAAGAAATGAAAGAAAGTCATGACAACGACAATTTTTTATAGTAGTTATAAAATAAACGATTTGAAAAATTAATAAATGATATTTCATTCTAATTTGCATTCTCTTTTTAAATACTACCAACCGGCATTTTAAACCACTTCTTTGCCGATGTCTCACAGCTGTACAATTGATCAGCTCTCCAAAAGTTTTCTTACCTAGCAACACAAATCAGAACGGTTGAAAGTGTGTGCATCTGGATGGTTCAAAATAAACTCAAGAGGATTTAAAATTGGCGCTAAAAAAAAACTACAAAAGTATAGAGAGTACAGATTCACTTATCATCACAAACTGCTAGGTTCCTTAATTTTGTCCAATGTTGGAGTTTTCTTAGACTCCACTCCGCCTTTTGACTCACACACATCTCTGCAAGGGCCTCTCTCTGCGTCTTTGCAGATTAGACGTGATACGACAATACTTGACAACGTAGTCCTCAAAAAAGCTAGCTATTTCATATGCATAGACCGAAGGTTTAGAACTCTCTCCCCATCGATCTCAGACAAACAACATGATCCTCTACATTCAAGGAGAACATTAAAACCTATCTGTTCAAAACTTTTTTTTTGTATTACTTTGTCATTTTAACTCTCGTGTTTATGTTTGTATATCACAGCGCCTTGAGCCTACATTACGATTATAACATAGTTTTATTACACACACACATATATATATATATATATATATATATATATATGTATATATTTTGAAAGAGAGAGAGATGGGGGGGGGGGGGGCAATCTAATATATATAGCAGAAAGAAAGGTGTATGTATCTATGTCCCGCATGGAAATCAAAATCGTTTGACCAATCTTGATAAAAATTGGCATAAATGTTTCTTATCTTATCTTATATTCATTCATTGGCCTCCTTCAGTCGTAGGACGACTTTGGTTCATCTCAGAAGTGAGTTGAAAGCCTGGGCATTGTTTATGGTCGGAACGATGTCGCCCACACAGCAGTTCCCCCCTCTCCGCGCAGCTGATGTGACCAAAGGAACGGAGTATCCAGTACAGTTTGGGATCAGTAGCGCCGCAGGATCTGCCAGGCTGTAGAACGGTGTGCCACAGTCTGCCTAAGGGTCACCAGCTCCTGATTTTTCCTCAGGGTTGTCTCCCGAAGCCTTTCCCCTGTTTGGGTATAGCCGCAGGGCAGCGGAGGTTTGGATTCAGAGTTTTCCTTCTCCTAGATGGGTAGCCAACCAAGGCTAACGAGCCCCTTCTGCCCGAAGCTTACTGGGTTAGGCGCCAGTTTCTCGCCTTTGTCCCTTCTCCTGTCTGTGGTAACGGTTTCGCCAGGCTCAGTAACTGAGCCACACGTGAAGGCCAGGAGTTGGACTGGTTGTCAGAGGCTATTTGAGACGCATGCCATTGGAAGCACTTTGTAGGTAATGATGGGCTTAAGACCATTACCACTTCCGGCGTTAACAACCTTGCGGTTATATACTACAGACGTTACTTCAAAAAAGAAGATGATTACGTCCTACGCGTCATGCATTTAGTCATGCATATTAACCAATGGCTTAAATTCTGCCAAGTCACTGGTTTTCCAGTATTGTATGTTTAATGTCCCTTCCACAACTGGAAGGCCTTGAAAATAAAAAGAAACAATAAATTTATCTCTATTTCAAAAAACTAAATTAGCTTTCACTTTAGACTTAGACTTAACTTAGGCATTGTAAACCTTAAACTAGATTTAGACGATACCTTTAAAAACTAAAATCAACAACAGTCATCATGAAATTGCTCTGGCTATTTATCCTAATAATTACTTAATACACACTAGCTGAACATAGAACTAGATCTACCTTAGTCAACACTAAACTTTAAAAGGAAACAACAGTCATAATCAATCATCACACTCTAGATCAATGCAACTTCAAAAATAACCTAACATACACATCCATAACATTAAAGAAGATCACCCATCACAAATGGAAGTTCTCAATCAGACACAGCAGAAATAAATACCTATCACTGTTAATATTAATAGGAGGAGATGTAGAGTCAAATCCTGGGCCTAGATCTAAAGATAGATGCAACATCTGCAAAAAAGTATGCACCATGAAACAGAAAGCCATTCAATGTGACACCTGCGATGAATGGTACCATGCATCATGTCTCCATATGAATACACCTGTGTATTATGCCTTAGGCAACAAAGACGCATCATGGCACTGTGTACTGTGTGGGTTACCTCAGTTTACATCAGGACTGTTTGATTTCTTTGATGCAGACACTTCTAACCCATACAATATCCTAAACACCATCCCAAACCAAACTCATCAACCACTAGCCAGATCCACTCCTGTTAAACCTAAATCTACTAAAATTAATACAACAGCCTCACTAAACAAACCTACTAAAGAAGTAATACCAAAATACCTTAAACCCTTACTAATAAATTTTCAAAGCATTAGGAACAAAATAGCAGACTTAGAAATTTTATTAGAATGTGAGAAACCAGACATAATTGCAGGAACAGAAACTTGGCTACATCCTGAAATTTATAATGCAGAAATTTTCAATAGTAATTATGAAATTTTTAGAAAAGATAGGGCTGATAATCATGGAGGAGTTCTTCTAGCAATAAAAAACACTCTTATAGCAGAAGAAATTACCTTACCTAACTCAAAAAATATAGAATCAACATTTTGTAAAATTAATACCACCTCTACATCCCTAATAATAGGCAGCATTTACAGACCACCAAATTCTAGTTTAGAATACATGCAGGAACTATGTAATCAGATTACTACACTTAAAGAGACAAATAAAAATGCAGTTTTTTGGATTATGGGTGATTTCAACCTACCTGATATAAATTGGAAAACACTAACCATAAATAAACACCAGAACCTTAAGGACATAAATGAGCTTTTCATAGAAACTTTACACAACCTAAGTTTAGATCAAATCATTAAAAAGCCAACTAGATTAAACAACACATTAGATCTCTTCTTAACCAACAGACCTGGATTAGTAGTTGATTATGATATTATCCCTGATCTATCAGACCATGAGATCATAAAAATACACAGTCAGATAAAAACAGTAGCCAATACAAAACCTAAAAGAAAAATATCATACTCTCGAATAAATGTAACCTAACACAACTACACCAAGCTGCATTAAACTTTCAACAAACATTCTTATTAGAAAAAGACATTAACCAACCAGCCGATGACCTCTGGAATTTCATTAAAAACCATCTTAAAAGCATTATAGAAAATCATATACCAACTAAATACACATTAAACAAAATAAATAAATGCTGGTTTAATAATAGACTAAAGAAGCTTTGTAAACAGAAGGAAAACCTATATAGAAAATTTAAAGAAACTAAGGCAGAAAGAGTTTACAAAAAGTATATAAAAATTAAACACTTAACCCAAAAAGTAAGCAGAGAGCTGCAGAGTGAATACATAAACAATGTAATATCTAAAGATAACAACAAAAACCTATGGTCATACATTAAGTCTAAGAAAATGGAAACAACAGGCCTAGCGCCATTAAAAGATGAACATAACATAATAAATGATAATGAAACTAAAGCAAACATCCTAAACAAATACTTTGCATCAGCATTCTCAGCCCCAGGAGACAAAGACATATTACTGAATTTGAACCAAGTAGACAACATAGAAGATATAGCAGTACAAGAAAATGGAATTAAAAAACTAAAGAATTAAGCAATGAGCTAGCCCCAGTGTTCAAAATACTCTTTCAGGCTTCACTTAACCAGGGCAGAGTACCAAAGGACTGGAAAGAAGCTAATGTCACCCCCCTATTTAAAAAAGGAGAAAAATCTGACCCAGGAAACTACAGACCAGTATCACTTACCAGCATCACATGTAAAATCCTAGAACACATAATATGTAGCAACATCATAAACCACTTAGGCAAACAAAATGTCCTCACACCATACCAACATGGCTTTAGGAAATATAGATCATGTGAAACACAACTAATAGGACTAATTGATTTTTCTAAAGGTTTAGATAATAGTGAACAAATAGATGCTATCTTACTAGATTTTTCTAAGGCTTTTGACAAAGTTCACCACCATAGTTGCTTAAAAAATTAAAATATTTTGGCATTAATGGTCCACTGCATCAGTGTATTAAAGATTTTCTGATAGGGAGAGAACAAACTGTAATAATAAATGGCTCTAAATCAACACCGATAACAGTAAACTCGGGTGTACCTCAAGGAACAGTCTTGGGTCCACTACTTTCTTTAATTTACATAAATGATTTACCAAATTGCATTACTTCAGGAACAAAAGTCAGATTATTTGCAGATGATTGCATAATATATAGAACAATAAAAACAACACAAGACACAGATATTTTACAAAGAGAATTAGATGAATTACAGAAATGGGAATCAAATTGGAGCATGTCTTTCCACCCAGAAAAATGTCAGTTGTTAAGAGTAACAAAAAAAAACTAAAACAAATTAATTCCAATTATCTTATTCATGGCAAACCAGTAACACAGACTAAAAACGCAAAATACCTAGGTGTTATAATAAATGAAAAACTGTCATGGAATCCACATATTGATGAAACTATAAAAAAATCCAACAAAGCATTAGGATTTATTAAAAGAAATTTCTATAAATCAAATAAGAACATAAAACTAAAATGTTATTTAACCTTGGTTAGGCCAATAATAGAATATACATCCTCCGTTTGGGACCCCTCAACTCAAGAAAACATTAAGAACCTGTAACAGACACAAAATAGAGCAGTGAGATTCATAACAAATGAATATTCACATTTGACTAGAGTAACACCTATAGTAAAATCACTAAATTTAGAAAGCCTTCAGGACAGAAGACTCAAAAGTAAAGTAGCAATTATACATAAAACACTGAACCATAATCTTCAAATACAAAAACAAAATTTAATAAAATACTCTGAAAGACACAAAGATAAAGGCACATTCCTCGTCCCATATGCTAGGACAAATTTGTACAAATACTCCTTCTTCCTTAGTGCCATTAGAGCATGGAATAGATAAGATAAGATACATTTTTTAACTAATCGGGTAAACCTGTTTTTACATTATTTTACATATAATATGAATATGTCGGCTAAACGGGTAAACCCATTTTCACACAGCTTTTATTTTTATGACAAAATCCAAAATAATGTGAAGGGAACATTCTCCATGTTAGACATAGATCGAAATTTAATCCACTAAATCAGTAATATCCTAATAAAGATCTGCAGGCCGCGGGTCATAATCGGCTAGTGTAGATATATACGTAACAAGTGAGTGATTTTGTGTGTGTTGTAATGTCCATGAGATGTGATACAGAAAGATAGTTCATGAAATGATTGAGATATTCTCAAAATGACACGAAATGAATGAAGTAGATCACGTGACCATTGCGTCAAGAAAAAGATTAGACCTCCTACAAAACGATAACTAATCTTTTTTTTAGATTCCAAGAAAATTAATTAACTATCACAACTTTTGTCTTAAAAAAATTACAAGTAATTTGATTATTAAGTGTACTAGTCACGTGACACTACGTGGTGATTTGTTCAACAATAATTTAAAAAGACATTGAAATGAAGTTTAGAAAAATATTTATCTAAGGTTATGTTATGCTCAGTGAAAAGCAATCTAAGGTTGACATATTAATGAATGGGTTGAAATGTTAAACTAACTTTTCTTTGATACAAATTGTGTACAAGACGACCCAACATAATACCTTGACAACCTCTTACTAAATCTTTTACCCCTCCCCCCATCACACACACACAAAGTAAGAACACACTATTTTTTTTTTTTTAATTTTGCTCTACTTAGAGCATGAATTCTGTCGGTAACTTCCTTTTTTATTATTTTGATTTTTCCTTTCATTATTAGCAGTATCTCTTTCATTTCCAACCGAAGTTTCTGGGAAAACCCATAACATTTGTTGACATCCATCCATTTCATTAAAGATTAAAGATCGAAGGATTTTGTGGTATTGATCCCACTTTAGATTCAGCAAAAGAAACAGTTGCGATAGTAGTTTACAGTAATAGACAAGTCGTAGTGATAGTAGCAGGGTCTTCAAGGTGGGTCAACTTTATTGCAACGATAGAGCTCAATGAATCAAAAGCCAGGTAGTTCATTTCATTGTTTAGTGTTCAAATAGAGAATGATTAACCCCAAACTCATTTCAGTCTCTTGTACTCAATTCTTTCATTAATCTAAAAATTGTTTCACCTCTCTCTCTCTCTTTATGTGTGTGTTTGTATAGTTTTATTTTCATCCTTTGCCGTTGGATGTCTCGCTTGCTCTACAGCTGCGTTGCCGCCATTACGTCATATAAAATGAAGCAGACTGCGCCATTGATTATACTTTGTACAAGCAACTATAAATAATCCGCACAGCGCGCGTGTGTTGTCGTGTGCTGATATATCATGTGGCGGCAATTCTTGATAGTACCTGCTTCAAGTTACATTATTAATTTTTTTCTGATTGTAGGTAACTGCAGGGGGTACTATTTAAGATATCCAGCAGGTACGCAAACTGACCCAACGTATAGAAGACATGAGTATGGTAGGACTAATAATAATGGGACAAAACCATAGACAGATCATCATCGTGATCTTGTAATTGAATATATTTCTCAACCTATCGTTAAACAATTCGGTAAGGTTTTAAAATTGACCTGGTCACTTAATAGATATACGACAAAATTACGACAGAAAATATATAGTATCAGAGGGGGGCATTAAAATGAAACAATAGGTAGACAACTTAGGCTAAGAATCACAGGTTAAATTAGGCCTAATTACATAAACAACCTCTTCATCCATATCGTATTTTCAATTAACTTGATTCAAAAGTTGTAACGAATATTTGTGAGGGAGACATTCAAACGAACTCATTTTCTTATCTAATCACGTGATTCCCCCCCCCCCCCCACACCTTTTTTCCCCAACCACAGAATCACACAGTATCGAGAGAATCTAATATAAGATAATGTTCAAATAGTCAGTCAGATCACGCGACTTCTCCCTCATCACAGATCTAGTACACACACACTCTTATGAAAACGAGATAGCTAACTGCTGTAATTTTAGTTGTTAATGTTACTCATTCAATCTTTACTTTCTTCTTTCTGAATTTGGTTTTAAGGAAGAGAATTAAGGTTAAGTTGACAGCAATGATGTAACTTGATGTAAGCCTTGTTATGAAATTAGAACAAAGCTATTGCTATGTTTTATGTTTCATTGAGAATAGCCCGTTGCACCTCCTGAAGTTGTATAAGCAGCACAAAGCAACTTTCAAACGTAAAAACAGTGCCAGATCACGTTACTCCACGTGTGTTGGACCCATCGACCCATAATGTCTGTGAGAACGTATTGTGCTGTAACTGCCCCAGTCATCAGTTCTTAAGATAGAATCTGGGCACCTAAATAAAAAGCAAAAACTAAGGTAAGACCACAGACCTATATAGATTATAGATCTATACAATTTTATACATGAATGGCTATGCGTAATATATACCCACTTATACACAAAATTGAATCAAATCGCACGGTAGATTCATGTAGCACTGATATTAGTCGTAGTGAGATACTATAGCGAGCCATGATTTCATTTCAATACGATCACAATTGATCAGCAGTCTTATACTTTCATCATCAACAACAACGTGATCTAAATATAGATTTTAACGACATTGTCTAGACCATGCACTTTCTCCATGGCAACACCGTCATCGATCTGAACGTGCTGTCATTTGTTTCTTATTTTGACTGGCAATATTAATTTTATTGGGGAAATACAGAAATACGCCTGCCTCGTCTCATATTATTAACCGAAAATTTCACTCAATATAGATCTACTATCAGATATGCTTTAAGGTATTTTTTTAGATAAGAAATATACATTTTGTGTTTTTTAGATAACCTTCTCCCCAGATAGTTACAATAAATATGAGAAATCAAATGCATTTGTTTTCAGCCTCAATGCATAGGCTAATTTTTTTTTCAAATGCTTGCAGTTTTATTGATTGCTCGTTTATCAATATTGATTTTGGTTGCAAACTGGTTACCAGTATTAAGAGGTGTATAGAATGTAAACACCAGCGGTGTTGCAGTATTAAGGTAGGCCTACACCATGAGGTGTATAGAATGTAAACACCAGCGGTGTTGCAGTATTAAGGTAGGCCTACACCATGAGGTGTATAGAATGTAAACACCACAGCGGTATTGCAGTATTAAGGTAGGCCTACACCATGAGGTGTATAGAATGTAAACACCACAGCGGTGTTGCAGTATTAAGGTAGGCCTACACCATGAGGTGTATAGAATGTAAACACCACAGCGTTGTTGCAGTATTAAGGTAGGCCTACACCATGAGGTGTATAGAGTGTAAACACCAGCGTTGTTGCAGTATTAAGGTAGGCCTACACCATGAGAAGTATAGAATGTATAGAATGTAAACACCACAGCGGTGTTGCAGTATTAAGGTAGGCCGTTGGGTGAGTAGCATACAGGAGCAAATAAAGACTTACAATAGCACGTCATTTTAACTCTTTTAGACTGCGTCCTTACAAGTAGTTACAAGCCTACAATAGTTTACAGAATTGCTCCAGCAGTTTTTGTGGGCCCATAGTTCCAATAAATAATTTGATTCCATTAGGTCTGGTTTGACTACAGTTAGGATCAAGCTGAGTAGGCCTGTCAACACCAAAGAAAAAAAATCAGTTCGATTTGTTTCAACTCCCCCACCCCGTTCCTTCCCAAAGCCAAGCCATATTACCCTGAGACTTATTCAAATAAACAATGGTTTTTCTTTGAATAAACAATTCTGAAGAAAATAATATTAATTGAATACTGTTTAATATTTTTTTAAAAACTCACTTATTCTACTTATAATAGTTATAAGCGTTTCAGCAGTACCAATTCACGTAAGCCTACTGCGCCTTCTTTGTAAAAAGGTATTTCTAAGAACTCCATATACGGTATTTCTATTTCCCTGCCCTGACTCACCCAACGTAAATATATCTTGGAAACCCCTCCCCTTTTTTTTTAGTGCAGGCCATACTCCTAGGTGTACAATTTGTTTGACCGCAGGCTGAAGGAACCTCTCCACTAAAATATATTTTCTATATCCTGACCAGTTAATTCAACTGTGACTGAATAATGAACAACCTTGATGAGATTAACAACTGAATATTTAATAATGAACAACCTTGATGAGATTAACAACTGAACATTTAATAATGAACAACCTTGGTGAGATTAACAAATGAACATTTAATAATGAACAACCTTGATGAGATCAACAACTGAACATTTAATAAT
The DNA here is from genome assembly GCA_030265305.1 of Biomphalaria pfeifferi. NCBI lineage: Eukaryota > Metazoa > Mollusca > Gastropoda > Planorbidae > Biomphalaria > Biomphalaria pfeifferi. The sequence continues at coordinate 989,175 of JASAOG010000002.1, read as the reverse complement.
GAACAACCTTGGTGAGATTAACAACTGAGCATTTAATAATGAACAACCTTGGTGAGATTAACAAATGAACATTTAATAATGACCAACCTTGGTGAGGTTAACAAATGAACATTTAATAATGACCAACCTTGGTGAGATTAACAAATGAACATTTAATAATGACCAACCTTGGTGAGATTAACAACTGAACATTTAATAATGAACAACCTTGGTGAGATTAACAACTAAACATTTAATAATGAACAACCTTGGTGAGAATAACAACTGAACATTTAATAATGACCAACCTTGGTGAGATTAACAAATGAACATTTAATAATGAACAACCTTGGTGAGATTAACAAATGAACATTTAATAATGAGCAACCTTGGTGAGATTAACAACTGAACATTTAATAATGAACAACCTTGGTGAGATTAACAACTGAACATTTAATAATGAACAACCTTGGTGAGATTAACAAATGAACATTTAATAATGACCAACCTTGGTGAGATTAACAAATGAACATTTAATAATGAACAACCTTGGTGAGATTAACAAATGAACATTTAATAATGAACAACCTTGGTGAGATTAACAAATGAACATTTAATAATGAACAACCTTGGTGAGATTAACAACTAAACATTTAATAATGAACAACCTTGGTGAGAATAACAACTGAACATTTAATAATGAACAACCTTGGTGAGATTAACAAATGAACATTTAATAATGAACAACCTTGGTGAGATTAACAAATGAACATTTAATAATGAACAACCTTGGTGAGATTAACAAATGAACATTTAATAATGAGCAACCTTGATGAGATTAACAAATGAACATTTAATAATGAACAACCTTGGTGAGATTAATCAAATGAACATTTAATAATGACCAACCTTGGTGAGATTAACAACTGAACATTTAATAATGAACAACTTTGGTGAGATTAACAACTAAACATTTAATAATGAACAACCTTGGTGAGAATAACAACTGAACATTTAATAATGAACAACCTTGGTGAGATTAACAAATGAACATTTAATAATGAACAACCTTGGTGAGATTAACAACTGAACATTTAATAATGAAACGTAAATATTTACATTGAGAAATGTTGCTAAATATAGCACTATACTCATAAATAGAGCTCATAAATCTACATGGTACTATTTAATAAAAAAACATCTTTATATCTTTATATTTAATAGAAACTAATAAGACAGCCACTCCACATCTTGTGTTTATATGACGCCTTAGTACTCTAGTCCGTCATTGCCACAGTAGTGCAGTGCCCAAAAACTGCCTGCGTAACTTGGCTCACTTAAAGGAACAAACGCCCTTGTATTGATTACTCTAGGAGCTAAATCAAAGAAGCAACTACGACAAAGACAGCATCTAGATGTAGGCCTATTAATGAAATCCCCCCCCCCCCTCTCTTAGAGCATCCCGTAGGTTTGTATAGGGCCTAGTTATGAGAGCCCAGGAAGTGAGGAGTTAATCAGTCCTCTCCCACCTCTTCACACCTTTCTACCTGTTATGTCACTTAATGCTTTGAAACTATTTATAAAGTTAAGAAAAACAACAACTATGGTTGGCCTCTAGGGCAGTAGGGGGGGGGGGGCCCTGGGCGGTCAATAGATTTGCTTAGGCCTAAAATTACCCTGTCAGAAAAAAATCAAAATAACGTGAAACCATAAAAAAGAAAAGAATTTATAAAAAAAAAGCTTAATATTAAGCGTACTTGTATCAAATAGTTTGGATCAATCATGTCATTCAATTAATAATAGCTCTAGAGTAACATAAAAAGGCATTTATAAAAATAAACGATTTGGGGAATGACCTGAATTCGAACTCATGTCTCAAGCCTTCTCAAGCCATCTCAAACCAGCACGGTAACCACTATACTAGATGAGAGCTTATGAAAATGGAAGATTGTATAATATGTATGTGCAGCCGAACATTCCGGGCTCACATAGGTCTCACCAGCCACATGACGAGGCACAAAACCCCAGTGCAAAACCCTCAGCCCCCTGGATGGCAAAAGTAGTCATCATCGAAACCCTATGGACAAACTATAATATATATATATATATATGTATATTATGTATATGTAAGTAGATTTTTCTATTATATCTTGTTCTCTGCTTCTGGGCACTAACCTAAGTTTTCCTAACGATACAAATTCTTTGTTCTCTCTATGGACTGTATATCAGTAACCTGGTCTGGGCTGGGACAAATTTGGTAAAACATTGAAGTATGTCACAGAAAGAATAAGGAAAGAAAGAGAGAAGATAAAAGAGAAGATAAGAGAAGATATAAGAGTGAAGAGAAGATATAAGAGTGAAGAGAAGATATAAGAGTGAAGAGAAGATATAAGAGTGAAGAGAAGATATAAGAGTGAAGAGAAGATATAAGAGAGAGAGAGGGAGCAATGCAACTCAATATTGCAAATACTTTTCCAGGTCTGGTTTTATTCTGCTTCTTTGACCACGTGACCCATACAATTCAGATGTTTTGAAGACATTTTTGTGGTTCATTTTACTCTTTTTTTTCCAAGGCTTCTCTTTATCTTGTGCTAAGGTTATTATCATGGTTTCTTAGTGGTTCTCCAATGACACCAACCATTTGTTTTCTATCATAATGACTAATTCTTCTATAGTGTCTTATCGGCAGATGTCTATCATTGTCATGCACCCACCACCCCATGATGTCTTCCCGTGCACGCTTCTACGCTAGGCACGTTTACCCTATGGAGGACACTTTTCTTTCATGTGAGTCTTTCCTCAGAAACTTTATTCACAGTTTGTGTTTGATTTTGTTACTTCCTCAATGATTGGTGGGTTGACTTGATTCTGTCTCATCTGTTTGCTGGCTGTCTCGTTGTCTCTGTAAATTGCAGAATTTCTGACTATCCTGTAATAATTACATTTCGTTCCCCCTCCCCCCACTTTCCCAGAACAATTTTGTCTTTTATTAAACCTGGATGTTTTTGTTAATCTTCTCAAATCGGTGACCTACATTTCTTCGTTTTCTTCACGAGTGTTCCTAACGTAGGCCTCTAACGCTCAGACGTTTCCTTCAATTTGTTCAATGTCAACACGTAAACATTTTCTTCAATATTTCTTTTCCTTTCTCAATTTCAAGATTTTCATTTATTTCCACCTAGCATTTGTCCCTAGAAATGTTTGAAATGTGTCCATTCTCTGACGGTACTCAGACCTCTTCTGCTACTTCCGCCAATTTTATGACTAGCTTATAGTTGCGACGCCAGTCTATTCGGGGTTATCTTGAGTATCTTATATAATACAGACGTTACTTCAAAAAAGAAGATGATTACGTCCTACGCGTCATGCATTTAGTCATGCATATTAACCAATGACCTAAATTCTGGTCACTGGTTTTCTTGGCTAGCTCAGGCAACCCATTTCATGCTTTAATAGCACTAGGGAAGAGGGAGCATTTGTACAAATTTGTCCAAGTATATGGAATGAGGAATGTGCCTTTATCTTTGTGTCTTTCTTAGTATTTTTATTAATTTTTTTTTTATTTGAAGATTATGGTTCAGTGTTTTATATATAATTGCTTCTTACTTTTAAGTCTTCTATCCTGAAGGCTTTCTAAATTTAGTGATTTTACTAAAGGTGTTACTCTTAGTCAAATGTGAATATTCGTTTGTTATTAATCTAACTGCTGTAATTCATCTAATTTTCTTTGTAAAATTTCTGTATCTTGTGTTGTTTTTATTGTTTTATATATTATGCAATCGTCTGCAAATAATCTTACTTTTTTTCCTGAACTAATTTTGTAAATCATTTATGTAAATTAAAAATAGTAGTGGACCTAAGACTGTTCATTGAGGTAAATTTGAGTTTACTGTTATTGGTGTTGATTTAGAGCCATTTATTGTTACAGTTTGTTCTCTCCCTATTAGAACATTTTTAATCCACTGATGCAATGGACCATCAATTCCAAAATATTTTAATTTTTGTAAGCAAACTATGGTGGTGAACTTTGTCAAAAACCTTGGAAAAATCTAGTATTTGTTCACTATTATCTAAACCTTTAAAAAAAATTATCAATTAGTCCTATTAGTCGTGTTTCATATGATCTATATTTCTTAAAGCCATGTTGGTATGGAGTAAAGGCATTATGTTTGTCATAGTGGTTTTTGATGTTGCTACATATTATGTGTTAGGATTTTACTCTATGGAATACCATCAGGTTCAGATGCTTTATTCGGTTTGATGTTTGCTAATAGTTTTTGGATTCCCTTTTCTTGTATTTCTATATCTCCTATGTTGCCTACTTGGTTCAAATTAAGTAATATGTCTTTGTCTCTTGGTGCTGAGAATGCTGATGCAAAGTATTTATTTAGGATGTTAGCTTTAATTTTATTATCATTATGTGCTAAGTTATCTTCTCCTTTTAATAGCGCTATGCCTGTTGTTTCCATTTTCTTAGACTTAATGTATGACCATAGGTTTTTGTTGTTATCCTTATATATTACATTGTTTATATATTCACTCTGCAGCTGTTTGCTTACTTTTTGCGTTAGGTGTTTAATTTTAGTATACTTTTTATAAACTATTTCTGCCTTAGTTTCTTTAAATTTTCTATATAGGTTTTCCTTCTAATTACAAAGCTTCTTTAATCTATTATTAAACCAGCATTTATTTATGTTATTCTATTTGTAGTTAATTGGTATATGATTTTCTCTGTTTTAAAGGTTGTTTTTAATGAAATTCCAGAGGTCATCGACTGGTTGATTAATGTCTTTTTCTGATAAGAATGTTTGTTGAAAGTTTAATGCAGCTTGGTGTGGTTGTGTTAGGTTGCATTTGTTCCAAAGTATGATTTTTCTATTGGGTTTTATATTGGCTACTGTTTTTATCTCACTGTGTATTTTAATGATATCATGGTCTGATAGACAAGGGATAATATAATCTACTACTAATACAGGTCTGTTGGTTAAGAAGAGATCTAATGTGTTGTTTAATCTAGTTATTTTTTAATGATTTTTAATGATTTGATCTAAACTTAGATTGTGTAAAGTTTCTATGAAAATCTCATTTTATGTCCTTAAGGTTTTGGTGTTTATCTTTGGTTAGTGTTCTAAGGTATTTTGGTATTACTTCTTTAGTAGGTTTATTTAATGAGGGTGTTGTATTAGTTTTAGCAGATTTACAGGAGTGGATCTGGCTAGTGGTTTGTAAGTTTGGTTTGAAATGCTGTTTTGGATGCTGTATGGGTTAGAAGTGTCTGCATCAAAGGAGTCGAACAGTCCGGATGTAAACTGAGGTCGTAGGACGTAATCATCTTCTTTTTTGAAGTAACGTCTGTATTATATAAGATAAGAGGTAACCCACACGGTTAACAGTGCCATTATGCGTCTTTTTTGCCTAAGGCATGATACACAGCCACACAGGTGTATTCATATGGAGACATGATGCGTGGTACCATTCATCACAGGTGTCACATTGAATGACTTTCTGTTTCATGGTGCATACTTTTTTTTACTGCTCTCAACCTTAAGAGTATGTTTATCAGTTGTCTATAAATGTGATCTGATTGTAAACAATTAACCGTTATCTGTCGTCTATACTACGGTTGCCTTATGTTTTGTACACCACCGACACCATGTTAGTAGGCCTATAATACATTTTTTTTAAAAATCAGTGAACAACTCATTATCTTGCGCTAGGCGGAAATCGCTACTTTATTCTATTGAACTCACGCACCTTTTCGCGCCATATCAACACACGGCTAATCACGGTCTAGTTCCATCGGCTAATGAAGAGTTTCTTTTTTCAAAGAGGAAATAATGTTTGATAAACTATTAAGTATTCTTACGCGGTAGTGTGTGCACGGTCCCTGTGAATCAGGAAAAGTGTTGTTTTCCTTTATTCAAAATAAATTAATCATTGGCTTATAATCATTTTTAAGAACGAAATCTAAGCTTTGTGATTCTTGGTATTGCTTGTGCGTACATAATGTACCGGACGATATATACACATAGTCATTATATTTGATTATATGCAACTAGCTGAAACGTTTTTTTTCTGCAGATTCTTACAGAGTTTAGTTTTCGAGAAACACATTTAGCAATGAGATGGTCCTGGATATTTACGATTGTGCTACTGTATTTCGTGTTACTCACAAAATTGAACTGTTTCTCTTCTTTTACGGATTACTATTCGAATAGTAGTAAGTACAGACTCCTACATACCTATACCTATACACATCTAGTCCAGTACAAGTTAGAAAATTATGAGCCTACTTGCTATAAACTACATAGGCCACATCTAGTCGTGTCATTTTGGACATGAATTGATTTTTTATTTGCAAATAAACTTTCAAATTTGATTTTTTTTTCAAAGCAAGATATACAATTTCCAATATTTCCTATGGCTATTTTGGAGACCCACTGAACATCAACTGCACGTTGTCAGAAAAGTTTATTGAGAAAGGATTGGATGCAAGTCATATATGTTTTAAATGGACTGATCCCTCTAAGGTACTTATCTTTTGGAATCGAATTTATTAGTAATTTCCAAAACGTCTTTACCTAATCTGTGAAAAATAATCTTGCTACTTGAATATCTTAAAAGTCCAACAAGAAGTTACATCTGTACCAAAAAAAAAAGTCTAAGCTAATAAGACTCCAAAAAAATTACAAGGGGAGGGGGGGGGAACCTCGTGAGGAAAAAGAAAAGAATGATGTTTAACAACAATGAAAGATGTGAGACGTTTACAGTTAACATAAACACACAGACAGTTTGATTCTATTAATACTATTATTAAAAGGTTGGATGAATACCTCCCAGCTAGAAAACTAGTGGATGGTTGGAGATGCAGAAGACGTATCCAAATGCAGTCTTTTATGCATCATGCCACTAGAGTATCTGATGAAGCTGGGCTCTCCACCAACCGACAAAACATTCAACGCTTTCATCCCCTTCCCCCTTGGTGTCGCCCAACGACCCCATACATACGCTTAAAACTAGTAGACCCTATTGCCACTAAGCTAAGTCGTTCATCTAGCGACCTTCAAATTCTAGCTCTGGAGACCATTAATACCTTCAAGCCCAGTGCTATTTTTGCATCCACTGATGGGTCGGCATCAATAGATTCTGGAAGAGCAGGCTATGGAGCCTACATCGACTTTCTTGGCTCTTACTCAGTCAAAATCTTTGGACCATGTGGTAGTGTTTGCAGTTTTGATGCGGAGACCATGGCAGTCTGTGAAGCCTTAAAAGTCATTGACTCTCAACTCGGCGAGGGACATTGAGGGCAGCACAGATTGTTGTTGTCACTGACTCAAAATCTGTACTACAGGCTTTGCAAAGCCCCGGACCATGGCCACCCAATATCAACACTGTCATTATGGCTTCACATAACATTAAAGAACGCTATGGCACCCCTGTAATAATGCAGTGGGTACCGAGTCACATAGGTGTGACTGGCAACACAATTGCAGACTCTTTGGCCCACCAGGGAGGACGAATTCCACCCACTGAACAGGCTGTAAGCTTTCATCAAGCCCTGGCAATAATACAAAAAAAAAAAACAGAAATGGAAAAGTGGTTTGAGTGCTGGGACAAGTCCCAAAAAGCCCGTGGAGTCTGGGAGCGCATGAGGCGCCCTGACCGCACTACCCCGTGGTGGAGGCTATCCAGGCCTGAGCAAGCTATTATAGCACGGTGCACAGTTGGCTCATATTTCTCGCGGCTATGGCCAAATTTTGATTCACGGTGCCCCCGTTGCGGGGAAGAAGAGGAAACCGTGCCTCATATTCTGTTTGACTGCCCCAGACTTGCTGATCTCCGTCTCGACAGGTCTGGGAAACCAAAAATTCTCGACCAGTATGGCGACATTTATGCACTACGCAAGACAGCAGGGTTTCTGTCCAGGGCTTTTGCAAGAGAGGATTTGAGTCTCTCAAGCCCTCACTCAAATGGAGTTTGATGATGATGATGATGATTAATACTATTTATATTATATTAGGCCTAATCCTTCCAGCCTGTCCACTATTCAGGCAACCATGTCTCTCAGCAGGCCCACACGCCCCGGGTATGCTGTTCTGCCTCACCGTGGCGCCCGGGTGGAAACGGTTGTTTGAGGGGGCAACTAGGCTAAATGAGTGGCGAAACATAATTCCCGTGGGGATGCCCACGGGTAGACGAGAGTCCACCTTTTGCGCGGGCGGTTTTACAAAAAAGTCCCCACAAACCTGTCACACATCCATGCGTTGTTCCTCAAAGGGACCGTTACAAAAATGGCGAGTCCCCCACGGCTAGCTTGGTACAATGAAGGAAAATGGCGGAGGCTCCCGGTGTCCTCGGCCTTCGGCCATATGCAGCCAAGCATGCGTCGGGGGCCAAAGGCATTGGAAACAGCAATGCTTTACATAGGCATTTACTCGGGTCTCTCTCAAACAGAACTGTGTTCTCACAGGTTTTTTGTTTTTTTAATGTTTGGCGTCCAAACAGGTTTTTTTTCAAACTTAGGGCTCGAAGAGCCTTCGGCTCAGCCCTTAGACGATCAAACGGCCCACACGCCAGTTTTAAGACAACTATGACATCTCTTTAGCTACTGTTCTAGAATTACTGACTCCTCTTCTTCATTATCTTATCTTATAAAATACAGACGTTAATTCAAAAAAGAATATGATTACAAACTAGGTAAATCTAGTCCTGCATGTTAATCAATGACTTAAACTCTGACAATCGTCGCTAGGGCAGAAATAGGTGTTAATTTGTCACAGATAATTAATATAAATTACTATACACATTAATTAATAATAACAATAATAATAACAGAGACTTTGTGTTTATACACGTAGACATAGAAGACTATCTTTTTTAATTACGCCACTTCCTACTTTCTCACAAAACATTCACAACAAACAATGACGCAATACAAACATATTTGCACATCTTTCCTTTTAATGAAACCCCATTCAGAAGCAAACTTTCTATATTGATAGGTGTTGAATGGCATATTGTAGCTCACTTTTTCTTCTGGTATGCCATTGTCTAGCAAAAATACCTTTCGGTGCCCTGATAACACATTCTGCTGTTTTGTTCTCCAGTCGTTTTATTTCAGGGTATATGGAGAAATAGTCCACAACTAGCAAATAGTCATTGTTCCGCCATTCAAACAAATCTGTCGCAACCTTTTTCTATGGTCTGTCTGGTACAGCAATTTTTCCTTCACAGTATTTCTTTTGAACGTTGCACATGTTGAGTATTTCATTATTGTCGAAAAAATATCTTTGGACAATCCTGGCCAAAACACACTCTGTCTTGCCTTCGATGTGGCTTTCTCGAGACCAAAATGACCTGTGTACAACTTATCGAGAATTTCATTTCTCATACTTGAAGGAATTATAATTCTGTTATCATAAAACAATATTCCATTCTCTTCATGAATACTGTCTTTAAATGACCAGTACACATTTACTGCTTCATGCACTTGATTTTTAAACTTTGGCCATCCTTTTCTAACATAATTGCTCAATAACTTCAGTTTAACATCAGATTCAGTTTTGCAACGAATTTCTTTTATATTCTGATCACTTCCGGGAATTTTTTTGTTGCGCTTTGAGTTGTCATAACCATGTCATCATCTGGACTCGATTGCTCTTGACCACGTAATAGTTTATCATCTTCATGCCATTGAGAACCTGACGTAGATGTTGTTGTTAGTTGATTTCTCTGCATCAACTCTCGTGGAACTTCATTCTGTCGCATGACATTATGTACTTCGACGTTTTCTTTTGCTTCAATTAGTTTTAAAACAATAGATGTCTTCATACCTAAAACTGGATTTCTATCTTTCTTGATCACATATAGATTTTATCTGACTTACACGTCGTAGACTTTAAATGTGACCGATGCAACTCCCTTCAGTTCTAATGATTTATCCCCTAATGCTCGTTGGGTAGTATTAGAGTGCTTTAACTGAGTATCAGTTTCTAAAGTGTTCCACGTTAACTCTATGACATTAGCTTGTGCTCCTGTGTCAGTCTTCATTTTGACTATTTTTCCCATTATATTGACATCAACCATCCGAACTTTGACATTGTTGTCAGTACCACTTGCCTCAGACCACAACTCATTTACTTGGATTGCTTGACTTTCATCTTCCAGTAAATCAACAGCCGTGAAGTGTTTCGAACGACATTTTGCAGCGAAATGATTTCTCTTTTTAAATTTTCGGCATGTCTGTCCGAAAGCTGGGCAATCGTATTTTCCATGAGATCTACCACAAGATCAGCAATCTCTCATGATACTTGTTACAGGATTCTTTGCCATTTTTTCTTGTGAGCTTTTGACTGGCTTTCTGTCTTCTTATTAGCAGCATCTACTCGTAGTTCTTTCATATCTATCATTTGGTTCTGGGGCTTTAGTTGTCATAAGCTGAATGACTTTTCAAAGTCAAATCACATGCCTCACAGTCAATGCACATTATTCTCTATCTTCCATTTCTTTTTTTTTTTAAATAAAACGTAAACAAAAAGTGTATTTTTTTAAAGAAGATTCAGTAACTGAACTAAATGTTAAGATGAACTTGGACCTTCTTTGAGCTAGACATCTCATTAATATTGTTATTATTCTACATTTCAGCCAGCTGGCAATATATGTGTATATGATGGATCAGAAACACACATAGCCAGCAATATCACATCACAGTTAGTCATCACTAATGTCACAAAGACAGGGAAGGCTGTATTCTACTGTTATGTTGAGCAATGTAACGAAACGTGTTTGGTGGGCAAGTCCAAAGACTTTCTAGTTGGCACATCCAAAGACATTCGAATGCAATGTTGGTACACTTTGCTAAAATTTAAGTCTAACAACTTAAACAGCCTCGGTTTAACTTTTTTGACAACTTACTTGCTTTTTAAAACGCTAACATGTTATATTTGTGTATATAGATCTAGATTAATCAGGAAGAAAGAAAAAAGATTTTTGTTTTAAATCTTCAAGACATGCTCTTATATTGTTTTAGTGCCCATAAAAAAATTTTTTTTTACCATTTGAGACTTTTTAGACATTTTAACAAAATGTTTTGTCTCTATAATGTAAAATGTTTAATTCCTTTTTTTTTAAATAGTAATAATTATTTTCTTATTATTTTCTTTTTTAAAAAAAGAAAAGAAAAAAATAAGTAGCCCCTTCCCCCCACATACACACTCACTTAATAAATTTACAGAGTCCATATTTTTGGAAGTTTGAAAATAATTTTGAAAAGGACTAATACTTAATAATAATTATTATACTATGTCTAAGTGATGCTGCGAGCCTAGATCTATAGAAAAATGCAGTGGTAGAAGCTCTTAAATTAAATGCATTTGTGTTTATTTATATACATTGGTTATAAAATAAAGTTTTGACTCCTATAAAAGTTTATGATCATCCCAAATAAATGCTAAATGTGTAAAGACTTCTATATTGTAGATTTTTAAGACTACATTGAATATGCATTTCCATCAACATAAGACTATGCTGATAGCCCAAGATAGTAGATTTATAGTCAAAAATATAAAATTGTATACTTTTGGTTTCTTAAAGATAAACCACACAAAGTGACCAATGTGACTTGTACTCTTCTCAACTTGGATGAATATGTTGAGTGTTATTGGCATCACCCGGTACCTTACAACAGAGAACTGAATAATGTTATAATCAGTTGTACAGTAGTTATTGTGGACATCATGTAGGTATTTCAAACAATAACACACAATTAGAATAAGGCATTATTGTTGATATCACTTAGATCTTTTGTTTATAGGCTAACATTTTTGGTCTTATCGGTTCACAATTATATCTTCAAATTATTCTTCTTATCTTATATAATACAGACGTTACTTCAAAAAAGAAGATGATTATGTTCTATGTGTCATGCATTTAGTCAAGCATATTAACCAATGACCTAAACTCTGCCAAGTCACTGGCTTTCCTGGCTAGCTCAGGCAACCCATTCCATGCTCTAATAACACTAGGGAAGAAGGAGTATTTATACAAATTTGTCCTAGCATTTGGAATGAGGAATGTGCCTCTATCTTTGTGTCTTCTTGAGTATTTTATTAAATTTTGTTTTTGTATTTGAAGATTATGGTTCAGTGTTTTATGTATAATTGCTACTTTACTTTTGAGTCTTCTGTCCTGAAGGCTTTCTAAATTTTGTGATTTTACTAAAGGTGTTACTCTAGTCAAATGTGAATATTCATTTGTTATGAATCTCACTGCTCTATTTTGTGTCTGTTCCAGTTTCTTAATTTTTTTCTTGAGTTGAGGGGTCCCAAACAGAGGATGCATATTCTATTATTGGCCTAACCAAGGTTAAATAACATTTTAGTTTTATGTTCTTATTTGATTTATAGAAATTTTAATCTAATAAACCCTAATGCTTTGTTTGATTTTTTATAGTTTCATCAATATGGGGATTCCATGACAGTTTTTCATTTATTAAAACACCTAGGTATTTTGCGTTTTTAGTCTGTGTTACTGGTTTACCATGAATAAAATAACTGGAATTAATTTGTTTTAGTTTTTTTGTTACTCTTAATAACTGACATTCTTGTGGGTGGAAAGACATGCTCCAATTTGATTCCCATTTTTGTAATTCATCTCATTCTCTTTGCAAAATTTCTGTGTCTTGTGTTGTTTTTATTGTTCTATATATCATGCAATCATCTGCAAATAATCTGACCTTTTGTTCCTGAACTAATGCAATAAATCCTAATGCTTTGTTTGATTTTTTTATAGTTTCATCAATATGGGGATTCCATGACAGTTTTTCATTTATTAAATATTTGCTTCAAAATCTGCTTAAAATCTAAATGAATTTTCTTTTTTTTTGTTCTCAGAAATAAATCTTCCTCGTGTTCTCACCTAACATTCAATGGATGCCGTTGGGGCAATGTTGAAAGGAATAAGACGCACATTCTTCAGATCAATGTGACCAACAGATGGCCTGGAGATAGCGCTACTACAGTCTTTGAGTTTATACCTTTAAATGAAGGTTTTATATCATTCTATTTATGTTTCTATCATCTAAGTGAAGGTTTTATATCATTTAATTTATGTTTCTATCATCTAAATGATATGATATTATGCAGAATTTTAATATATCAATAGCTTTGATACAGTGAGGGATTAAATTCCCATGAATCTTAATTTTTGCACCTCATTAACTAAATGCAGAATATTCTTTTATATATCTTAAACTTATATCTCATTTTTTGTTTAAAATGTTTTGCAAAAATAATTTGACCCACAACAACAGTAAACAAAAAACCTTCATGAAGAAAACATTTTGTTACAGTCAAACCATTAGCTCCACAAAATGTAAAGGTGAATGTGCTGGACAAAACAGATTGCTATAACATCACGTGGACTCAGAATAAAGTGGACAGATTCAGTAAGTTTCACATCTTTTATCAAAGCCCAGGGGATAATAATTGGAAGGTAAGTATTAATATAAGTTAGTATTTCTCACAACAAAAAGCTAGAATTTGTGCTAAAGTAGCAACATTTGAAATGTGTTGGATTTGTTTATTAACACCATCTTTGTCCTTTGTGTTTATCAAACATAAGGCCTCAGTAAAACCACACTACTCTCTCTTGCTAGTCTATTAATGGATAACCACCTTATTCCTTTTATTTTGCATTAAATAACATTACTATTTTCCTTAATCAGTTATAGTTACCAATTTTTCTGCACAATAAGATGGAGTTAGTCATAAAATATACAGTATGTAACATGTTGGCAGTGATGTGATATTTTGATTTACAGGATATTTAATCATCTCACTAATATATTTGACAGCTTGAAGACTTATCTGGTTATTGGAAATTAAAAGGGAATATTGAATTCTGACTAATTACAGGTCTATCTGGTTATGTATGGTTTGTTTTAAAAGATCATTTAAGAATTTAGTTAGGAATACTGAAGGGAAAGATATACTCTAGTAAGATGATATACTTGAGATCGCCTATAAAAGTAAGAAAAAGCCATTACTGTTTAGATAGTTTTAACTTGTCTCTCTTTTATAACTTAAAAAAAAAAGAAAGTTTTTTCTCTTTCAAGTTACGAAGACTTGTTACTAAAAACAAACAAATGAGAAAATGTGAATAAATGTGAACTTTTCTTTTGCTTATAAGTGAATTTAGTCACAACTTTTCAAAGTCTTTTTGGGCATGACAAAAAGAAATAAAACTCTTTGTTTATAGCTTTTGTAAACTATTTATAAAAAAAATTTGTGATACTGAGGATAATCTTGAGACATTACAGTTTATGATTCTTGTGACCCTTGGTAGGAATAGAAGAAACGACCAAAAAATACAAAGTAAAGTAACCCTTTCAGGCCTTGTGATTGATAAGTCAGATGATTTACAGGTTATCTGTTTCTATAGCAGATGGCTAATGAGGGTGCCATGTTGCCGATTCAGTGACCAACAGCCTTCATTTTCCTCCATTTATGTTGGGTATCTATTACAGTTGGGTGGAATCAGGGGCATCCTTAAAAATCCTAAAATTCAAAATCCCAGTCTTCATTGAGATTTGAACCTAAAACTTCTCTGTTCTGAAAGCAAGTGCTTTACAACTCAACCAAAACATACCTGAAAAGAAACAAAAATTATATAAAAATGAACCTTGAGACAATTATGAAGAAAGCCCTGATGTAATAATGGAGAAACACCTAGAAGCAATAATGAAAAAACACCTAGAATCTTAGATGCATTAATGAGGAAACATCTAAAGGCAATAATTGAGTAACACTTAGTGATGATAATAGAGAAACATCTACATGCAATAATAAAGAAACACCTAGACCAATATTGGAGATATACTTAGTAGTAATAATGAAGATATCCTAAGAGGCAAAAATAGAGAAACCTGAAATCAGATCCTGATTTTACATTGGGAAATTGTACTGCACATGAGAATAATCGAACAGTAACATATAATAAGATTAAAATGAATGTATCTTGCAGATCATTGAGTAGTGCATAGTTTTGAACTAAACTTGTAGGATCAACTTTTTATCCATTTGAAAAGAAAGACAAAGGAAGTATATATTCTTGTATGCATTTACAACTCATTCCAATTTTAAAAACCACATTTCTATAAGTTTAGTGTTACCTTTAAAAGTGAGAGTGAGTGGTTTAAAAGGTGAGAGTGAATGGTTTAAAGGTGAGAGTGAGTGACAAGACATAAAAGCACATTTATGCAATACATAAATGTCTTACTTTTAATAGGAATGACTGTTGATGTAAAACATTGCTGGACTACTGAGTGGCGTCACTTGGGTGGGTGTGACCCAGTACAGTCTGGTCACAGTGTAAACCCCTCCCCTTGCAAGTAATCAGTGGCAATGGCCTACAAGTCTTGATTGACATTATGACTGACATTATGATAAAGACTCGAATGTCAGTAACTTTACAACCAACCAACATTACATTAGAAATATAGATAAAATGACAGTCAACATTACATTAGATTGAATAAGTGGTCCACACTACAGTACCTCAAATTTAATTACAAGCCGCCCACATTACTTCAGTTCAAATGACACTGAAAATAATTAAAATATATATGTTGTTAACATTCTATAGAATAAATTATTTTTTTTTTTTAATTGTAGTTTTCTGTTGTTAATTAAAGTGCCTATTAATTTTAGAGTTCAAATTCCCTTTCAATCTTCTAATAGGCTGTCGCTACAAATGTGTCACAAACGTTTTGGAAGATTTGTAAAGATCTGCAACCTTTCACTACTTACAACTTGTCAGTGAAAAGTCAGTCTAAATATTTGAGTGATGGCAGTATTGTTACTTATACCACACCAGAAAAAGGTAAACAAAAGTTAAATTACAAAAGTGTGTGTGCGTTACCAATATAGCTTTGTGGTCGAAAATTTTTCATTTCCTATGGACTCGAAGGTGACTAAAGTCCAATCCTCGCTTTAAAAGGCCGGCCGCATATGTGGCATGGGTGGGTTAGGTTAGTTGCAGATAGGCCTGCTTCTTCTCTTAGCTTTCTGTTGGTTCGGCGCTCCTTCACCCTGCCCGCTTCATATCTTGAGACTCACAGCTTCACGCTATGAGAAGCGCTCGAGAGCTAGTGCCTCCCATAAGGAATGTCGATATCGCATTCCTTGAAGGAGCTCTTGAGAGTGTCTTTGTAGCGCTTGTATTGGTCTCCTGCACACAACTCCCCATACAGAAGTCGTTTGGGAAGGCATTTGTCTAGCATGCAAACTACATGTCCTGCCCATCAAAGTTGGGACTCTTTTACTGTCACGTTGGACAGCTTTAAGATTTCTGTGTCTGGTATGTGGTCTGACCAATGCACCTTATGGATACTCCTTAAACAGTGTAGGTGGAAGGAGTTTAGTTTTTTGGTGTTACTGGAATATAGGGTCCAGGACTCTGATGCATATAGGAGTGACGGGAGGACTACAGCACTGTAGACTTTCAGTCAGTTTTGTGGATATGCTGAGTCCTCTCCGTTGCAACACTTGTTCTTGAAGTCTGCCAAAAGCAGCAGTGGCACGAGCAACACGGAAGTCAACCTCATCATTTAGGTTGGCTTTTGCTGATATGGTGCTTCCCAGATAGACAAACTTTTTGACGCTTGCTAATTTCTGGCCATCTATGAGAATGTCTGGTTCTGAGACAGATTTATTTGGAGGAGTTTGGTGCAGCACTTCAGTCTTTTTAACATTTATGGTGAGGCCAACATTTTTGCAAGCATTAGCGAAGATGGACAGGCTCTTTTGAAGGTCTTTGTTTGCGGCATTAAGGGCACAGTCATCTACGAATAGCAGGCCTCTGATGTAATCGTAGTTTACCTTTGTCATTGCCTTGAGTCTCTGAGCATTGAATAAACTTGCATCGGTGCGATATCGTATGCCAACTCCGATGCTTTCTGTGCGAAAGGCATCTTTCAGCATGGCGGTGAACATTATGCTGAAAAGCGTTGGGGCCAGCACACATTCCTGCTTCATGCCATTTGAGACAGGAAAAGGCTTGGAGTAGTCTCCGCTGTCTTGGACTCTTGCTTGCATGTCATCATGGAATTGGCGCACCATTGTTATGAATTGATCTGGGCAGCCGAATTTGGACATGATTTTCCAAAGGCCTTCACGACAGACATTATCAAAAGCTTTAGTCAAATCTATGAATGCAATATAGAGATTTTAATTTTGCTCTTTACATTTCTCTTGGAGTCGGACTGATCATGTCAACCGTGTCTCTACCCTGCCTGAAGCCACATTGACTATCCGGAAGTAGGCCAGTTTCTAAATGGTGTTGTAGTCTGTTTAATAACACCCTAGCCAGAATCTTGTCAGCAATGCACAGGAGGGATATGCCACGATGGTTATCGCATAACTGTCTATTTTGCTTTCTCTTGTACAGGTGAATGATGGAGGTGTCTTTGAAGTCATGGGGTAGTTTCTTTTGTTCCCACATTATGTGGTAGATTTCTGTTAGTTTAGCTGTCAGCTCTGAACTGCCAAGTGAGTATATTTCAGCAGGGATGGAGTCTAGTCCTGGTGCCTTACCAGTTGAGAGGTTAGATATTGCAGTCATTACTTCATTTAGCTGGGGAGGATCAGCGAGTGAATAGTTTATTGGGACTTGTTCCAGGCGTGCGATGGCTTCGGCGCTAATGCTTGATGGACAGTTAAGGATGGTACTGAAGTGTTCAGCCCAGCGAACAAGTATATCCTCCTTGTCTGTGAGAAGTTTGTTTCCATCAGCATTGAATATGGGGAATGAGCCATTTTGCTGAGGACCGTTAAAAGCTTTGAAAAACATTTTTGCATTTTTACTGTCAGCATAGACAGTCATCTGCTTTTTTGTTATACCATGACTCCTTCATGAGCCTCAGATTTCGCTGGACCTCTCCTTTGTCACTAGTGTAGCGTTCTCTGCTTTGGGGGCAAGCTGGATTACCTAGAAAGGCCTTAAATCAATGTTGCTTGTGAGTTAAAAGCTGTTCAATTTGCACATTGTTTTCGTCAAACCAATCTTGGTGCTTGCGTTTTGGCTGACCAAGAACGCTTCTAGCCAAAGAATACACAGAATCCCTTAGTTTATTCCAGCTGTTTTTCACATCCTTGATCATGTGCAGGGTTTTAATTTCACTGTCTAGTTTGTTAGTGAGCTCTTGCTTGATATCTGGGTTTGTGAGCTTACCAACATCTAGATGGTTTGCATGCTTGCATTCTTGGGGCCGTCTAGGTGGTTTGATGCCTATTTTTAGCTTAGATAAGATTAAGCGATGATCAGTCCAACAGTCAACTTCGCATAATGCTTTGGTGACTTTGACGTCTTGTCTATCAGACTGTCTGACAATGATGAAGTCTATTTGATGCCAGTGCTTGGACCTGGGATGCATCCATGATGTCTTTTTTCTGCAAGGTAGCTGGAAAAGGGTATTTGTTATTGTCAGCTTGTGGGCTGTGCACATTTCAAGTAACAATGAACCAAGGCTATTGCAGTGACCAATTCCGTGTCTGCCCAGGATGTTACTCCAGGTTTTCCAGTCAGGGCGTACCCTGGCAAAAGTGTGTGTGCATTACCAATAACCAATACATAATGCTATATCCCATTATTTAAATATATTAAAATAATCTTGAAATGCTATGCTCTTTAAATTTTTTTCTTTGAATATAGCAGCTTTAAATGTAAACCATTTTTCTTTGAAAAAAACAACACTTTAATATGAATTATTTTTATCTATAAAAGTTAAAATCGAAGTGAAGAATAGATGTAGGTAGACATTTACTGATGGTTGCCTAGCCCTGTGTTCTTGTCACAATGGTTTGAACTCTGTCCTCTCTTTCTGCCATTCTGTTTAAGTATTTAGCTAAGAAGTACTAAGTGCTACTTATGAACAAAAGTTTGAAATCTACAAGTCAAAATATAAGAAAAAAATTGTTCTAGTGAATTTATCATTCTTTTTGTTCAAGCTCCATTGACTGGACCTGAAGCAGTAAATGGCAGCTACATCACTGAGGAATGTAATGAGCAAGATGGTCAAAGAAATGTAACCCTCTATTGGAAAGTAAGAAAATGTTGAAATGTGGTATATAAATTATTTGTTGATTTTTAATATTCTAAAACAATATCATGCCTCAAAAATAGTTGAACCTATTTAATTTTCTGCAAACTTGATTTGAAGGATTTAAACAAGAAACATCAAAATGGTGAAATTAAGCAATATATAGTGAAATATCAAGATGTTACAAAGTCAGTTCCCAGGGGAAACTATAAAATTACATTGAGAGTCTCCTGTTCATCACCTGCTACTGTAAGGCTGTTTGCAGTAAACAATGCTGGGCCCTCAGAGAATCCAACTATTTTGTCCATTGCTCCTTACCAATTTCAAGGTAAATATTTTAAGCTTATTTTTTATTTTTAATGTACATTGACATTGCAACACAATCTTCTATATTAATGATTCTTTCTGCAGTGCCTTTGGTAACAAAATTGTCATTATCTGTGGAGCTGACTAACAGTACATCAGTTCAAATTGTTTGGCAATCTACACACAATAATGAATTGTTAAATTTTGTTGTCTTTTGGGAGAACACTGCTGAAAACTATAGATACCAGGTATAGAATAACTTCTTGGATAGCCAACATTTAAGTTTAAATGAAACTTAACACTTTATTCCAAATAAATATGCTTTCTTAATATTAATTTAACTAAATATTACAAGATACCATTGAAATCATATTCAACTTTATATTTTTTATTCCTCCAACAGGGTCCTATTTCTTGGATACATGTACCTAAGCACCAATACTACATAAACATTGCCATAAATAATTCTCTTCAGTATAACTTTGGCTTAGCAGTATCAGATGAAAGCAATCAATGGACATCACCTATTGCATGGACTGATTGTTTTTATGAGCCAATACCATGTAATTATTTAATTATAAAATAAAAAATAAATAACTGAAAAGTTATATTTTATCATGACTTAAAAGCATTTATTAAATAATGTATTAACATACTTGTCATTTCAAATTCTTATATCTGTTTCTTTTTGTCCATGAATATCATGTTTAAAAAATAAATATTTCCCATATTGTTGTAATAATGCAAAAATTTTTTTCAATGTAATTATGTTAAATAAGTTTATATTTAAACCAAAAATTATGTTCTATCCAAAACATTTCTTTGTTTTTATTCAATATATTTCCACAGTCTTGGTCAATATTTTCATTATTATTAAATATTCTATTTTCAGCTACTTTCCCAACACTCAAAGAAATTAATGTAATTCCTTATGATGAGTCAGCTTGGATTACATGGGAAAAAATAAAGTGCTCCAAGCAAAACAGAATTAAAATCAGAGGCTACATTTTAAGATATTGCTCTCAGAACAGATGCAACAGTAATCCTCTTTCTTTTTTTACTAATACCAAGAAGTTCTATTGCATGAAAAGGACCAAGATGCCTGTGTGTAGTCGCTAAATGAACTTTTTTTTGTTGTGTCTGTTGTATTTATGTACATGTTTCTGCTGTGTTATCTTTATATGAGACAAGAGTCCTTGTAATCACAACAAATTTTCATAAGGATCAATAAAACAGTCTTAGTATATTACCCCATTATAGGTTGCTGCAGTCTTTGAGTGTATATGTGTCTTTTGTGATAACATATTTATATATTTTAAGCAAAATTCAGTCCACCTTGCTCATCTATCAGACATTTTTATTTATCTTGTTTTTAAATAGTTAGTTTACTATTCTATATTGTCTCTCTAAGCATGGGTCAGGTACGTTCTTCACTTAAACTTCCAATGTTGGTCACAGAATGTAAAATTTCAAATATGGTTTCTTGGGTGATCAGATCTTTCCTAGTTTCTCTAAAGTTGTATCAGAAACTGTGGTAATGTGTTTGTCTATTAGTTATACTGCACTACTGAGACTTTCTAAAATGTATATGCAAGAAATAACCCCAAAAATATTTAAAAACTAAAAATATCTTGACATAAACATATCTAGATACAAAATTTAATTTACTTATTTTTTTATAGTCATCTAATGTATCAACTTTTTCTCTTTGGATAGTCAGTAATGAGATTACTACAGTCACTATCTCACCAGATGAGTCAAGTTATACAATCACAAAACTAGATCCTGTGACATTGTACATGTTTGCTCTTGAGGTTGAATCTCATGGGATTAACAATTCCATTTCAGAATGGAAAATGTTTTCTACAAAATCCAAGTCTAATAGTTTAACTCTTACCCTCATTATTATTGGTAAATGAGTTTGAAATTAATTTTTTTTTTAAAGTAATTATTCTTAGATTTTTTTCTGGAATAATTGTTATCATTCTACTTTAAATCTCTACACTACAATTTTTAAAAAAAGCACATTTTGGAAATTTATTAAATAGATAATTTTTTATGGTAATCATAAAATGTTACAGTAATGTTATGTTTTGAAATTAGTAGTGATGTGACAATATTTTTCTTTTTTTTTTAACAGGGATAACCATTGTTGTTTTAAGTTTGATTTTGATACCTATCATTATTTGCAGATTGTGCTTGTAAGTATAAAGTTTATTTAATAATTAATGCAACATTTAAAGTGCATAGTATGTTTTTTTTAATAAATCAAGACTATAGTCCAGTAGCTAATTAGGTGTAATTATAACATTAACATTTTTGTTACCTTTAACACATTGATTTTAAGCAGACCTAGGCTACATTGAATGAAAATTATTAATTCTCTAACTTAATTTTTAAAAATACAATTTAATGAATTGTCCATCAACATATGATTTAGTTTAGATTTTCATAAAATTAGAACTTTATTTACTTGGCAAATTTTTTTTTATCAGGAAAAGCAAGGAAAAAATTTCTGAGCTTAGCAAGGTAAGAAAGTTCCTATACATCATTGATCAGAAACTGTTTCTAAAAAGCATTTCATCAGGTATATCTTAAAACACAGATATGTGTGTAACTGTGTATATAACTAGACCTGAACAAAAGTGTGACATCAGACCATGATATCATTAAAATACATAGTCAGATAAAAGCAGTAGCCAATATAAAACCCAAAAGAAAACTTACTCTAGAATTAATTTAACCTAACACAACTACATCAAGCTGCATTAAACTTTCAACAAACATTCTTATTAGAAAAAGACATTAACCAACCAGTCGATGATCTCTGAAATTTCATTAAAAACTATGTTAAAAGCATTATAGAAAATCATATACCTACTAAATACACATCAAACAAAATAAATAAATGCTGGTTTAATAATAGATTAAAGAAGTTTTGTAAACAGAAGGAAAACCTATATAGAAAATTTAAAGAAACTAAGGCAGAAAGAGTTTATAAAAAGAATATAAAAATTTAACTCCTAACCCAAAAAGTAAGCAGACAGCAGCAGAGTGAATACATAAACAAAGTAATATCTAAAGATAATAACAAAAAACTATTGGAATCCAAAAACTATTAGTCAACATCAAACTGAATAAAGCGTCTGGACCTGATGGTATTCCAGCTAGATTACTCAAAGAACTAAGCAATGAGCTAGCACCAGTGTTCAAAATACTTTTCAGGCATCTCTTAACCAGGGTAGAGTACCAAGGGACTGGAAAGAAGCTAATGTCACCCCCCTATTTAAAAAAGGAGAAAAATCTGACCCAGGAAACTACAGACCAGTATCACTTACCAGCATCACATGTAAAATCCTAGAACACATAATATGTAGCTACATCATAAACCACTTAGACAAACATCATGTGAAAAAAAAACTAATAGGATTAATTGATGATATTTCAAAAGGTTTAGATAATAGTGAGCAAATAGATGCTATCTTACAAAACTTTTTCAAGGCTTTTGACAAAGTTCACCACCATAGTTTGCTTAAAAAAATAAAATATTCCGGCATTAATGGTCCATTGCATCAGTGGATTAAAGATTTTCTGATAGGGAGAGAACAAACTGTAATAATAAATAGCTCTAAATCAAGATCAATAACAGTAAACTCAGGAACAGTCTTTGGTCCACTACTATTTTTAATTTACATAAATGATTTACCAAATTGCATTAGTTCAGGAACAAAAGGTCAGATTATTTGCAGATGATTGCATAATATATAGAACAATAAAAACAACACAAGACACAGAAATTTTGCAAAGAGAATGAGATGAATTACAAAAATGGGAATCAAATTGGAGCATGTCTTTCCACCCACAAGAATGTCAGTTATTAAGAGTAACAAAAAAACTAAAACAAATTAATTCCACTTATTTTATTCATGGTAAACCAGTAACACAGACTAAAAACGCAAAATACCTAGGTGTTATAATAAATGAAAAACTGTCATGGAATCCCCATATTGATGAAACTATAAAAAATCAAACAAAGCATTAGGGTTTATTAGATTAAAATTTCTATAAATCAAATAAGAACATAAAACTAAAATGTTATTTAACCTTGGTTAGGCCAATAATAGAATATGCATCCTCTGTTTGGGACCCCTGAACTCAAGAAAAAAATTAAGAAACTGGAACAGACACAAAATAGAGCAGTGAGATTCATAACAAATGAATATTCACATTTGACTAGAGTAACACCTTTAGTAAAATCACAAAATTTAGAAAGCCTTCAGGATAGAAGACTTAAAAGTAAAGTAGCAATTATACATAAACACTGAACCATAATCTTCAAATACAAAAACAAAATTTAATAAAATACTCAGAAAGACACAAAAATAAAGGCACATTCCTCATTCCATATGCTTGGACAAATTTGTACAAAAGCTCCTTCTTCCCTAGTGCTATTAGAGCATGGAATGTGTTGCCTGAGCTAGCCAGGAAAACCAGTGGCTTGACGGAGTTTAGGTCACTGGTTAATATGCATGACTAAATGCATGACGCGTAGGATGTAATCATCTTCTTTTTTGAAAATACGTCTGTATTGTATAAGATAGAAGATAAACTGGTTTTGACACCACATGTGAGAAGTGGTTTGACAACTTAATGTTTTTGGACTTTTCTTTTCATTGAACATTGTATTTTGTTAAGCTTTATTGGTCTATCTTTTTATTGGACTTTGTATTTTGACTTTATTTGTCTATCTTTTTTTTTACCTTGTGTTTTGGTTTTATTTGTCTCAAACTTTTCACTATCATTTCAATGTTGACTCATTTATATAGAGGTTTTATTTCCTTTTTCAATTAAGGATGAAGCTTGCATGCAACCAATTAAAGAAAGAAACAAAGGGGTTCAGGAGTCTTCAATCAAAGTTGAGGTACTTGATAGAGTTTACTTTCTTTTGTTACAAATCTTATATCAGCTCACTCTCTGTATGTCTTGCACAGGTTTTGTACACATTATTTCTCTCTGACTCATTCTTGGATTGCATTGAAACTGTACACAATTATTTCTTGTACCTAACAAAACATGAATCAATCAAAAAATTAACTGATTATTTAATTAATTTTTGTTAATTAAATATTCTGTTTGGTATCAAAAAAGGGTTAGGGGTTACTTTTTGAGAGATGTTGTTTTATATGTGGAGTTATCAACCGCCTATAATTACGCCTACCAAAGATGGAAAAATACTCATGCTGGATTGTCTGTACCATCCTCTTGGAATTCAGAAACACTATGCCATAGTATTATTCTTTGACTTCTCATTTGCTTTCAACACCATCCAACCAAATCTCATGATAAAAAACTGACTTCATGTTAGCAAACACATGCAAGCATGGGCTTTCAACTTTCTGATGAAATGCCCCCAATATTTAAAAGTGAATGAACATGTGTCAGGCACTGAAGCACAGAAGGGGTGCGTTCTTTCACAGTAGTAAACCAATGACATTGAGAGCGATCAGTTGATACTACCATCTTCCAATTCCCTGCTGACACAGCTATCATCGACCTTATTGCAATTGATGAAAATCTGTACCATTCAACACTTAAAATTAAAGAAATGATTGTAGATGGACAATTGTAGTCAAACTGAATAGCCATTTGTTTGGACCAATAATATAATCTTATCTTCTTTTTATTTTTATTCATTTTTCATCCCATTTCCGATTTTAATGATCAAGTTTAAATTTTGCACAATTATTTTTAGCTAATGACAATTCATGAATATACGTTTAAAAAATATCCAATTTAGTTAATAAATTAGTGGTAATTAATTAGTTTTGTTTTATATAGATAAGGAAGCTTTATCCTAAAGTATTGAGATGTATGGTAGTGATTTTGTGGTTCTTTACCTTATATAAGCTTTGTTTAAAAAAATTGAAGAAATGTTTCACTAGTTTTACTTTTTTATTATATGGACTTTGTAGACTTTATACAAAAAATTAAGTTTAAGTTATTTATATTTTTGGAGTGTGAAATAGCAAGAAAAACTTAAAAAGTACATTGTTAAAAAAAACAAAACCTCATTTATACAATTTACAGAGTGCCTATTTTTTACTTAGTCACTAATAAATGTTAGATAAAAAAAAAAAGGAACTTTTTTTACCCTGCCACTTTCCCCCCCCCCCCCCCCTTCCTTTTCACCTCAGAGAAAGAATTCTGGTTTAGCAAATGTATGGATCTTTTAGACTCTATAAGATTCCAACAAAAGGCATTATTGAACCATGTCTAGACTTAGAAGATGATGGGCAAAATGTTCCTGAACATCAATTCATTCAACTTTTGAATGAATAATGCTTACATGTTGAAATACCCAAAGATGCATAGTCTTTTCAAGATGAAGTCTCATTCTCTGGCCTAATTTTTTTTTTTCAACTTTAAAAATGTATTATTATTTATTATTTATTTATTATTATTATTATATTAAATTTATTATTATGGTTTTCCCTATGTAACCAACAAGCTTGTAATTCTATCAAATTTCTTGGAAAATTATATTTTTTAGAATTGTTTTTGAGATCCATGTCCAAGGTTTTTCCACCCACCCACCCAGAAAGAAAAAAAATGTGACTTTACCTGGTTCTAATATTTCACTAGTAGTATAATTTATTATTGAATTCTTTTTTTTTTATTTCAAGGAGTCCAGTGGTGACAATGAAGATCATCTCAACATTGAGAGCAAGCTGCTTGAAGTTGCAGTAACCAATGATGATCAGTCTGAGCATTGTGAGAATCTGCCCTCTGACAGCAGAAGTCTTTTGTTGAATCCATTAGAACACAAGTCTGAGAAATCTTACCCAATATATAATGGGAATTTAGGCATTTCCATGATGGACATTAAAAAAACTGAAACCCAACCTAATGCTCAGGACTATTTAACTATAGCCTTTGTATGAATTATGTGTTAACTCTTTGGCTCCGCAACAACGCACAGGACGTTGATTTTAAAAAGGGGAAAAAAGTCGGACCAACGCTGGGGGCATCAGCTATTTCAAATTTATTTTTTTACGTTTCTATTTCTCCAATTCTTGTTTTTTATTGCTTAATTTTTTGTCTAGAATAGTTTCCCTTTGCTGAACATCTGGAATTTCCTTCATTTAACGTGTTTTTATTTTGTACAAAGTTTGTAAAGAGATGACATTTATTTTTTCTGTGTGCATGTTTTTTTAACATGGAGCTTCAACCAAGGCTATATAAACTTTGTAGATCTAAATATTTCTTTGATAAAGAAAGAAGTATAATAATTCAGATGACAGTGATTTTGTTTCATCTGATGGTGATATTGATAAATCTAATTATCTAGATCTAGTAAATTAATTTATAGATCTAGACCTAGGGCTAGGACTAGTAATGATGAAGTTTATCAGCTGATGAAGCAGCTCCACCCCCCAGCTAATGTTCAATGTAGATCTAGAACTAGTTTAGCTGTCTCTACATCATCTAGATCTAAATCTAATCAGATCTCTAGATCTATCATCTAGGCACTGAAACAGATCAATTTCAGATTTGTTCCACCAAGAAATTGGGTTGTCAACCTAGACTTAGTCAGCACTGCATCTATGGAATGTTGTTTTTTTTTTCATTGACAATCACATTGTTGTTAGTCTTGTCAGCAAAATAAATAGCTATGCTGACCATAGGATTAAATTGAACACCCCTGCTAGAATAAGATCCATTTTCAGAGAATGGAGACCTATAACTATAAAGAAAGACAGAGTATGTAAACACTGTAGGTCAGGGAGAACGGTTTATGATTGCGCTGGATGGGAGTCGAACCCACACATTCATATTGACTGCTTCCATGATTATCACAACTAGAAGGAATATTTATATACTAAGTACATGAAGAACTTTAGAAGAAAATACTATAAATATATATATGCTGTACAGTTGGACTAGTTTTAGGGTAAAATAGTTTTGTTCCAAGAGTGTTGCTTTTTTTATGGGCTTTTTCGTTAAAGTAGTGACATTGGATTATTAGTTCCAGTTTATTATTTTTTGCATCTATTGCTGTTTCTTCTATGATGTTCCGTAAACAAATGGATAAAAATGAGAAAAAAAGCTATTTGGACTCAATTTTAACAATAAATTTCTTTAAACATGCACTTGGATGGATATTTTCAATGTCAGTTGGTGAGTTTTTCATTTTTAATTTTTATATTCAAAACCCAAAATTACAAAAACAACATGATTTGCAAACTAGAAAACATAAGAAATGGAAAGAACATCCATTTCTCTTTAATTCTATATCAAATTTATTATTTTCCAATAATAAATAAAAAAGTTATTTAAGTTATATCAAAGCAAAGTAGCGCACTCTGAAGTGGCGAAAAAATTAATTCCGTCCCAAAGTGGAAAATAATTCCGAAGTAATTCCGGAGCCAAAAATTTAAGTCTAAATGCTGAGAGACTTCAAAAAAATTAACAGGATGGAAATAAGAATCAACTTGAAGTATTGGAATATTGTAGCTGAGCTTACCATAAGAACTCTTGAAACTTACTAAAAAAAAAAAAGTAGAATGTATACTTAGAAGTTGTTCTTTAACTCCTTTAAAAATATTTTAATTCTCATGATACTTCAAAAATTTGGACCATTATTGTGATTTGAATTTAACTAAAGAAGGTAATACCCACAACTTCCAGCCTAACCTCTTTGAATATAAATACTGGTTATTGATTCATCTCTGTGACATGCACATAAGGCCTTCTTTAGTGATATCTTTGGCTGCCTGAAGCATTACTTTTTTTTTATGAAAGTGTATTACCAACCATGCATTTCTGGTCATTATGATTGTCATTCATGATTGAGTTTGATATTTTTAAAAAATTTTTGATTTCTTGGATTAAGTTAATAGTTTGTATAAAACGATGTATTATGTTGCTACATAGCCTTTTGAAAAATTAGCTACTTAGGATGGTGGAACATAACTAGACATTACTCAATCATTTTCTGGGTTAGATTTTTCTCATTTTAAAAATTAACGCATGGTTTTAGCTTCACACTAGTCTCTTTCTTTGTTTGGTCTAAATGCTTTATTAGTTACCTCCCCGTAGGGAAAATGTCCCAATTGATTTTTGTCTTGTCTATTGATGGGGAGGTAATTAAGTGATAATCAAAGTTATGGGCTTAAAGTATGTGTTTGGGGGCATTATAAAGTGGGCCTTATAATAACAGATACTAGAATTTACAAATCAAAGATATTAATATGGGAGTGTTAACTTACCATTCCATCATAAGTTAGAAAAAAAGGGTAGGTTCCTTGATAAAGTAATATATATAGAGTAGGAATATATGAAGGTGTATGTCGCAGTTATCTATGTAACTGTATAGTAGAATTATTTCTCTAATTGATAGTGCGGCGTTGATCACTATATTGATGACGTCATTAGACTATTAATATTTTACTTTGTAGACTAGGGGACTGAGTTTTTGTTGCTTGTCATAACTTCTAGTGACGTAAAGTTAGGTGTGTGTGGTTTGCGTCATTTATCGTCTAGTACAGTCTCTCCATTGTTTTGTACGTTGGTACAGATAGACGTGTCTTGAGAGCTCTTGAATTTTTCATTGGTTATTGTTACTGGATAGCCTTAACATTTGCCTTGGACATTTTCTTGTTGGATTATCTTGACCCCTGTTTAGGGTGAGTTTTATTTTTCATTGTATAGTTTTTCTATTTGAATTCGTTGGTATTTGTAAGTCTATAATCTAGATGATTAGAAGAATCCTTTCTTTTATCTTCTATAGGGTTTTAACGACAAGTCTAAGTTTTGGTCGTAGTCTCAGTTCAAGACTCTATTTCAAGTTTTAGCGTCAAGTCTAAGTAGTGATCTTAGCTTGGTGTCAAGTCTATGTGTTAGACTCAGTGTAAAGTCTTGGTGTCAAGACTTGTTTATCCAGTCTCAATTTTCTATATTGAGAGTACAACTTTAGGTCTGCAGTCTACAGGACTGAGGTCTTCATCTCACTAATCTCAGTTGGTCGTCTGGTGTTCAAGTTGGTTTTTCATGAGTCTGAGGTTCAAGATTCCAGACTGCAGGTTGCCTTGGTCAAACCTAATGTTATAGTATGAACTATAAACTTTTAGAATTGTCGTCAGTGAACAGCATCGGATCTAGAGGCTAGATCTATGTGGATTACCAGTTGTTGTGTTGAAAGTCTATTTGAACAACTTGTAATGAATATATTAAGGTAATGATATTGTTCAAATAATGATCATTTATATGTCGCAAAAAGAATAACTGGATCATTTTAGATTACATATTATTACACATATATCTATTGATATTGATACTATTATTATCATTCATCATACATCAATTCATTTGTAAATATATCACTGGAATAAATTTTTATTGTTATTTAACATCATACACTTAGTTTATTAATTTATATACATCTGTATGTGTATGGTGTGCTTGTCAGCCTGAACTTGGGCCAAAATATTACAAGTTCAGAAAATAATAACAATAACACACATTGAAATAATATTAATTTTAAATAAATATTCACATTTGAAATATCTAATAATAGTTTGATAAGTACAAGAAAACAAGAACCTGACAGTGTATCCACTGGGTAATGCTAATATATGTACATACATATCGAATGCTATTTCATCTTATCTGATTAATTTTATTTTAATATAAAGTAGGAATTGATTTTTTTTAAACATTTTATGTTTTTTTTGTTATGTATTCTTATTTTCATATCACTAAAATGTAAATATGCATTCTTGAAAATATAAAAGCTATTTTTTTTTTACCTAAAATTATGATGATATATCCAAGCAACATAGAGTAATTGTAAACTTGCATTATCTTTTTTTGCTTTTGTACCTATTTAAAGATAACTGATTTTTTTTTTACAATCATGTCTCTCCAGTTTTTTTTTTTAACTTCCTTTAAATTTCATAGATCTTTGTCTCTTTTACTAAGGATTCAGAAGCACTTAATCAAATCAATACTTTTGCCTTTGTTTCATCATGTTTTATGATGTTCTCTTTTAATTGTGCAATGTCTTATTTATTATTTATTGTAAAAAAGTTTATTGTAAAATGTTTTACAAGTTTCAAATGTTCCTTTAGAGTTGAAGATAATTTACTTCCTAGTCCAAACTTCCTGCAGGATGGAAGATGGGAGTGGGCAGGGAATGAACCCGGGACCATCAATAAGTCCGAATGACAGTCCAGCATGCAAACTGCATGACCAGGCAGCCATCCAATTATAATGTTGTCTTTAATGCTCATTCTGGAGCTATCTGCTGAGTTTTGGTTTAGTGTTTTTTAACTATTTTTTATAAATAAAAGCTTATTGCTACAATTTCAATAGTTGGGCATTTATGAATGTATCCAAAGCTTAGAATATTTACAATTGCATATTTATGTACAATAATTGCCTTTATTAATCAAAGATACATCAAGGTGTATCTTGACACTTTGGTTTAGCCCTATTGTTTGGGAAGTTTATGTAAGGTTGTTATTGTCAGAAGTAGATCTAACTATAAAATGCTTTCAATTACATGCGTCTCAAATAGCCGCTTACAAGCAGTCCAACTTCTGACCTTCATGTGCGGATCAGATATTGGGCCAGGGGGAACAGTTTTCACTAACAGGAGGGTAGGGGCAAAGGTGAGAAACTGGTGCCTATATCAGTAAGCTTCGGGCTGTTGAGGCTTGTCAGCCTTGGCTGACTATCCACCTAGCCAAAGGAAAACCTCTGCTGCCTTGCAGCTATACCCAAACATGGGAAAGTCTTCAAAAGTCAAGCCTGAGGAAAAATCAGGTGCTCCTGTATGGGCAAAAAAAAAAGTTCTTGGATCATTATTTACTAATTATTCACCTAAAGATGGCAAATCAAGAATGTTTTCCTTTCCATAATTTTCTGTTTTAAACATAATATTAGATTAGAAATGACAAATAGATGAATTAAGGAAAAGATATTTCTATAGAAGTCATAGTAATGATTTCTAACCTATACACATCTTCTTTAAGAATTCTTTGTTCAAGTTGTTTGAATCAATGGTCTAGAATATTTTACATGTATTTGTTTCATGATTCTTAAAGATTGCCAAACTGTAATGATCTGATCTCATCATTATTTACTACCAACCATACACACAAAGGCCCCAGGATAGACATTTGAGACCAAAAGAAAATCCACTGCCGAAGACATAGGGGCAGAAATAAAATCAACTAAATTGATCACTAGCGGACAATGGTTATGTCTGTGCTGAATGTGGCAAAATATGTAGGTCACAAATGGGGTTGTGTAGTCAAGGGAAATACTACATTCCTCTTTAATCATCAGACTTGAAGACAAGCCTTAGTATTATTATAGTTAATTGAAGACATCATGTCTTTATGTTCTCCACATCATCCATCGCTAAAATTAAATACCTTACACTCGTTGCTTTCTTACTGAAACATTCCTTTCAATGTGCATATTTCATGGTTTTCTTATAGGATAGAAAGATAGTAGATTTTGTTTGAAGTTCTACTTTGCTAGTAATTTGTATCACTTGCATTTGTATCTATATTGTTACTGTTCTAGTAGTTATGCTGAGAGGGACAATTGTAGTCAGACTGAATTTCCATTAGTTTGGACAATAAAAACATCTTAAGTATTATGCAATAAGTACATCACTTTAAGGAATGGCAGGAAAATTTAATTTATCAGCATTTGAATTATTTATTTTAAACATTTATGTTTGTATGAATCTGAAAATCTAAGAATGAAAAATTATTTTATGTATTAGTTTAATTTTTTAAAATGGGTTTATTCGTATGTTCACCTCTGTATTACTTCTTGAATAGCTTATGGTTGTTTATATTTGTCATGTCATATATGCAACAGAACATTTGAATTTTAAAACACCATCCAATGTGTTTAATGTTATCTAATCAAGTATGCAATCTATTCTACAATGTTTCATGTCATCATTTGAAGTGTTATGATTCATTGTGCACAAGTGAATGTTTGTCTTCTTTTCTTCATTCACAACATAAGTAATACACGTGTGCCTAATGTATGCCTTGAAATAAAATAAAAAAGTATTTTTGTCTCCTTGACATTGTAATGATGTTAACTTTTAAATTAATTTGTTATTTTACATTTGAGTTTCTGAAGACTTGCAAAATCAAAAAGTTAAACTTAATTGTAAGTTTTAAAGTTTCCATGTAAGGTTACATGTAACCAAACAATACACATTTAGAAAATGTCCCAAATGAAAGTAATTAAACTAAAATCAGGTGGGAAATGAAGGATGTGTTTATTAAAAATGACACAAAAAGTTGTGATTTTTTTAAATTGTGTATACAATTTTATTGTTTTATATAAAAATAAATTTGAGATAATTGGATTTTCACATAGATAAAAATAACTTCTTTATATCGTCAAGAAGCAACAAAGGAAGTGTAGAAAGTAAAATTCAGTAAATACACAACTTAATGTACGCAAAGAATTCCACATAAAACAAAAGTTGAGCTCACCAAGCTTCAGACATTTAGGCACAAAACAAAATCACAGGTGGTATACATCAACAAAACTTAGGATGCAAACAATTGTGATGAACAAACACACAGTTTCATCCCAATCAGTATAATAATTTAATGTGTTCCAGATCAGAGGTAAACAATTGATGGTGTTAGCTAAAGTGACAATAAAGCTGCACTTCAAGTGCTTGGTGGGAAGAGATATAAGAAAGACACATTATCATTACATGACTCCAAGAAACTAAAAGCATGTATCAAGTGTTGTTGTTTTTTTTTACACTTTTGTTAGCCTATATTTAAATCTTAATATGGGATTTTTAAAATATTTTTTTTTTAATTGAAATTCTTCAAAATATATTTAAATACCTCTTGTACATTTAATTAAAAAAAGAAAGGTTTATACTAATGTTAAAAAAATATATATCTATTGTGGCTAACTTATTTTTTAAATTGGTTTGGATTAAACAAATGTATTTACAACGTGTAAAATATAATGAGGTATTGTCTGGTTTCAAATAGAGTAAAAATTAAATATTCCATTGTTTATGTACAACAAAACCAACCAAAAAAAAAAACAAGTTTGAATAATAAAGAATTGGTCCAATAGGATGCAAATGAATGCCAATAAATTTAAAAAAAAAGAAATTTCCCACATTTGATAAATTTGAACTACAAATATGTTTGAGTTCTTTGGCTATTTACAAAATATGTACATCAAGTTATATATATATTAAAATTTTGTTCACTTAATATTTATATGATACAGCCAAGAAAAATAGATTGTTCTCAATGTTTGGCTCTAACTTCTATGATTTATAAATACAGCAGCAGTAGAGATTTGTGGAAGATATTTTCTGAGATCAAATATCTTTCAATATCACTTAACAGAATTTTATAAACATAATATATTTACAACAATTTACATTTCAATCAAGTAAATTTTTTTTTGTCAACAAAAAGGGAACACATTTCTGGGGGCAAATAAGGACAAATAATAGCAATTGAAAATGATTTAATCATAACCACAATGCAATAGGAAAATTTCACAGCAGATGTACATCACATTCCAATGAATGCGTGTGGTATTAACAAACAACACAAATCCGATTCAGATCTTTATTGAGACTGTTAATGTGCATTACTTAATCCAGTAGTAAAGTTTTTTCTCCTAAATATAACTAGACAATGAAGAAAATGAAACTGCTACACAGAATGTTCATTTCTTAGAATGCCTGTTAAATTTGAATGAACTCTGAGAATACATTTCTGACATTCTAAGCCTGGATTCTAGAACTTTATACTTGCTATTATTTTTATTTTTAAGTATCTGATAAATGCTTCATCACATTCTGACAAATAAATATGATACAAATACATTATTTGAATAGCACGGAAGAACATGGAATAAATAAATTAGGCAGTCAGATACATTGAGACATTGTGAAAATAATTTGTAGTTTACAAAGAAATAATTATCCAATGTCAGTTTTGTTTTTAAAATTGTCTCTACAAAAGAACTGATGTAACATAATATTCACATGGGACATAACAGACAAATGATGTTCACTTTCTAGTAGTTGTGATGTGCTTAGATCTAGATCTGTACATTGTTCAGCAAATTTATAGCCCTCAGAGAATTGTCATTCAATGGATGAGATGATATGGATCCGATTGGCTGGAACTTGTGTTAGAGTAAAATTATGAGACTTGTAATCTGATTGGTTTAATTCATTAGAACTTGCATATTGGCCTGCATTAGTTATAATAAAAGAACTGTTTTCTGGATTATTGAATTCATTGGTACTTAAGGATTGGTCCATGTTAGGCACTTCACCAAATTGTGTGTTATTTATTTGGTGTAATTTATCAGGTTTTATAAAATGATCTAAATTAGGGGCTTCATCTAATTGTGTGTTACTTACTTGGTGTGATTTATCAAGTTTTATAAACTGATCTAAATTAGGGGCTTCATCAAATTGTTCGTTATTTACTTGGTGTGATTTATCAAATTTTATAAACTGATCTAAATTAGGGGCTTCATCAAATTGTTCGCTATTTACTTTGTGTAATTTATCAGGTTTTATAAAATGATCTAAATTAGGTGCTTCATCTAATTGTGTGTTATTTACTTGGTGTGATTTATCAAATTTTATAAACTGATCTAAATTAGGTACTTCATCAAATTGTTCACTATTTACTTTGTGTAATTTTTCAGGTTTAATAAATTGATCTAAATTAGGTGCTTTATCAAATTGTGTGTTATTTACTTGGTGTGATTTATCAAATTTTATAAACTGATCTAAATTAGGTACTTCATCTAATTGTGTGTTATTTACTTGGTGTGATTTATCAAATTTTATAAACTGATCTAAATTAGGTACTTCATCAAATTGTTCGCTATTTACTTTGTGTAATTTTTCAGGTTTTATAAACTGATCTAAATTAGGTAATTCATCAAATGAGCAGTTTTCTAACTGGCTTAACTTGTTGACAGGAGGAGTGTGTTTAATCAGATTAACTGCAGAATTTTGCTTATTTAATAGAGCTATGACAATCTCTCTTGTGTTCACTGGATCATTGTT
The DNA here is from genome assembly GCA_030265305.1 of Biomphalaria pfeifferi. Taxonomy (NCBI): domain Eukaryota; kingdom Metazoa; phylum Mollusca; class Gastropoda; family Planorbidae; genus Biomphalaria; species Biomphalaria pfeifferi. The sequence continues at coordinate 953,677 of JASAOG010000002.1, read as the reverse complement.
CATATTATTCTCACTATGTTCTGAAGAAGTTGTTAGTAAAGTAACCTCAGTTTGTCTCATGTAGTCAGTACAATCAATACAACTTGCATCATGGTTTAATGGTCTAGTTTCAGGAGTTTCTGCTTCAATGTAGGCATTACAAGTATCCCTATTAGTGGACTCACTGTCTGTTGATGTTTGGCTAAACAAAATATCTTGCTCAGTGAATGTAACATAATCTTTACATGCATCAGCATGACAGATATCTGCTTTGGGTAAACTTTGTACTTCTAACTCAACACAGCTTTGACCACATGTCATAGATACACAAGAAGCATCAGAATAGTCAAAATTATCTGGAGTAAATTGGCTACTTTCCATTATGTCTTTTTCATTCCTTATTTCATAATGCTGAGTTGGACAATCATTATATACACCAAACTTGATGCTGTCATTGAGTTTCTCATCTGTGCTTGATCCTGTCTGGTGACCAATAACCCCATGCTTGTCACTAGAAATGTCTCTTTCATTGACTATATAGTCCATTTTGTCAAACTGCTCATTCCCCTTGCATGAAGGTTTTAAGTTTGTCTCTAAGTCCCTCATAATGAAGTTTGTTAAATTCTGTCTTTTCTGAAGTTCCTTCTCCCACTGAATTCTATCAAAGCTAGTACTTGAAATCACAGAGTATGATGGTGTTGGGTCAGCTGTAGGTAAGCAACTAGTTGGAGAGTTGATGCTGTTGAGTAAATCTTCCACAAGTGAAGTATGAGATGGTTGAGACTCCTCACTCATTAAACCCTCATGCTTTGGTGCATGCAGTGACAATATTAAAGGTTTACTGACATCTATTTGAGGATCATGATGCCTTATAGATCTCAAACTCTTGTAATCTTCCCCAGAAGAATGTTCAGATATTAAATCTGTCATGCTATCCTGAGAAAAAACATTGATAAACATTTATTATTACCTGGAGCAAAGAAATATTTCAATGATACTCGAAACTCTGTTAGCCTAATAGATTTGTAAAATCATTTATAAATAAAAACACAAATTTCACTAAGCACAATCAATAAATATTTTGAGTTTAATAAAGAATTCAACCATGAAACAAAATTAAATCTTTTAAAAGTTGAAATCAACTCAGATGACTTTTACATCAACTGCCCCATAGACACGATCTGAAAGGGGAACATTTCTTTTTTTTTTTATAATCAACTCCAAGACTAAATGACAGGAAAAAAAGGTAGCCTGATCATATGTCATGTGCTTGGTACTTTGATCTACAAATATCTCTAAGAAAAAAAAAAAAGGTAGCCTGATCATCTGTCATGTGCTTAGGACTTTGATCTACAAATATCTCTAAGAAAAAAAAAAGGTAGCCTGATCATATGTCATGTGCTTGGGACTTTGATCTACAAATATCTCTAAGAAAAAAAAAGGTAGCCTGATCATGTCATGTGCTTGGGACTTTGATCTACAAATATCTCTAAGGAAAAAAAAAGGTAGCCTGATCATATGTCATGTGCTTGGGACTTTGATCTACAAATATCTCTAAGAAAAAAAAAGGTAGCCTGATCATATGTCATGTGCTTGGGACTTTGATCTACAAATATCTCTAAGGAAAAAAAAAGGTAGCCTGATCATATGTCATGTGCTTGGGACTTTGATCTACAAATAGCTCTAAGAAAAAAAAAAGGTAGCCTGATCAAGTCATGTGCTTGGGACTTTGATCTACAAATATCTCTAAGGAAAAAAAAAGGTAGCCTGCTCATATGTCATGTGCTTGGGACTTTGATCTACAAATATCTCTACTTTTGTTTACCTCATCAGTTTTCATTAATTTCTTTGCCTTTTGACGTCCTCTCCAGTTCAACCTGGTGGTAAAGAAAAGTAGACAAAAATAATCATGCAAATCTTTGTATGTAGTATAACTCTGTTTAATGTTAGATAAAGTAGCCAATAGTTTCAGCTAAGTATCCAAATTAAATTACCTAATACACCAAAACAAAGCATATATCAACGGAAACACAAGGACAATCCCCACTAATGGTACTGTTCTTTCTAAAATGGAAATCTCATCTGTGAAACAAAACATTATAATGAATCAAATCTATAAAAAAAAATAAAAATGTATCTTTACAATAGAGTTAACTGATCTTTTTACAAAGCTTATATCAACTCCCTCTCTCTGTCTGGTTAAAAAGTTTGTACAAAAATTATTTCTCCCACACCCAATCTCAGATCAAGCTGAAATTTTGCACAATTATTTTTTACCTGACAACACAAGAATTAATTTAAAAAATTAACCAACTATGCACTTGACTAAAGTTGTGGTACAAGATGAATTAGTCCCCTTTATAGGGTTAGCCCATCAGGCTGAGGAGGCATTAGTTACAAATTCGAGTTCATGTAGTCCCCCCCCCCCTTTTTTTTTTTGTATATGCTTATAAAGACCAATTACGGTAAAATCCACCCAGATATCCATTTCTTCTTCTTCCCCCCCCCCCCCCCCCATTATCCCAACTGGTCCAGAGAAGTGATAGGATCATAGGGTATTGAAAAAGCTAAAAGCATGAAATAGCGCTAAACAAAGACAATTGGTAAAAATGTTATTAATCCAACAGATTTATTGTTTTTGGTCTAGATCTATTACAAATTTTATTACATGACTGATCCATACTAAAGGGTTACAATTACACTTTGTATAAGAAAAGTATTTTTTTTAATGTTTTTTTTTTTGTTTTTACAATGTATTTATCCAAATTAGGAAAATATAAAAATAAGCATTTAAAAAATTGATCTGGATAGTGACATTTTGATGAAATATTCCCCAGTAAAACTTTAATCCATGTGGACGAAGCTATTGAAATTCAATTTCCAATTTTACAGATAATCTTTATTTTTAATTTAAAGTAAAAAAATATCAATTACAAAAAAATCTTTTTTATATTATTAATGCGTGAATATCTTCAATTAATATACATATTAAATGACAACTAGACACCTAGTCAACACAACAAAAAGCTGAGCTCCACAAAGCAAACTTTATCTAATACTTCTTTCATGAGGAGTTACATTTAGAATTAGTCACTTGAAGCATATGACTAATTAGCTAACTGCACTTATATTGTCAATTACCCATACAATTCCTGTATATTTAGGTCAAAATAAAAATTATGAATACAAACATACCATTCCTGTACTCATGAGTCATAAATGTCTTCCATTGAGACAATGGTCCTGTTCTATTGCCAACTTGTACACACATAGAGATGTTATATGATCTATCCACTTGAAGATTTTTTAGTGTGTAAGATGATAGAGTACTGACAATTTTAGTGTCTTAGGAAAAAATAACATGTGTAATAAATAAAAAGACAAGTACCAATCATATACAATGCTCTGTTAAATAAATTAATACAGTAGCAACAAAGTAATATGTGCAATCACATTTAACAATCCCAAGATCAGGACTCAAACCTAAGATGTTCAGTTAGTTCCCTTTTCAGATCTTGTGGTCTATATTCCTTTGTTTCTGTGCCTTATGGTTAACAAGGGTGTCATGTGGCCAGCATTTACTTTACATTTCCTCAACTAATGTCAGGTACCCAGAGAAATAAAAAATCCCAGTCTTCACCAGGATTCAAAACCGGAACCCCCAGTTCGGAAGTCAAGCGCTTTACCGCTCAGATGTTCAGTAAAGCAAAATCCACCATGTGAGAGTCAACAATAATTTATATACTGACTTTTAACAGTCACTAAATAAAGGTTTGCCAAAAGTACATAATTAAAACTCATCAAAGCAAGCTCCTCTTTGTTTTCAGAGACGTCCTCAGACCCAAAATGTGCAAAGAGTCGTGTTCTAAAAACAAGTAGTGAGCACTGGTTGCAATGTTATTGACAGCTTCAATAAGTTATGCCAATTAGTGATATTACTATGTAGTTTTAAATAACTACTTGCAAAAAAAATATACTACCTTTTTAATGAATGATAACACCCTTCAGAGACACTTCTGTTTCAATTCTCTTGTATCAACTTCTATACAATTTTGTCAACCATCACCCAATGGAAAGAACTACTAATTTGAAGCGAGAGAAACTGATGTAGAACTTTACTTACCATGACAGTCTGTCACCAAACAGTAAACCACAACATAACTAGTCACTTTATAATTGTACTTTTTAGAGCATGGCATCTTTTGCCAGGTAACAGTTACTGATTCTTTAGCGACACTCACTTCAAATGTTGGTGCATCAAGAGAAGCTGGAGAAATAGTCAATGTAAGTAAAATATGTACCATGCAATACATGGAAGGTAAGAGTGTAGTGGAGCACACACTACTGTTCTGAACTGGGCACTTAAGGCTATTGATGTCTATCAGGTGGGTTTACAGTTGTTTATCTAAGGGATGACCTAATTGCATTGATTTCCCAGGTTACCCACCTCAACAGTATAAAGCAAAAACCAAAAAAAAAAATAGCATGTAAAACTATGACTTACCTGAAAATTGAATAAATGTCATTCAACTGAACAGTTAGTGAATAAACAATATTGAATAATAACCTGATTGCAAATTTCTAAGATATTTCAATGTATACCAATCAATGAATCATGGTGGTTTAACATTGCATTAATAATTGTACAAATAACATACCAATAACACACCTTCCACACGCACACTCCATATCGGCGCCCTGCAGTTTGGCAGCTTCATACGCAATAAACAACGCTAGCTAAAGACACGGCTACTGGGCCGAGAAGACGACACTCTTCCCCTTAGCCCCAAGCCTAACACCCTGAAAACTTAGATCTAGCCATGCCACTACATCAAATAACTTTTCATTAGTGACACCCGTACTGAAAGATTAGCCTACTTACTAAAACTATGTACTTACATACCATTGAAATGGGGAAACAGAGTACTGTAACGTAACCAGTTAAAAAGGCTCTCTCCACTGCAAAGGCAATACGAGAACTAAGTGTGACGTAAACACACACAATATTCTTGACAACAAAACTTTTCAATACCTTCATTGAAAGAATAATGGAAGATGTTCGCGAGAGCTTTGAAGGTAATGTAAGCATTGGAGGAAGAAGAATTACTAATTTGCGCTTCGCAGAGGACATTGATTTTTGTTTACATGACAAAAGGGTGACATGTTAAATAAGAATAAAATTTAATGTCATTAAAAAAATTTTAAATTCAACATCTATAGATATAGAGCTAAAGTAAATATTGTTTTGTGTGTTAATGTAAATCAATAAGATAGGCTATTGATCATGGGTACAGAAGATGATCCATTGATTTGTACTGCTGTGCAATGTTTGTAATTTTCTTAGCCAGTGATGCATATTTCTTTTTTGCACGTTCTTCAGTGCCTACACTAGCCTGTTAAACTGATGTCTTGTGCATCAAACTATCCTTACATATACCATCTAGGAATTGCTGGATGATGGCATGAGAATAGAGATTGGAGGGCGTGATGCCAAACTTGCACAGCAATGTTTGTTTGTGCAACACAGACGATTGTGTCCAAGGATTGATTCTATCTATTTGGAGGGAAAAAAAACTGAACCATAATTATCTCCTCAGCACACTGACTGTGACCATATGCATGTGTATGCTAGAAATAAGCTAACAGATTCCACATGATGTGGTAGCATTGGCTCAGTGAATAATTTCAAGGAATTCAAATAGGCCAGAGTTGGAAGACTACTAACCATCATGTAACTTGTCACTGCAGTCATAATCACTTCTCATGCCCCAATTCATTAACTTTATGTAATACAGCTTTACAGAAGTGAAAATAACATCCTGTAGTCTACATGTCAGAAACATCTCTTGAAATTCTGTCATGACAGCTTTCTTAAAGTCTGTCACAATAATTTCTGGAGTTGCATTAGGTAAAAGTTCTTAAGTTAAAAATTCCAAGATAGATTTGCCTCTACTACTTAATGTGAACTCCAGAAAAATTTCTCTGACAGTTCGGGAGTCACATATCCAAAAAATGCATGCAATTCAGCTCTTGACAGAAATTTCAAATCTAAGATTGAATCCATGTTACAGACTTGTAGACGTGATGTATAAATATCAACTGTTGGTAATATAAAGATAAAGAGAATGTAATGAAATTGTGAATGGTGAAGGTGAAGTATATTATTTTGGATCAAATCCTTTTCTGCTCTGTCAGTTTTTGGATTGAGTTATCCCCTACCAGAAATATCTCATTTTGGACAATAGTCAATATTTTAACACTTTTTATTATAGTTCACCAATTGTAAATTAAAAAAAAGTATTAAGTGTCCATCAAAAATTACACTAGGACATACCCACCATTTACATTGTAGATACATTCAGTCCAGAAAATAGGAGATGTTGTATTATGAGTGGATGCTATTCCAACCTTGATATGACTTTGGTTGTAGGGAATCAAAAAACTGTTTACGTTTTGTTCCATATGCTTCCAGTGTAGCTCTTTCTGGAATAATAAATCAACTAAACAATCCTAAAAGTCTACAAAAAAATACAAAATGAAATAAAACTGAAACTATTCAACTTTTTTGCAATACTACCACATTGTATAAAAAAAAACACATGCTTCTACTGGCACAGAAAAAACCTATAAACAATGAACAAAATATGCATTAGGTTCTCACAAACACAATTTCAACTTTTAAACTCAACTAAGTTTCATTGAATATTTCCCTCAACTCAACTTAACACCACAAAGTGTTTTATTCCAGAACTAAGTAGACAACTAGAATGATGTAGTAATGACAAAATAAACACAAAGACACTTTTGGAGGATAAAATAAAGAAACAGAAAACAAGATAACAATGGGGGCTTGTGATTCTCATGATTTTAACCGTTGCCACTGTAGGTCCATTTTGTTTGGTAAGTAATGCAGGTTTTTATATTTTTTGAGTACAAGGATGGTGGGCATGGTGGCTGAAAGGTAAAGTGCTTGACTTCTGAGGTGAAAAGTCTGGGGTTTAAATCTCAGTGAAGTTTGGAATAAGAGGTACTTATAGCACATACATTTACTATGTTTAAAATAACGTTACTAGAGATCTACTATTGCAACAAAAAGTTATATGAAACCTTCATGTGTGGATATCAGAAACTATGAAGTAAAAACTATCAATCATCTTCCTCCATACAAAAATGTACATTTAAAACAGGATTGCCTACAATGTTGAGCCCATGAAAATAATTCCCACTCTCCTGACATTGTACAATATCCTGCTTAGCCAAATCTGATAATATGACCAGCATAAACTTTTTGTTTTTACATGTTATAAGAAATACAAATAAATTATCCATTGCACCACAACTATTTAAAAACACAAAAACTAAACAAAAATATATGTATGTGTGTACAATGCTATTACTTAGATTTGTACAAACAAAAGTTCATGCAACAAGAAATAGTTGTGTATGTGTATATGTATACAATGATATTACTTCGATTTGTACAAACAAAAGTTCATGCAACAAGAAATAGTTGTGTATGTGTATACAATGATATTACTTAGATTTGTACAAACAAAAGTTCAGGCTTTTGGACAACAAGAAATAATTGTGTATGTGTATGAAAAAAACAAACTTTATTTTTTTTTTAAATTTTAAGCATAAAGAGTTTGTGTTTTAGCATGGCATAGGGTGAAGGTGTAATAAGAATTTCAATAGTTTTTTAGATCTACATCAGACAGATGAACTGATCCACTACATACATTTGAAGGTGATATTTTTCTTTTGGAGCAGCTATAATGAAGTTATTGATTTCTTTGTCGAAGGAATCTTTATTTAAGTCAAAACCAAGCATGAAAAATGGCAAAACACAAAAATTTCACAAATGAAACTTTCAATAAATACATCTTAAAGATTTTCTGATTTCAATTTATTTTCAACTTCTTTACAACTTAACTCTTTCTCTTTCTTAACTCTCAGCGAGTAACTTCGCTAGTGCTAGTCAGTGCGACGTTACTCTCAGCAAGTAACTTGGTTTATAATATTTGTTTCACTATCTTTTTTATGTTAAACTTTTAAAATTCTCTTTTTTTTTTCATTTGACGGATGTTGGAGTGATTGTTCTTTGTTTTGGTACTAAATTTGATGCAGTACCAACACTTTTTTTTTTAAAAAAAGACAACATTGTATTAGTGGTTCCTCTTTTTTAGTTTATTTCCCGGGACCCAAAACATGTAACTAATACAATTACTTAATTCATTTGTTCATCTTTAATGAAATTTGAAATGATTAAATGTGTTTAGTATTGTGATTTTTCAATATTTATGGATTAAATGTTTAATTAAAAGGTTAAATCTTTTAGTATATTGTTTTTAAATGAATTTTTTTTATATATTTTATTTTCCGTGCTCAGTTTAAAATTAATGAAAAAAATATTTTCTTCAATAATTAATTTTATTTATTAAAAATTTTTTAGCCCATTCATTTTCCTTTAAAATAAAATTTAAAAAAGTTAAGTTAGCTATAGTAACACTACCCCTCTTGAAAATTTGTGTTCATCCCGGAAAACTCCATTTTTTCAATCAAAATAATTCACACTGAAAGAGTTAATGACTATTTCCAACTTCAATACAAACACTTTGATATTAACTCTTTGACTCCAGAAAGACACTCCCATGATTGATTTTACCCAGCTATAAAGCTGTACTCAACGCTGGCAATGTCGGTGCTTTAATTTTTTTTTTTTCTCCTGCATGTTTTTTATTGCTTAAAATATTATCTTGAATAGTTTCCTTTTACTAAACATCCAGAATTTCCTTCTTTTAATATGTTTTTACAGGGAAAGATTTTTTGAAAGAGTGGGGTCTTAAAAAGTCTCTCTTTTCTTTAGATTTATGTTCTGGATGATAGTGATAGGGGATAATGAGCTCAGAACATTTATTTTATGTGCTTTTAAATGGTTTTATTATAGAGTTATGTGGAAATTTGAATTAATATTGTAAAAAAGAATTTTTTCCTACTTTGGATCATAATCTAGATCTAGATTTAGATAATTTAGATCTAATATAGACCCAGAGCCAACATAAAAATAATTTTTGTTTTATAAAACTTGCTTTATGCTATAAAAAAAAGGGTATGCATTCCTTTTTAATTCTATACTAGATAAATTATTTTTTTTAAAAAACCAAAGGGGTAATAAACGTTTAATCGAAGCATTCTTTACACTCCGAAAGGCAAAAAAAAATTAATTCCATCCAAACGAGGAAAATAATTCCAGAGTCAAAGAGTTAAAATGCAACTTTTAAGGTTCCAATCTAATAAATAATAAAAATCTACACTTGATTTCAAGAGATGAGATATACAGACATACTGAAAAGTCATCAGGCATAAATTATGTCCAGGTATTGTCAATCATTATTTGAACAGAAATACATAGATAAGAAAATAATAAATAGCTGCAGATGATATCTAAATTAATTAATTAACATAAGCTAATTTTTAACTTAGACCTAAAGCCTTACCCCATGACAGTCATCTAGAGGATCATCAAGCCAGAAGATAGTATAATTTACAGATTGTCTTACTGCATCAGGTTCCCATGTAGCCAAGTATGAAGTCTCTTCAATAGCTAATGACTCAGCTACTCTGGATGGAACTGTAATTTAATTGATAGACAATGTATGTACTGTTAAAAAAAAAAGATAAAGCATTTCCGTGGGGCACCTCTGTTTCGTCAACCACCTTTTAGCTTGTTTGCCATATTAGATTGAATTGGCTGTCCAAGCAAGCTACGGAAACTAGTGTCAGCTTTTCATGAAAATATGCAGGGTACCGTACAGTTTGACAGTTCCGCTTCTAGGTCATTCTCCATCAAGAGAGGAGTAAAACAAGGATGTGTTCTGCCTCCAACACTATTCGGCATCTTCTTTTCTGTTGTACTCACCAGCACTTTTAAATCCCTGGAAGATGGAGTATATATCCACAGTAGATCTGATGGAAAGCTATTTAACCTGGCAGGCCTTAAAGCCAAAACAAAGACACGGCGTATTGTGATTAGGGAACTGCTGTTCGCAGATGCCGCGCTCATATCTCATACACAAGAAGGATTGCAGAGGCTTGTGAATGCTCTGGCAGCTTCTTGTCAAGAGTTTAGCCTTACAATAAGCCTCTCCAAGACCAATCTTAGCACAAGTTGTCGCAGAAATACCAGTGATACATATTGGAAATCACAATTACGGTGATGCAGGAATTCACATATTTGGGAACAACAATAGCCAGCAACCTAGATTTAAACACTGAGCTGACAAAAAGAATAGGAAAGGCTTCTGCAGCAATGGCAAAACTTTCCAAGCGCCTGAGGTTTCGAAAATACCAAATTGACGGTAAAACTTTCGGCAACAAAAATCCTGGTCTACAATGCCTGCGTTCTGAGCACATTCTTTATGGCAGTGAGAGCTGGGCAAATTACATGCCTCAAGAACACAGATTGAATAGCTTCCACCTACACTGCCTGCGACACATAATGTGCATCTCCTGGAGGGGTTAGAAATGGGCAAATAACATGCGTCAAGAACACAGATTAAATAGCTTCCACCTACACTGTCTGCGACGCATAATGTGCATCTCCTGGAGGGATCGAGTCACAAACCAGGAAGTTTTGAAACGGGCCAATATGCACAGCATCTATGCTCTCCTTCAACAGAGAAGACTATGCTGGCTCGGTCATGTCACTCGCATGCCAGATGGAAGAATCCCTAAAGACATCCTATACACTGAGCAGAGGGAGTCAGATCCAAGGGCCGCTCAAGACTAACCTACAGAGATGTCTGCAAGTGAGACATTAGAGCCATGGACATCGACCAAAGTATGTGGGAGGAGATAGCCCAAGACTGGACAGCATAAAGGCACACGGTACATGATGGTACGAACTTCGCCAAATGCAAACGAAGCTGTGTCAGCCAAGAGAAAGAAAAAGAAAGCTGCCCTGTCAGCTAGCCCTAGGACAGACGCATATACATGCACGAATTTTTTTTGTGGCAAACTCTGCCGCTCCAGAATTGACTTGATCAGTCACTCCAGATTCTGCCCCATCTCAAGACGTAACCAAAGCCAGTGACTCATCTGGGCGCATCCATTTTCTTCTGAGACAGAAGGAGCCATATATTCTTAAAACCTATAGACAACATGTAAAGCAATTAGTTTTATTTTAATATTTTGTGCACAACATAGGTATTAGGCACAAAATCCTTTAAAAGTGTTAATAAAATATTTTTCTGGAAACTGCAGAACATTTAATATTATGATAAACGACACAGAATAGTAAAAATTACCTTTGAAATCAATGGGTGCAATAGACAAAATCGTTGGTTTTACTGATTGGCCAGCAATAGTAGCAGCTGCTATTTCTATAAATTCCAGAGTATAACAAGGGATTTCAATAGAAGTCTGATATGTATTTGGTCCAACTGTCCTGGCTGTTTTCCCATGTCTCACAATATAGTGTGTTATTTTACCATTTCTTGCATTGGGTTCAACTCTCTAGTAACAAAACAAACTAGTCAAAGTTTCATACAATAAGACATTTATTTTAAGTTTCAAACAGTAATCCATTTATTTTAAAATATTATCAGTTACAAATGTTTAGCACAAGCAAAAGTAAATAACCAATATACTTTACCTTCCAGTAGACTGTTACAGAACGACTGTTGTTCTTACATTGGTCAGTTGTATAGCTTCCATTCACTGTTTGTGGTCCTAGTGTTGGAGCTTTTATTAAAAGAAACATACTAAATGGTATTTGACAAAAACTTGATAATTATTATAAATTCAAATATTCAAATACATGTTTAATATTAGTTGTTGTTTTCTTCTAGCTTCTTAAAAAATTTATCAATTCAAAAACAACAACTCTTAGTTCAAATCATTGAAAAGAACTGATATAATATCAACATATAGTTATAATGTAATGTTTTTAATGCACAAATTGAAAGATAAATTTCCTCATGGATAATAACATGACAATCAACTACAAGGTGGCCACGCTTTGTCATTAGTGCATCTACAATAAAGAAATGCCCTTGTACCTTAGCCAACTCAGATCCCTCAGAGAGCCCTGTGCTCCATGGACTCAACACTTCTAATCATGCTACATTACTTCCTCAAAAGTTACGATTAGCTGGCTTTTTCAGTGCATGGACCAAAGGTTTGGAACTCACTCCAAATTGATCTCAAGACAGACAACATGCTACACTACATCCAAGAAGAACATTAAGACCTATCTGTTCAAACCTTTGTTAGATTAGTATGTCATTTCAACTCTCGTGTTTATGTTTGTAATGTTATCACAGCACCTTGAGCCTACATTATGTTTGTTAACAGCTCTATAAATTAAATTATTATTATTATCCATTTGTTAACCTAGTTTTAATCAGCAGAAGCAATAACTATAAAACCATGGCAATATTTTTTCTAACAGTCAACAATAAAATGAAAAAAAATGTTAACTTTATAGTAACTCATTATTCAATTTTAACATGTTAAAAAATCTTTCCTATTTTCGTCCAAATAAGGTAAAGAAATTACCTTTTTGTGGAGTTTCATAAAAGGAATAAATGGGATCACTTGTTAGGTTTGAAGTTGATGCATGGCTGATAACTGTGAAATTGTGTATTGTGTATGGCTTCATATTACACACTTCTTCCCAAGCTCTTTGATTGACATAAATAACCTGCAGAAATACATGTCAATTTTATGTTTTGTTTTAGTGAGATATGCATGTATAGCAAGGATAATCTGCAGATATACATGTGAATTCAGAAATACATGTGAATTCAGATATACATGTGAATTCTAAGTTTTGTCTAAGTGAGATATGCATGGTAAGCTTGGAGACAAAAAATATTGTAGTTTATGACCTTGAATAATTGAAAAAATAACATAGTCTTGAAAATGAACTCAAGCAACATACAATGTCTAAGCTACTCAGCATGTGTAGCATGTTAGGCATCGGAGACATGACATGTTTTAATAAATATTGAGTCAAAATATGAAAGAAAGAAACAAAATGTTCACGTTCTAAGCCTCCAGGCTTGGGCTTTAAAAGTCTGGAATCATATTTGACTTTTCAAAACAGAATGATAGCTTTCTTGTGTAAGCCTTTATCATTATTGACAGGAGGAACTCTTTAGTATATGATACCAGAGACTTGCATACGCTTGTCTTCCTGAGTTGCAGAATGATCCAATTACCAGCTCATGGCTTCTTTTACCAATTAGCACGAAAGTTCTTCAGACCAATGAAACACAGTTTTAGTCAAAATAAATGAACAACAGTAATCTTTTGTTACAGGTTTTGTTTAAAAATAAAACATAACAATGTAATTAAGCCTGATATGTGATTAGAATCAATAAAATAAAATAATAAAAGAAACAGTTACTGTTAATAATAGAAAAAAAGTTACTTTAAAGTCCTTGTCATTTGGTCCTTGGTGTCGCAGCTCAAATTTCTCAAATAAAGGAAAGTCATAATAATCATAGATCCAAGAAACATTAAAACAATCGTTTTTAGTTGATTTGGAAAAATTCATCCTTTTCACAGCTGATGGTTTCACTGCAATTTAAATATATCAGAAATCTATTTCAAATGTTAAGTTTGTTAAAGAACATTGTTAATAAATAAAATAAAACAAGAAAGTTTTACTATTAAATACACTAAGTATGTATTTGAATTGCATGGCTTATAAGTAGGCCCAATAAAAAATATAATAAGCTGGTTATAGAAGTGAAATAAAACGTTAATCAGAAAATAAGGTGCATAGATTATTGTAAAGTGTTGTAAACTAGTTTGACCATTAAGGTTAAGTATCAAGAGAGCTCATTCTGCACAAGAAAAAATAAGGTTCTAGTAAAAATTACAAGTTGATTTGTGAACTATGGACTATGAAACTGTTAACATTAACAAAACAAGAGGAGAAAGAATAAACAATCTGAGCATTAATAGGTGTTTTTAGTATACTTTTAGGAGAAAGAATAAACAGTCTGTACATTAATAGGTGTTTTAGTATACTTTTAGGAGAAAGAATAAACAGTCTGTACATTAATAGGTGTTTTAGTATACTTTTAGAGAAAGAATAAACACTGTACATTAATAGGTGTTTTAGTATACTTTTAGAGAAAGAATAAACAGTCTGTACATTAAAAGGTGTTTTTAGTATACTTTTAGAGAAAGAATAAACACTGTACATTAATAGGTGTTTTAGTATACTTTTAGGAGAAAGAATAAACAGTCTGTACATTAATAGGTGTTTTAGTATACTTTTAGAGAAAGAATAAACAGTCTGTACATAATAGGTGTTTTAGTATACTTTTAGGAGAAAGAATAAACAGTCTGTACATTAATAGGTGTTTTAGTATACTTTTAGAGAAAGAATAAACAGTCTGTACATAATAGGTGTTTTAGTATACTTTTAGAGAAAGAATAAACAGTCTGTACATTAATAGGTGTTTTTAGTATGCTTTTAGGAGACAGAAGAAACAATTTGTAGATTAATAGGTGTTTTTAGTATACTTTTAGGTGAAAGAATAAACAGTCTGTACATTAATAGGTGTTTTTAGTATGCTTTTAGGAGACAGGAAACAATTTGTAGATTAATAGGTGTTTTTAATATACTTTTAGGAGAAAGAGAAACAGTCTGTTAGGAGAAAGAATAATCAGTCTGTAGATTAATAAGTGTTTTTAGTATAGTTGTCTAGCTGATCTGAAATGCTAGCTAGTAACCTAAACATATTAAAACACCTATTTATTTACAGACTGTTTCTTCTATCTCCTAAAAGTATAAAGCTACTAGCTAGCATTTCACATCAGCTAGACAAGTTGATTCTATTAGTTTTGGCTGGAACATCCCCTACTTTTGTTTTCTTTAATACTTCCAGTAAATGGGCCACATTTTAATCTGTGAATTGTGATACGTATTACACTGAATTGCAAGGCCAATTTTCCACTCTCTATCCTTCTCTTTCTCACTCCACTTTTTTTTTTTTCACCCTGTGTAATGTTCTCTGACATAGATTTTGACATGAATTAGAACAACCCCCAGATAAACACATATACCTAATTTTAGTCTGTGACTTCTAATATCACTTTTACTTTCTTCCTCTACCCCCCACCCCCCAACTACAGCTAAAAAGAAAATACAACATTAGAAATACAAAGTCTTAATTTAAGAGATCTCTTGACAGATGAGTCAGTGGTATTTGATAAATATTTATGAGATTTCATAATTAAAAAGTTTTGCTTACCTACTTGATCCGTTTCTATGTTATACATAGAATAAGAAGTATAATTTGTTTTTGTATTTTTGACTAATATCTCAAAATCATAATAATCGCTTCCTCCATAATTAGACAAGGTACAGTTGTTAACAGTCAGATTTGAACATGACAATTTAGCTTTGCTGAATAAAAGAAAATGATAAAATTAACAATTATTCATCTGCCTAAACCAATAAAATGTAAGTTTTGTCATGCTCTCAAGGATGATGCTTAATGACATTTGTATTGTAATACTTTGTTTTGTACATGACATAGCAAATACAAGTAAAACCAGTTCATTACTTTTCTAGTATATAAAACACTTTAAAACTCTGTAAACAAAACACAAGCTTTAGTAAAATTTCATTGCAAAATTTTTAATTCTAAACATATTGTTAATATAAATGAAAAATAACACTTGAAAATTATATTATAATTTATTATATGAATTTCTAAGGGGGGCCTGAAAGAAATTTTTCTCATTTAGGAGTACGCTACGAGAGAAACACTGGACTAAGGGTTATATGAAGATGAATTTTTCATGAACCAATTTAACAAAAAGAGCAGATGCCAATCAAGCTAACACAGATATATATAACTATTTTATATTACCTGGGACTATCAGTTTTAAAGTGGCATTCTATTTTTGTATCTTTTAATTCCCAGTTATATTGAACTGGATATTTCCAACTACAAAACAAATATTTGTCCCAATCAATCAGCTGACAAGTAAAGTTGATAACATTTACTGGTTTATCTGAAAAAAACAACAACATAAAATCAAATCTAAACAATCTTTTTTCTTTCTTTCTTGTTAATTCAAAATTTAGATGAAGCCCTTAATAATACATTTTAGCCTTCTTAAGAAATAGATAAATTTTCACCAATTTGTTCACATGAAAACATGCAATCCTTCACAAGGCTAAAACTGCAATTCTATGTGTTTGAAAAAAGGGAAATATCAATTTGTTTTTACAAAATATGAATATTTATTTGGACCTTATTTATGCCTTTACTAAAAGAAATGAAAAAGAAAACATAGTAAGACTTAATTTGTGTAAGTGTTATGACATGATTAGGAATTAGTTATTTGTTTCGGGAATAAGGGTAAAGTTTTACGTAGCGACAAATGACGTGACAGATCTTTAAAAAACAAGAACGCTCTTAGTGACGCTAGAAAGAGGATGCTTTGTGTAGAGCAGTAGAATTTAGATACGGATTAACGGACATAGCTGACATAGGACGATTCCCTTCTTAGTTATTAAATGGATTTGTAAACAGCATCAGCGTCCACTACATATTTTGTTTGTTTCGGCTTTTCGCCGGTGTTACTGAAGTAGTTTTGAGTTCGGCATTACCTCCAGTCAGACGTAGATCTACACTAGATCCATCTACAAGCATCAACACCGCGCGGAAGCCTGAACAATCTATGAATGAGACTTTCGTCTGACAGTAAGACTTAGGACGGGAGTATTGCAAACAATTAATACGTGACGTTACTAAAAAAATGCTTAACTAAATGATTCACACTCACATACAGGACGCATTAACAGCTAAACGTATATATGGACCTCTTGCTAGATTACACCTAATTTTAAGGATATCCCCAATCCACCACGATTTAACCTGGTAGTGATAATCTAGCGAGTGGTCACTTCCCTACAGACTCTAATTATTCTAAGGAGAAAGTAGTTAAATAACACTTGACTTATCTGTCTAAGAAGCGGCGATAACTCCACAGTCAGTCTCGGGTCCACTCTTCCTACGCTAATGTCTGTCCCGGCGGCAAGGCTCACGGCGATGTCTTCCCTAGCGGTGAGACAAGAACAACGAACGTTTCGGCTCTCCAAGGTCCTTCAGTACTGGTCTGCAATGGCTCCGGTTCTTCGGTGGTACGGCGTCTGGTTCTGGTGTTCACGGTGATCTGTCGTCTGGCTCCGGTTCGTCAGTGGTGTAGAGTCTGGTTCCGGCTGCTGGTTCCGACGCAGGTACGGTGGTTCCAGGTGGTCGTCTGTCCAAAGTGAACCTGTAACGGTCCAACTATTGACACAGCGACAAAGTCAAAGTCCAGTGCTAAACTACCGGCTATCTGGCTATCTAACGTGTAGCACAGAATTCAGCCGAGCTGTAGATCAAATTAGCACTACTGTACTTAAGTGCCGTAGGCAGTAAGATGTCTCCTACGTCAAAAGTTCTTTGGCGTGACCCCAACGGTCGATCTTGGCCTTGCAGAAGGTGACCTTCCCGTTCGTTCTCACTATGCCGGGCAGGTGATATCTCTTCAGTACGGAATCGACAGGACGGTTTTCCTCCCTCCACAAACTGTAGCCTTCTCGATACAAGCTTCAATACGATGCCACAAGTATGGGCATTTACAAATCACAACTGTAGATCTAGATCTATATTTCGTTACCTCCTAGTTCTATGAGTCCAGGATCTCACTGGCTTTCCTTCGCCGACGTGGCTGTATAATCAGGGTCTAGCTGCAGACTAGGCCGATGACGTTAACTTCTGCCTCCTCCTAACAGAGGGCTTCTATCCTTCTGGATGTTGATGCCAGTGAGTTCCGAGTCTGGGGTCGCCACGTTGTTCAGGGTACCTGCGTCGGAACCAGCAACCGGAACCAGACTCTACGCCATCGACGAACCGGAGCCAGACGACAGATCACCGTGAACCAGAACCAGACGCCGTACCACCGAAGAACCGGAGCCGTTGCAGACCAGTACCGAAGGACCTCGGAGAGCCGAAACGTTCGCTGTCCCTATCTCACCGCTAGGGAAGACATCGCCGTGAGCCTTGCCGCCGGGACAGACATTAGCGTAGGAAGAGTGGACCCGAGACTGACTGTGGAGTTATCGCCGCTTCTTAGACAGATAAGTCAAGTGTTATTTAACTACTTTCTCCTTAGAATAATTAGAGTCTGTAGGGAAGTGACCACTCGCTAGATTATCACTACCAGGTTAAATCGTGGTGGATTGGGGATATCCTTAAAATTAGGTGTAATCTAGCAAGAGGTCCATATATATGTTTAGCTGTTAATGCGTCCTGTATGTGAGTGTGAATCATTTAGTTAAGCATTTTTTTTTAGTAACGTCATGTATTAATTGTTTGCAATACTCCCGTCTTAAGTCTTACTGTCAGACGAAAGTCTCATTCATTAAAACTAGATCTATAGTTTGGTGTTTATCGTATTTAAGTTTATTTTCATAGTTTATTTGTATGAGTTGTAAGTTATATACACTCCTGGCTGTGAAAGCAGGTAAGAAGTAACTAAGATCTAGCGTAATCTAGACTAGATCTGGGGAACAATCGAGGTGAAGCCTGATTGCCCATTTGTAATTTTTGGTATTTGTAAATAGACAGGTTGGTCTATTTACCGGCCACTCGTGTTGAGTAACACGTTGTCGGTTGAGGGTGCGTGTGTCGCACAGCGTATTCAGTCGGGTTAAAGTGTAGCCTACACACTTGTACCAAGGATACTAAGTGTATCTTGAGAAAGGGTAGAAGTGGTTATTAGTCTAAGTTGGTAGTTAGACGCCAAGGGTTTTGTTTGTTGGTATAAGAGGTACCATATCGTAGGATAAAGTAACAAATAAGGAATATGGCAACTACTTCAGGTTACGACCTAGAAGAATTTAGAAAAAAGCTAATTCAGGAAGCCAAGACAGAATTGGAACTGCGAGGCAAAGAACTAACGGCCTATGTGCAGCAGATGGTGGCGGCGGAAGCAGAACGCTTGGAGAGAGAGAAAGCTAGAGGCAGAGAAAAGGAAAAAGAGGAAGCAGAGCGCTTGGAGAAGGAGAGAATTAGAGAAGCAGAACGCCTAGAGAGAGAGAAGGTTAGAGAAGCGGAAAAGGCCAGAGAAAAGGAAAAAGAAGAAGCAGATCGCAGAGAGCGGGAACGAGTCAGAGAAACTGAAAGAGCCAGAGAAAAAGAAAAAGAAGAGGCAGGCCGTGTAGAACGGGAAAAAGTCAGAGAAGCGGAACGCATCGAGAGGGAGAAGAAAGAAGAGGCGGACAGAAAAGTGAGAATTCAAGTTGAGCAGATGAGGATAGAGGCTGGTGTAAGTGTGCCCATTGAAGGGAACAGCAACAATAATGCCAATATAGAAAGCCATGGTAGCGCCGCATGGATGAAAAAGAAAATACAACCTTTTGCGGAAGACAAGGACGACATCGGCGACTATCTGAAACGCTTTGAAATTAAACTAGCAAAGTTTAATGTCCAAGAGAGGGAGTGGTCCGAAATCTTGTTGGACTTCGTGCATGGTAAAGCCCTCACGATTTGCCAGAACCACGACCACTCGATGCAAAACAGCTATCAGGTGCTAAAGAAGGAACTGCTAAACGCATACGGGCACAACGCGGCAACATTCCGAAAGAAGTATTACGAAAACACTCCATCCAGCCAAGTTGATCCACAAACAACTATCAACGCAGAGAAGGACTTCTTCACTAAATGGCTCGGATTCGAGAATGTGGAGAACACCTACGAGGGGTTGAGGAACTTTATTCTGATTGACAATTTCATTAATAAGTGCGACCCTCAGCTACAGTCTTTTATAAAAGAAAGAAACCCTAAGATAATTGAAGACTTGGTAGAAATTATTAGGATCTTTAAGAATGCTTATCCAAACAACCTACTTTCAGTTAGAGACCACAAAAAAGTTATTGACCTGGTAAATTATGTAAAGGGAAATGATAGGTCCAGGGAACGTGGGAACATTGGTCGGGAAAGTTATGATAGGAGAATAGATAGACCTAGTGCGGGTGATAGAAACCTTAGGGAGGTTACATGTTTTAACTGTCAGGAAAAGGGACACATGGCATACCAGTGTAAGAAACATAGGGGGAATAGAGCTGGCAATATGAATACACAGGATAATAGTGGCACTAGTGATAGGAGAGGTAATCAAGGAAACCGTAGACAAGAGAGGGATAATCGGTCACCGGATAGGGTTAATTTTGTAAGGAGCATCCAAGACAGGGATCGTGATAGTAGGGATAGTGAACCAGATGAAGAAATTAACTACGTTGATTGTGGGGAAGATAGGTTTAAATTATATCCGGGCATGATAAATAATAAACAGATAAAGGTGATCCGGGACACAGCTAGCAGTACACTCGCGGTTAGAGGGGGATTAGTTAAGTCCAATGATTATTTAGGCTATACCAAATCAGTCAGATTGGCAGACGGCGCAGTTAAGAGGTTCGAAGCATGCAAAGTGTTCCTTCGATCGCCATTGTATACAGGGTATTGTGAAGGGGTAGCCATGCCGAGGTTATCTAGAGATGTTTTACTTGGAAATGTAGCAGGTGTCAGAGCCGCTTCTGATAAACAGGTTAGAAGTTGGAAAAGCAGATATGGCAACAGGAGGCGAAACAAACCTAGAAAGGACAAAATTTGTTTTAACTGCCATAAACAGGGGCACATCGCTAAAGACTGTTGGAGTAGGGCAGAACAGTCTGAACAGAAGATTGCGAGTTCGGATAGGAGGCACAGGTCTATATCCGATGACTGTGGTAGCGGTAATCGCAAGGCATACCAAGGTAGAAGGCCACACGCGGGCTATAGTGGTGTAACAAGAGATGTTAACTCCAGTTGGAGAGAACAAATGTATGGGTCGTGTAGATAGCCTGTGAAACATAACACTATACAACAGTAGTGTGTAAATAAGTTGATTGGTTTGATATTTGAAGTGTTTATTCTTAATTAATTGACTTACCTAGTAGTCATAGCTAGGCAGTTATTATGTTGTTGTAGTATTAGTAGTATTAGATTGACTCACGTTAGTTATTTATTATGTATGAATATTAATATGTATGAATTGTATGTATGGAGGTATGAATAGATAGGGCATTTATAAGGCGACGAGGTATTGATACCAAGGGAAAGTAAGTTTTATAAGTTATTTCTTGTTGTGGATCATGATCATACATCAGTAAAGAGTTAGGTCGCGCTGGGACAAGTAAGTGGAGAGAGGAAATAAAATACACTTGTAAATGCCCGAACGAACGTTAGGTGTATAGTGGGAGAACGATTATTGATAAATGTTAATTTGTCATATTAGGTAAAATGTCTGTCCTGACGTGTGAGGGAAAGTGGTGGAACCTCTGGAATGTGATGTGATAAAGTATGGATATACGGACTATGTCGGCGGTCACCTATGGCACATCACATTGGACAGTAGCACTTGGTGACAGTTGAGGGAAATATGTGTTCAGATCAACTTGAGTTTGGGACAATGATGAAGAAGTTGAAACCGAAATCAAGACTCAAGTTGTGTTGTCTTTTATGTTTCCCTACATTTTGGCCCTTGCACAATGTAAGACTAAGACAGTAGATAAAAAATTGACTGGCAATTTTTTTTAGCGGGAGGGGGAGGAGTTGTTATGACATGATTAGGAATTAGTTATTTGTTTCGGGAATAAGGGTAAAGTTTTACGTAGCGACAAATGACGTGACAGATCTTTAAAAAACAAGAACGCTCTTAGTGACGCTAGAAAGAGGATGCTTTGTGTAGAGCAGTAGAATTTAGATACGGATTAACGGACATAGCTGACATAGGACGATTCCCTTCTTAGTTATTAAATGGATTTGTAAACAGCATCAGCGTCCACTACATATTTTGTTTGTTTCGGCTTTTCGCCGGTGTTACTGAAGTAGTTTTGAGTTCGGCATTACCTCCAGTCAGACGTAGATCTACACTAGATCCATCTACAAGCATCAACACCGCGCGGAAGCCTGAACATAAGTCTTTAAAAATCTAGAGTGGGTGGAACAATCCCAAAAAAATGTATGAGTGCTGTACAGTGTGGTATAAAGCATGTATAAAAGTTACAGTTATAAAATACTTCTTGCTCGCTTTTTGCATTGAAGATACTTAAAATCCAAAATATCTTTGATTCTGGTGTCTAAGGTTTCATTCAACTGTAGCTGATCCGTAACCTGGTCGTGCGGTTTGCATGCTGGACTGTCATTCGGATTTATTGATGGTCCCGGGTTCAAACCCAGCCCACTCCCATCCCCCGTCGTCCTGTGGGAGGTTTGGACTAGGAAGTAAATTATCTTCAACTCTGAAGGAGCATCCGAAACATATCAAACAACAAACCTAGAAATGTTACTTCTGGCATTCAACTTCACTGCACATACAGTGGCATTCATTGTGCCACTAATAAATAACACAAACCAATGCCAACTAAATACATTGTTTTGTTGAAGAATTCGACTACCAATATCACTTATTCTCCACCAACACACACACACACTCAACACCTTAGAAAATAGTTCTACAAACGAGTATTCTTCGACTTTTCAGCTTTTTACTTAAATATTTTAAAGGCTAACTGATGCTTTCAAACACCATAAATTTTTTAGGCCTTCACACTCTCCGATTTAAAATTTGATGCTCTATCAACTGAGCCAACCAAGTGCTATTAATATGAGAGAAAATTACGCACAAAAAGTATAGTGCTTAAAAACTGAAGTATAAAAAACAAAGTTTAGATCTAGATTAATTGTCACAAAAATCTAAGCGTGAAAAATTAAATCATTATACGATTAAAAATATTTTTAGTCAAAAATATGATTGTTTTTATACAATGTCTACAAAAGCAATTTCACAAAAAGGTAAAATGTACTCACAAAACAAGTTTAAATAGTGCTTTAAAACATATTGGGTCAAAAGCGCGAATAAAGAATCTTCTTTGGTAAATTTAACTACTGCAGTTTCAAGCGTGAAAGGTACTTAGTTGTCAAAGGCACAATGAAAATAGTAACTGGTTAAATTTGCATATTTTTTCACCCATGGCAAGTGGAAGAATAAGTGATAGCTCAGTTAATTAATGAATCAGGTAATAATAAATATTAATAACATGTTAGAGACAATCTTCTCCATTTGCAGCTTCTTAGTAATCAGCCAGTCCTATGCAGTACCTAACCATGGTGACAGAGGAAAACTGAGGCTATGAAGACTCATGCTAATCTGCAAGGGTCTAGAGGAGGTTTGAACCCTAGATGTCAGACAGTCAAGGCCCATTGGAGTGCAGACCTGCTGCCCACAAACCAAACCCCTAGCTATAGGTAATAGCTGCATTGTCTTGTGTGTGCACCTGCAAGGTCTATGGTTAAGGGAGTAAGACCACAGCATATGTGTGTGTTACAAATAATAGCTTTATATGAACATGTTGGAATAAAATGTAGCTCCCTTTTCTATTATCATAATCATGACTAAAAAAATTTTTTATGTAGGCCTACTATTACTTGTAAATACTGTCAGGGTTGTGTTTAAGCCTTAGCTTGTTCGCCAGGTCCCCTGACATTCAACAGGCACCTTCATGCTTACAATAAACAATCGACTAGATGTTAACAATATAAGTGTTTAATGGGATGAATGTACTTTATGATGTCAAACTGATAAAGTAATATCCCTGAAGTTTACAAATTGTTATATTCATTAATTAATCATTCTGCACCTTGCTGTCCCACAATGTAACACATCAGTACACACAAGCACAACACAACGCACTGCTGACTAGTGTAGACTTCCTAATCCCATAACTAACTCCCCTAAACAGGGTACACAGAAGAATCTCAAAGAAATGTTACACCAGCATAATAACAAAACCACTCCATAAGCTTAAAAGCAAGGCAACAAAGAAAGGTGCGTTCAAAAATTGTGCACCTAATTAACATTGGTGCTAGAATACCATAACCTACACAACGACAAATACTAAATAAGCCTTTTATGTAATGTTTACAAATGGTGTTTTCAATAGAGAAAACAGAAGTAAACAGCATGGTATACATATTTCATTTTTAAAAATAAATGTGCTATCTTTCTTTCCTTTTGTTCTTTAAGAAAGGATTGTGGTTGTATCATCTCCATTTAAAGTATTATGACAAGCTGTTAGTAAAAGAAGATTTACTTACATTGTATTTTGACATCAAATTGTTTTATTGTAATATTCTGATCCACACAGAAATTTAAGACACATTGATATATCCCAGTATCATGGATACTGGCATTAGGATACTCAAGTGTTACTGAGGAGCTTTTGTATTCAATAGAAGCATTACTTATATCTTCATAACTTGTTTCTGTGTATATCTGAAAAAAAAAAAGAAAAGAAAAAAAAAAGCTGACTATATGTGTAATACAAGCAAGTAGACATTTACAGATTGAGCTGAAACAGAAACTTTTGTGTCAGAGACAAATTGTGCACACAATACAAGCATAATAAGAATCACATCAATGTTGGATTACTATGTTACTTTTCTCTTATCTTATATAATACAGACGTTACTTCAAAAAAGAAGATGATTACGTCCTACGCGTCATGCATATTAATCAATGACTTAAATTCTGCCAAGTCACTGGTTTTCCTAGCTAGCTCAGGCAACCCATTCCATGCTCTAATAGCACTAGGGAAGAAGGAGTATTTGTACAAATTTGTAATAGCATATGAGACGAGGAATGTGCCTTTATCTTTGTCTCAGAGTATTTTATTAAATTTTGTTTTTGTATTTGAAGATTATGGTTCAGTGTTTTATGTATAATTGCTACTTTACTTTTGAGTCTTCTGTCCTGAAGGCTTTCTAAATTTAGTGATTTTACTATAGGTGTTACTCTAGTCAAATGTGAATATTCATTTGTTATAAATCTCACTGCTCTATTTTGTGTCTGTTCCAGTTTCTTAATGTTGCCTTGAGTTGAGGGGTCCCAAACGGAGGATGCATATTCTATTATTGGCTTAACCAAGGTTAAATAACATTTTAGTTTTATAGTTTTATGTTCTTATTTGATTTATAGAAATTTCTTTTAATAAATCCTAATACTTTGTTTGATTTTTTTATAGTTTCATCAATATGTGGATTCCATGACAGTTTTTCATTTATTATAACACCTAGGTATTTTGCGTTTTTAGTCTGTGTTACTGGTTTGAATAAGATAAGTGGAATTAATTTGTTTTAGTTTTTTTGTTACTCTTAACAACTGACATTTTTCTTGGTGGAAAGACATACTCCAATTTGATTCCCATTTCTGTAATTCATCTAATTCTCTTTGTAAAATATCTGTGTCTTGTGTTGTTTTTATTGTTCTATATATTATGCAATCGTCTGCAAATAATCTGACTTTTGTTCCTGAAGTAATGCAATTTGGTAAATCATTTATGTAAATTAAAAATAGTAGTGGACCCAAGATTGTTTCTTGAGGTACACCTGAGTTTACTGTTATCGGTGTTGATTTAGAGCCATTTATTATTACAGTTTGTTCTCTCCCTATCAGAAAATCCTTAATCCACTGATGCAGTGGACCATTAATGCCAAAATATTTTAATTTTTTAAGCAAACTATGGTGGTGAACTTTGTCAAAAGCCTTAGAAAAATCTAGTAAGATAGCATCTATTTGTTCACTATTATCTAAACCTTTAGAAAAATCATCAATTAGTCCTATTAGTTGTGTTTCACATGATCTATATTTCCTAAAGCCATGTTGGTATGGTGTGAGGACATTTTGTTTGCCTAAGTGGTTTATGATGTTGCTACATATTATGTTTTCTAGGATTTTACATGTGATGCTGGTAAGTGATACTGGTCTGTAGTTTCCTGGGTCAGATTTTTCTCCTTTTTTAAATAGGGGGGTGACATTAGCTTCTTTCCAGTCCTCTGCCCTGGTTAAGTGAAGCCTGAAAGAGTATTTTGAACACTGGGGCTAGCTCATTGCTTAGTTCTTTGAGTAATCTAGCTGGAATACCATCAGGTCCAGACGCTTTATTTGGTTTGGTATTGGCTAATGGTTTTTGAATTCCATTTTCTTGTACTACTATATCTTCTATGTTGTCTACTTGGTTGAAATTCAGTAATATGTCTTTGTCTCCTGGGGCTGAGAATGCTGATGCAAAGTATTTGTTTAGGATGCTTGCTTTAGTTTCATTAACTTCATTCATTAGTTTCTCTTTAACACAACCCTCTACAAGTCAAAAGAGGGCAAAAGGCCTAGAAATTCTTGTTTTTTTGCTTCAATAAAAGTTTTTGCATTATGCTTCTGTTTTTCTGTACAATGTACAATTTATTTAGTAAAGGCCTACATATTTTCTAATAAAAGAAAATATGAAAATCAGCATATCATAAGTCTGAATTTCTATTTTTTTTAATCAAAATTTTACAGTTACTTTCTTTTATATTGAAAATAAAAAAGAACCCACACTTAAAAAATATATATTGTTTCATAATTTACTTTAAAAAATTCACTTTAAAGAGAGTGCCAAATTTGGTTAAAGTATTATAAGTTTTTTAAAATTCTATCTTTGGTGTTCCTTTGTATGACATTGCTTTCACTGTTGTTTGAATGTAATCAGTGTCAAATAACATAAGTTTTCAGGATATTTCAAATTTCTGTGTACTTTTTTATTTAGCCATTTTAAAAATGTGCAAAAACTTCAAACTAAATCATGACTGAAATAAATTTTGTTGAAGACTCTTAGCAAATTTGTACCTAGCAATAATATTAGTTGAAAAAATAGTGCAAACATATATAAATTTAATCTACAAATAATAGAAAACATATTCCCACAAATATAATCTATAGACCCTTTCCCCAAATCAACACCTCGAATCAGTGACAAATCCTACAGCTCATGAACAATAATTTAGCCTATACACAGCCTGGTAGTGTGGAGCAGGTGGGGTGGACAACAGATTTAAGTATGTACAGGCAGGATTTTTATGGATGCCTATAACCTGTATAAGGAGGCACAGTGGCTGAGTGCTTGGCTTCTAAACCGGGAGTCACGAGTTCAAATCCTGGTGAAGACTGGGATTTTTAGGGCGCCTCTGAGTCTATCCAGCTCTAATGGGTAGACTGACATTAGTTGGGGAAAAGTAAAGGTGGTTGGTTGTTGTGCTGGCCACATGACACTGTCATTAACCATGGGCCACAGAAACAGATGACCTTTACATCATCTGCCCTATAGATCACAAAGTCTGAAAAGGGATTTTACTTATAACCTGTATAGAGGGTTTTAATGAAATCAAACTTATTTAATGTTAGGGTAATTACATACAAGTGTACAAACAGTTCCCTTTCTTTTTTAATAGTTATTATGATTTTTTTTGAAGTTGTCAAAATTTGTAATTAGGCCCTGGGCCACACTGCTGTAATCTGGAGAATAGGAAGATATTTTTCAGTGGTACATATTGCTTAAGTTATTAAAGCTTAACAGCAAAAAAAAATATGTGGAAGAATTCCTGAATTGAAATAAAAATATACTGATAAGTTATTTAATGAAATCATTTCATTCACTTTTTCTTTTGAATAGCCAAACAATACATTTTTATTTGTTTATTTTCTGCAATTAAAGCAGAGAAAAAGAAATAATGATTGGCAAAGTCTTCAATTCCTAAAATTAAGGATGAGTGCAGTGTTTCACATGACTTTGCAAACCTAGTTGCAGCCTGTATATTTTTCCACATCTGCTGCAGACAAAGCCATTAACTGCCAGGGGTCTATTTAAGTTTTCTTTATGTCTTTCTGTGCCTGTCTTCTACTCAGGCACCATTTTACCCTCACAGATATAGAGGAATTTAGCTGGCAGCAGATTGACTCTGAAAGAGACAGTTGGAGAGCTCACAGGAAGGATGCAGGACAAATATATAAGGCCAAAGAAAAAGAAATAAGAACCTAGCAAATGTCAAATTTATTTTATTTAATTTTGATTTCAACAAAACCCCAGAAATATTGAATACATAGACATACATTGTTGAAATAAATTAGCACTAACAGATATTTATACCTGAAATGGTCTTTCCTTTCGAAACATGAGAAGTTCGGAAGAACAATTTTTATATTTTGTTGGAATATTGCACTTCAATTTTAACTTGTGTCCAACATAAATGTATTTGTCTGTAAATTCTGCAGGAAATGATTTATCTAAGTTAAGTTGTTTTTTTTTATTCTTATATAGAGACAACAATAGCATAATGATGTTATAAACAACAACAGTATAATGATGTTATAAACAACAACAGTATAATGATGTTATAAACAACAACAGCATAATGATGTTATAAACAACAACAGTATAATGATGTTATAAACAGCAACAGTATAACAATGTTATAAAAATAATAAGCCAAGTTAAACAGCTACATTTTTAGCCTACCAAAATTGTATTTAATATCTTCTAAGTTATGGAAGAAATCCTATTTACTAACCAGATTGTTCTGATGGTGGTAAACATGTTGAAAAAATAACAAATACAAAAAAAGTTTTCTTTTCCATGATGCATTGTAAAAAGAGTAGACTCCAATGTTTTCCTTCACCTAGTTAACCAAATAAAAGAACAAAAAAAGTTATTCAACATGCATGTGGAAAATTAAGGCCTATATACAAAACTGCTATTTTGCAGGGCCGGCCTTAGAAAATGCAACCTATGCGACCGCAGTGGGACAGCACTTAGATAGTTTACTTCTTAGTCCAAACCTCCTGACAATCCAGTGCACTGCAATCCGTAACGATATGTGAATAGCACTTGTTCTCCCCCCCCCCCCCTCTTGTTTTTTCGTGGGGTGACTATCTGCAGAAATAAGAGAGTGATCTTTCCTTTATTTCTTGCTCGTCCAAACTGTTGAGCGAAGAAGAGAATTATATATATAGATCAATATTAAAGTATTTGTATTCAAAATAATTGTTCTCTTTTAATCTAATCACAACATTGGTTAGCACAATGGGGCATATTAATGCAAGTGTAAATATATATCTCCCCGATGTAAATTTTTGCCTATTATTTCTTAAATTGAAGTTATGAAAGTTGTCATAAGTAAATTCAATGGAAATACGTATATATGTGCTGCTCTCAGACCTTTATAGATAAAGGATTGTTTACTACCCTTTTACAGGAAGCTTTTGTTGTCATAGAGCACAGACTTTTAAAAATATGTGAATTCTGTCTAGAGCTTGATATAGATCAAGACTAGTAGAGTTTAAGTCTTGAAAAAAAAAAATTCTTATTATTCAACAATGAATACAACTAAAAATCTTGTCTTATGAAATACAGACGTTACTTCATAAAAGAAGACAATAACATCCTAGGAGTCAATCAAGTCATGCATGTATATCAATAACTTAAATTCTGCCAAGTCATTGGTTTTCCTGGCTGACTCAGGCAACCCATTCCATAGAAGGAGCATTTGTACAAATTTGTCCTAGCATATGGAACAAGGAACATGGTTTTATCTTTGTGTCTTTTTGAGCATTTAATTAAGTTTTGTTTTTGCAATTGAAGATTATAATTCAGTGTTTTGTATATAATTGCTACTTTTAAGTCTCATATCTTGAAGGGTTTCTAAATTTAGTAATTTAGACTATTAGCTTCATATGTATTAACTCTTTCAGAGCTGCGCTACTCTCAGTAATTAGGTATATAATTTTTATTTCACTAACTTTCTAATGTTAACATTTTTAGTTCTCCTTTTTTTTTTATTTTCCAGATGTGAGAGTCATTGTTCTTTGTTTTGGTTATAAAGTGGAAGACTAATACATTGAAAAAAAAAAAAAGGCAGCATCCTATTAGTGGTTTCTCTTATTTTGCTGGTCCTAAAAACAATGTAAATAAGAAAGTTTCTTAATGCACTTGTTAATCTTCTAGGAAATTCGAAGGGACAAGAAATGTTTTAATTTTTCAATATTTATGGATTAATGTAATTTCCTTTTCTGTACTCAGTTTAAAATTTTAAAAAAAATAGTTTTATGAATAATTTATTTTATTTATTAAACTTTTGTAGCCAATTCATTTTCCTTTAAAAATGACATGGCAATGAGCTATTGGTCTTGCTTGAGCTACTCTTGCTAACCCACTAGAGATACTGCCAACTGCAAGAGACCTGTCCATCAAGTGCAATGCACCCACTAAAGAGATTCACAGTGCAATCAAGGAGTTAAAGAATATCCAATAAATCTGCAGGATCTGACAGCATTTTGGTGGAATCGCTAAAAGCAGACATCATGACCAGCATGAAGCTACTCTACCCTCTCTTCTGCAAGATGGGAAAAAAGAATGACACCAGAGTGAAAGGATGGATACCTCACACAAACTCCTCAAGAAAGTGACCCCAGTTCCTGCTTCAACAACCAAGGGATAACACTGTTGTCTATTCCAGGAATGGTGTTCAACCATCTCCTGTTGAACCAAATGAAATAGCATATCTTCCTGACTGAGATAGATCATACACTACAGTAGGCATCATTCTGAAACAGTCCATGGAATGAAACACCACTCTTTATGCTAGTTTCATAGACTATGAGAAGGAGTTCAACAGTGTGGACAGACTGACCATAGGGAGACTACTGAGAATCTATGTAGTGCCAGAAAAAAAAAAAAATTATCATCAGGAAGTCATATGGAGGGATGACTTGCAGAATGCCATATATATATATATGGTGGAAAAATTAAAGACGCATTCAAAGTGTGACAACGCTGCTTACTCTCTCAAGCCATAGGCGGGGTCATGAAGACATAACAAACCAGAAGCAGAACAGTATACAGTGGACACGAGAAACAACTAAATGACCCTGGCTTTGTTAATGACATTATAGTCCAAGGTGAGACACATTTATGGAGGAACAGATTCAGATGTCGCAACCTGCATAGGTAAAGCTTGAGCACATTCCATCAGCTGAAGAAAACCTGGGGAATCCAGGAAAATATTACTTTATTAGGCAGAAACATGGAGAACAACTGAAGCAACAACAAAAAACCTTCAACAGACCTTCATCAACAGATGCCTGAGAAATATCCTAAAAATACACTGGTATGACAAAGTAGAAAACACCAAACTGTGGGAGATGAGTGGACAGAAAAATATAGAATTACATATCTTAGAGAGGAAGTGGAGATGGATTGGTCACACCCTTAGAAAAGATACCAGCAACAGAGCTAGGCAGGCCTAGAATGGAACCCCCAGGGAACAAGATGCAGAGGAAGACCAAAACTAGACTAGAAAAACTTTCACCATTTCATTCTATTATATTTTTAACTGAAAACCTGTGGCATTCTATATATATAAACAATGGAAAAAGTCCAGTCGAAGCGAGGAAAAAATAAAATTTTACATAAAGGATATTTCTAAGTTTTTAATAAGTTTAGTGCAGACCACTTTAAGTATGAAGTATGGATGGCAGCCTGGTGTTGTATAATATTAGAGATTTTACAATAATTACATAACAAACTTAAATACCAAAAATAGCGGACAAAAATATTTCTTCTTCTGTACGTGAAAAATATGTCTTCACACAAACACTCGTGCAAAACATAAATATGAATAATTCTTTTTAAAGAAATAATACAATGAACGTGCATAATGTATTTCACGCCAAAACGTCCCTTACACCAAAACGACCTTTGCACCAAAACGTCCTGCTTCGTTAATATATAAAGTATATTACATATATATATAATATATTAATATATACAGTATATTACACACACACATATATATATATTAGGGGTACACCTGATAGTACTTTTTGATATTCCGCCGGAGCATGACCAGATAGTAAAATTTGATATTTGGCCAAAGCCAGATACCTAGATGACTTAAACAGCTCATTTTACTGAAGTTTTTGCAAAATCTTCCAAATAACACACCTATATTCATATTAACTTTTTTTTTCTTTTATTTACCTTCCTGTTTTAAACTCTAGTACTGATTGATAAATTAAAATTAACATCATTCATTAACATGCCTATCATAAACTAATCTTTGTAACATATCATATGGTGTGTGTTTATGCATGAGGCCACCAATTGTAAAGTCGTATGTGGGATGGAAAATGTAGAATATAACATAAACGTATATTTAACTAATGTAAATCTTTGAAAGGTATAGTACAACCTGGATTGTATAGTGGGTAGATAATTGTGTTCAAGTATTGGAGACCATCAAATGGTTAAATGGCCACAAACCACCTCTGGTCTTCGCCTGATACTGATAGTGGCTTAGTATATATCTTAAGTAATACCAGTAATAACAAGATGTTACTTGACAATCTTAAATTATTAAGAATATGATTATCAAATCAAGACACACATATAACACAAGAGTAAGATTCGAAGTTAACATGTTAGAAAAGTAATTCAACAGTGATATTTATTTACAAAATAATGCATAATGCTAATTTAATATAATAATATAATAATAATATGCACATCCTTTAAAATTTAAAGCATTAAAGCACAGCAAAATAAAATACATGTATATGACAAGGTATAAGTTCCAACAGAATTCATTAGTTGTTATATGTTGTTACATTAAAGTTGAATTATAGTTAACGCAAATTGTTAGACATATTGACTCTGTTTAGAGGTCACCAGATGATGACACTAAAATTGTTTACTTAGAGAGAAATGTTAATTAGGGCGCTGAACCTGTGTAACACCGGAAAGATTGTTCAGCATCGCTGGACGAATTATCAATGACTATTGTACAAAACTTATACTAGACAATACTGAAAAATTAATTTTTCTTAATAATCCATTCTGGCTTAAAAATGGTCAATGTCTATCAATACATTAAGTGTCGTGGACTAAACAAATAAGGAATTGGGGGTGTTGAACCCTCCCTTTTAAAAAATACCCCTGGTCAGTGTCTTCTATGCTAATATACACATGTATCCTTTCTACTTGTATCTACATTAAAATTAGTTACTGGCTTACAAAGCTATGAAATATAATAATAGACTCTTGGTTTTAGGGTTGCAAACAATCACTCTTGTAGGTGTGTGTTTTATAGTCCAACCTCCTAATTGACATTTATCTCCAAGTTAGCATTCTTGGTAATTGTGTGACTTGTAGTCCAGACCCCTAATTGAGACTACACAAAATAAACAAACTCATTACCTGGATAACCGTTTAGAGGTGTGGCTTGTAGTCCAGCCCCCTAATTGAGACTTATGTCAAAGTAAACAAACTCATTACCCGGTCAACCCATGGAGAGGTGTGGCTTGTAGTCCAGCCCCCTAATAAAGATTCTTCTTCAAGTAAACAAACTCAGTTCCCTCATAAGATGTGACCTCTAGACAGTGTCAACATTTTGACATCTGGTTTAATGTAGTCACCTGTGTATCTATGAACTCAATGTTATGACTAAACAAACATAAGAAGGCGGGGGTCGCTCATCTCCACTTCTGGAGATATACCCGCAAATCTAGACAGATCTGGCAGCGTGGCATAGTTAAGGAATTTTACATCTTAACTAGCCCACTCAAAGGTCAAGACAAATTTTTTTTAATGTGCCAGATATCGCTTCTATGTATGTAATGCAAATTTATGATGAAAAGATTTATTTCTATTTAGATTAACATGCCTTGTCTTTGTACTAAAAGATGTTTGGTGCATAGTCATAGTTTTAAAAGCAAATTCTTTTATTTGAAGCATAAACATTAATGTATTTCAGAACTGACATTATTGAATCATGTCCACTTTATGAATATTGGTAGGTTTTTATTGATGTAGAGATTAAGTTTTTGACATTCGATGGTTCCTTTCGTAAATTACTAAACTTCTTGTTCGACATCATTTATCAGCGTCGACTTCCATTATATTGTTGGCCTTTCGCCTGTGTTATTTCGATATTTAAGTGTTACCTCCGTTTGACGTAATATTAATAGAAATATAGTTACATTCTGTAGTTTTTACTATCTGGCTAACTAATCGGCCGAAGCCGAATATGGACAAATAGTGAAAAATGACCGAATATTTGTCTAAAGCCGGAGCAACTATCGGGTGCACCCCTAATATATATATATTAGATTCTTATATAAGGCACACCGTATTCGGGAACTAGGTCAAATTTTTATTATATTTTTTTATTTGGTGACGGACTAAATTACAAAAAAACTGAAAGCAGATTCTTATTCTGCAACTAAAGGACTATAAAAATAGCTGTGTTTCTTTGAATTACCACTCATAGTCAAGATTTTATTTTAAAATAAATCAGGTCACTTCATGCTCCTATACTAAACGCAGTTTTTGTGCTTTCTATTTTAGCGCACATTGAGCACCGTTAAGAAACACCACTATGTTATTGCTAATAAATTATATCTGTGTTAATTAAAAATTATTTAGATTGTATTAAAAGAAGTAGATTCACTTCTGCAATATGTATTTATAGTATATTGCCTCTCTCTCTCTATATATATATATATATCGTTTATGAAATAGTTTATTTATTTATATATGCCTACCTATATAATCTTTGTTTCTATAGGTAGGCATATATAAATAAATAGACAGAAATAAATCTATATAAATTATAGATCTATAAATTAAGTATTATAATTTAATTAACATGATATTTTCAACTTGGCTACATGTATTCTCTCTCTCTTTCTTTTAATTCCCATCCATGTACCCTCGTCTTCTTTTCAAAATTTGGATGTTCGTTTTGTTACACCTTTACTTCCCCTCCCTTCCATAGATGCTTATAATTCTTTTCATGACGCTCTCCCCCTTCCCTCCACTGCCTGTTTGATAAGTTGTGACACTACACGCTTAGTGTATACCTCTCCTCACCGCCAGCACTCACCTGGCGTGATCACCTGCAGTGGGCATGGTCTCTGGCTTCAGCCCGCATTTTTTCTTTCATTCATAAATTATATATTCTAGATTTCTCTATCTAGGTTAAGTTTATTCATTGAAAAAATCATAGATTTATTAATCCCAATAATATTTCTTATTACGATTTTGCCTTGTGCACTATAGGAGAATGTGTTAAATTCATTATTATTCATTGAAACACCTCCTTTTCTAATTTTATTTAACAGCTAACAGTATAAATGTGATTGGAATGTCTATCTGAAGATGTTTGGAAGCTTATTTTGATATATCCATCAGCCTACGATCAAATAGGCTAATAATGTAGCCTTCATCCCTTATATGGGTATGAATTGCCGGGGAAGGTTAAAACAATAGCTTTACATACTTAGTTACCGAGAATCTAAAAAACTGCCATCTGCTTTGGAAAACAGGAACAAAAATACAGGAACTTATCTAAAATTGGACATGCGCTGTCCCGAAACGTGGTTTTTAACTCCAAACATAAAAACAAATGAATTTTATACAAAAAAAGCGATGCGTTTCATAAAGGAGAATTCGATGAGCTGTGCCTTATATAAGAAGCTACTATATATATTTTATATATATATATAATATATATATTTTATATATAGTATATATATATATATATATATATATATATTAATATATATTTATATATATGTGGACCTAATCTAGATTTAGATCATTTTGATTATGATTAATTAGTAATCTACTCTAGACTTAGAGGTAGATCAATAATAAAAATATTTTTTTAAGTAGATCTAGAATGTCTAGATCTATAACTATTCTTGATCTGATTAGATTTTAGATCTAGATCAGATCATCATAATTCTAGATCTAGATTAGATTCCATAGTACAAATAGTTATTTTCGTCTAACAAATACCCCCAATATTTTCTGATAAGAATATTGTACTTATATTACTAACACTTAACAGTAACACTCAACAGACTCAAGCCAGTCAAGGCTCAAGCCACTCGACTCACTATGATTGTCTCTCGTCTTTGTTTTTTTTAATTATTAATTAAATTAATCTTTTAAAGTTTAATTTCAATTTTTAAGAAGTTTCCCTTTTTAAATTTTACCTTCACTGGCTTCACTCAAGACTCATGTGACACTGACAGTCACACTCAGTCAGTGACAGGTTAGTTTTGAATTAGATTAAAATTACTAGTTCTAGGCCTACTCTAATTTATTCTAAGACTCATAAGACTAGTTATAGACTATATACTATATAGTATAGTCTAAATATAGTCAAGTCACTGGTAAACAAGTTGAACAACGAATCCGGTTTTAAGTGTTTATGAACTATTATGAAGTTTATCATGATCTCAAGTTGGTGTATTTTTGTCTATTTTTTCCGAGAAACACTTGACAGGAACTCTCTTTTAAAGTAAATTATAAATGTCAAGACTTTTTTTTTTCTACTATGAGTACAAACTATTGTAGCCTATTTTTAGTGGCCGAGAAAAGTCTTTTATTATATATATAATCTTATAATCTAATCTTATACAGACGTTACTTCAAAAAAGAAGATGATTACGTCCTACGCGTCATGCATTTAGTCGCGCATATTAACCAATGACTTAAATTCTGCCAAGTCACTGGTTTTCCTGGCTAGCTCAGGCAACCCATTCCATGCTTTATGTATAATTGCTACTTTACTTTTGAGTCTTCTGTCATGAAGGCTTTCTAAATTTAGTGATTTTACTATAGGTGTTACTCTAGTCAAATGTGAATATTCATTTGTTATGAATCTCACTGCTCTATTTTGTGTCTGTTCCAGTTTCCTTATGTTTTTTTGAGTTGAGGGGTCCCAAACGGAGGATGCATATTCTATTATTGGCCTAACCAAGGTTAAATAACATTTTAGTTTTATAGTTTTATGTTCTTATTTGATTTATAGAAATTTCTTTTAATAAATCCTAATACTTTGTTTGATTTTTTTTATAGTTTCATCAATATGTGGATTCCATGACAGTTTTTCATTTATTATAACACCTAGGTATTTTGCGTTTTTAGTCTGTATTACTGGTTTGCCATGAATAAGATAAGTGGAATTAATTTGTTTTAGTTTTTTTTGTTACTCTTAACAACTGACATTTTTCTGGGTGGAAAGACATGCTCCAATTTGATTCCCATTTCTGTAATTCATCTAATTCTCTTTGTAAAATATCTGTGTCTTGTGTTGTTTTTATTGTTCTATATATTATGCAATCGTCTGCAAATAATCTGACTTTTGTTCCTGAAGTAATGCAATTTGGTAAATCATTTATGTAAATTAAAATTTTAAAACTAGTTTATAAGCATCTAAATCTAGCTAGATCAGGGGTGAGCAACTTTTTTCTATAGAGGGCCGCATTAAAATAAATTTGTGAAACGGAGGGCCGCATATATATATATATATATATATATATATATATATATATATATATATATATATATATATATATATATATATATATACAGATAGATAGATAGAGAGGCGCTCTCTCTCTCTCTCAATTTGATGAGCGCAGCTACGGACTTTTGGAGGTTAAAACCCCTCACTAAATTCCATGAGTGTAATCAAAAGGGGTTTTGCGGATAACCCCTTCCTACCAATAATAAACTAAAGTATTCCAACCCATTTCTACCAGTTGCTGGGCATCATTAATAAAGTGCATTTTTATAGAAGAGTAGCAGTATAATGCACTTTAGGTACGTCAGAATATGCATTTTTTTTAGTTCCAAATACTGGAAATAATGCTTGGCGCTGCGATCCGGACCTCGCTGGGGGAGCTCAAGGCGCACTCTAGACCCCCTAGCTGGAAAGTGCTAATACTGTTTTTTCACTAAATCAAGGAATAACTTTTCTAAGGTACAAAAACGTCTAAAAGAATGAAGGGTCAGAATATAATAAGGATAATATATATATATATATATATATATATATATATATATATATATATATATATATATATTGTTATAACCCCGCCATCCAAGATAGTGCAGAAGGAGCGCACTATCTGTGACTAGACTAGGAAAGATGTTGACATTAGATAGTAGAGAACGATTTCCGCCCAAGTCTAGAACCTAAAGGAAGATGACGTGCTCTAGGCAGATGTCCTACATGTATGTGTTGTCCCGTGAATAAAAAAAATGTTGTATTTAATTTCAATAATTATTTAAATAGCTTAATTTTGTCTACATGTAAGTAATGTTTAGCAAAAAGAAATGTAGACTGTTTACCGTATAGATTAGTTAAAATTGTTCATTGCTTCCTTATCAAACATGCCAATTGCCTTTTTTTTTTTTTTTTTTGACGATATGAAACTAATTACGATTGAGGATCAACTGAGACAATGTCACCCTGATAAAAAAAAAAAAAAAAGAAAAACTTTCGAACATTCTAAGATAAAGTTCAGAACAGACCGACAAAATATCTCTTCGACATCATGTAGAGAAGATGATGGTTTTTACACTATCTGTTTACTTATAGCAAAATAGGCGCTTGGCTTCCGAACCTTGGCTCATGGATTCGAATCTCTGTGAATTTTTTTTTAATTTCATGATTTTTAGATCTCTCCTGAGTCCACCCAACTCTAATGGGTACCTGACTTAACTTAGGAAAAGTAAAGGCGGTTGGTCGTTGTGCTGCCCACATGGCACCCTGCTCGTTAACCTTTTGGCCGAAGAAACAGATAATCTTAACACCTTCATAAGGTCTTATTTCTTAAAGGGAAACTTTACTTTTTTACGACCAAATACGTAAAACACTAAAAGGTAAAACATTTATTTTACCAGCCGTTGTTGTTGTAAAAACTATTTTACACAAACCTACACCTGATATTATAAAAAAAAAAACTGCTTTAAGCAACACTACAGTTCAAAGACACGTCGGTGGCATGAGTTATACAATTAAAAGCTTATTATGTAATTGTAATTCTTTGCAAACAACATATATACAGTTTGGGATCAGCGGTGCCACAGGCTATGACAGGGTGTAGGGATGTGTGTTGCAAACTGCATTAGGGTCGCCGGCTTCTTATTTTTTACTCAGGATTGACCCAAAAAACCTTTCCCATGTCTGAATCTAGTTGCAAGGCAGGAGAGTTTTGAATTCAGTTTTACTTCGGCTAATGAGCCCTTCATGCTTGTCGCTTACTGGCTTCGCCCCTTCTCCTGTTAGTGATAACATGTTTGTGGACTCTATATATGAGCAACACTTGAAAGATCAAGAAATACACCAAAAACTGCTCTTTGCGAAAACTTTATTAATTAATTAATATTTAATGTTTGAAGCACTACTTCATAGAACAACAAATTTCTATTTGAAACACAACATCTGTAGCAACGAATGATAAACATGCAAAAAGACATTTGTTTGTTTGGTGATTCCAGCAGTACATATTAATTTTTTATTTTAATTGCTTTCACTTTGAATTTTATCAATTAAAAAAAAGATAGATCTCTAAAATTTATTATGTAGCTTTAAATTACTTTCACTTTTTAACTCACTACAGATATTAGTTTTAAAAAAAATGTTGATGAATTTGAAAAAATTTGCAAATTAAACAGGGGGTCTACCGAAAACCAGAAAACAAGGCAAGGGGTCTACGAGACAAAAAAGTTTGGGAACCACTGAACTAGACCAACTCCCAATTAAATAGCTAAGGCAGGAACTTCGTTACAGACGCCTGAAGCTTGGTGGTTGCAAGGAGGCGTTTACAGCTCGTCTCCGGCAAGCCCTGATCAATGAAGAAGAAGATCCGGAGACCTACCTATTTGAAATTGAGCAGGAGATTGTTGAGCACATTGGCAAGATACAGGAAGGTAATGATGCAATGTGTGAACAAATTAACAGTATGGGGAACAAGGTAGATAACATGGTGTCGCAAGCGAAAGAAGGAATAGACTCGTTGATGAAGGAGCAGTTGCCTGCAGACTCGTTGGTAAAGAAGTTGCATGGTCGGGACTGTGGCTGCACAAACAGTGGTGACGGAGGCGCTGGGGATTGGAGCGTTGTCTTTGACTGTGTTGTGAGCAAGTCTTGTGGGTGTGAATTTCAAGATGAGAAACGTGACAACGATTACTGCGACGATCTCAACGGGATGTACCAAATCGAATGAAAAGAAACAAATAAAGAAACTTAAGTCTGTTATGTGCCTGAAGCTTTTGTTTCTGTTGTACCTGTAACGAGTACCTCGATGAGACGGTCAGATCAAGACAGCGCTGGGTCTGCGTACAAGCCTGTAGCTAAGGATCTTAAAGACCTCTGTCTATCTGCCAGTGCTCACGAGAAACATTTGAAGCTCGATAACTACATCCAGAAAATAGGCACGAACTGTACTTGCGGCACTTCACACAGAGAATGTGGATGCCAAGAAAACAACCAACAAAGCTTGTGTACTTCTGCCATCATCATCGACATTGGCATAGACGAATTTCAGTCAATCCAGGCTAAATCTGAGCTGGCAAGAGAAAGACATCTTCAACTTAAACTTGAAGAGACCTATCTCCTGGACATGAGACTGTTAGCTGAGGATGACTGCAACGCATTGAACTTCGTTTGCAACGTAGCTATATGTGAAGCTGAAGTTCTGCTGATATAGTGTGTCCGATCAACGGCTGTGTTGAAGAAAACACTATTAGTGACTAGACTAGGATAAGGATGTTGCCATCAGAAGAAGAAGAGAACGATTTCCATCCAAGTCTAGAGCTCATGAAGATGCTGTGCTCAAGGCAGATGTTCTACATGTATGTGATGTCCTCGTGTAAATAAACTATGTCTGTTTGTCTAGTAAAAAGTTTTCACAAGTTTTTTCTCCCACAACCAATTTCGGATCAAATTGAAATTGAGCACAATTATTTTTTTTACCTGACAAAACAAGAATCAATAAACAAAATTAACAATTTACTAGTTAGTGAATTAACTATTGGAAATAAATTATTGTGTTTGGTATCTCGAACAAGGGAAAGAAATTGTACTTGACTGATGTGGTGGTATATTAGCCCCCTTACTACTTTGTATGTCGCCGCTCTTAAGTTTGAAGCTAACAAGATAACTATAAAACCTTCTATTTTAATAAGCAATTCGCTGGCAGAGTGTTTGATGTATTGGCTTGAGGAGGATGAGAAGGCTTTAGCCCAAGAGTTTGAATTCAAGTCGTTCACTTTAAAAAAAAAATAAAGCTTTTAAAAAGCGATCAATCTACTTTCTCCAACCCCTTTCCAACTGGTCCAGACAAGTGATGGTATCTTAGCACATCAAGAAAGCTAAAAGCATGAAATTGCGCTAAACTATTTACTATTGATAAATATATTTGTAATCGCACAGATTTATTATTGTTAGTCTAGTTCTATTACAAATTTAAATTCATAACTGATCAAAACTAATTGATACAACTAGGTCGACTCTTAATTTAATTTTTTTTAAAAATGTCACGTGTGCCCAAAAAAAAAAAAGGATTGGGGTGACTGTACACAGAGGGAATGCGGGAAATCCGAGTTCCAAGAGCCTATTGCTCAACTCAACCTGACAGTTTAAAATGGAAAAGAAATCCCGCATACAAGGCCCTATAACGCTGGTTAAGGTAGCATTCGCTTTGGTGATAGAGAAGTGAGACATTTTTCGTTTGACATGCTTTTCTTCCAGAGCTGTTGCCATAGCTTTCTTGGTCTTTATTTTCTCTCCACCTAGTGTGACCTAGGGCTAGGACTTCACAGTTGTCAACGTCAATGTCCACTGCTTTGTGGTCCAGTTTGATTGGATCCACTTATCGGAGGTGAGCGATCAGTTTTTCTTGAGCCTGTCACGAGTTGTCCATAATGGATAATTTTCGATTGTCCCTCACCCGGCGGAAATGACCATGCCAGCACAGGCGGCGTTGTCTCAGAATTAAAAAGATGCTGGAAAGACCCTCTCGAGCAAGCGCCAAGTAGCCTCAGTGTTACACATTTTTTCTTGCCATGTGATTTTTCAGGATTCTTTGAAGGCAGCACAAGTGAAATGAATTTAGTTTTCTCTCTTGCTTTGCGTAGGTAGTTCGTGACTCACGCAGTGGCATATATCGCTTGTCTACTCACCAAGGAGGCTCTACTCAAATTGTGTTTGCTGGGCGCCTAAAATATCCTAATAAAAGTTTTCATCTTTTTGTTGCCATACAAAATAATTAACAATAAACGAATGCCATATCTGTAAATAGTTGCACAATGTGTTGGTGCTTATAAAGCACTGAAAGATGGTCTACTGCCTCTACTCCATATAGTATGTCCAGGGTTCCAAGGAACGTCTTTAAGACTAAAGAAAATCATTAAAGAAAAAAAAAATTTATGAATTTAATTAAGCATTTTAGTGACTCAGAAATTATGAACTTTTTAAAAACAAATCTAATTAGTAGTTGCAGCAATGTCAGTTGATGTATATGATTGTAAGCAACTACTTTAAATAGCCCAAGACTAAAGTTATCAATCAGAAAGTCCACAAATTTGAAATGTTTTAATGGCACAATGGCTGATCTAAAGCACTATGAAGAATATGCATAAATTGTACAATGATAAAGTTAGTAAATTCATTTCAAGAAATATCAACATCATTCTTCTTTGTTTACACCAGGACCAAGCAAATACACAAAAACAAGTTCCATAATGACAAACACTGATTAGCAAGGCAACAAAACGACTGAGATTCCAAGCAGAGAACAATGTAAAGAGAGAGACATCTACAAAACTCATCAGAGAAACTGATTACTAGATCTATGTGATGTCAAGATGAAAGAATTTACTTCCTCGCATG
The DNA here is from genome assembly GCA_030265305.1 of Biomphalaria pfeifferi. Lineage (NCBI taxonomy): Eukaryota > Metazoa > Mollusca > Gastropoda > Planorbidae > Biomphalaria > Biomphalaria pfeifferi. The sequence continues at coordinate 911,021 of JASAOG010000002.1, read as the reverse complement.
TCAACACTTTAGAACTAAAACCACTAAAATAGAAACAAGTTATAAACCAGAAATATTGTCTCAGTAAAGAGATGACCTCATGTTGATATATTTCAATGATACATATAGATCTATTCTTAACTCAATAATAAAGATTTACACTGCATAATATGCACAAAAGATTCTCCTATTAAGCAAGACCAGATTTAAGGCAGGGCACACTGGGATATAATATATATAAGATAGATGTGAAAATATCTGAATCTCAATATGTCAGAAAAGTTTTTTTATTTTGAATACCGGGTATTTTTTTCATTTGTACCAACAATATTTTAAATTTTATGGTTGGCAACACTGTCATGGTTAAGACGTGTCTGTGTATAGTGTATAGCAGCATTCCAGATTTACGCATTTCATGAACCAAGGGTCTTACTTTCCACACAAAAAAAAAAGAAAATAAGAAAAATGATTTTAAATTGACTAATACTCTAATTCTTTCTTCTAAGATATGACATGCTTTTGGATTTGAGCATTATTATTAAGAGGTGGATGCTTTGTCAAGCTTTTGAAAAAGTGTTGGAGGCCTCAACAAAAGTACTAGCTTGGGGCCTCCACATACTTAAATCTGGCCCTGCTGGTAAGTACAATTAGAGTGACGACATCATTTTGATACAAACATATCTGCGTCTAAGAAATTAAAAGTGAAAATTTAAATTAAATACAATTATTTGTAATTTTTTACAATTCAAGACTTTAAGCTAATACAGGCTAATAAAAAAAATGCTGGTTATGGCTCAAATATTTTTCAAAAGTGATTTGAAACATGACCAATTTGACCAATCAGGTCAATCTTCAGGGAACACAAAGAGCAAAGAAAAAACTTTTGACTAGCGAGCATTTAAAAATTCACATTGAATTCCTAATACATCTGAATAAAGTTAGTTTCTTGAAGAACACAAGCTGGAAGGTGAGACAAGCTTTACTAAGACAATCTCAAGATAATGACATTTCAAAACAAAGTTAACATTATCATTTATTTAGTTGAAGACTCTCTCACCCTAATTAAATAGCATTAAAACATTTCTTAAGAAAATGATTATTGCACTACAAGTAGTTTGTAATAAACCATCACAGAGGAAAAAAACATTAAAAAGAATGATCATATACAAAAAAAAACAACAACAACAAAGAAACAAAAATTGGGAAGATTAAAAATTTTAGGCATTTATGAGCTTACATCAAAATACCTGGGAATATTTTTTTTTTTCATTAATATAAAAATTCTCATAAAAGTGCATTTACTCACAGATATTTGGCATTTATCTAATCAAGCTCAATGCATTTAGCTTCCAAAAAGGAAAATATCTGCTTTTAGGAATTATTATTCTTTGCTTATATGTTTCTGATATTTCTTCAGGATGGCCAGGAGATGGCAGCAGGAAGGGTTGAAGCTCTGGACCATTGCGATGACAGCATAAAGTGCATACTACACAACCAGGCAACCCTATTGTTCCATAATTTAAAAAAAAATTGGACTAAAAAATTTGGAGTGAAACAAAAAAAGAAAAATGTTAGTATTTTATTAAATAGATGTTCCAACTTTCATATTTTGGATAGCTTCTAAATGGAAAAATAAATGATGAGTTAATGAGTTAGGACTTGCCTTGAATATAAATATAAAAAACATTAAGGAATACAAGTTTTAAACAAAGCCAACTTTTCTCTTTTGAAATAATGTTTTTTCATTATGTATTTCATTGAGATATGTAGAAGCTAAAAAAAACAAATCCAAAAAAAAAAATAAATCATTTAACAAATATTTCAGTTGTAGATCATTAGGCTATCAATTCCTTATAATCAACAATATCTAATATCTGAAATAGTTGTGCTAATTATATACAAATGACAAGTAAACTGTGAACAAATCTAAAAAAAAAGATTAATGAAAATCATTTAACAAATACTTGGGTTGTAAATTTCCTTTATTATCAATAATATATAACATCTGAAATAGTTGTGCTAATTATATACAAATGACAAATAAACTATGAACAAATCGACATATGGAATGTCATGTTTGTAAATGTTTAATTCATTAGTAACATTGTAGCATGAAAGAATAGAGCCGTTTAGAACAAATGTGTACACAAGTAAACATCTTTTGTGGGTGAATGTGCAGGCAATTAATTTTCTTTTTCACCTTCAACAACTTCTTTAAGAGCATAGTCCAAAAAAAAAATAAAGCAGTCATAGAAAAGATCTTGTTTAGTTGACACATTTTCAGGAGGAAAACTCATTTTGATATTATGTTATAAACTATTTTTTTTTAGTTGCAAGATCTTAACAGAAGTTGAAGAAAAATAAATGACTTGGTTAAGATTCTTTAAATATTTACAGTGAAAGAGATATTTCAAGAGTCTAATTTTGTAATTATTATTTTATTTTTAAACTTTTCTAGATAAGAGTTAAAGTTATTCAGCATTTTAAATCAATGAAGTTACTGAAATATTTTTTACAGGCTCTTATGTACAGGAAAAAACCTTTGCTAACTATCCCATGGTGCATCATATTTTAAACATTGTTTTTAATTTTTTAAAGTAAATCTTTACAAATACAACAATATGATATATAAATATGATGGCACAAAAATCACTAAAAAGCATAATCTCATCAGAAGAAATTATTTGTAAATGTCGCAACACATAGTTTAAAGAAAACAAAATATATATTTATATAAACATTACATAAAAGAGTAATGTGGAAGGGTGTGTAAGAAACAAAATGTCCAAAACTTTGTTAGTGAACAGGGCAAAAATAACTGAGTGAATAATCTCCACAACGAAAGAGCAAATCCCTTTGATATGCTGGCATACTGAATAGACTAAATAAATTTGTTTGACTAGTTATTTGTAAATAACCATTGTATTGGTTGAGCATTGTTTTCTTTTACTTACGGACAGTAACACTTTGTATAGTATAGAAATACAAATAATTATTACAAAAAAAAGAAACCTCTATTAGGTCCTGGCTTTTCCTTCAATATGAACCTCGTCTTTAATCTCTCTTTTTTGACAAACAGAAAAGGTAATGAATAATACATTACACATATGTAAACATTTTTAAGGGGCGCTCTTAAGAAAGAAATACAAAAAAAGAGGAAAGACTGTGCGTTTAATAAGAATAACAAAAAAACCTCTAAAAAGTATTTTAAATTTGTGTCAAACATGGTCTCAACAGAAGTTAAGTGGTATCTAAACTATAGGAGGTAACAATATTTAATAAAATAATTACATAAATCAAAAAGTAGAATATTTTTTATAAAATTGAAAACAAACATTTGTAAATAGTGTGAAAAATAGAGAGATTTAGAAAAGAAACTTCATATGTTTTTTAATTAATACTGCATAGTAACAACACTAGCATTAGTAAACTTCACGACAAATACCCTTTTGCCCAACCTCTTACAATTGTTTAAAGTATTTGATGGTATTAGATTTACAATTGAGGAAAATGTCAATGTCTATGAAGACCTTCATAGAAGCCATTGCAAACATTCCTCAAAAAGAACATATGATCCTTCTAGGTGACTTCAATGCCAGAGTAGGATCAGATCACACTACCTGGCCAGACTGCCTTGGGCTTTTTGGAATCGAAAAGATGAATGAGAACGGACAAAGACTGCTTGAATTCTGCACATACCATAAGCTCTGCATTACCAACACATACTTCAGAACAAAACCACAGCATTGTGTCTCATGGAGGCACCCTAGGTCTGGGCACTGGCACCAGCTGGATATGACACTGACACGAAAAAGGGACATTGGAAATATACTGCTGACACGTAGCAACCAAAGTGCGGATTGTGATAATGATCATACTTTAGTGTCCTGCCGGACAAGACTGCTGCCTACTAAGATCCACACATCACATGGAAAAAGAAAATCACGCCTGAATACCACTAGCACAAAAAATCCTGATCTTTGCATTAATTAATTTACAGCTGTGTCGAAAATATTGATGAACATTATGAGAAAAAAATATAGAAGATGATACTATAATTGTTCACGTTTCAGGAATATAATCTGAATAATTATTTATAAATAGAGCTTTTGTTCACACATCAGAGTTTTTATTCACACTACTGTTAGATAAATTATCTGGGCTATGGTTCAAACCTGTTAAATAAACAGTCTGGTCTAATATTCAAACATGAGTAAGGTGAATAATCTTGGCTACTGTTTAAATTTGTGTAAGGCAAATAATCAGTTATTATTCAAACTTAGGTCTTAGGTGAATAATGAGGATTATTTGATCCTGTGTTAGACAAAGCAGAGGTATTCTTTAATACTGGGTTATGCAATTAATTTTGGCAATTGTTTAAACCCCTGTTAGCCCAGTAATCATTGTTGTTGTTCAATCCTATGTAAGGCAAGAAAATTAGAGCTATTGTTCAATTTCTAGCTAGAGCTGTTGTTCAAACCTGTGTAAGGCAATCAATCATAGCTATTGTTCAAACCTGTGTTAGGCAAATTATCTGAGCTATTGTTGAAACCTGTATTAGGCAAATAATCTGAGCTATTGTTGAAACCTGTATTAGGCAAATAATCTGGGCTATTGTTAAAACCTGTATTAGGCAAATAATCTGGGCTATTGTTCAAACCTGTGTTAGGCAAATAATCTAGGCTATTGTTCAAACCTGTGTTAGGCAAATAATCTGAACTATGATTTGGAGTAGTGTTAGACAAATAATCAGAATTATTCCTTGAACCTGTATTAGGCAAATAATCAGAACAATTGTTTGATCCTGTGTTAGACAAATAATCAGAGATATTGTTAAAACTTGCATCAGGCAAATAATGAGATTGATTGTTCAAACCATTGTTAGACAAATAATCAGAACTTTTTTTTAAACCTATATTAGGCAAATAATTAGAGCTTTTATTTAGATCAATAGTAGGCAAATTATTAGAACTATTGTTTAGACCTGTATTTGACAAAAAATCACTACTACTGGAACATTTGCTAAACAAAAAATCACTAGCACTTGAATCAGTGTTAGACAAAAATTCACAACTACTGGGATCTGTGTTAGACACGAAATCACTACAGCACAAACAATTACTACTATTGGGATCTGTGTTAGGAGTGTTGATTGAACTTTTGGTCAAAACTCTGTCAGTTAAATTATGAATCAAAGTATTGCCAGCCAGGTCTTGATCTGTACCTTGGACAAGATTAGACTTCTTGCTTGTAACTTTACTGAGTGGATTTTTGAAGTTGTTGCGCACCACCATAGCAACACACTCAAACTTATTTTTTATCTCACTCTCATATTGGTTAGGTTCACTTGAGATTGTTACATATAAAGGTACATGAGCGCTAACATTTTCTGTGTTTACTACACGACTATTATCTAAGTTATTTCTTATTTGTGGTCTAATTGCCTGATTACTGTTCGTAGTTGGACAAGAAGATTCAGTTTGCTTTAATTGAGTGTTGCAATGTTCATTTATACTAGAACCAGAATGGGGTTCTGAGATTTCTTGACTCAGCAAAACTGAGCAGCTTCCACCTAAAACCACAGGGGATTGAGCATTAACATCCTGAACACATGCAGAATGTCCACCAGGGATTGTATTAACCTCTTGTAGATCTGAGGGATTCTCTTCATGTTTTGGTCTAGTCACCAGAGCGTTTTCTTCATCTAAAGCCATATACTCCAAGCATGGACTAACTGAGCTGAGAGATTCAGAGTTGGCTGACAACTCTTCTCCAATACCATTCAACTTCTGGACAACCATCACTGTTTCTAGAGGTATAGTTTTAGATGGCAATGATTCTGTGTCCTGCTGGGCAGTGCTTTCAGGGCTAGAATCCTTAAACTTGAAATATTGAGGGATTTCTGTTTCCTTGTCAGCACATTCAGTTTGAGAAGAGCAACCTTCTTTCAATGCAGGCCCAATTTGGGGGATGAGGCCAACAGAAATATCGTTAAGTCTAATATGGTTGTTTTTTTCTACTGGTTCTTCCAATTTTCTTGACTGAGTTTTAGTTTTTTTAATTAATCTACTTCTACTGTCAGAGCTGGATGCAGAGGAATCAGATGATTCTACACTATGGCTATCTTGAATGACAAGTTCATCATCATTTCTCTTGATATTGAGATTTTCAATTTCTATAGCCTGAAAAATAGAAGAATAACAAATATAAATATATTTATAAACAAAGATAGAATAACAAGAATTAAAAGATAGACATAGCCTATATACTGACAAGTGTATAAAATATGATGCATATAGGCCTACAATAGTCTTGATCTGTACATGATTTGGATTTATTTAATACCTAGCAATAAAGCAGAATTAATTGGCTTAATTCATTACATAATTAAGAAATTTTAAATGCATATTTCAAAAAAATTTAGGGTCCCTTTCAAACTGTTCACTTCCTATGCATTTAGCACATACCTTTTCTAAATCAATTGATTTCATATTATTACAGACTGGACTGTAACCTTCGATTTGTATTGCATCCTAGTAAATTGAATGTTTAAATTATAATAACTATAACAATTAAATTATAAGCATCTCACTTTCCATTTAAGATTCACTATCTACTAGAACAAAAAAAAAAGCATGTAAAGTGATGCAAATCAGCCCTAAAATTTCCCTTGTGTTTTAGAAAAGAGCTGCTTTGAACATTATTTGAGGTTATTTAAAAAAATAATATTAAAACTGCATTTTTGTAAAATAAGAGAATATCTTTTAGTGCAAACAGTCATAAGTAGAATGTACCTATTATCTTTAAAACCAAATAGGGATTCTTCATAACTTAGACATGTTAACTATCAAGAATTACAAGACATAAATAATGACATCCAATAACTGTTCAATTTGATCTCACCTTTTCAAAATTTAAAGTTCTAAATTTCTTGTGACTTCTTGAACATTGTCTGTAAGCAAGAACATAAATAACTTAGATATGCAAGTTATTATGAATGAAAGTGAAATAAAGTTCATCTATAAAACATTATCTCCAATTTCAGCTGTCATGAATTAAAGTGCTGTAAAATATTTTTGTTTAGGTTTGCCACAAATAAAAATCAATGCATCTTTTTTTTACCAATGACCTCTTACCTTAAATGCCTAATACTGACAAACACTTGCATAAATACATTCTGAATCTAAAAAAGAGCTTTAATTACCTAAACCTTTCCTTAAATTACTAAAATAAAAAAAAATTACCCAAACTTCGCCTTTAATCCTTAACTAATGAAATCTAATTGAATACTCTAGTCCTGAACAGTGAATCAAAACTTGGTTAGAACATTCATTATATTAAGCCAGTTAACTAGAAGAGTAGTTTAATCTTTGGTTCACTTATTTGTATAATTTACTCTAATTATTAATTCATTATTATTATTGCTAGTGTCTTCAATGCTCCCAGAGAATGCGGATATGTCGAGGGAGGGGTATCTGGGTGAAGGTTTCAGTGCTGTCTTTGGGAGCTCGAGTCAAATTTTTCATTTAAAAAGTTGATCCCCCTCAGTTATGTAAACAAGCAGATTATTTCTCTAAGCCACACATAATTAGCTTGTACATTTGACAAGCATCTGGCAGTTTAATTATAAAGCTTAGTAACTAATACCCATTTATATACACTTCTTGCAAAAGAACAATCAGTAATGGTAAAATATAATACCTTTTTTAAGAATGATTTTGTTAATTTTATCTCAATTAATGCTAGTGTAATAGTGATTTGAATATTAATGTTATAAAATGAAATATATTCAAACATTTTAAAACTAAAGGACTATTATTCAACACACAAGCAGTACAGAAAAATAATTTGATTGTAAGCAATTAGATCTACATGATACTTAAAATAGTTTTAAATAACCCAAATCAGTTTTTAACTTAAATAGATCAATATAGTGCTACAAACATATATATATACATCACTCACCTATATAAAATGGTTGCAAGAACTATTATAACTATTGCAAAAGTTGTTCCAAGTACTATGGGTACAACTATCTTTACTATACCTGGGTAAAAAGACATGAAGGCAATAGGTTTTTTACAAATTCATTGTTAAAGACAAATGGAGTATTATATTAGGACATAGAAATCAAAAGTAAATTACATGTGGCACCAGTATCTTAGGTCAGTCCAAGGTTAAAATATCTTTATTGGTAGAATGGCTTTTAATACAATATCTAGTCAGTGATTGCAAGCTCAAAATATATAATATATACATTATTTTTAAGAGAAGTGTAAGGATTTATTTCATTCTTAAAATGAATTGAATAAAATAATAATAATAAGGCTTGTCTTCGAGTCCGAAGATTAATGAAGAATGCAATATTTCCCATGGCTATGCAGTCCCAGCTGTGATCTACATATTTAGCCACATCCAGGGCAAGCTTAACCATTGTCTGCCGGTGGTCGATTAAGATTTTCTTTTCGCCGTCTAAATAAGTTTTATCATGTTTGACCTTTTTTGTTTTAATTTAACAAACCCAATAATAATAATGTTCCAATGAACTTCAATTCTTATCTGAAGGAGAACATGCACATTCTAATAAATGTGTCGAGTGCACACAAATTTTAAAAATCTGCAATATTGTGTGAAAATAGACCCTGGTTTGCTTTTAGATAAAATATAATATATAAGATCTTTAATCATATCTTGTACATCATTTTCAAATGAGTTAGCTTGTTAGAAATAATGTTAATATACGTTTCAGTGCATAAACAAATGAACCAAGCATAGGACTTTTTTCCTCTCATTTCTCAAAAACTATTGGCATAATGTAGAGTTGTACAAATGTGTACCTAGTTACTCTAAATCTTATATAATACAGACGTTACTTCAAAAAAGAAGATGATTACGTCCTACGTTGCATGCATTTAGTCATGCATATTTACCAATGACTTAAATTCTGCCAAGTCACTGGTTTTCCTGGCTAGCTCAGGCAACCCATTCCATGCTCTAATAGCGCTAGAGAAGAAGGAGTATTTGTAATAAGAAATAAAGGAACACTGAAGAGTAACCTAAAACAAGGCTTTATTAAACTAGAACGACACATGAACTGACGAAAGAGACTTGGATAGTAGCACACTAAATCAATGTTGTGAACACATTCTCACGACGTTACACAAACATAAACAAATACTAACTATTTCACCACATTCACCCCGCCTAGAATTAAAATAGCAAGTATAGTAATATAGTAGGCCATAGCATAAATAAAAAAGAGAATGCCAGTGCCTGTAATACAATAGATCAATAAATAGTGTCGAAATATTAGTTTCTCTTGTAAACAATAATGAGGAGTGATACAAAGAAACCTAAAAACCAGTATCTGTAGTAGGACGTATAAACAATTACTAGTTTCTGTTTTAAGCAATAGCAAATAGTGTAGTAAGTAAACATGTATGTAAGTAAGTGAACAAATAAATTCTAGTATCAGTAGCAAGGGATAAGCAATGCCAGTTTATGTAGTCAGTATAAGTAGAGTAATAGAGAAACAACTCTAGACTCTATAGTTCGGTCTGGTTCTTCTCTCTCTTAAGTTGTAACGGGGTTGACTATCATGCTCTACAGTTTGGGAGTCACTAATGAGTTCCTGAGCGTCAAGTGGGGTATGATGGTTCTGTGTATTTTCAAGAGGAAGCGCTCGGAGATCCTCAGAGCCTTCCAGGGGTTCTTTCCTTTCTTGTATCACCGTAGGGGTGTTGACTGGTACTTCCATGTTTTGAGCTTCTGGAGGATGTTCATTATCCTCACCCTGAGCGAAGAACGAAGGTTCACTTGTTGTTGTGGATGGGGAGGGGTTGGGAGCCAAGCGTCTTAGAGAGACCGTCTCCTCTTTACCGCTGGGCAACCGTACCACGGCATATTGGGGGTTACACATCAGTAATTCGACTTCTTCCGTGAGAGGATCATACTTTGAAGATCTGTTCTCTCTTCTCAGCAACACTCGACCTGGGCTGGATAGCCAAGTGGGGATAGATATCCCGAAGGAGGATTTCCTGTTGAACCGGAAAACTCTCTCATGTGGAGTTTCGTTTGTTGCCGTAGATAGTAATGATCTAATCGAGTATAGGGCCTGGTTCAAGACAAGTTCCCATTTTGAGATCGGGAGATCGAGGTCTTTCAGTGCTAAAGTAACAGCGTTCCATAGAGTTTTGTTTAGTCGTTCAATTTGCCCGTTGCCTGAAGGATTAAAAGCGGTTGTTCTACTTGTAGCTATTCCCCTCTCGTGCAGAAAAGATTGCACCTCCTTCGACATAAAGGACGTACCTCTGTCGGAATGGACGTACTCTGGCATCCCAACTAAGGAAAACAGCTGATCTAAACACTTTATGACAGTAGATGAGGACATATCGGGACATGGGTAGGCAAATGGGAAGCGTGAGTACTCATCCACCATTGTTAATAAATATTTATTGTGAGTAGCAGATGGGAGTGGCCCCTTAAAATCGATGCTTACTCTCTGAAATGGTTGGGTAGCCTTGATGAGGGTGCCTGAAAACTGTTTGAAGAATCTAGGCTTCAGTTCAGCGCAAGTTTTACATTGGTTTACCACTTTGCGGACGTCTTCGCAGGAAAAAGGTAAGTTCTTAGTCCGAACGAAATGGAGGAGTCTCGTGACCCCTGGGTGGCAGAGGTTGTTGTGTAACAGTTTGAGGTCTTCTCCAGTCATTGCTGACGCAAAGTGGTTTCTTGAAAAGGTATCCGCCGCAGCGTTTTGTTTCCCGGGTCGATATACGACGTCATATTGGAAACAACTAAGCTCCAGTCGCCATCTTTGTATCTTTTCGTTTTTGATCTTGCCCTTGTTTTGCTGGTCAAACATAAAAGACACTGAGCGTTGATCTGTAAACAATGTGAAGGGTCTACTGATAAGGTAATGTTGCCATTTTCTCAGGGCTTCTACGATAGCGTATGCTTCCTTTTCAACTGCAGAGTGTCTGCGTTCACTATTAGTAAGTGTTCTTGAAAAGAAGGCGACAGGACGGCCGTCTTGATTAAGAGTGGCGGCGATCGCGATGTCAGAGGCATCTGTTTCGACTGTTAGTGGTCGATTATAATCTATCGTCGACACAACAGCGTTTTCAAGTTCATGTTTTAGCTGTTTAAAAGCTTCCTGTTCTTGTTCAGGGAGAGGAAAGGTTTTGTTGTTCACCAGTAAATGGATCTTGTTAGAGAAATTTGGGATCCATTGAGAATAATAGGACAGTAGTCCAATCACCCGCTTTTGTGATTTCATGTCTTGTGGTGGAGGTAGATTTCTCAATGCTTGAAATCTTTCGGGGTCTGGTCTTAATTGCCCTTGTGAGATTTCGTAACCTAGGAGGCATACTTTATTAGTCGCAATAGCACTTTTATCGTCGTTGAAGGTGATACCGTACTTCTTAGCGGCGTTGAGAAATCTCTGTAGATTCTGGTCGTGGCTACTGGAGTCACGTCCGCAGATGGTAACGTTATCCACGTAAGCGAACGTATCCTGTAGCCCTTCCTTCTCAATTATTGCGTTGATTGTCCTTTGAAATGCAGCAACTCCGTTTGTCACTCCAAAAGGAATGCGGCAAAACTGATAAAGCTTTCCGCCAGCCTCGAACGCGGTGTACTGCTTTTCATCATCCCTGATAGGTATCTGGTGGTAAGCGCTTTTGAGGTCAAATGTACTGTATATTGAGTATTTAGATATTTCCTGCACCAGTTCATCAACTTTTGGCACGGGGTACGCGTCGAGGTAAGTGAATCGATTGATGGTTTGACTATAGTCGATAACCATTCTCTTTTTGTGCCTTTCATTCGTTGTTACAATTATTTGAGCTCTCCACGGGGACGTGGAAGGCTCAATAATTTTATGAGATAGAAGTCTCTTGATTTCAGTTTGAATGAATTGGGAGTCAGGCAAAGAATATTTTCTAGATTTAGTGGCTATGGGGTGGCAGTTAGGAGCAAGATTAGCGAAGAGGTGAGGGGCTTCAACTCGTGCAGCTTCCAGCGTACAGACCTGAAGAGTGCTTCGTTTTCCCTCAAATGGGATCATCAGTTTTTCGTGCTGGCTGATGAAATCTAGTCCTAAGATTACATCAGATACTAGTCCGTCTAGTAGTGAGAGCTTCACACTTTCGTATTGTTCGTCTTTGTACTTTATTTTGGCGAAAATATGTCCGTGAGTAGTGCGAGAAAGATGTGTAGAGGCCATGTAGATTCTGTTTCTGGACATTTCTAATTTCCATTTGTACCTTTTAGCAATTGAAGAACATATATAGCTTTCACTGCTCCCCGTATCTACGAGAGCCTTCAATGGTACTCCATTGACCAGTATTGAAATTGTAGATTTAGTAAGGCCGGACGCTGGTGTCGATGCCCAGGAAGATCCAACGGTTGTAGTCCGTGACGTCTCATCATCTGCTTTCACTATGGCTGAGGTTAAAGATTTGAGTGTCTGTTTGGTCGATTTACAGACTTTCTGGAAATGACCCCTCTTGCCGCACAAGTTGCATGTAGCGTCACGGGCTGGACATCTAAAGCGTTGATGTGGGCTGTTTCCACAAAAGAAGCATCTTTTACTAGTCGCCGCACTCACCTCGTGTTCTAGTTTTGTTGTTGGAGAAAGGCTCTCCACGTCGGCGCTGGCTCCACATGGAGTTTCAGAGTAGATGTTATACGCCATGGCATGGTTATGGGCATATTCAAGTTGTCTTGCCTCTTCATAGGCACACTGTAGAGTTAGAGTAGATTTCTCTAAGAGTCGCAGCCTTATACTGTTTGAAGCCAGTCCAGTAATGAAGGCGTCTCTTACGAAGATATCTCTGTGTTCTTCAGCGGTGACAGCTTTGAAGTCACAGTCTTTGGCCATACTTTTAAGCTTAAGTAGGAAGGAGTCAACGGTTTGTCCGTTCTCTTGTCGACATAGAGTTATCATGTGCCGTGCAAAAATTTCGCTTTTAGGTTTCACGAAGACATTTTGTAGAACTTTGATTGATTCTTCGAACGTTGTACACTCACTTATGTACTGAAATACGCTCGAAGAAACGTAGTTTTCAAGTAATTTCTTTTTGTCAATCTCGCAATGAGAGACTGAGGAGATGAAATTCTCAAATGTTCTGAGCCAGTGCAGCCACTTCTCGGCAGCCGATGGCGTGCTAGGCTCTATGTCTAGCTCTTTTGGCCTAAATAGACGCTCCATTTGTATTACAATTTTTACTTACAGACTGAGAATAGTGTTGAACGAAAATCCAAATAAGATACACGAGACACATAGATCCATAGAATTGAAAATTTCTAGTTTAATAAATTGTAATAAGAAATAAAGGAACACTGAAGAGTAACCTAAAACAAGGCTTTATTAAACTAGAACGACACATGAACTGACGAAAGAGACTTGGATAGTAGCACACTAAATCAATGTTGTGAACACATTCTCACGACGTTACACAAACATAAACAAATACTAACTATTTCACCACAGTATTTGTACAAATTTGTATTGGTTTTCAACAAAGTTAAAATGAAGAAAGCCAACAAAAACTATTAGATATTTTCTAGAACCAATGTACTTCTGTGTGTTATGATCACATATGGATGGCTGTTTAGTCATGTGGTATGATTGCTGAACTGTCGTTCAGTCATCTCAATGGCCCCAGGTTCATACAATTCAACTCTGAAGGAACATAAAAATCATGTAAAATATATACAAGAGATTTTTTTTCAGATACCAATATCAAGCATGTCTTTCTTTTTATCTATTTTTTGAAGGAATTTCAGTCATACTGTTTAACAATAATATTTTACTGAGCTAATCAATAATAATTTTAGATTTAGAGCATTTACAATATCTGAAGGAGAAAATGTAATATGTATTTTAATTTTTTGCTTATCATGTTAAAGGCACTAAAAAAAAGAATAAGCAAACAATATCATCACTGTGTCTAATTTAGCCTTTTTAGCCTTTATACAGCAACTTGAAAGTAATGAGGAACTTTGAAAGAGCAGCCAAGTTGAAACAAAATACACAGTCCATCCCACTTCCTCTTAATAAAGACATCAAGTCAGCATCCAAATTTAAGTTCTGTTCATTGTTTTTTTTTTGTTTTGCATGCTTCCTTAACAAAAACATATTCTTTAATGCCTCTAATTGCTCTAAACCACATTGTTTTTTTAGTTAACATTCAACCTGCTACTGAGTCATTGAGCAGATCAAGAGGATCCTAGAATACATTCTCTCAATTGAAAGTAAAGCTAAATGTGCTACCTTTTTCATACAGGATCAGATCTTAATGGTCATAAGCAATAGAAAAATGTTACCAAAATTTTTTTAAAGTTTTTAGTCTTCCTGTGACTAAATGCTGTTGTACAATCATAAATGTCTAAATGCCAGGATCCTTGTCTTCAACCTTTTAAATGTTGATAAGACATTATTAAGAAAGTTAATAGGCTCACAATTTCATGTTTCAAAACTTGTCTTCAATCTTGTTTGGTTAAGGAGCTACATATGGTGTTCTGTACAGAGATTGGTTGTGTCAGCTTTTCTAGCTAAAATAACCCTCCAATCTTCTTAGTGCTACAATGTCTAGAGTGTTGGGCAATAAAGAGCCTATATTAGGCAAGCAAGAATTCAGTAGCGAAATCAATTCTGTAGCAGGTTAAATATTAACTATTTAAGATATGTTTTGTTTTTGTTAAGGACGCAACCATTGTTTATTTGTTGGTTCACAAAGAGACAACAGGGCTGCAAGAAGGTCCCTAAACATTTTTTGAGTTTGACTGGCAATGGCAAAAATGTTTATCTTTTAGGATTTTCATTAAGATTTTCTCAATGAACCAGTCTGTGACATTTTTTAGCTGGTTCTTATTCAATTCTGAATCAGCATTACTGAGATCTTACCCTCAAATATCTCTTAAAACTGTGATGTGCATCAACTATGATTGTCTAGTCTGTAAATACAATTTTTGGTTTCAAGACTTTAGTGACATCATGCTTAGTTTTACAACTGGATAATCCAAAGTAGCAGTCAGCATTTGTCTAACTTTTGTGTGCACAGGAACGCTTCCACTGGTTTGTAATACCATAGATGCCATTGTTTTGGATGGAATCATTTCTTGTAGTTTTGAAATGATCTTTTGGCAGAAATATTGTATTGTAATAATTATGGTTATAGGGCAACAAGTCTCTAAGTGTTATTGTTGCTGCCAATACAATGTCAGAATCTGACAGTCAGCACTGAGAGAATCATTCCAACTAACACCCCCCTCAACAATGGTGTCTTGCTTTAAATTAGATTCAAGTTATTTTAAGAGCTTTTTAAAAGTATAAGTTCTGATTAGAGAATGAACTTTAATGATTTTAAATAGTGTCATTCAGCGAGGGATTAAACTATAGCAAACGGTGATTGTAAACATAGTCACCAATCTGTTAACTCCCCTTAGTGTTTTCCTCCATAACAAGCAACACAAATAAAAATATTGCTAAATTATGCTAAGATTTTGAAGTTCAAGAATTTTTCCTAGACTAAAAATAAAAAAATCAAACTCTTTGTGATTGTTATTTAGCATTTGGAATTAAATAGATAAATCTGTATAAATGTCTGTACTTTTCGGGGCTATAGGCTGAAACTGGATCCATTCTGAGTCTAGTCCAGAAGTATTCTCAGATTTAGCAGACAAACTAACTTGATACTTTGTCTCAGCATCCAGATTAGAGATTTTGTAGAAAGATTTTGTCGATTCAACTTCAATTGTTCTCACATCAGAATCTGTAAACAATTGTTGTAAACAATCAATAGTTACATCACAAAGGCAGTGTATACTAATGTTATTGTTTAATAGCTGCTTAATGTTATGTGCTTAGTATGAGATATTTTAAATAAAGTATTTATACTACCTGTATTACAAAGATAAACTTTACACAAATAAATAATCAGACGATTGAAACATTCCATAAGTCTGATTATAAACAAAATGTACATCTGTTATAAATATATATTTTTAAAAAACTTTGAGTCAGAAAAATCAAATGAAAGGCTTTGCTAAAACACTCTGACAGAAAAATATATTCAGAATTTTGAATTTAAATGCTCTCATTTATTTGTATAAATCTTGATATTCAAATATAAAATGGATTTAATTCTAATTTCAAGCCATAATTTTATAAAGATAAATAATTAACTGGACCAAAAATGCGAGGCTCTTTTAGAAAGCTAATCATGGGTGTCCTTTTAAGCATAATTAAAAAACAAGGTGATAAAGAATCTTTGAACAAAAAACTTGTTGACTGTCCCTACCCTGTCCCACTCTTACATGTAGGGCCTACACAAGTTCACACCCTAAAACATTACCAAGCATAACAATGAACAGTCTAATAAGATACCCTTAATATCATTGACAAGTTTTGTAAAAGATTAATGAGATCCATTTGACTAATTGTTTTGTTATCTTTTGCATAATATCCTAATAAATACATATTGTTGTTTTTGGACCTGGAATAACACAGGGAAGTGTATTGCTGCTGCTGTATGATTAGGATGTCTGAAATGTAGATTTTAAAGTGGGACAGGTGAATCCTAGAACTAGACTCTGTGCGACAATTGCTGTTTGTTGTCAAATCATCTCAACATATTGAATGTAAATAAACAATAAGCACATCTTGTTTGAGTTACCTCCCTAAGTTTACAACTGTATTTCAGTTTACATAAGAAAACTGAATTTTAAAAATGTTAAGTACTGGTACAAAGAATTTTGTTCCAAGATAGAAAATTAAAATGAAAAGAAAAAAAAAAGGTCTACAACTAGGTCACATGACTTACCTGAACACAAATTTATCACACAATATTTGATTATATAACTAGTCACTTTATAGTTGAAAAATTTTGAGCACTTCAATGGATCCCACTTGACAGTGACTGACAATTCCAAGGCCAACACATCTATACCATTAATCTTTGCTAGAATTTAAAGAACAAAAGAAATTTATGAAATCTTAAGTCACTATTGGCCCTTCAGAATGTTCACATAAAAAACATTTATTAAGAAGTCTTATTTGAACAAAAAGATAGAAATAACCTACGCAAGGATTTATCTGGATCATAGTAACATTCAAACCAGACCATAGGAGATGTTTTCCCTCTTTCATCTGTCACAGCTAGACCAAAGTTAAATTCCAGTGGATTAAAAATAGATATTGTGGTTGATGACTGATTGCTTGGAATTGACTTCCAGAATATTTCTCCCTGTATAAAAAAGAGAAATGCAGAAGCAGTTAAAGTTTTTTTTTTCAATAATTTAATCCACTTTCATATAGATCAATATCTTTTATCAAGTTTTTTGTATATAAGATCAAATTATTTTGTACTATTTTCACTGAGTAATATAATAACATAAACAATAAAATCAAAGATAGAGTGGGCATGCTTTTTAATCACATCCAAAACCTCAATGAAATTCTTCTATTTTTCTTCTTATGAACCAGATTCTTATTTGATTCAACATGACACTATTTCTCTCTGTAGTCATAAATCAGATATACAACTTTTGAGTTTAGGTTTTAATTGCATTCTTGACACAGTGTTGAATAGAATGATGTGATCATGTTTCAAAACAAATGTTTTGTTTTATCTACACTTTCTATTGAAATTTGATGGTTAATGACTAACTACTTTTCTACTTTGTTGTTTTTTTAACACAATACCCCCACAAAAAAGTATTTCAAGTTTATTCATATTTTTTAAATAAATATTTGATTAATTAAATCCTGATTTTCTATAGGTAATAAACAAAGGAGAAAACAGTTAAGGAAATCTAACAGTCCAATTTCATTCAATATTCACTAAGGTTATCACACTTAAAAGCAGAGCATTTTCTCACTATAAACATAAGCCTTAAGATTGTACTGCCAATCAGAGGTAAGGCTGGGCGTTAGATTTAAACAGAGTTGATCCTTGCCTAGTTGATTTTAA
Source organism: Biomphalaria pfeifferi (assembly GCA_030265305.1). Classification (NCBI taxonomy): domain Eukaryota; kingdom Metazoa; phylum Mollusca; class Gastropoda; family Planorbidae; genus Biomphalaria; species Biomphalaria pfeifferi. Next base: position 893,064 of record JASAOG010000002.1, on the reverse strand, counting down.
ACTGTCATGAGTGACCATTGGGTAGCAGATTTAAAACTACCAGAGCTGGCTCTGGTGTTAAATTAAAAACTAGGAGGTGACCATTAAGGACAGAGTTATATTGAATCCAATTCATAAGGTATGATTCATTAATGTGAAACTTGAAAGATCATTTTGAAAATCAAAATAGTATGCTACTTAATAGTTTATAAAACATTTAGAAAAAAGGATGAACAAGAACAAAAAAAAAAAAGCACCTTGCAATAACCAGTAAATGCAGCTTGACACCAATACAAAGTGTATGAATAGATGCTTATGTTGTTTGTATCCCAGTGAGCTTGTACTAGGCTATTCTTCATTTCTAGAGCTAGGGATGTTTCAACTATTTCTGGAACTAGAAATCAGTATAGTTTTGAAAGAGATTTCAAAATACATATTAGTTAAGTTCACTAAGATATGTTTATTTAGGTACATGTATTGGACCATGTATACTGCTTGTCTTCCATTGATAGTTTGTAAGAAGGCACAGACATGTCTTGCCTAGATTCTAAGTCCCCTGCATCACAGCAGCAGGCAATCTTCAAGAATAATGGGTAGAAGTAAGTCCAAGATGAAATTTGACTGAGTTACTCGAAACTTCAGAGATTCTCAGAAATCTGAAGAGAAGCTGCAAAACATTAAAATTCTTCCTGGAAGTAAATGTATTCCGTATATCTTTAGGCTTTAGCACTCTTTTTTTAGACCACTTATTTCATCTTAGAAAAGTTTGAATTATTTTTGGAATAATTAAGTATTGTCTTCTGACTTGCTCAAACAGTACAGCAGTATTTTCACCAAGATTAGGAAGACTCATAATAAAACAATAAAAAAAAATCAAGGTGACAATAGCTGTGAAGCAGTCAGGATGACTTTTATACTGGGACTGTAGTTAGGAAAAGTTTAAAGCTGTAGGTTTTTAAATAAAAACAAATTATTAAAAAATTGTAAAATATCAAACCTTGAAACTCCAAAGGTGCAATGAGTAGAGAAGTTGGTTGAACTGATCGGCCTGCACTATTTATTGCAGAAATCTTTACTTCTGCACTTGAGTGACATGGGAGTTGTATAGTTGCCTGGTATTTATCACTTTTAAGGTTTACTACACTGGAACTGTATTTGATCTGGTAAGCACTTATTAGCCCATTTTGAGCTGTTTTGTTAACATCCTACAAATAACATGACAACAATATTCTCAAAAAGCATTCATTAATTCAGACTATATTTTCTAAGTTTTTATATATCTCATAAGAGTAGCTAAAAGATATAGATCAGATAGTTTAGTTAATTTAATTTAACAAACATTTGGGAAAATAAATTTCAGTTCATAAAGGGTCATAGGTCAATATATACTATTCCAATAATTCAGAATAATATGAAAATGCTTGAGAATAAAAGTGTAATATGAAAGCCAGAATTAGATGTGGCAATAAAATAATATTTTACAATGTATTTGACAACTCTGATCTTTATAGAAGTTTTACTTCTTAAAGGTTGTAGAGAAACTAAATTTGTAAGATCAAGAATGTCAACAATTTCAATATCTTTTACAGTAAGTTTTGTGTTGTATCCATACAGTTTGGATTTTTATATGTCTGACAGAAAAAAAAATAATAATGCCCCATCAAAATCTTGGTAAAAGGCAGCTCTAAAATACTATAACAAAGTTTTTATTTTAGAAAAAAAAACATTCTTAAAAGCTCTGTTGTCTCTAACATATACCTTCCAAAAAATGGTTACATTTCTTTGAGCACCATTGATACAATTTTGGGTAATGTAACTTCCATTCAAAGACTCTGGTCCATATAATGGAGCTATGACAAAAGTAAAACAACAATCATTACAAACATTAATATCAAGTAAAAAAACAAACATCTATTTTTTTTAGTATACTGGAGAATAGTAATACTTTCAACATCAAAAAAGGCAAATAAGGGAAAAAAGAATGTAGTCCAAGCTAGAGAGGAGACCATTGATTGCTTCATGTTACATGGGTAGTGAAAGAAGTGAGAATGGTAATACTCTTACATGCAAATTGTTTCTTTTCAGAATAATTGTGCACAGATAGCCGAATGTAAATGTGTAGAGTGTTAAATAGGCCAACGCGGCGGCAACTTCAAAGAACAAATACATGTATAACACATGGGAAATCCATCACTAAGCTATAAAACAAACAAAAAACAACTTCCAATTCTTATGCCCAAAATCTAAAATGTACCACAACACTATTCAAAATTATTAAAATGCCTATACATGTGACCTTGTTCTTTAAATAAAATATCTAGCATAATTAAGTTAACTAATCTAAGTACTTACCAGCTTGAGGGGTAGTGTAACTGAAATTTGAAGGATTACTACAGTACCCAGAAAAAGGATGATTAGGACAGCACAAGACAGAGACATTGATAGGAACATAAGGACCAATATCACAGATTTTCAAATACTCAAATGTTCCATTTCCTCTAAGCTGAAATTACAAATAATTATCAGATCAAATACTAAATAAAAAGTTAATACATATAATAATATTCTTAAAATAAAATTCTTTTTTCTAAATGTATATGTCACTGATAAATTATTAGTGTACCTATAAACACTAAAGCATCTGAAACTCCTTTCACGAGGAGATTAAGCTGAGACTTAGAGTATGGGAAAGAAATTGGGCAGTATATTTTAGGGTTACCATATCCATGTCACCCGTAGCTGATCATCAACCAGTTCTTCCTCTCTCAACTCCTTGTCCCGAATCAAGTAAATGCAACATTCTAACAAAATGTGGTCTATTGTTTCTTCAAGCTCTTGGCAATTGTGATGTAGTGCTGATTGGGCTATGACTGACTGTGAACAGGGCTAGGACCTCCTGTTCTTCTTTTAATTGCCAACATGTATCTTTATGGTCTGGTCTTTTCATCTTGTCTCAGCTATTGCAATGTATCAGACAAGCAGCTTTTGCTAAAAAGTCAGCTCCTTTGTTACTGACCAAACCACGATGGGAGGGCACCCATTGAATAAAACATACACACTATGTACACATATGCATTCCATGCATGCTAGAAACATGATGCCATGTTTCTCCCTCAAAGTTATGGTTTGCAGGCTTTTTCAATACACAGACCAAAGGTTTGGAACTCACTCCCCATTGATCTCAGACAGACAACATACTCCACTACATTCAAGAAGAACATTATTAAGACCTATCTGTTCAAAACTTTTTTAGATTAGTTTGTCATTTAAGCTGTTGTGATTGTGTTTGTTATCACAGCGCTTTGAGCCTACATCAGGTTTGTTAACAGCACCCTATAAATTTAATTATTATTATTATTATAGTAAGTTACAAACTCCTTATCTTCAATAGGAAAAACATTGATACTCTTACAACTCTTGACTAACTTTCTCAAACTCCAGTCTCCAACTCAAGAAACGTTGAGTCCATGTAATAAACTATTTTTGTTTGCATTGATCTGATGGTCATTTCCAAATTTGTGCTATGCCATTGTAACTATTTTTTGGTTATTTCTTAATTGTGCTATGCTATTGTAACTATTTTGGTCATTTCCAAATTGTGCTATACCATTGTAACTATTTTTGGTCATTTCAAAATTGTGCTATGCCATTGTAACTATTTTTGGTCATTTCCAAATTGTACTTTGCCATTGTAACTATTTTTTTTTCATAATTTCCAAATTAATGCTATGCCAATGTAATTTTTGTGTGTGAAATTGCCTATGTTATGAAAAAAAAATGAGTCAGAATCTAAAAAATACCAAACTATTGTACTTAAATCATATGTTTAGCCATTTCTAATGTCTGGTCTCATGTGTTGACATTGAATAGGTGTGGTTTTACGTTTTAAAATTTCAGAAATTTGCTGTAAACATGAACTAGTCATGTCAAAGATCTTGATTTAGCTGTATAAATTAGTAAAAAACTTGTATATAACTTGTATAAGGTTGTGTATTATAATTATGTTCTCATTAAATAAGTTGAGAACCTGTTTACAAAATTCACGCTAACATTCTTATTTCTCAAAGTATCATGTTAGAAGGAAGTTGAGCCATGCAAACTAAATGTTGAATATCATAATAATAAGGCTGTTTTCAAGTCTGAAGATTAATGAGAAATGCAGTATTTCCTGTGAATAGGCAGCCCCAGCTGTGACCTACATATTTTGCCTCATATTGAGGCATGCAACAAGGTGCTCTCTTCTATGTCAGCGAAGGTAAGTTGGCATTTAAGCTGGTCTTCAAAGCATTTCCATGGGGCACCTCTGTCACATCGACCACCTTTTGGCTCATCCAAAAAGATTGCTTTTGGCATAAGTTTGTCCCCAATACGGGATACGTGCCCTGCCCAATGTAACTGTCAGACCATAAAAATTCCACTCTATACTAATTATTTAATTAAACATGCAAGACTATATTGTCATGTGGATATGCAAAGAATATAATGTTCTTTTTTAATTTAAGCAGTTAATGTGCATTACTAAATAACAAATATTTGACTAGTGTGAGATTTAAATCTTTTTATATGAACCTTCCAGTCCGTACTGCCTAGCTGTTGTATGTAGACCAAAAAAAATTTGCTCCAGTTTTTAGCAGAGTGACTCCAACTAATGTTAAAACAGCCTTTATCTCCAAGACCTTCAGTTGTTACTCTGTCAACAGGTGCTGGTATCACTACAAATAGAAGAGAAAATACATTTTTCCCTTGTTCACCAGAGAAAACATGAAGACGTTCAGTGCACAGCAAACTCTATGATTCATGACCAGGCAGCAAATCTAATTAAACTCTTAAGATTCATGACCAGGCAGCACTTCTAATTAAACTCTAAGATTCATGACCAGGCAGCTCTTCTAATGAAGCTCTAAGATTCATGACCAGGCAGCACTTCTAATTAAGCTCTAAGATTCATGACCAGGCAGTACTTGTAATGAAGCACTAAGATTCATGACCAGACAGCACTTCTAATTAAGCTCTAAGATTCATGACCAGGCAGCACTTCTAATTAAACTCTTAAGATTCATGACCAGACAGCACTTCTAATTAAGCTCTAAGATTTATGACCAGACAGCACTTCTAATTTAAACTCTTAAGATTCATGACCAGACAACACTTCTAATTAAGCTCTAAGCTTCATGACCAGACAGCACTTCTAATTAAACTCTTAAGATTCATGACCAGACAGCACTTCTAATTAAGCACTAAGATTCATGACCAGACAGCACTTCTAATTAAACTCTTAGGATTCATGACCAGACAGCACTTGTAATGAAGCACTAAGATTCATGACCAGGCAGTACTTGTAATGAAGCACTAAGATTCATGACCAGACAGCACTTCTAATTAAGCTCTAAGATTCATGACCAGACAGCACTTCTAATTAAGCTCTAAGATTCATGACCAGACAGCATTAAAGCTCTAGGAAAAAATGATTTAACTCAATGTCAAGAAAAGAGATGTTAAGGCTGAATACTTCACAAAAAGAACAATGCTAGTTAGTAGGCAATGTGTGGGAAAGTGGGAGCAAAGAGACATTTAGTCAAAAATTTGATGACAAAACAAAAAAAAACAACAAAAAACTTTTTGTCAAGAACAAATTAAAAAAAAAAAGCAAAGGATAAAGGACTCAAAACTATATGTAAGCAACCCATTCTTCAACAATGCATTGGGAATTATTTTAAAAAGTTGTTTTTAAAAAAAGGATAAAAAATGTGTAGTCCTATTCTATGTTGTGGATAAGCTAACATATCATTTTTTCAAACAAAAGGATTAGAATCCTTTTAAATCTCAAATTAATATCATTGACCACTTATATATTTCCTTTTGGAAGATTTATATCATAAGATTAAATAAAATATTTTTACTATCTAATGCAACTTGCCAGATTTAGTACTCACCGGATTCATTGATTTTCATAACATATATAATACTTGCATTATCTCTGGTTTTGCTATTAATAACACTGATTTCAATAATGTATCTTGAGCTACCACTATAGTCTAAGCGACAGCTAGTTTTGGTAAGATTGGGACAATTCTGAACTACATCTCTGTAAGACAAAACAAAAATTATCCATGAAATGATGCTAAAATAAGTTTAAAGAAAACACTGTCAATGTGCTTCAATTTATTTTTTTTTATCTCTTAAGAGATGATAATGTCAATGAATCTGCTCTTCTTGTATGTTGAAACAAACCCACAGATAAAATACTTTTTATTAAAATTTATACTAATTGCCTTCCCTAATGACTAAAATATGACTAGAATATTCAGCTTTGAGCATTTGCAGCCATCAATTTTAAAGCATTGTCCTCCCTTCCTTGAGAAACACTCAGCAGTACACAACACACCAGCTTGACTTGGTCAGTTACTGAAGTTATAAAGAAAGCTTGGCAACATTTGTTTAAAAAAGGTTAAAATAGAGCAGAGATTTAAATCTTTTTCAATGTCATTTTTCTTTGTGCTAGAATTTCTTCATGTCAAGCTTTTTAGCTTTTAATTCCTGCTACCTTTTAAAACAAAAAATGAAATAAATCAACACATGATTATTTCAAAACACATTGATAGGTAGACATTTACTTCAATAATTTATTAGTAGTTTGTAATATAATTTCTATTGTAATTTTTGTAATGAATATTTTCAAATAAAATTTTTAAAAGGTAGACTTTTAAAAACTTGTCAGCCTCACTTATCACAAAACTTCATCAATACAAATGAAAGTAAATGTCATTTGTATTTGAGTATACTAGTTTCTATCTAAAATAATTATATCCAAGGATAAAACCAATAATTTGTAACTCAAGATTTTAAGTCATTTAAAACTTATATCCTGATGACAGTCCTTAAAATTAGTTATAACTATCTCAAAAAAATATAAATATATGAGATAGATCCATTATATTGGATCAGTCTAAGCATTTTCTCATGCATCTAGATATTGTATTGATTAATGGACTTTTTAATTTGACACAAGTTTAACCATTGACCATAGTATTTAGAATCTACTGCCGAGGACAGAGGTAGGAGGCAAAAGTAAAATCTAAATCGACCACCAGCAGACAATGGTTATCCCTGCCGTGGATGTGGCAAAATATGTATGTCACAGTGGGGCTGAGTATCTACACGAAATACTGAATTCCTCATTAATCTTTGGACTCAAAGACAAGCCTTATTATTATTAAGTATATGACAATACATTCTTTTTTCTAATAGTAACTTTATAATCTATTATATTGTTTTTCAGATCAAATCTAAAATTATCAATAGCTCTAAAAGAGAATATTTACTGTGTTTGGTCAGAATTGAACACAAATTGGACATGTGTGTCATTGCCAACATAAGGCTCAGACAGCTGCCAAGTACAGTCGATATATTCCTTCCAGTTATAAAGATAGCAGAGTAAATTTTCCACTTCCTTAGGTTTATCTGAACAATAAATTAAGGAATAATTGAAGCAAAGATAATTAAAGACACTGAAAAAAAAAAAGAATATAGAAACTAATTCACAACTCATCTTAAAAAAATACACTTAGAAAACAATACTTGTGAAATAGCTCATGATTAAAATAGCTTAACCCACTTGCTATGCTCATTCAATTCATCCCTAATTAATCACAAGATACCTCATAAACCATTCATTTATTCTAAAATGAGACCACATCTCTAATGCTCTGCCAACTTTCTCATGCCCTACCACCTCTTTCAGGCCCTCTCACTTCTCATGCCCTACCCTCTCTTTCAGGCCCTCTCACCTCTCATGCCCAGCCCTCTTTCAGGCCTTCTCACCTCTCATGTCCTACCACCTCTTTCAGGCCCTCTCACTTCTCATGTCCAGCCCTCTCTTTCAGGCCTTCTCATACCCTACTACCTCTTTCAGGCCCTCTCATGCCTTACCACCTCTTTCAGGCCCTCTCATGCCCTACCACCTCTTTCAGGCCCTCTCATGCTTTAACACCTCTCACCTTTCATGCCCTACTAGTTGTGGCTGCAGGAAACCTTGAACATTAAATCTATAACTCTGTTCTTAAGGTTGTTTTTGTTTCAAATGGGGCATTAAGACACAGATCTATGCTCTTTACTGGAAAATTCAACAATTCAACAAGAAATGCTTGTTTGGTGAATAGTTTTAGCATTACCAAGGAGAAAACGTTTTCTTAGGTTGAAAATTAATAAGCATTTACTACAGCAAAGAACAAATAAAATGAATTTACTATTGATGATGTAAAACTTAACAGTTTAGGATCCAATCATACCATACTAGTTGTCTGTAGACTTTGTTTTATGCAATTTTTTCAACTCTAACAGTAATACCTAATTCTAAGAGAAATTCAAAAGACTAACACTGATACATTTCCATTACATACATCTTTACATATGTATCAACAGATAATAAATCTTCATACAATCTCAATACATACATACTCTTCCAATCTTGACAGATTAAAATTCACATTTCTCTAAAGTATGTAACAAGAATAAACACTATAAACTTACATTCAACTTTGATATCATTGAAATGTCCAATCAACTGATGACTGTTGCAATCTCCCAACAAACAGTAATATGTTCCAGCATCCTCCACAGAAACATTTTTTATAACCAGCATGGCAGTGCTCTCATCAACAACTTGGTTCTTAACACATGTTACATTTGTCTTTGGCTACAAAAATTTAAAAAATTGAAGAATAACAAAAAAGAGTTTCTTTTCTACTGATAAATTCTATAAGCAGAAATATTGCAGATTTGAGACCTATTTGGAAATGTTTAAACATAGTTTTTAACTGCATGAATTAAATAGTATTAATTCAATCATTTTAGACAGTCTAACGAAGAAATGCATAGTCAAAAAACCTAATGAGAAATTGTACAACCAATTAGACAATATATCAATAGTTAAGAATCATGGTACCAAATATTAGACCATATATTTCATTAAAACCTTGTTTCTTTTCATAACACTAGACATTTTCACTAAATAATCGTATTTAAAAAAAAAAAAAATTGAAAGAATAAGAATAAGAGAAAATATTTCAGCATTTGAGTCGTAGCTCATGCTGAATACAAATCTTTGATAATTTGACATTTTTAGTTGATGCCAAGCATAATTTTATTTTGTTCTCATTGAATAATAAATTTAAATAATGATGTGTCTCTCACTGTCATTTATGGGACATCATTGGGTTTTCCCAGTTCCAGAGACAATATTGTTTCCCTTTGTTCTTGGATTAGAATTCAGAGCAGACAACTCTAGATGACAACAGAAAAAGACAAATTTGACTAGTCTGCCTTCAATGTCTTGTTTTTTCATTAATTTTCAGATGTTTTAACAATATTTGGAAACATACTAATGACTTCTATGTTCTAGTTCAATAAGCCCAACCTTATTAGTCCTGCAGGCCATTTTAATTTCCAATACTCATGTTGCATAAAATCACCAAATCATGCAACCATGTTCAGTTGAGGCACTTGCAATGATTTCTCAGTCATAAAATTTAAAATTTCTGAATTTAAAAACAAAATGTGTTGTCCCTTTCTTCTGCTTAACCAAAGCAATGCACTGTAACAGAAAATGTCATCATATTCATACTCAGATGCTGCAGAGGTTTGGTTCTGTTAGACTTATTAAATATTCTTGCTGCCAGTGCACTGTGACAAACCACATATCTTGTGCTATCAGAAGTCACTTTCATTAATTTTTCCAAAGGAAGTGAAAGATCTTTTAAGAAACTTCCTTGAACAGGTCTCCACCAGTGGTGATCCCATATATCCTCCTCATAGATGCTAACTTTTAGTGATATCAAAAAAGATTCAGTAGATTAGTGGAATCATCAGCGGCAATAGTAAACACTTCAAAATATGCTACTTTTTTTTATGGTTTGTGATGGAGATTTGTACCCCTATCTTCCCCTCACCAAGTCATGCTAGAAAGGCTCACAGATTCAACTACATGCTACTTTTCAGGACAAATTTTATCATTACTGCTAACAAACACTTGTTTGTGCATCTGAAAAATATTTTCATTTTTTTGTTAGCAATGTGAGCAACTCTTGTCTCTTTTTGGTTAATATTATCACCAGTCTTCCAATCTATAGAAGTAACAAAGCTCAAATTAAGAATGTCACCATACTTTTTATGTGTGGTTTCATTATGCTCTTTTATGTTCCTTATGTTCAGACACACAAGATGTCAAGAAAAAAGCCAGTTCAGACAGCAGCGGAAATTTCCAAGATCTAATAATAATTTTCAACATGTCGCCAAAAACAAAAACATTGTTCTCTTTCTTCAAGAAAAATATTGATCTGAATATTAGAATATTATAGAAAAACAGCAAAGAAAGAAAATCACTTTTACAACCATTACTTTTTTTGTTGATTTTCTGCACTATGTGCCGATATTTTGGCTGCCCAGATGTGGCCCTAGGGCTCTATTTTGGGCATCCCTGTTCTAGTTTCTGTTTTCAATCTATCTGATTTTGTAAATAAAGTTTTGAATATTTTGTGTGTCTATCTAAGACTAAGACTGCTTTATTGATCCTTATGGAAATTTGTTCTGATTACAAGGACTCTTTTCTCATATAAAGACAACACAACAGAAACCTATTTTTACCTTAGAGGGTGTTGTCTTAGTAAAACTGATATTTTGAGCAGTGTAGCCTTGACCTATATACTTAGTAGAAAGGTTACATCTCAGTACTAGCTGCTCACCAACATAAAAATAGGACTTCCCAGCAATAAGAACACTATCCACTTGGAAAAGAAAACACATGAGCGCAAAACATTTCAATGACTTCTCTTCTTGCATCAAATCAAAAAGGCATAAATTATAAAAAGAGAAACATTTTGAAAAAGCAATTATGTTTTAGTGATTCATAACAAATGGATATTCAAATTTGATTAGATTAAAACCTTTAGTAAAATCATTAAATTTTGAAACCCTTCAGAAAAGAAGATTTAAAAGTTAAGTGGCAATCATACATTAATACACAGAACCATGTTCTTCAAATAAAAAATCTAATAAAATACCCAAAAGACACTAAGATAAAGGCACATTTCTCATTCCATATGCTACAACAAAGTTGTACAAATGCTCCTTCTTCCCTAATGCTATTAGAGCATGGAATGGGTTGCCTGAATCAGTCAAGAAAACAACTTGGAAGAGTTTAAATAATTAATTAACTTGCATATGCTTTAGATTGACTAGATTGACATAGCCACACGTGTAGGATGTAATCTTCTTTTTTGAAGTTATGTTTATATTTTGTAAGATAAGATAAGATAGTAGAGGCTGAATAATATGATTTGTTTTTAATGAATTTCGTCAACATAGTTGAAATATTTTAAAATTCTTAAGCTAACAAGCATCAGAAGACCATTACATTTGTATATTTATAAGTAAGCTGGATATAACATTGCAAGAAAATATTAATCTTAGATGTAAGTTTCAATTTAGAAACTTGATAATTTCATATTTTAAAAAGTGCTTACTAATTGGTTCCTGAAGATCTGCTAGTTCATAGTCTGTATCATAGGTGCCACTTTGAGTAGCAGCTTTCATTGCACACCACAAAAGGAAGAAACAAATCACCCGTTGTTTAAACATAATGTATGTTGTCGCTACTGTTGTGATTCCCTTGACTAGCTTTGAAGAGGATTCTCTGAATTGAAATTAAGTTCAGTTACTAAAGCTAATATTTGTGTTTTTCTTATATATTCAAAACAAGTTAGATAACTGCAATAACTGTTAGTAGGTCATTTTATTTTTGTTTGTAGAAGGAATCATTCAAATAGTGAAATATATATTTAATTATATTTATATTTAATTATATTTATTTATATTAAATTAATTTCTCACTAATTCTAAGCTTCAATTAATGAAAATAAATAAGATATGGCTTAATGATAGCTTTAAATGAAAAGTCTCATCCACATAAACTGGCACTTTGGGTATTTTTCTGGTGATGGTGGAAAAAGATTTGTTGCAGCAGCTAAGCGCATTATTGTGTAGGCTATCCATTCCCAGGGCAAACATCAGCACAGGGATTCTTGTAGTTCCAATTCCATAGCATATAGTGTGCATAGATTTCATTATTCTATGTTTCTAAGTAAAATAAATTTTAAAGATCCTGCACCTTTGTCATTCGTTTGGAAAAACTTGTTTAACCTGCAGGTTCTAAGTGCAAAAATATGGTAGCTAATAGTGAGTAAATGTAAACAAAATGTCTGCGTTGCAAAACTTTTATCAATGAGAAAAATGGATACAATTACAACTTGCAATTAAGCAGCATACCTGAAAAATGAATATTCTCACATCTTTTAAATTAGCTATTGCTTTTAATTTGACAAATCCTCTAGAGTCAACTATTAGAAATAAATTGACACCTTCAAATCATAAGTGAAATAATGTCTTTTGATTTTGACAATGTTATGTGAATTGATCAAATAATTTGGCCAATAAATCTAAAATGGGGAAAAATGTCCTATTTTGTTTACTCAAGCTCTCCTGAAGTTGACATTAAAAAATGTGTCACTAAATGAACATATACCATTGAATATTGATGAATTTTACTTCTAAACTGAATGTGGCTCAAATGGAGGTAATTAATTTGTTATTTTATGATTTGTTCGCCCCTAATTCGCCTCATTCTGAGAACATAGCTATGATCAAACCTAATCAATTGTGTCTATTAGCAGTAGTGACAATAGGGTCGGTGTCACCCAGTGTGGTTAGCTCAGGGTGTCACCCGGTGTGGTTAGATCAGGGTGTCACCCAGTGTGGTTAGATCAGGGTGTCACCCAGTGTGGTTAGCTCAGGATGTCACCTGGTGTGGTTAGCTCAGGGTGTCACCTAGTGTGGTTAGCTCAGGGTGTCACCCAGTGTGGTTAGCTCAGGGTGTCACCCAGTGTGGTTAGCTCAGGGTGTCACCCAGTGTGGTTAGCTCAGGGTGTCTCCCCTCCATGAACTTTCTCCAAATCTTTCCCAATAAACACTATTGTTTGTTTTGTTTTGTTGATCCAATACAGTGAGCTGCTTACATACTTTCATTGATTTTTACAAAAATGTAAAATGAGTGTCGATTCCATTATAAAATCCCACTGTTTTTGACAATTATTCAATAGTTATTGCATATTTTACAATGTAAATTTATTAAAATTAGAAATAAACTGAACATCACATGAACATATTTCCTTTGTAAGACCTTTAGACAGAAACGGTATAAAATTATGATGTGTTGTTCAATTTTGACTACCATCTAGACCAGAAGATGTAGGTTGGCTGCCTCCTTAGTCAGCCATTGGTTTGGGGAGCGCTTAAAGCTCCCTCAGTGGAGTTCAAGGTGGAACCCCAGGGGCTAAGCATTTTTCTGAGTGCTGACTCCATTCTCCCTAGTGATGCCACTGTCTATTAGCAATGTGATTCTGTCTTAACAATGTACACGTCAAACAGCCTTATAAAATATTTTTAAAGACTAAGACTGCTTTATTGATCCTTATGGAAATTTGTTGTGATTACAAGGACTATTTTCTCATATAAAGATAACACAACAGAAACATTCACATGAATAGAACAGACACAACATAAAGAGTTTATAGAATGACTAAACACTTTTTGAAAGTGATATTTATTTCAAGATACACTACGTAGTATATGAGAAGCACTGGCATAGATAAATGGTCCAGGAATGGAATGAGTCATTTACATTTCTTCATTTCACAGGAAGATTTTTGACTGCCATACACTTTAAAACTTACAATGATGGATGGCCTTGAAATGATATTGTATAACACAAAAGTATTTGGACAAGTACTATCTTCCTCACACTTGAAATGTATCAAGAAATGTGTTGTCTAAATTATTTCTTATGAATTCTTTTAGTATCTAAGCTTAATCTAACAATGACAATAAATGTATTTAAAACCAATAACAAATGACTTAATTAACACATATATTTTTCAAATCTACAGCTTATTTGATTAATGTACATTAATAAACCAAGTAATTTAACACATTCCTTTGACTTCCTAACTGGCATGTTTGTTTTTACTCAACTCATAGCCAAGGAGACTTGCAGATTTAGATTACTTCAGTTTCATATTGGTGCATGATTGGAATTGGCTGAATCAGTTCCTATAAATTTTGCTGGTAAATGTTGTTTGGAATGATTACAGGGCACCTTTCTACTCTTCCTCTAGTACCTAGTCTCAAACTATTTTTATACTTTTAATGAACAGTGTAATAGTGAAATTATCTGAACTAAAGTTACTGCTAGTGACATATTTTACAATAGTTGCCACTATTAACAATATATTAGCTATAGTTACAGCTAATGACACACTACATTTAATAGCTTCAGTTACTAGACGAGACACAGTATATTGTGTCATTAGATCTATGGAGTTTATTTACAATCAGTACAATAAATACAAACTTTCATTGTTGTGTTGTTTAACATTGATTTTGAGATGCACTACAAACAAATCAAATGATATACATAGAGTGACATTCATACAAATTAAACTCTTTACAAATTTATTCTTTATGACAAGAAAATGGATGAAAGAGCAAGCGTGGATGTGCATGCATATATTTAGCATGCTAAAGGCGACCTGTTTTTTAATGCATTCATAGATATTCATTTAGTTCAGGGAAGTGGGCAGAATCTGGGACACAAGAGTAAACTAGTATTTGAAATCAGAGCATCCATCAGGACTTGAGATTGAAACTCTCAGCTAAGAGATCAAGCATTTCATTCGAAAAAAAAAAGGCTTTCTATATTTCCATTGATTTCAAGTAAAAAACCAAATGAATAATTACTTTTACCACTTTCTTTTTCACCAGGAAAACATTTGATCATTTTGTTACCCCACACAAAGACTCGACTGATGTTAAATAAATCGAGAGCTTCTGGTGTTCTAAATTCTAAATCTGCTTCTGTGTTAAGCACGCTCCGAACTGCTGTTTCAATAGTTCCAGGTTAGAAAGCTTCCAACCGACCTCCCTTGCCGTCCTGCAAGAGGTTTTGGGCTGACAACTTCCAAGTCCAGTCAAGCTCACAATGTTTAGCTATTTTCCACTCGCATCTTGATTGAACACCATTATGTGTGTTCAAACAACTTGGTTCTAGCTGGTTAAACTTAGCTCCAATGTCTTTCATCCATACTTAAAACATCAACTAAGTAAGCCTAACCGTATAGAAACCAACTTACAGATGTAGTCAGTGAGGCAGCTGTGAAAGGGTCGAAGGTCAAGGACTGTATTGAAAACCTCACAAGCAATCGCGTCTTTATTTGAAATCGTGTATAACCTACTACGGTTGCAAGATATCAATGCAAAATTTAAGCTAACCGTATCATTAGAGTGTTAGGCAGATGGTCAGGCAATCTTATAGCCTGCAATAGTTGTTCTTAAGTTTTTGAATGAATAACGCTGCAATTGTTATCAGAGCTTGTCAAAAAAACACAATCAACCTGCAGTACCCGTTTGTTGACACATCTGTGATACGACTCAAACTTGACACAGCACTAGAACGCATGTTATAATCGCTAACGCAATATCCACATCACAAACTGATATCAATATTAAAAAAAAAAGCATTACGGGTTTTTTTTTTTAGAATCACATGTACTCTCCTCCACAGGACAATATCTTGGTTATAGCTGATGACATAACAGCCACTGAATGCAGCACAAGTTCACACCTCTCTCTCCAAACCTGCATTCTCTCCTGTGATAGGCTAATGGCTGATAACTGAGACATTATCGGGGCATGTAACGTAAAATATCCAGTCTAATGGTATCAGAAGGATTCTCACATCACAATCAGAGCACCAGCTACATAGTTGGGATCAGGAACAATGATCAAAATATGATTGACATTCTAATATACAAAGATGTTTGGGAAAACCAAATGGCAAAGGAAAGAGAAGGATTGTATTGCGCTGCATCGAGAAGACATTGAAATGTCATATCCAGCAAAGTTGACAACAACCTCGTTTTCCGTAGTTTCTGTTTAATGTTACAGCAAAGACAGAAATAATGGGGGTTACAGCGTTACTTTTATAGTAAGGGTAAGATTAGGCTTGAAGTATAATTGGACGCTGGTCTAAACGAAATCAAAGAATGCTATTGAAAGAAGCTGCAGTTTGAATGTTTCAGGTATAGTATTGACCATTTCAATATGAGAAGAGCACACACATAACATTCGTGACATTTTTTCTTGTTCTTGTCATTGTTTTATGTGTTGGTTTCCTTTTCAAGATTTTTATAATAACACTAAAAGCTCAAATCGGAGGCGCGTGGCTGAGTGGGAAAGCGCTTTGCTTCTGTAGGCCACAGAAACATATGACCTTTACAGACCGCATGGTCTGAAAGGGGAACTGTTTTGAATCCTGTGGAAGATTTGGATTTTTTATTTCGGGATATTTGGGCGCCCCTGAGTTCATCTAGCTCTAATGGGTACCTGACATTAGTCTGAAAAGTAAAGGCGTTAGGTTGTGCCGGCCACATGACACCCTCGTTAACTGTGGGCCACAGAAACGGATTACCTTTACAGATCGCAATGTTGTAAGTTCACTTGCCATAGCTTTGCAGACAGTCGAAAACAAATTATGTGAAGGGATACAATCACCAACAGATATTGTTGTTTTTACAGACTCCCAATCCACTCTTCAAGCACTTAACAGCAGCACCTCAAAAAGCCCAATAGAGTAGACAACACTAATAGTGATAATACACCAGATGATGACAAAATTATCCATCAACATCACATTACAGTGGATCCCTGGACACATAGGCGTCATGGGAAATGAAAGGGCAGATAAGCTTTCAAAGGCAGGATCATCTATGCAACAACCTTCAATGAAGTCCAGTAGGGAATCGGCGCCTGCAAGGGCGCCGTTCATCCCGTTGGTGGTTAGAAAGGCTTTTATCCAACATCCAGGCCTGTCTGAGGGCTCCCAGCGGTAGACAGTCATATCGGTTGAATGAGCCAGACCGGGCCGTGACGCGTACACAGTGCACCGTCCCCGTTCCTGGACCGCACTCGCAACAAGCGGCCGAGAACAGTGCTAACTGCGGGGAGCTTGTCTCATACTCCTATACTGTGACCAGCTGGAACAACCAGACAGACCTGTTAACTACCTCAACCTAAGGTCAATGTTAATCAACAACCACAAAGAGGGGTGGCTTAACCAATGGGCAACAGGAAACACAGGTAGAGCCATGTACAAAGAAATGAACATGCCTAACAAACTGGACAGTATTAACTTCGTCCCCCGCAAAGAGCAATCTACAATTTTCCAACAAAGGACAGGACACACACCTCTATTAAATTACCATCTCAATAAAATAAATCCCACACAACTCCCTCTTTGTAGACACAGCGCACACCCTTATGTAACCGTAAACGATATCCTTTTTGAATGCCACTTCCTAATCCACCTTAGGCAGATCCTACTACCACTCCAGCCCAACATAACCAACACCCTGTACGGCAGTGCTGAACAACTGAAGAAAACAGCTAACTATTTTTCCTTAGCACAGTCTGCAAAAGAGCTGACAGCTCAGCAGCAAAAAGCTGACTAGAAGAAGAAGTTCACTTAGGCACAACAAAATCAAACATTCACGTTGATGCGTTCAATCAATAATCACTTAACGAGCTGCCAATCCGAACAGCTACAAGCAACAGAAGTTTAATTGTGGGCATATTACAATGGCAACAAAGCGACTCACGGCTCATAAAGCCTGCGTAGATTTCTTCTAGAAAACAAGTCTTACCACAACGATTCGCGAATTTTCCGAAATGTGTAGGATCACATTTTTTTAAAAATCTATGTTTGTTTAATTTTTTGGGTGTTCCTTCAGAGTTAAGAATAATCTATTTCAATTTACTTCCTAGTCCAAATCTCCCGCAGGACGACGGGGAAGGCGGTGAGCATGGCATGAACCCAGGACCATCGAGACGACCGAGCAACAGTACCAGGCAGCCATTTGCTACTGAAAATTGTGACTAGGTCATAATCTACTATACGGAAATCCTTGTCGTGGACCACTACTGAAAACTGTGACTAGGTCAAAAATGTACTAGACTTCATAATTAAGCCTTTTAAACGGCCACTATGGCGATAGCTGTGGTCGGAGCATAAGCTGATTGAGATACTCTGGTGTGGGGACATGGTATCATTTGTATCACAACCACTCATGATAAAAACAGAATGTCTTCTATTGCGCGATAATCCAACCTGAATGGTAGTGTTTAATGGAAGACATAAAGATCAAGATCCAAAACTGAATTTAGTTTGACAAATGTCAACACGTAATGTTTTGTTCAAATCCACTAAGGACGATTTCTTTTTTATATCTTTTTTTTTTTACACTTGACACTTGCTTTGACCAAGCGAATAAATCAAATATATATATATATATATCTATCATATTTAATGATGTTTTCAGAAAGAACATCAGAATGAGATTCTATCAAAGATAAATGACAGAGAAGAATGGAGAAAGAAGGTTGACAGATCTTGTGTGTTGCCTCAGCGGTCCAGCAGACCAAAGGTTAGGTGAAAATGAATGTGGAGTTGCATGTGAACATGGCCTAACTGATGTCTTATAATGAATATCTAATTGTTTTAAAAAGGGTCAATCTCTTATTCAAATCCTCAAGAAAAAAACATCGTAAAAAAAAAATCCATTAGTTGAGTGTACTATTGCCACAGTGAAGCGCTTCAGTTCACGCGATTATATACAAAACTACTTAATAATTGTTGTTTAAAATTATGTCCAAATTATATGCATACCAAATAGATTTTTTTTCTTTAAAAAAAAAGTATAAAAAAATGTGTGTAAATTAAGTACTTAGTAGGACAGAACTTACTTAACTTAGCAATACAAATGTAAAAAAAAAATTTAGACAAAAAATCTAAAACCATTTGTAAAAATGTGTTATATATATATATATATGTATATACATATATATAAATGTTTATCGTCCCTACTAAAGAGCCTCCTGTGATTATTACCATTAATAGAGAATAGTTGTAAAAGTGGTGTGTTGCTATGAAAAAACAGCTTGCATAAGTGATTTAAAAAATTAGATTTTTCGCTTTCAGAAAAGAAAAAAAGTAGCCGTGCATCAGAACTTTGAATGTTCTAAAATATTATGATGTCGAATTTTCACTATCTTTTCTAGTTTACGAGATCTAAACGGGACGGACGGACGGACTGACATTCCAAACAAAACTAAGAGTCTTTTCCGCTAAAAAAACGCAAGCACAATGACAATTAGTACGCTATAGTACTGCCACAACATTGTGTGCCATACGTACGCTTCCATCAGTGAAGTTTTTTCCATACTTTGGCAACATAACAGCCAGGTGTCAGCTTGTCAGTTTTGCTTCGTTCTCCAGTCCTGTATCCAAGTACCCTGTTCTCGGTGCATGTTTTATAATGAAGTGATAGATCATAATGTGACTGTTATTAGGCAGCTGAAACGCATTGTTTCCATTCCTCCTACTAAATGTCCCTTCGTGCCAGATTGTCCTTTACACCTCAAAATGTCCTTCGCAGCATGAGATCAAACACATTGGCGAGAAAAGAAATAATGAGATGGTCAGCGTGTCCTGACATTTTTAAGTTCGCATTGATTGTTGCCATGAGACGCCCGGAAAAGTGGAAGCGTGATCGAGAAGGGGGCTCGAGGTTTGACACCCGACTCAAGCAGAGTTGTGTTTACTGAGCGCCTAAAGGCAGCACGGTAAACCAACTCCTAGATACCCCCTCCCCCCACTGGTCCACAAATGAGATTGGACCAAAAGCGCTCTGCGCATGCTATAAGCATGAAAGTAGCGCTATATAAAAGCTATAATAATAACTCTGTTATTGCATATTTCTATCCTTTCTTCATATCTTCTGGTTGAACACCTAAACTCGCTATGAAATGGCAGAAACAAAGTTTGTTGACAACTTTCTCAATGAACAGCAGATTGCATATTTAATGCTGCTTAAAAGAAACATGTTAATTAGAGCTCCTAAAACAAAGATTTTTTTACTTTTGCATCCCGAAACATAATATTATTGTTTAAAGCATAATGTTATTATTTAAAAAGCGTTTTGATTTTATATCAAAGCACAGGGAGCAAAAGAAAAAAAAAAGATCCTCCATAAAATCATTGACAGATATTCTCATTAAGTAGAATCTCAAGAAAATGTGCATAGAGTTCCAAACTTAGGCCTCAAGGTTGAATGAGTGATGAACTACTGCCAAAAGTTTCATCCAATACATCAAAAGCCTTGAGTTCCTTAGGGCTGAAATAGTATTGTAAATGGGTCTTAAAAACAAGCCTTTCCAAAAAAATCATTTACTTTTAACTTGATGGACAGACCATTAGTTATATAATCCAATAGGATATTCAATTTGACAGCTGATGAATTTTTTGGCAAGGAGAAAAGCTGGTACATAGAAAAAAAAAGTTTAACATAAGACTGTTAGAAGAATAGATTATAAGCATAGCTTAGAGCATCACTCAGCAATAGAAGTCAGTCACAGAGTGTAAAGAATGAAAATTCCAAGCAGGAGTTAGATTAAAGAAAGCAATATGAATGCAACTGATCTGAATGGAAAAGAGATCAGAATGAAATAAAAGGTCAAAACTAAGGAAAAGGAGCTATTCAGAAGCTGAAGCTCAAATGTGCAGGATACCCTTTAAACATCACTCCCCCCCCCCCCCCCCATACCCAGCTAACAAACTTTATTTGTCACTAACATCATGATCATGAATTAGCCAGTGGAGAAATAAGGGTACAAATGGACATCACAACCATCAATCATAGTGAGTTCCCTTTATGCTCTTTTGAAACTCTCTATAGATGTTCATTGTTTTGTCTTATAGATTAAAAACATAGTCCAATGAATAGAGGTTGTATTTAATGTATTTTGAAAATTGCATTTTCAGTTAAACAGTGTCTTACAAACTATAAATTTGGATTACAATAATGTAATTTAATTTGAACTTTGGTAACCTAATGTCCTATGTGAATAATCTAAACTACTCATTTATCTAGACTTTTATTTTTGATCCCTTCACAACTATTTTAATAATATAATTATGATGTGACATTCTGTGTTCTTTGGTTTTATTAAAATTAAAAAAAAAAAGATGAACATGAAAGTCTTGTATTAATTCAGTGTCTATTTTATTAGCTAACAACCATCTTCCAGACCTATTTTTCTATGTATAATTGAACACAACTAAACCACAAAATAAATTTGAATTATAGAGACAGCAAAAAGATGGCTTAAAAGATCAATAGCAACAACTAAACTTTCTTACAGTTAGATCCAGAATGTCAGATGTGACAAAATTAATTAGCCTGTGTGGCCTAATGAAATAGTGAACTATTCCTGTTTAAAGCAAAGTTTCCAAAGAGTCTATATCTTGTCTATGTAAGATCTAGATAAAGATATCACATAGTCTAGTCCAGTCTTTCTCAAACTGGGTCTTGACAAGGGCAGTAAGGGTGCGAAGTTCTGACATCCTCATTGTAATTATGAATCCAGATTTGAATATTTACCAAGTAAACTTTTAATGTTTCAAAAGTTAAATTATTGTATCCAAGGCAAAAGACAGAGGAATGGAGAACCACGGCTGACAAATCTGGAGTGGTACCCCAATAGTCCAGGAGACTAAGGGATAGGTGGAGGTGAAGCTTTTCAGATTAAAAAAAGACTTAAGAACTAGCTTCAATAAATAATCATTCATTATGTAAATTTTAATTCCAATATAAGAATCTATAGAAAGAAAAAACTGAAAAATTGTGTAGATTTAGATCCAAATATAATCTATATAAATATCATCTAATTAGATCTAGATCTATATGAATGTGATTATGTCTGTAAGTTTCTTCTCTTTTTTCATAGGCTACTGTATTTTTGCGCATTTAACCCGCAGATTATTCAAGTTTTTACAAAGGTGCGGGGTTTAAAAAATTTTTTTTACTTAAAAATGTAGAATAATGCAAACAGTGGTTCTCTACACCTCCTATAATAAGCTGTGCGGTTATGAAATGTACATTGGATAGCTTTATCAACATCTCATTATAAACCTCAAGAAAACAGATAGTACTGATGCAGCAAAGAATCTTGTAATATACCAGTAATCAATTGTCATAAGTAAATAAGCAACTAAACTAATTTGCCCATGTTGAAACATATAGACTGCATGCAATACATCTGCAATCAATCGCAAGTTTCACTAATGTTCTCCTGATAGTTAGTGAAGCCATTGAAGTAAAGTTCCTCTAGTCTATAGGGCAGATGATGTAAAGTTCATCTGATTCTGTGGCCTTACGGTTAACAAGGGTGTCATGTGGCCAGCAT
The DNA here is from genome assembly GCA_030265305.1 of Biomphalaria pfeifferi. Classification (NCBI taxonomy): domain Eukaryota; kingdom Metazoa; phylum Mollusca; class Gastropoda; family Planorbidae; genus Biomphalaria; species Biomphalaria pfeifferi. Next base: position 870,678 of record JASAOG010000002.1, on the reverse strand, counting down.
AATGACCGACCACCTTTACTTTTCTCCAAATAACATCGGGTACCCATTAGAGCTGGGCCCCCAAAGATCCTGAAATTAAAAATCCCAGTCTTCACCAGGATTCGAACCCCGGTTCAGTAGTCAAGCGCTTTACCACTCATCCACCACGCCTACGAAGCCATTGAAACTTATGTCATATTCAGTGTCTTCGTTCTGTGAGCCACAACCACTTTCCGCTACAGTGCGAGTTGCCAGAATATCAATTAAAGACATGGGTACCTCATCCATATTACAGACAGCGGAAGGATTTAAATTCTGTTCTAAGATATCCTCAAGGGACAAACATCTGATGAGCAACAACTTTACGTACTGGTAGTTTACTGCAAGTCACACTTTGCACATGCAGAGTATATATAAGAGTGCGGGTTGAACGGTTTTGTTTTTACTTATTTTGTAATTTGTATATTTTCATGTACGGGTTTTACGCATATGCATGTTATATGCGCAAAAATATGGTACATCTTTAAAATCCAGCCTGACTCCAGTTACTGTGGGAGTTTACAATGCTCACCAAACCCAAGCTGTCTAAAGGGGGAATGAACAGTTTTTTTTATTTAATAAGGTGGGAGGGGGGTAATGGTAAAAGATTCAAAAACACTAAAATGATTTAGATCTAGACACTCAAGTGCAGTGATTCCCAAACTGTGTTCCGAGAGGCCTGAATAGGTGTTCCAGAACTACTGGACAGAATAATTAAATTTTAAATAGAGTAGCAGTAGGCCACCACATGAATTAATCTCTTTAAAAAATAAGCAAAGTGTTCCACTAATTAGTCAGAAATTGCGAAGTGTTCCATTAAGTCATTGGTTAACATGCATTACTAGATGCATGACGCATAGGATGTAATGTGTCGTAATCATGTTCTTTTTTTAAAGTAACGGCTGTATTATATAAGATAAATTAAGGAAAAAGTTTGTGAAACACTGCTCTAGTGAAATTTTAACTTCATTTACAATGACAATACATTACAAACAGTAACATTAATTACAATAATTGGCATACTTACATAATTGACTTATACTTATTGAGACCTGATCTGAACTTTTATAGGAAAAAAGTTGTAAAAATGTCAACTTTCACATAAACTTTTGTTAAGAAAAATTTAACAGATTGGCTTCAAAAGCAAATAAAAATGATCTCTGATATCTTATGTTTACAAAATGTAATCACAATTAGTCCTGAAATCAAATACAATGTGCTAAAACTTTGATGGAAATGACCACCCCTAAAAAAAGGGTAAAATGTGCTGACACACTTTTCAGACATTTTTTTGGAAAAAAAAAAATGGATCTAGATCAGTTTATCGAAGTACCTACTACTACTAGTACTACTACTCTGAGTATATGTATATTACTATATTATATTAGATAGTTAAATATTACTCTAGAGAGATAGATCTAGATCCTAGTCATAACATAAGTAGATGAGTAGATCCATCTTTGAAAATCCTTTCCCATTTCCTAGAACATTTTACTCAATACTTATTGTGAAAATCTATTTATAGATTTATTCCCGATGTTTAGAAAACTACACAAAAAATATTGGTCAGTGAGCACTGATCTATATATACATTACAAATACAGCTTGTTTACCAACCCTGTGACCTATATATATCTAAATATTTTAGCATTATATTGAAATATCAAAAATATGAACTGTGTGTAACTAATACATTCTTCGCTGGCAAGGAGCGCCATAAAGTCTCTTGGCAGCACCCACGCTCAAAAAGGTGGCACCAGCTTGACCTCTGCATCACCCGAAGGATGGGTCTGAAAAGTGTCATCCACACCCGTTCATACCATAGCGCGAACTGCAACTCAGACCACTCACTAGTGTTAAGCAAAATCAAACTACTTCTCAAGAAGGCTTATACTTCCACTCAACCCAGAACTAGGCGAATTAACGTCAACCATGTAGGTGACCCAGAGAAGTGTGCACTCTTTGACGAGCTCCTGAACAGCTCAATCCCCTCGCTAAGCGATGAAGAAGACATCTCTATTAGATGGGAGAAATTAAGAGATGTAATCTACAGTTCGGCAATCACCGCCTTTGGGCCTCAAAAACACAAAAATGTAGACTGGTTTGAGGCGAATCTAGCACATATGGAACCTTGCATTGAGAAAAAGCGATCTGCACACCTCGCTCACAAGACAAAGCCAAGTCCAAGATCTTTGGAGGCCTTCAAAAGTGCTAATAAAGAGGCGAAACAAATGGCTAGAAAATGTGCTAACAACTTTTGGAGGGATACCTGCAACAGAATCCAAGACAATCTCCACTCAGGAAACAGCAAAGCTCTATTTGATGGCATTAAAGCGGCCCTGGGTCCAACAGTGTCTAAGCCTGCCCCCTTTCTATCCAAATCAGGAGAAAAAATTACAGATCAAACCAAGCAGCTAGAACGATGGACAGAACACTACCTCGAAGTCTATGCCACACAGAATACAGTAGACGATGTCGCCCTGGCTTCTCTACCAGATCTTCCAGTACTGGAATGCCTAGATGAGCTTCCGAGCCTTAGTGACCTCAAAAAAGCAATTAACGGCATAAAAAATAGAAAATCTCCTGGGAGTGATGGTATCCCAGTGGAAGTAGTGAAAGTCAACGAATCACTCCTGCTCCCTGAACTCTATATTCTCCTCTACCGCTATTGGGAAACAGGTCATGTCCCACAGGACATGCGTGACGCAACTATAGTCACAATATACAAGAACAAAGGGGATCGGAGTGACTGCAACAATTACAGGGGTATCTCTCTCCTCAGTATAGTGGGCAAGATCTTCGCTAGAGTGGCACTACCCAGGCTGCAAGTGTTAGCTTCTAGAGTCTATCCAGAGTCTCATTGTGGATTCAGGCGTGGTAGATCCACTATAGACATGATATCTTCTCTACGACTACTGCAGGAGAAATTCAGAGAGAGAGACAGACCCCTTTACATCGTTTTTGTTGATCTGACTAAAGCTTTTGATATGATCAGCAGAAGTGGCCTTTTCAAACTCCTGAGGAAAATAGGTTGCCCAAACTACTGAAATTCATTGAATGTTTTCACGAGGAAACTAAATGTACTGTCAAATTCAATGGAGCCCAATCAGCACCGTTTGAGGTTTGCAGTGGTGTCAAGCAGGGATGTGTGCTCGCACCTACTCTGTTTGGCATATTCTTCTCCTGTCTACTGCATTTTGCGTACGACATAAACCAAGGTGTGTTTCTCCATACAAGATCCTCTGGAAAACTATTTAATGTATCAAGGCTGCGGGCAAAAACCAAGGTTAGGAAGCTACTCGTCAGGGAACTCCTGTATGCTGATGATGCAGCTATTGTGGCTGATTCTGATATTCAGCTACAGTACCTGATTGACAAACTATCTGCTGCTTGCCTGAAGTTCGGCTTAAACATCAGTCAAACCAAGACTAAGATACTTGTCCAAAACACAAACACTGCACCTCAAGTAAGCATTAATGGCCAACCACTAGAAATTGTTGATCACTTTTGTTACCTTGGCTCCATCATATCCAACAACATTTTACTGGATAAAGACATTAACAACAGGATAGCCAAGGCAATGGCCACTATGTCACGGCTGCAGAAAAGAGTTTGGGACAACATATTGCTGACTAACAGTACTAAAGCCCTAGTCTACCGGACCTGTGTGTTGAGCACCTTGCTGTACGGAAGTGAAACATGGTCAACCTACTCATGGCAGGAAAAAAAGCTGAATGTTTTCCACCTCCGATGCCTAAGGCGGATCTTTAAAATAAGGTGGCAAGATAAGATAACCAATGAGGAAGTGCTACAAAGAGCAGGGTGCCAGGACATCCGCTCTGTTATCAGCAGCAGACGCCTTGGCTGGCTTGGCCACGTTCGTAGAATGCCAGCAGGTCGACTTCCACAGGACATCCTGTATGGCGATCTAATAGAAGGCAGGAGAGCCGATGGTCGCCCACTTTTACGTTATACGGATGTATGCAAACGCGACATGAAGCTCTTCAAAATCGACACTGGCAACTGGGAAGAGGTGGCACTGGACAGATCCTCATGGAGAGAGAGCATACAGCAAGGGTCAAAGATTGCAGATGTCACACACAACAGAAGCAGAAAGAAGGGTGAAAATGCAACGGCGCCTGGTGATTACATATGCCCAACCTGCGATCGCAGCTGTGTATCAAGGATTGGCCTCTTTAGTCACACAAGAAGTTGCAAAGGGAAAAGCTCGTCTCTCGAGACGTAAAATGCCACAGATCACAGATATTGAAATATCATACTAGTCTGGCAAAAGGAAGTAAGCAGCAGACGTTGTACTTAAGTGTGAAAATGTTTGGCTTTTACTCTGCTAATAGCTTACAACCTCACCTAGCTTCACCATTCCCTTTATTGACTCCTTGGCTGCGGCTCTTCCTGGAAATGTTTAGTGCAGGAACATAATATGTATATATTTTTTAAATGAATTTGCATTTTAAAAAGGAGTAAAGATTTTTTAAATGCAAGCCTAAATAAAATAATAGGCGCATTGCATGGGATTAGCCGAAGGGGTGGGGGGAGGGGTTCACCCCCCCCCCCCGACCTAAAATGAAATCCCCCATGCGGAGGAAGGGGGGGGGGGGTGTCAAAATTTAGTCACTGATTTTTTGCTTTGATTCTGTTTATTTTAGGTGAGATTTTAATACTAAACCATCACTTGCAACAGCGAAGCCAAGGGGGTTTTGAGTTAAAAACCCCCTACCAGGGGGTTTTGCAGTCAAATCCCCCTCTTCTATAAAACAAAACCAAATAAAAAAAAAAGAATGCAAATGACAATCCTCAAATTCCAAGAGAAGATTTTAATTTTAATCCCCCTCTTCAATATAAGACTATCCAAACATCACCAGATTCTATGAGCGTAGCCATAGGAGGTTTTGAGTTTAAACTCCCCTCCAGTGGGGTTTGAAGCTAAAAAATACCTCTTCAATATAAAAAAAAAGCGAATTACACACTAAAAAATCTATGAGCGTAGCCAAAGGGTTTTAAGTTTAAACCCCCCTTCAGCGTGGTTTGAAGCTTTAAAAAAGCAAATTACGCACTCTAAATTCTATGAGCCTAGCCAAGGGGGATTTTGAGTTTAAACCCCCTCCTCCAGCTCCAGTTTTTTTAAAGTGTAAAACCTCCTGATGTTTTTTGAGTTTCAATACCTCCATACAGAGAGTTTTGAGGTGGAAAACCTCTCCTTTTAATTTTATTCTAAAGCAAACTACATTCTCCAAATTCTATGAGTGTAATTAATGGGGTTTTGAATTTAAAAAAACAACAACTTCACAGACTTTTTAGTTCAAAACCCCCCAAAAAATGATTTTGACGATAAAACTTCCCTTTTCAATATAAAATCTAAAGCAAACTACAGTCACCTAATTCCAAGCCAAGATAGATTACAAATTTCTACCAGTGGTTGGGCTCCATTAATAAAGTGCAGTGAATAGCCATCTCCAACAAAAAGAAAAGAAAACATTCCCCCCCCCCCCCCGGAAAAAAATCCTGTGTTAGAAAACTACAATAGCACTAGCTAAAATATACATTATCTCCATTGAATAGTAGAGGTATTGATAGGGCCTATTAGGCGGACAGCAGTTCAACAAACAATTTAGCATAAGTAAGACTGGATAAAAAGTGTTAATTTTTTTCTGATTTTTTGTTTTTACCATTATTCGTTGGTTGGGCAACCGGGAGGACGATTTTTGCGTGTGTTTAATTGTTATAGAAACTAATGGCCCCAAAGAAAAACTTTTGGAGTTATTGGCGTTCAAAGGGCAAAAGCGTGGAGTAGGCCTATGTAGTAAACATTAGATTTAATTATAACAAATTTCTTGATTTCAACAGGGAATGAAAAAAAGGCATATGAGCGATGCCACATTATCAACTTCATTCAGAGTTCATTGATCGTAAGTAAAGTTCTTTACCATTGCCAATTTAAATAATGTCTACTGCATAACAAGGTTCGTTAAATTGGTATGGAGAATTACTAATCAAGAGGAAAGGTTTTGCTTCATTGTTTATTGAAATAAAGCATTTCTACTTCTTGAGAAGTGTGTTCACTATGCAGTGTCGAAGAACGATGTGTGGATCAAGAAATCTTATTTTATGGTGGATGTTATTCCTCATTTATATGAGCAGTAAAAGAAAACATATGTTTTTTTCGATTTAATCAATCTATTTAGTTTAGCTAGAATTAACATTTCATAGAGCAAAAAAACCCAACACAATATAGGTTTAAAAATCAAGTAAATAAATGCTTAAAAACTATTTTTTAATGAATTAAGGCATTTTTTTTTAATTTCATGACCATGAAGACACTGGAACGCAGGTAAAGGTTAAGTTCACAATTTAAAAAAAAAAACAAAAAACATACAGATGATTAATAAAAAAAAAAAGGTTGTTTTAAGTAAATAAAAGCAAGAAAAAAATTGCTGATGAGTAGATTAACAACTTACTAATAACATGTGTAATATCAAATGTTTCAGAAAAAACTTTGCACATCAATGATAGCAACAATTTATCAGGAAACATAACAACAACATTTGGATCTTTCCATGACAATTTCAAAATATGAAAGCATATGTTCAACAAAAGGAAAACAAAAATTATGCAAACTCATGTTTGTATTTTACTACAAAACTAATTGATTGATTTCAAGTTTAGAATAAAGCTATTGCTGATGTTGAGCACATTTTTCAAAAAATGTACAAAAAAAATAAATAATTTGAACAAGTCAACCTTATAATCTCCAAAAATAATACACTTATAACAGTGTACAACACTGACCAACAAAAACAAGACAAAGTGTAAAACAATTGACCAACAAAATTAATATTAATGTTGGAATACTAAGCAAAAATGAAATAAATTGAAACAAGTAACTGAATTTGTTTTTGCTAAAACTACATTACACTGACTGAACTGAGGAGTTTATGAGTAACTTCAAGACAATATTCTCAAGTTTAAATTTACTTTCGGTCAGTTAAAGTATGGTAAACATTTGAATGAAAAATAAATAACATGTATTTACATCAAACATTTTGGCTGATTAACAGTGAATCTCAAAAGTGAAAAACAACCTCTTCAAAGGAAAAAGCTGCTGCCCATTTTGTGTTTTTATTATTATTAGTAGTAAAAAGGTTTTTAATTTTGAGGTAAATTTAAAAACAAAACTTTAAAAAACTATTTTAAAACAAAATAACTATTTACCGACATAAAACCATTAGAGGCACTAAAATATCAATCTGCATAGAGACAATTTTTCTATAAGAGGATTGTAACCTGTGCAAAGGGTCTTGTTTAAAAAAAAAAAAGTTAAATATTACAAAACAAGTTTACCAAATGTACAAAATAGAATCATTATCAACTATAGTCAGATTAAGTATAAACTTACATCACTAATCATCATGAAAATGACAAAAATATTCTTTTTACTTCATCCTCAGGTCTTTTACTGCAAGAAATGTGAACTATAAGAATAATAACTCAAAGAAACAGAACATAAAAGTAATGCATAAATACAAGAATTTATATAGTCAATAATCAATATAAATTCTATTTTTGCCATAATCAATATAAGTTCTATTTTGAACAAAATGAAAAAAAACAAACAGTGCATTTAGAAAGGTATTATTAAGATCTACGGGAAAAATAATTAATGCAATGATCTCAAGATTATAATAAAGACTTATCTCTTCATTAGCATATACAGATTATTAACTAAATATTCATAAAGAATGTGTAATTTCTCAATAAAAATTTGTTTGCTACCCCAATGCTATTACCACACTCTTTTGGTTCACTAGGAAAGGGAAGATTGAGTCAAACATTAAACAAGCAAAATAAAAAAAAATACATTTTAAAAAAACAAAGCTTATATTAAGTGTATTAATTACTTTGGATCAGTCATGTAATTAAATTAAATTAATTAATGTAATTAAATTTGTAATAGATCTAGACTAACTGTAAAAAATATGTGAGATAAAAAATACTTTTTACCAATTGTTTTTCTTTAGAGCAATTTTATGCTTATAGCTTTCTCAATATACGCTATTATTCTATCACTTGACTGGACCAGTTGGAAAGGGGGAGGAAAAACTGATCATCTGGGTTTTAAAAGTTTTGTTTTTTTTAAAAAGGGAAAAACCTGAATTCAAACTCGTGGGCTAAAGCTTTCTCAAGCTAATGGGGTATCACTCTGCTAGCAAAGAGTCTATAAACATGGAAGATTGTATAGCTATCTATTGCTTCTATTTCATGTTTGTGTTCACTCAGAAGACGAGCTAAAATAAAGGATTCAGTTTATACCACCACTTCAGTCAAGTACTATTGCTTTACCAAACAAAATAATTAATTACTAATAGTTGATTAACTAATTGGTTAATTTTTATTTTTATTGTGCAAAACTTTAGCTTTATCCGAGATTGGGTATTGGAGAAATAAAGTGTACAAACCTTTGGCCAGACAGACAGAGTGAGTTGATAAAAGCTTTGTAAAAAGAAAAAGGAAACCCCTCTTCTTTTTATACTAGCTAGTCCTAATAATTTATCTGTTGTAGATAAGATGCTGAATTTGAGAGGTAGTCACAATGTAAGAATAGGTTGAAAATATCCACAATATATATATCTTTTAAAACTATTACATGAAATGAGTTTAGAAGACATTTGTAAAGCCCTAGCAGGCAATACAGTTTTTAAATTATTAGATGAAATGAGTAGGGATGGCTTACTTCAATTCAATGATTTGAAATCAGTATTAAACAAAGCTGCATAAATGATGAAATGCCAGTGGATGAGATGTCAGGGGATAAAGAGCCTGGGGACAACATGTTTATACCAAGGATATTAAATGACAGGGATTATTCTCATCTCAAAAAAATTAATACTTATAATTGTTCTATTTGTTGTCTAAAAAAGTGTATAAAAGTATCTCATTTTTTAAAAGTTATATTGGTGAACAAAACAAAAACAAAAAAAAACAAAAATGGAAAATTAGAAAATTGTGCACACCATGTTATTTGTTAACTCTACCAAGTATTAGTTGAAACTAAGGTCACAACTTAATAACTTCTCAGCTAATTAATATTTTTTATAGTATATATTATACAATTCAATTGAGTATTGATTTTGCAGTTTTCAAATACCGGTATCAACAATAAAAAGTAAAAATCAATTATCATTTTGTACAGGAAGAAAAATTGAGTAGGTGTATAAGCATCAAAAATGAACTCAACACTTCTATGGACAAGCAGAGACTTATTATGTACAACAAAGAACATTTAGATTTCAATACATAATATCAATAGTGAGGATTCCATCTGTAAATAAAAAAGACAGAAATAAAAACCTGATCTGCAGGTGAAAAGTGTCAATGGAAAACCCAGTGCTGTTCTATAAGTATGACAAACAGTAGATAATTTAGTGCACAGTATGGATTTCAGTCTGATGATGGATTAATGTTCAAAAAGGAAGGTATTTTAAGACTATCATCTGATTGGTCAGAATAAAAACTGGAATCAGCTTCCACATTTATTTGTGGTGAAAATGTTTCTTCCATAAAACTACTAAGTGAAACTTCACTGTTTTCATGTGGTGTCCTTGTTGAAGAGAGCTGGACACTTGCATGAACTGACTTACAATTATCAGGTACAGGAATATAATCCATCTTCATGTATGGGTCTGAACTGGTGGCAGGAAAATTGTTTACATGTGGTTCTTTAGTCAAGTTCAACAGGTTTTGGTTATGACATGAAGTAATATAATTGCCATGATGTATTTCCTCTACTGAGGATTTGTCATTCTGTATAGATTTGGCATTGTCAACAAAAGCAATAGATTCTATTTTAGTATTGGACAGTTGAAAAGCTTTAGTTTCACAGCTGCTCACACTAGTTTCTTCAGTAGGGCTAGTCACTTGTGAGCCATTAGTTTTGCTTAATCCAACACTTATTTCAATAAGTTCCATCTCAGCAGGGGGCTTGTTCATTTGCTGGAAAGGTTTGACACTGTCAGTATCAGATGAAGCCAATGTAATTTTTAAATAAGCACTGTCAGAAGTATTGGGAGGAGATAGTCTAGAACTGTTTGATTTTGAAGAATCATAGATTCTGTCATTCAAAGGATATGAGTCGTTTACTTTCACAGGCTGCAAAGCTTGAGAATTCTAAAATAGAATATTCATATTTATTTACAGAAATGTTCATATAGCTGTTGACATTATTCTCTAATGTAGCCTAACATTTTGACAAGCAAATATTTACTTATACTAAAAAAAAACATCATCATCTTCATACCTTTTTGTCATAAGAAAACTCTTCAGATTGAAGGTACATATTAGCCTTCTGCTTAGACCGATGACATTTCCTAAGATGAAAAACTAATGTTGTAAAAAAAATTAAAACACAAAAATATATACATTTTGTTTCCTCTTTTCCTTTGTTTTATTCAAATATTCAAAGTTTACTCATCTCCCTCTCCCCCCCAACCCCCAAAAAGGGATATAAATTACCTAAACATGATGACAGAAAAAATTATCAAAGTCAAAAGGCAAACTGGTCCAAGGACAGCTGCCACAATCCAAGTTTGTTCCACATTGGCCTCTGAAAATTCAAAAACAAACATTGAGCTTGACCTTTCCCCCTATCATCATTTAAATTAGATGTGCTAAGAACAAAGTTAAAAGGAGACAAACATATACAATGTATACATGTAGGACTGGACTGGCTACAAAAGTAACCGCTGTATAGACTGGTTCATCTTAAGTCAATGTTTAATCACATGTATTTAGATATGCAAAAATTTGAATAAGTTTGAGAGACTTAAATTCTTTTACAAACCCTTAGTTGCTACTTCCAGTACAGAATCTAGACCAGTGGTGTTACCACTTATTCCTCTCACAGTTATCTGGTAAGAAGTTTTGGGACTAAGTGAGTTGATGGCTAACTGTGACTCTTTCGCTGAGACTGACAAGGTTTTCACATGCATGGGATCTGAAATTCAGGATTGGTCACAGGTAGGTTAAGACAATTTCAGTTAGATTATAAAGCCTATTCATAAGAAATATAAACAGATGAATTTTTAAGTTATTTTCTTAAGTTTAAATGATAAAACCTGGATTAGATTTCAAGTGAACATACATTATGTTTGTTAACAGGGCTCTATAAATTAAATTATTATTATTATAAGAGGTGCACAGGATAGTACTTTTTGATATCCGTCTGGAGCCGGATGTGTCCAGATAGTTAAATTAGCTGGCGCCAGGTACCTACAATACTTTTAAAAAGCTCATTTTACTGAAGATTCTGCAACTCTTCTAAATAACGATATTTTATTAACAGTAGGAACATTAAGTACACCTATTTATAGCTTCAACCTTAGATGGTGCCCAAGGCTATATTAAATTGTAGTCTATAGGCCTATTATAGATTATATTATATTATTATAGATTATATTATTATATATTATATTCTAGGTCTATTCACTTTATTATGGGAAGCATGGTCATTAGGCTCATGTTTTAACTGCTTCTGGTCATGGCCTGATACTGATAGTGGCTAAGTATATATCTTAAGCAATAATAGTAATAATGTGGAGTTACTTGACACTCTTAAATTATTAAGAATATGGTTATCAAATCAAGACACATATAATACAAGAGTAAGATTCAAAGTTAACATGTTAGAAAAGTAATTCAACGGTGATATTTATTTACAAAATAATGAATAATGCTAATTTAATCAAATAATATAATAATACTATTATTATACACATCATTTAAAAGTGAAAGCATTAAAGCATAGCAAAATAAAATGAATGCATATGACAAGATCTAAGTTTCAATTGAATTCATTAGTTGTTACATTAAAGTTGAATTATATTTAAGAAAAATAAGTTTTTCAGCATTGTCCAGTATAAGTTTTCTATGATAGTTATTGATCATTTGTCCAGCAACGCTGAACAATTTTTCTGATGACACACTGGTTAGAGGTGGTCCTAGGTATACTTGAGCATATACTTGGTTAATCCAGGAAATCTACTGGCATTGGCCTATACAACTGAATCATCTTTTTGCAGAATCAGGTATTTGGGAAGCTCTTCATTTATCATTTCTTACTGACTTTGCACTTTGACGACCGTTAGTGCACTAGCATCTTCTGGTGCCACCAAGTCATCAAAACAGTCCCACAAACTGGATTCAGCTATTCTGGTTCTTTGTTGGTGGTTCAATAGCTTCAGTGAAGATGTCAGCTGGTGTTTCTGTAACAGCATTTTGGTGATGTGTTGCACATGTTATGACTCCTACCTTTGCTACAGTGCATGCATTGTGTTGCTGTACTAAGTCTAAGTCTTCAAACCTGCTGTTCAAGAATACAAGTAATCTACTTTTCATATTTTTACCTCCTTTATCATGACCATCATGCTGCAGGAATGCCTTTAAAACATGAACCAATGGAATCACAATGGAAATGGAGGCTGCAGCTGCACTTTGTTCACAGTTGACTTCCTCAAAAAGTTGTAGAAGAACAGCCACTTTCTCACCAACAGGCCACTGGCTTGCTAAATGATTCAGTTTTCTGTATGATACAGTGATATTGCTTGACGTTGCTCCAACAGCCTCTTTAACATACAGAAGGTCAAGCTGCAGCGGGCAGTGATGTCCTGATTTAATTGATGTCATGGAAGGACGAGTTTGCTCTCCAGTCTATGTAAACAGTCAGTTGCTGAGGACGAATGTTTAAAATGACAAACTATTTTTCGTGCTGCACTACATATCACTGACTCAAAATACAGTTGTGTACACAAAGCTGTATTGTATGTGCAAAGCAACCAACACTTGCAACTTTAACATCATGAAAGCAATGGTGATGTTTGGTGATGTCAAAGTAAAACCACATGACAGTTTTCATGAGGAATGTTCCAATTTTTAAGTGATGTTTCAAATCCTGATAGCAAGTTTGCAGCCGTATGCTGGCCATTAAATTTTGCACAATGCAATACATAACTCCTTCGGTCAAATAACTCATTCAACCAATGGGCAGTCAAACCAAAATATGATTCATTGATATTATCAGCTATCCAAGTGTCCATTGAGAAAACAATGCTTTTAGCAACAGATAGCAATTCACAAAGCTTTGAAGAAATGTTGTCATAGATATCTGGAATAACTCGTTCTGGAAAGTATTTGTGACTTGGTAAAACTGAAACACCTGCTAGTCATTATTCATAAAAGGGCAAAAGATTAAAAATCTATTTTTCTCAAGTACGCTAACAAGATTTGCATTTTGGTACAAGGTCAATGGAAATAAATGCTAAAAAAATTTGTACTAAAAAAATAATAAAGCAAAAAAAAAAAAACATTATAAAGTACTAGTCGACCTGCCGCTATTTTGTAGGGCTGGCCTTAGGCCACTGCAACCTATGCAATTGTAGTGGGCCCCGCATTTTCATAGGTTCCACACTAATCCTAGGTGTAAATTATTAAATTAAACTATTTTATAACTTATAACAGATTTCCTGCTGCCTCCTGATTTACCCGGAGCTTCTGGAAATCTCCTGAAATTGCAAAATATACGAAAAAGTCCTGGAAATCTTCGGAAATTATTCAAATCTTTTTAAAACTCATAAAAATCTGAAATATAGACAAAATTGTCATTTTGGGGGTGTCATTCGATACGTCATAATATCTGATATACTGTATGACTTTGCTACACTCAAGGCGCGTAAATAATTCTGTGCATAGTAAAGAAGGATTTTCTAATACAAACTATTAATTTTACTTATTATCTGTAACCCTACCCAAACTTGGCCCCGCGAAATTAGTTTGGCATAGGGCCCCACAATGGTTAAGTCTGGTCCTGCTATTTAATGACGGATGAATACTACTTGTTCTCCCCCCTTTCTTGTTTTTTAGCCGCTAAAGTTACATGTGGTAACTCTATAGTCTGACTTGCAGAAATAAAAGAGTGATCTTTACATGACTTCTTGGTGGTGTCAGGAATGGTTGAGCCATGAAGAGAATTATATATATATAGATAGAGTGCTCTTCAATAAGATCACCCTAAAAGAAACTTGCTTTGCCTCCAAAGTCATGTCAGCAAAGTCAGCATAATAACTACCTTAAGAAGTTAACTAACAACCTACCATTACATTTTATCTGTACACAGTACTGGATACTATAGCTTGTTAGTTTGACTCTGTTGTCATAAGAACATTCCAAACTGAATTTAACAATCATATAATTCTCATAAGGGTTGACATTAACAATGGGGGCTGGAACTGATGCTGAAACACAAAAGAAGATAAAAAAAATATATAAATACTTTACAAAATATTTAAAAAACATTTTTAAACCAGTTTATTTGAGCAGTTGTCAGATATGGTTTAAACATTTTCCTAGTTCTGGAAACTGCACACAATCAGGTAAAATATTTGATTGGGAAGAAAAAAGATGAGTATACAAATGTCAGGTGTCAAGAGAAAATATGTATCTTATATACAAGGAAATTACCACTAGTCCCAACCAAAAGCTTTGATAAGATTTAGGGAAAATATTAGTATAAATGAATCAATATATGTGTAGGAAAGAAGAGGTTAGGGTTAATAGTGTTCCATTTCTGAAATCCAGTCTGACTGTTTTTCATTAGTTTTTTTTTTACAGTTCATTCTTAAATATTTAATAAGATTTTGAATCAATCAGTTTATTTCTAGAAGAGGAGATTACAAAAAGGCTGTGATAACCATCCCTAGACTTATACCAAGAGCTTGGGAAAACCAGAAGCTCACTACAAAGACCAACATGGAGGTCTACAAGACATGAAAGCTTTTAGCACACTACTGTATGGCAGTGAGTCATGAATTCCTGCACTCTACTCAATAAGTTTCTTTGTATTCAGTAAGGAGATGAATACATAGATTGACATACATGCACATTTTGTACACAGCCTAATACAGAAGTTCCAGTTCACATGCACAAGTAAAATCTTTAGCTTTCTGTAATACTAGTTGTTCATTTCTATTCTTTTGAACAGATTTTGTTCATCTGTCTCTTATCTGTAAGTCAATAGAATGTGATGAAATAGGAACAGCATACACATGTATTTTTTAAAAATGAACGTACATTATTAAACACACCCATATAGCTACATGGATTTAAATGATACAAGTGTACCTACATGGATTTAAATGATACAAACAGCTTGTCCAATAAATACTTGACCAATTACCATCTTTCAATACACTGATACCATATATATAAAGACCAGGGTCACTCTCCAAGTTAGGAAGTGCATAACTGGTACTTAGCAATGACAGTGTTGTCCAATTGATTTGTTCCTGTTGAAAGATTTCATAAATTATATTGTGTGTGAACATGTATGTTACATCAAACTTCAAGAAACTCTCTGGATAGCTAGATATATTTTGTAGATTTGTAAAAAAAAATACTTTCCACAATCTCCAAACAAGAAGTGTTTTAAGGTCCTTAATGAAATTCAATAACGTATTAGAGATTCATAAGTTTCATTAGGAGACACTATCAGTAGCTAAATTAATACCTCACAAATGGGATATTTTCCTTTGCACCAGTATACTGAGTAAGCCATTTTGTCATCTGTATCCCAAACTGCTCTCAGACCATTATTTACTTCAATAGAAAATGAAGTTTTGACTCTAGTTGGAACTGAAACAAATTTGTTATATTTTTTAAATATTTTCATTAAAAATTATAAAGTAAAATATAAAAAATAATTTTAAAAACAGAGCTTATATTAATTGTAATTGTATCAATTATTTAGAGTCAATCATGTAAATAAATTGTAATAGATCTAGAATAAAAATACTAGATTAGTTTAGAACAATTTTATGCTTTTAGCATGCTCTATGTGATATGGCTCAATCATTTGTGTGAACCCCTTGGGGGAAGGTGGGGCTGGGAAGAAGGGATATTTACAAGAAAGTTTCAAAAGCAATTAAAAAAAAAAGCTCCACTTCGATTTGAATTCTAACTCAAGGGCCCAAGTCTTCTTGATGGAAGGCCAACAGACTAGCCACTGAGACAAGTGCTTATGAAAATAGTAGGTTTTATATTTATCTATTTTTAGCTTCAAATTTTTAGGTGAAGACCTAATATTATTTATAAGACTTATATTAGTGAGTATTGTCTCTATATAAAAGAAAGTTAATTAATTATGACTAACTGATAAATAATTTAAATTTTTTTGGATTGATTCATGTTTTGTTACTAACTATGAAATAACTGTGCAAAGTTTCAACTTGATCCGAGACTGGAAAGTGGGAGAACTGTGTACTGAAATTCCCAGAAGCTTCGCAACTGAGCTAGACAAGTGGTTAGGAAATGAGGTTTTATTGTTATCTTGTGTTTGTTTCAAAGTTTAAGATGACAACCTAATTCTCTCTACACAAGGCTTATCTCCCCTTAGCTAGTACTGTATCCATATAAAACAAAATTTACAAAATAATTAATTATGACTAATTGATAAAATTATTGGAACATTTTTTGATTGATTCCTGTGTTGTGAGGGACAATAAATAATTGTTTGCAAAGTTTCAACTTGATTTGGAGACCTAACAGACAGAAATGGTTCCAGCAGACGGAGTGAGTTGATAGAAGCTTGGTACAAAAAGGAAACATAAATACAAATAAACAAACAAAAAAAACTTTCAAACTGTTTGGATCAACAACCAGATCAATATGGTGGATAAGTTAAAGAGGGAAAAAAAATTAGATTTAAAACTCAGGATTGCCTAACTGAAGAGGGAAGTGAAGGTGAAACCATCTCAGCATTCTAAAAATTATAAATGTTATAAGAAGGTAATGGTTACTAATCTCAGAGTTCTACAACCTATATATGTTACAAGAAGTCAATGGTAGTTAGTCTTAAGAGGCTCACCAAAAAAAAAATATATTTCACATTTGTGATACTTAAAGATATTTAATCCATATCCATTATATGCCCTATATAAATTGACACCAAGATATTCAAGCTATTTAGATATGTGTTAATTATTAATCAGAAGCACCAAGAATTACCATCAATGTTCAGAAGGAGGAGTAATTTTGAAGGATATTTAGATTGTCCTTTTTCATTAGCAGCAAAAAGCTCCAACCTGGTGTGGTTACAGTTACAGTTAAGTTGTACTGAAGCTGTGTATGTTTCAGCTGTAACATTAGCTAAAAGTTGACCATTTTGTGTAATGAGGTAGTTGGTGATAAAATCATTTGTCTCAGGTTTCTAGATCAAATGAAATGGTAATTAATTTTTTAATTATATATATAAATTTCATTTGCAGCATTTTTATTAGCCTGATAACAATTGTGTATCTTTTCTATATAACAGCAGCATTACATATACTAAGGTGAAGTTTTTTTTTAAATAAAAAAAAAATTTTAAAAAGTTGACCAATTTGTAATTTGCTTATAATTACAAACCAATGAATTGACTGAATAAAGACTTGCAATTCATTACTTAAATAAAGGACTGAGAATAGTATGATCTTTTTTGATAACGCATAAGTCTGTTAATTAGGTATAAAGAATTGAATACAAAAGTGATGGAACAAAACTAACAAGTGATAATTTCAAGTGAAGATACCAAATAAACGTTCTAATGAAAAATAACTAATAAAGACAAAAAAAAGTTAAGGAATGATGATACCAGTAAATGAAAGAGTCCTTGGTTAAAACAAAAGTTCTGATAGCCATTTATTTCAATAAAAATTCTAACATTAATTAGATCAGACTATGGAAAAGTTTCAAAATAACAATATTTGTAAGTGAAACAAAACAAACAACAAAAATATGTTACCAATTGCCTTAGATGATGCAAAATGAAAAAAAAAAAGTTTCTTAATGAAACTTGTTACATTTCTATAATTGACAAATAAAAATACATCAATATATTTAAATTCCTCTGGTAAACAACACAACGAAATAGCTCTGACCCAACCAGCTAACACCACAAACAGACAGTTTAAACTACCACCACATTCAGGCAGTTTAAACAACTACCACCACATTCAGCCAGTTTAAACAGCTACCATCCAAATCAGCCAGTTTAAACAACTACCACCTCATTTGGCCACTTTAAACAACTACCACCACATTCAGCCAGTTTATACAACAGATTTGCAGCATGCTAGCAAATACTATTTATGGTGATGAAAAAAAAAATTTGATGTAAAATAGCATAATTTAAAACAGACTAAGAAAGAACAAGCTTTAGGAAGCAATGATTGCATCAATGAACAATTGAATGCATATTGAAATACTAAATGACATACCTGCCAATAGATTTGGATGTTATAAGAGCCATTTTGTACTACAGAAACTGTATAACTGCTGTTCTTTGGTCCAAAGGATGGAATAGCTGCGAAGGAATGATATAAGAACATATACAATTTAAATTTTGACTCATAACAAGTTATGTAACTAAGCCAAACTAATCAAAACATTTACAAAAGATTTCGCATTTATAATTTTGTGTGTACAAGTTTCAATTTGTAAAGATCTAATTAATAATTTGATCAAGAGTGTAATGATGAAAAGTGAAGCCAATAATAAACTGCTGACATTTGATGAGAACAGAAAAGTTTTAGTTTACCTACAACTTTTGGGTTGATGTTTTCACATTTTTCATCACTCCAAAAGCCTTTATCACTCCCTGATGGAAATGTGCTTACACAAAATGAGTATTGTGTCTGAAGTTTGACATTACACTTTTCAAAGTATTCAACTGTCAAGTTATCTGTCAATGGCTGAACAAAAACATTTGAGACACTATTAATTACAGCCAAATGCTTCCTAGTAAATTTGTACAATCTTCAGAAAAATCACACACAGTCAAATCATCAAATATAATAGCCCATTTCTTTAAAAAAAACAACAACCCATAATGACTTTTGCTGATAGATTAAGTATATATATATACTAGCCAGACATTACCCGCAGCCTGCGGGCCTTAGTTTGTGTATTACTAATCCAGTGGATTGGTTTTATATCTGTCAAACTTAGTTAATGTTCCTTTAAGTTTTTCTATTTTACCATGAAAATAAAAGTAGTTTTGCGAAAATAGGTTTACATCCATATCAAATATAAAATACAATTGAAATGGATTTACCCGATTTGCTAAAAGCGAATAAAGATAAATTTAGCAATTAAAATGAAAGTAGCACGAAATGAATGGGATATAAAGTACAATTAAAACGGGTTTACCCGATTTGTTAATTGAAGGGGATTATAAAGAACGTCAGGACGTCTAAATTCCCAGATATAAGGAACAAATTTATGTAAAAAATGCTTTTGAAACACAAATTTGAAGGTTAATTTTATTAAATAATGAAATCAATGGACTATATTTTGTATTTTCATGTGTCAAAGTAAAAAACTATCTGCGCAAAGTGTAGTTCTTAAAATTAGATGCAGATCTAGATCCTTTCGATCTTTTCTAATGTAAACATCGATGAAGTTATAATGCTTACATAGAGCTGGTCAACTTTTTTTGGGGGGGGGGGGGGGGGGGGGGGGGGGTGTTAAGTTTGTATTAGGGCTACATTACATACACTACGGTCTAAGTTAGTACCCAAGGAACATTTCTGCCAAGCTTTATCAAGATTGGTCAAACGGTTTTGATTTCTATACGGGGACATACATACATTCTACTTTATATATTAGACTAGACATATATTACTCATGGCCGCAGGTCTTAATTTGCATATCAATGCCGATATAGTCACTGAGAGTGTTTTGTAAACAATTAAACGAAATAATAATGTTATAAGTAAAGCGAATGTGTGAATGTAAAGATAGTATGAATGGAGCTATCAAAATAGCTAATCGACCTGAATCCATTTTTTCAAATAAAAATAAACATTTGCTTTTAGACCTACATATGTTTGATTAAAATATGAAATGAGTAGCCTTTATTCTGTATGTTCATGTTTTAAAGTATAAAGTAGATCTATCTTCTTTGAATTAGATCTTGAGATAGAGATAGATCTAGATCTAGATTAATCTAAGTTAAATATTGGTTTGGATAGAGAGTTCGTTCTGCGTGTGTGATAAATGTTTTCAGTTAATGAAGTTCGGATGTCAATATTATAAGATAAATGCAATAAAGAAAAAATAAAGGATTAAAGAACTCATTTGGGATCCACACTCCCACAGAGCAATATCAGTTGACCCTAGATTCCATTATTATCAATGCC
The DNA here is from genome assembly GCA_030265305.1 of Biomphalaria pfeifferi. Taxonomy (NCBI): domain Eukaryota; kingdom Metazoa; phylum Mollusca; class Gastropoda; family Planorbidae; genus Biomphalaria; species Biomphalaria pfeifferi. The sequence continues at coordinate 850,420 of JASAOG010000002.1, read as the reverse complement.
TTCATTTAAATTTAACTTTTTCTCTCCGAATCGACACTACCATCGTAGATTTGACTTCATTCAATTAAATTAGTGTTTAATTTTATAAACTTTATTTTGTGTTATATAAAAGGGAATGCATTCCCCTTTAGTTCTTGACCAAATGAAACATTTTCTGATAACAAATGACAAAGTTAGTGAAGCTTATTGAGCTAAATGAAGAAATCCGTCGAAACGTGGAAAAATAAATACGGAGAGAAAGAGTTAAGAAATTTTTTTAAAAGAGTTTTTGATGCCGACTTCCCTAAATGATATGAACATTGTATTGTAACATCTAAAAGACATGCATAAAATTCATCTGCTTGGTAAGTGAAAGAACTGATAACCTTCAAATTAAAAAGTTAAAACACAAATCCAAATATATTAGGCCTTAGTAGTAATTAAAACCAATGGTTAAGGCAGTCTACAGGTTTTAAAATGCTAATGATATCATTTTAACATTCCATCATTGGTAAACTTTAATGTTGTGTGAACTAATAAGTTTGTAAACAATCCCAATAAACAAATTTAAAACATTGAGATTGATGCCCAAACAGTAACCTAACATCAATGTGAGTGCAGAAACAGACCTCTAAAGGTTGCCCACTTTCTTTAGAGAGAATTTTAAATCTTTTTAACTCCTTTGACTCGTGTATCCAAGACAAATTCAAACATCCGTTTTCTAACTCAATTATTTTCAAATCATTAACAGGTGCAGGTTTCACTAAAATAGAAATAGAAGTAGGTTTTATTAATAAATACATAGCAAATTATATCAATATTTGTTGGACTTCTTGATCGATATTGCTATTTTAATTACATACTTTACATAAAGCATACAAATGCCTCACACTATAACACACTATATAAAATACAGTAAAGATGTTTCTACTTAGGTAGAAGTTTCAAGACAACAAATGAATTCAATTATTGTTCCAAGGTTTCACTAAATGTATTTGTTAGTCATTAGTTTTTCTTCCAATCAGGTTTCACTAAATGTATTTGTTAGTCATTAGTTTTTCTTCCAATCATATTCTTTCTTTGACATCTCAGTAACTTCCATAGTTCATTGTGAAGTACCGGTATGACTAAATTTGATTTCTTGATTTTTTTTACCTATTAATAATATATATTCTTGTTATTTTTAAATTAACTTTAATGTGGCAGTAATCAACATGACAACCAAGAAGCAAAGAAAAAATTGTCACTGTTTTTTAAAATAAGAATTTTCTTCACACTTCTTAGTTTAGAAAAAATATTTCTCTCTTAGCCTAAAAAAAAAAAATCAGTAAGGCATAAATAGTTTTCAATTGACTTAAACTATTAACCAATTACATTATCCTTCATTATCCTTACAAGCTAAGACAAAATAAAAAAAAATTATGGATATTCTAAAGAAATTTTTTTTTTTTTTTTTTTTTTTTTTTTTAACAATTCCTCTTTTTAGCCTGCAAATTCTTCATTGACAAAACTGAATGGACATGGATCTTGGAAACAGCTCTAAATATTTTCCTAGAAATTTGACAGTTTATATATGGGAAAAGAATTAACGGAACTAGCTAATTGGCCACTAGGGGGAAAATCTGGTTTGACCACTATAATTTAAAAAATTATAATTCTCTTTAAAATTAAATTTGGTCTTGAGGTCTAGATATTCTATATCATGAACAAACATATGTCAACAGGTATTCCTGTATGTATTCATTAAAGAGTTAAATAAAAAAATATATGTTCATATTGTGCACCATATTCTAGGTCTAAGTCTAGAGATATATCATTAGAATTGTATAGAATTGTATTAGAATTGTATATACTCTGAGTAGATTTATACATTTGCTTAATCAGGATATTTTTATCAGGTGGGGGGTGGGGGGGGGTGGGGGGGGGATTAAAAAATATTTTTAATTTAAATAAGTTAGCAAAAATCGCTCTTACTAAAAGTCATCAGCTTCATAAAAAGGAATAGTCTTTTTTGAAAAATTTTCTTAATGTTACCGGTACTAATTTCTGCTAAAAGTTTGCAAAGGATACTACAGTACATTGCGCAAAAAGTAAACACAGCTAGAGTCACTTAAAATTTTGATTAAAATAAAAAGGTTTTTACCATTGTCCATTCTGTGAACAGAGGTAAAGGAGCTTGCTGAGATATTCCTTTCATTATTAGTAACAGTAATAGTTATGTTGTAAATGTCTTTAATAACAAATGTATTAGCTGGCCATGAGCACTCTTTCAAAAGTTTACCAATACACACTGAAGAGCTGAAAGGATTGTTTAATTAAATGACAAAAAAAAATATAAACAACAATGCTTCTAATCTAAAATACCTTTAATAATTTAATTTCTCTATATCTATTGATATTATTTAAGTAGTTACGTTGTTCAAAATTAGGTCTACCTGTTTTCATAGACAGAAACCGAGGTATCAGAAAGCTCCATGTTATACGGCACAGGATGTTGCCAGGTACAATACAAATTTACAGTCCAATTATCAACAATGCAAGTAACATTTACCACAGATTGAGGACCATCTAAGTACAAGAGAAACAATTGATTCAAAATATAAGCTAAGATTAGCCTAATTTTATCCATGAAGGCTTTCCTTTCACTAAGTATATATTTGTAGCTGTCTATCATCATCTGCTAATGATCTGAGTGTGCTGCAAACAAAAAGTTGGTACAGCTTAACTGTTTTTTTTTTTTTATTTTCACAATAAAATTTAATCGCTGTAATGTGCTAAGTAGGTTGTTTAAACTTTCAATTTTTAAGGTCCCATCAACATTCTTTAAACAATAAAACTCAATAAGATAGGAAAAGAAGAGAAAGGGAACTGAAGAAATGTAGTTGCTATATAAAGAAATATAAAGAATTTGCATCTGCCTTATTTTAAGCCGTTTGAGAACAGTATCTCAACAGCTGCAAACTAAATGCAGTTTTACATAAGTAAATTAGATTAGTATACATATTGTAGAGATCATTTTATATTTAAATCTCCATTCGAGTCTGCCATTACTAATATTAAGTAGCTGTTAAGCAATGTCTTAGAGCAGTGATGGGCAAGCTTTTTCAGCATTGGGCCAAGAACCTAAATAGAAAATTTTGGCAAGCACTAATTAAAAAAAAAAAAATAGATATTTAGATTTCATGGTATAAATATTCAACTAATCTGTATGAAGCTGCAATTTTTTAAATAGCTCATCATAATTAGATTCAAATGGAAATCTAATTATTCTAAAGAGTAAACTAATGTGTTCATCTGCCAGGTTATTTTAGACCCTACTTTTTTTTCTTAATTTCATTTTTTTAAATCTGCAATTTACCAAGATGAAAATATGGAATAAATTCTCTGAGCATGAGATCTTAAAATGTGAAAACTGGAATTAGAATAGCATGATAGACTAGCCCCTGTAAAACTCCAATGTTGGAAATTTAGAAATAATGGTTCGAGATGATTATTCAATTAATTTAAGCTGTTGGTTTCACTATGTTACTGTCCATTCTATAAGACACTCTGAGAGATCAAGATTTGGTGTTGCATTTTGACGACCTATGTTTTATGACTTGCCTGTCTAAGAAAATAGACTTCAGACTGGCCCTAACATTTGCTACATAATTGCAGACACAGTCATTGTCAGTTAAATAACTCACACAATGAATATAATTAAGTGCAGATGACAGTATGAACTTCAGGATATTTTCATCAAATGGTAAAATTAATTATACAAAAAATTTTGAGGGCAGTGAAGGTGAAAAAAAAAAAGAAGAATTATTATAATTACATTTTTAGCGGCCCCCGTAAGGGGAAAAAGCCGCTAATTAGGTTTGTGCAAAATGTCCGTCTGTCACACTCAGATCTCAAAAACTAGAAGAGATATGAAAAATATTTCACCATTAAATGCGGCTTGAAAAGTTTAGGTGTAATGACTACTAAAATTGAAAGAAAACATTTCTGTTTGTTTATAAAGGCTAATAATGCACTTTGTATGTAAATATTTTTTAAAATGGACTTTTTATGCAGCGACTTTCGTGCAGCAGCGTAACGTCGCAACATGTCATAGTGCTAAACCAATGGTTTAAACTTTTTTTTAAAAATTGGATTTAAAAATTTTGAATAAAATAATCTGAATAAAAGAAGCTTATTTTTGTGTGTTTTGTCTGTTGGTTGTCTGTCCATCACGATTAGATTAACAAATAACACTAAAGGCTATTGCAAATCTGATTTAACCTTTAATTTTTCATTCATGAATATTGTAATAGTTTTAAGTATCTATTATAGATTGTTCCGGATGTTTTGTGAAAAACAAATCAATGCCAATGAATATTTGTTTGCTCTTCTAACTTATATTAGATTTTATTTCCATGCTTAAACATTGCAATAAACACATGATCTTTAATACATTGTTCCGGTTTTTTAATGTAAATAGCATATAAATGCTAAATAAAAATATCTATACTGATTTATATTTCATTAACTATAAAGTTGTTTTATAAAAAATAAATTATGTCAAATGATTGTGTGAAATCGCATAATTGACTAATATTACACTTATATTCTTTGACACTATGTCAATATAGTTTATTTATCAATTACAATTGTTCAGAATTTTTAACTTAAAACAAATTTATGTCAAATGACTTTATTTTTTTCAAAAATATCGACAATAGGTTGTTCAGGATTTTAAAATAAGAAAGTAATTTACTAGAAAGGATTATTGAAAATCACTTATTAGACTTATTTTACAGTTAATTTTCTTGCCAAAACATAATAAAAGTTGTTTAATCAGTAAAGAATGTTCTGGATCTTGTTTCGAAAAAGAAATCGACCTACATTACTTAATTTTCTTACAAATTGTCGCCAAAAATTATCTGAATTTTATATGAAAAAAATTGTAACGCTAATAAATGTTTGAAATCCCTCTTATAATAAATAAAACAAATAATCTTCTCATTTACGAAAATCGGTTGTTCCGGATTTTGTATGAAAAATATTTTAACTCTATTTATGTAAAATCGCACTTCTCTTCTTACACTACATTTAACTTTCTAGCTAAAACGTTAAAAAATCTAATTATCGTTAATATTATGTTCCGATTTTTAAGGAAAACAACTTCCTAACACCAAAGTATGGTTTGAAAATCTCTCCATAAGGCTATTGTACATCTAATTTTCATAACAGACTATCCCACAAATTTAATTAATGGTATTTGACTAATCTTGGATTCTTATTTTCTCTCACTATAAATATATAAACATCCGGAACAATCTATTATAGAAACGTAAAACTAATTCAATGTTTCGGAAGGGAAATAAAATTTTAATCAAATTTTCAATAGCTTTTAGTCTTTTTTTTTTCTTGCTATTAACATGACAGACAGACAGACTAACAGACAAAACAAAAAAGCGTCTTTAATCCTTATATATATATATATATATATATATATATATATATATTTAGTCTAACTAGCCCATCAAATGAAATGCTAAAAGAACTCACTCAGTGCACCAATGTCTATCAACCTTAGAGAAACTGCTCGTATAGAAGACATTTTTTAGTCTAACTAGTACGTGTGACATAATGGAATTTTTTTCCTTTGACATCATATGGAGTTAATTCTTTAAATCAAATGCTTAAAGATCTCACTTGGTGCATCAATGTCTATGAACACTCGACAAGCTGCTCTTATAGATGACATATTTTGGTCTAACTAGGCCGTTTGACGTAGTGGATTTTTTTTCCTTTGAAGTCATATGGAGTTTATTCTTTAAATGAAATACTAAAAGAAATCACTCGATGCACCAATGTCTATGAACCCTCAACAAGCTGCTCGTATACATGATATTTTTTAGTCTTACTAGGCCGTGTGACGTAGTCGATTTTTTTCCTTTGACGTCATTTGGAAAAAATTCTTTAAATGAAATGCTAAAACGACTCGGTATAGTAATGTTTATTAAACCTCGTAACATGACTCGCATTTTAAAAAGACATAATAGATAGATTTAGATCTTATCTAGATTTTTTACACTAGATCTAGATTTTTTTAAACACTAGAGCTGGATTTTTTACACTAAATCTAGATATTTTTTTTACACTAGAGCTAGATTTTTTAAACTAGATTTATATTTAAGTTCTAATTAAAATCATTGTAGAATCTAGATCTAGAATTTCTTGGTCTAGTTTAGAATGTTTGTTGTTTTACATGTTTTGGATGTTCCTTCAGAGTTGTAGTCCAAACCTCCCGCAGGACGACGGGGGATGGGAGCAGGCAGGGTTTAAATCTAGGACCATCATTGAATCCTAACGACAGTCCAGCGCGCAAACCGCACTACCAGACAGCCATGATTTAGACTAGATCAAGATCTATAATTTTAATTTCTAGGCTTAAAGTGTAGATTTTTATTTCTAAATAATGTCAATATTGCAATCTTATAAAATACTAAAACCTATCTACTATTTTAAAATTTAATATTGCAATTAGTCTATTAATTGATTATCTAGTGTGTTTTTTTTTAAAAATAAGTCTTATCTAAATTACATCTACATTATCCCAAACATATAGTGTATATGTAGATCTAGTAGATATAGATTTTGAGAGTGCTAAATTAGAAGTTTAATTTAGGTAGATCTACATCCTCATTCTAGTTCCATTTAAATGAAAATGCTCAATACCAAAAGATTATCTAAAATCGCTCTTCTGACATATTGTACATATCCGTTAGTTGTCGTTGTCATTCCGTAATGTGTAGGTATATTATCAATAAAAGGCTATTAGTTTGTAACCATTTTTTAAAATTATTTTATTATAGCTTTTATATAGCGCTACTTTCATGCTTATAGCATGCTCAGAGCGCTTTTGGTCCAATATCATTTGTGGACCAGTGGGGGGAGGGGGTATCTAGGAGTTGGTTTTCCGTGCTGCCTTTAGGCACTCAGTAAACACAACTCTGACAGAGTCAGGTGTCAAACCTCGAGCCCCCTTCTCGACCACGCTTCCACTTTTCCGGGCGTCTCATGGCAACAATCTATGTGAACTTAGAAATGTCAGGACACGCTGACCATCTCATTATTTCTTTTCTCGCCAATGCGTTTGATCTAATGCTGCGAAGGACATTTTGAGGTGTAAAGGACAATCTGACACGAAGGGACATTTTGAAGAGAAATGGAAACAATGCGTTTCAGCTGCCTAATAACAGTCACAAGGACTGATTATCTCTACGGTCTCGGTTTCATACCCTGCTCGATGCCATCCTCCGTCGACCAGCGGAAGATTTTACATTTAAAAAAAAATTTTGTTTACAATGCCAAATGAATCTTTCAAACATTATTACTTTTAACAATCAAAACAAAATCACGTCTTGAATATTCCTTGCAAATATGCGGATACAACAGAGATCCGTCTCCCACGGGGGCCGCCTCTGAGTTTGTGTGGCAACACAAACTCACTTTGTAACCTTGTTTTTTAATTTGGTAATTCTTTGAAAATGGAAGTTTTTGTTTTTCCTTCAATTTAAAATCATTTACCAATGATCTTAAGGTTGAGATAGAAATACATTTTCTTTCTCAAATAAGAAAAATTAATAATAAAATTATATAGTAAATGTTTTATATATGAAAATGAAAGTATTTTAAGATACCACATTAAGCAATATACCATTTAGATAAATGCTTTTTAAATTGGTTTAATAAAAATAGAATAGAGTCTTAAAAAAAAATACATCAGATTTTGAACTCAATTCTAAATTCAAAGAAATTTTAAATATGAATAAAAAATAATGTAAAAAAATGATATATTTACATTGGATATCTATGTCCTGTGACCCTTCACATCCACATTTGTCATTTGTTTCTCCTGGATTACATCCACAACCATTATCACCAGAACAGCACTCATATTCATTATAATGATCAATAGTCAAGTTTGGAATGGAGAGAACCACTGTAAAATTATTCTCTACTTTAATGTAGTTTGAGGTAATATGAGTCTTGTTACCATTTGCCTTTGGAATGAAAGATAAAAAGTAAATGAATGTTAATATAGTTTATAACTTAATAATTCCTTAACCTAAACATAATTCTAAAAAAAAATTACAACATAAAAATAACAATCGAATCTGGCTGAATTTTTTTGGTTCAAGTTAGACTGATACTTAAGCACACATCTAGCCAGCTATTATCTGCTGTATGTTTGCTGTAACTTAGTATGCTATTCTTAATAGCTATAAATGTTGTTGCTCCTAAAAGGTTGTTGAGGTTAGGGGGAGGGTCTGTCGGAGTACGTTGGCACATTCTACGAAGATATGTTTGACAGGTTTTTTAGGAGTGAGAACAATGTCCACAGAGTTTTGAGGGTTATTTTATTTTGATGATAATTAAATGTTATATGTGCTGTTGGACTACAAGAGGTGTTTGCTCTTCGATGCTGTCTAGGTTGTAAAGTTTGCTCATATTGACATGTATTCCTTATACCTACTGGTTGAGTCACTCATTGTTTGGGATTGTTGTTGGACTACAAAAGAGGTGTTTGCGCTCTGATGCAGTCTAGGTTGTTAGGTTTGCTCATATTGACCTGTATTCCAAATACCTACTGGTTGAGCCACTCATTGTTGGGGATTGTTGTAAAGCAGTGCAGCTTTGAATTTTGGCCTTAAAATTGTAGAAATATTCTCCATGGGTGTAATTATCTCAACATTCTTATGATAGGGAAACCAGGAGATGACAAGACCAGCATTCAAAGTGGCTTTAAGAGCTGAATCTCCTAAAGGTATAGAAGACCTTTTCTCCTTTATTCATTCTTCAAGTCTTAGCTGATCTCTTGTGCTCTCAAGATTTTTTGTTGTCTTATTTCTAGCAATTAATATATCAGCTTTAGTGTTCACAATGCAAAAGTAATGTGCTAGCAAAGCAAACCATTTGTTTTTAAATGTACACTAGCCCAAAGCAAACTAAGTTTACTGGTATAAATCAATGTATTAATCAATGTTCAAAGTAGCTGTCTTTCTTTAGAGTCCTATTTCCTTCTGCTTTTAGCACAGTAGATCTATTATAGGGCTTACTTTGTATTTTTTAACTGTGCTTTATAGATTTAGTCTGTAATCAATATTAAAGTCAAAGTAAAGTTCCCCTTTCAGACCATGCGGTCTATAGGGCAAATGATGTTAAGGTCATCTGTTTCTTTGGCCAAGGATCAAATACTTTTCTTTAATACACAGACTTGCTTTTAAACTAATCTATAAGGGTCAATAATTTTTATTTCAATATGTACTTTCACTTTGTTCACCCATGACAGTATTTAATTTTAGACAAGATGCTATCAAAACAATGGCAGCAATGCTTGGGTCTAATGACCACTGGGGAGGAACAGATCTATAGAAATAGATCTAGTCCTCTTACATTTACAAAAAATATTTTTTTGGTTTTCATTCAATCCTACTATAAATAGCTCATTTGGCACCAAAATGCTTTAACATTATCAGGCTTGAGATAACGGTTGTAAAACCACAGATTCTTGTCAATCTGTTTTTAAATATTTCATAAATAACTTGCTACATGGGACCATATGAATCCAACAATAGTGCTAATGTAGGGAAAGGCAAGAGGGACCATTCATCTCTTTCTGTGACCGAGGAATCTGAGTAAGACAAGGGATCTAACTAGCAGATAATGTGGCAATGCTGCTAAGAGTTACTTCCCCTAGTGAACTGTAAGCAGTTTGGTGCTACAGGGTGATAAAAAGCATTTTTTAAAAATTAATTATAGAAAATTTATGTTAAAGTAATGTAAAAAAAATGATTATATTAGAAATGCTTTAAAATTTGAGTGCAAAATTGAGAAAATAAATAGTTTAAAAGTTGATAACAGTTCCAGAGCATCTCTGAACATAAAAGGTGCTTCAGTATTCCAAGGACATGGTATGGAAAAACTAAATAATCAGCTGGTATTGCATCACCCAAGTCTTCCCCCCCCAAAAAAAACATTTTGAAATAAGTGGGTAACACAAGACACAGATATTTTACAAAGAGAATTAGATGAATTACAGAAATGGGAATCAAATTGGAGCATGTCTTTCCACCCAGAAAAATGTCAGTTGTTAAGAGTAACAAAAAAACTAACACAAATTAATTCCACTTATCTTATTCATGGCAAACCAGTAACACAGACTAAAAACGCAAAACACCTAGGTGTTATAATAAATGAAAAACTGTCATGGAATCCACATATTGATGAAACTACAAAAAAATCCAACAAAGCATTAGGGTTTATTAAAAGAAATTTCTATAAATCAAATAAGAACATAAAACTAAAATGTTATTTAACCTTGGTTAGGCCAATAATAGAATATGCATCCACCGTTTGGGACCCCTCAACTCAAGAAAACATTAAGAAACTGGAACAAACACAAAATAGAGCAGTGAGATTCATAACAAACGAATATTCACATTTGACTAGAGTAACACCATTAGTAAAATCACTAAATTTAGAAAGCCTTCAGGACAGAAGACTCAAAAGTAAAGTAGCAATTATACATAAAACACTGAACCATAATCTTCAAATACAAAAACAAAAGTTAATAAAATACTATGAAAGACACAAAAATAAAGGCACATTCCTCGTCCCCTATACTAGGACAAATTTGTACAAATACTCCTTCTTCCCTAGTGCTATTAGAGCATGGAATGGGTTGCCTGAGCTAGCCAGAAAAACCAGTGACTTGGCAGAATTTAAGTCATTGGTTAATATGCATGACTAAATGCATGATGCGTAGGACGTAATCATCTTCTTTTTTGAAGTAACGTCTGTATTATATAAGATAAGATAGATAAGATTAATTGGAATATGAATATGTGTATGTTTAAATGAAATAGAGCACAAAATTTAATGTTATTGAGCACAAAGTGTAACATTATCCTAGTAAGTAAGTGATATAAGCTAAGTACTCATAAAATGACAGAGACAGCTAAAGAGTTATAAATTGGGCTGAAAAAAAATGTGTATGTTGTTAGAATTAGAACATATAATATGAATAAACTTTCACACAATTACTTACAATTTTAGTTTGCTTTTTATTAAAATGCAAAGTATATGCTGTGCAGTCTCCATTGTCAAAAGATAACTTTGATATATTGCAAACTAAATTCAGTTCTTCTCCAACTAAGTAATAGGTTTTACCATAAACACCCAGTGACGATTCTAAATAAAATTTTAACAAAAGGACATATTTTTACTTTTTAATTAGAAAGAATACAATTAAAGAAACCATGTTTAAAATAAAAAAATAATAATTAGAAAAAATAGTGCTATTAATTCTAGACTCTGTAAAGAGAAAAAAATAGTGCCATTAATTCTAGAATCTAAAACGATGTATATGTTTGTGTAGTAGTATTTATTAAATACAAAGAGATCCTTAAAAAAAATAGTACCATTAATTCTAGACTCTAATATGAACAAATATTTTGTATATATGTGTGTAGTAGTATCTATCAAATACCGAGAGATCCTTTAAAAGAAAAAGATTAATTTTCTATTTGTAATAAATGCAATATTTACCACCGAAGAAGCCATTCTCATTAGACTGATGCACAATGGTTATTAAAAACATCAGCAATATTGTCTTAATCCAAGTCATGTTTTGGTAAGGTGTCAACAAAGCTAGCTGTGGTAGTGCAAGGCCATTTATTATACATAGCAAATTTTTAAACAAAATTTAAAATAGTTTCAAATCAATATAAAAGTGGCACAGATTTTTATGTGGGAGAAAATGATACCATAGTTCAAGCTGTACTAAATGATTCAAACTAACTTAATATTTTATATAGATCTAGATATCTACATTCCACATCTCAAATCTAGATGTATAAAAACATCCTGTAACAGGTCTTATAAATAAGGACTTTAAACAATTACTATTAGACCTAACTAGACTACTAGCAGACTAGAAAAGATCTATCTAGATTAGTACTAATACTCATCATCATCATCATTGGCCTCCTTCAGTCGTAGTCAGTCAGAGCAAGTGAGATGAAAGCCTGGGCATTGTTTATGGTCGGAACGATGTCGCCCACTGTTCAGGCTTCCGCGCGGTGGTGATGCTTGTAGATATATCTAGTGTAGATCTACGTCTGGCTGGAGGTAATACCGAACTCAAAACTACTTCAGTAACACCGGCGAAAAGCCGAAACAATCAAAATAGGTAGTCGACGCTGGTGCTGTTTACAAATACATTTAATAACTAAGAAGGGAATCGTCCTATGTCAGCTATGTCCGTAAATCCGTATCTAAATTCTACTGCTCTACACCAAGCATCCTCTTTCTAGCGTCACTAAGAGCGTTCTTGTTTTTTAAAGATCTGTCACGTCATTTGTCGCTAAGTAAAACTTTCCCTTTATTCCCGAAACAAATAACTAATTCCTAATCATGTCATAACAACTCCTCCCCCTCCCGCTAAAAAAAATTGCCAGTCAATTTTTTATCTACTGTCTTAGTCTTACATTGTGCAAGGGCCAAAATGAAGGGAAACATAAAAGACAACACAACTTGAGTCTTGATTTCGGTTTCAACTTCTTCATCATTGTCCCAAACTCAAGTTGATCTGAACACCTATTTCCCTCAAATGTCACAAAGTGCTACTGTCCAATGTGATGTGCCATAGGTGACCGCAGACATAGGTGTCTAGCTATACTTTATCACATCATGTTCCAAAGGTTACACCACTTTCCCTCACACGTCAGGACAGACATTTTACCTAATATGACAAATTGACATTTATCAATAATCGTTCTCCCACTATACACCTAACGTTCGTTCGGGCATTTACAAGTGTATTTTATTTCCTCTCTCCACTTACTTGTCCCAGCGCGACCTAACTCTTTACTGATGTATGATCATGATCAACAATAAGGAATAACTTATAAAACTTACTTTCCCTTGATATCAATACCTCGTCGCCTTATAAATGCCCTATCTATTCATACCTCCATACATACAATTCATACATATTAATATTCATACATAATAAATAACTAACATGAGTCAATCTAATACTAACTAATACTACAACAACATAATAACTGCCTAGCTATGACTACTAGGTAAGTCAATTAATTAAGAATAAACACTTCAAATATCAAACCAATCAACTTATTTACACACTACGGTTGTATAGTGTTATGTTTCACAGGCTATCTACACGACCCATACATTTGTTCTCTCCAACTGGAGTTAACATCTCTTCTTACACCACTATAGTCCGCTTGCGGCCTTCTACCTTGGTATGCCTTGCGATTACCGCTACCACAGTCATCGGATATAGACCTGTGCCTCCTATCCGAACTCGCAATCTTCTGTTCAGACTGTTCTGCTCTACTCCAACAGTCTTTAGCGATGTGCCCCTGTTTATGGCAGTTAAAACAAATTCTGTCCTTTCTAGGTTTGTTTCGCCTCCTGTTGCCATATCTGCTTTTCCAACTTCTAACCTGTTTATCAGAAGCGGCTCTGACACCTGCTACATTTCCAAGTAAAACATCTCTAGATAACCTCGGCATGGCTACCCCTTCACAATACCCTGTATACAATGGAGATCGAAGGAACACTTTGCATGCTTCGAACCTCTTAACTGCACCGTCTGCCAATCTGACTGATTTGGTATAGCCTAAATAATCATTGGACTTAACTAATCCCCCTCTAACCGCGAGTGTACTGCTAGCTGTGTCCCGGATCACATTTATCTGCTTATTATTTATCATGCCCGGATATAATTTAAATCTATCTTCCCCACAATCAACGTAGTTAATTTCTTCATCTGGTTCACTATCCCTACTATCACGATCCCTGTCTTGGATGCTCCTTACAAAATTAACCCTATCCGGTGGCCGGTTATCCCTTTCTTGTCTATGATTTCTCTAATTACCTCCTCTGTCACTAGTGCCACTATTATCCTGTGTATTCCCATTGCCAGCTCCATTCCCTCTATGTTTCCTACACTGGTATGTCATGTGTCCCTTTTCCTGACAGTTAAAACATGTAACCTCCCTAAGATTTCTATCACCCGCTTTAGGTCTATCTATTCTCCTATCATAACTTTCCCTGCCATTGTTTTCATTTTCCCAGGATCTATCATTTAAGCCCTCATAACTATCCCGACCATTGTTCCCACGTTCCCTGACCCTATCATTTCTCCTACCATAGGTGTCCCTATCACTAACATCATTCCTTCTACCATAATCCCTCTCATTTCTATCATTTCCCTTTACATAATTTACAAGGTCAATAACTTTTTTGTGGTCTCTAACTGAAAGTGGGTTGTTTGGGTACGCATTCTTAAAGATCCTCATAATTTCTACCAAGTCTTCAATTATCTTAGGGTTTCTTTCTTTTATAAAAGACTGTAGCTGAGGGCCGCACTTATTAATGAAATTGTCAATCAGAATAAAGTTCCTCAACCCCTCGTAGGTGTTCTCCACATTCTCGAATCCGAGCCATTTAGTGAAGAAGTCCTTCTCTGCGTTGATAGTTGTTTGCGGATCAACTTGGCTGGATGGAGTGTTTTCGTAATACTTCTTTCGGAATGTTGCCGCGTTGTGCCCGTATGCGTTTAGCAGTTCCTTCTTTAGCACCTGATAGCTGCTTTGCATCGAGTGGTCGTGGTTCTGGCAAATCGTGAGGGCTTTCCCATGTACGAAGTCCAACAAGATTTCGGACCACTCCCTCTCTTGGACATTAAACTTTGCTAGTTTAATTTCAAAGCGTTTCAGATAGTCGCCGATGTCGTCCTTGTCTTCCGCAAAAGGTTGTATTTTCTTTTTCATCCATGCGGCGCTACTATGGCTTTCTATATTGGCGCTATTGTTGCTGTTCCCTTCAATGGGCACACTTACACCAGCCTCTATCCTCATCTGCTCAACTTGAATTCTCACTTTTCTGTCCGCCTCTTCTTTCTTCTCCCTCTCTGCACGTTCCGCCTCTCTAACCTTTTCCCGCTCTATGCGATCTGCTTCTTCTTTTTCCTTTTCTCTGCCTCTAGCTTTCTCTCTCTCCAAGCGTTCTGCTTCCCTACTTCTCTCCTTCTCCAAGCGCTCTGCTTCCGCCGCCACCATCTGCTGCACATAGGCAGTTAATTCTTTGCCTCGCAGTTCCAATTCTGTCTTGGCTTCATGAATTAGCTTTTTTCTAAATTCTTCTAGGTCGTAACCTGAAGTAGTTGCCATATTCCTTATTTGTTACTTTATCCTACGTTATGGTACCTCTTATACCAACAAACAAAACCCTTGGCGTCTAACTACCAACTTAGACTAATAACCACTTCTACCCTTTCTCAAGATACACTTAGTATCCTTGGTACAAGTGTGTAGGCTACACTTTGACTCGACTGAATACGCTGTGCGACACACGCACACTCAACCGGCAACGTGTTACTCAACACGAGTGGCCGGTAAATAGACCAACCTGTCTATTTACAAATACTAAAATTACAACTGGGCAATCAGGCTTCACCTCGATTGTTCCCCAGATCTAGTCTAGATTACGCTAGATCTTAGTTACTTCTTACCTGCTTTCACAGCCAGGAGTGTATATAACTTACAACTTATACAAATAAACTATGAAAATAAACTTAAATACGATAAACACCAAACTATAGATCTAGTTCCAATGAATGAGACTTTCGTCTGACAGTAAGACTTAAGACGAGAGTATTGCAAACAATTAATACATGACGTTACTAACAAATGCTTTACTAAATGATTCACACTCACATACAGGACGCATTAACAGCTAAACATATATATGGACCTCTTGCTAGATTACACCTAATTTTAAGGATATCCCCAATCCACCACGATTTAACCTGGTAGTGATAATCTAGCGAGTGGTCACTTCCCTACAGACTCTAATTATTCTAAGGAGAAAGTAGTTAAATAACACTTAACTTATCTGTCTAAGAAGCGGCGATAACTCCACAGTCAGTCTCGGGTCCACTCTTCCTACGCTAATGTCTGTCCCGGCGGCAAGGCTCACGGCGATGTCTTCCCTAGCGGTGAGACAAGAACAACGAACGTTTCGGCTCTCCAAGGTCCTTCAGTACTGGTCTGCAATGGCCCCGGTTCTTCGGTGGTACGGCGTCTGGTTCTGGTGTTCACGGTGATCTGTCGTCTGGCTCCGGTTCGTCAGTGGCGTAGAGTCTGGTTCCGGCTGCTGGTTCCGACGCAGGTACGGTGGTTCCAGGTGGTCGTCTGTCCAAAGTGAACCTGGAACGGTCCAACTATTGACACAGCGACAAAGTCAAAGTCCAGTGCTAAACTACCGGCTATCTGGCTATCTAACGTGTAGCACAGAATTCAGCCGAGCTGTAGATCAAATTAGCACTACTGTACTTAAATGCCGTAGGCAGTAAGATGTCTCCTACGTCAAAAGTTCTTTGGCGTGACCCTAACGGTCGATCTTGGCCTTGCAGAAGGTGACCTTCACGTTCGTTCTCACTATGCCGGGCAGGCGATATCTCTTCAGTACGGAATCGACAGGACGATTTTCTTCCCTCCACAAAACTGTAGCCTTCTCGATACAAGCTTCAATACGATGCCACAAGTATGGACATTTACAAATCACAACTGTAGATCTAGATCTATATTTCGTTACCTCCTAGTTCTACGAGTCCAGGATCTCACTGGCTTTCCTTCGCCGACGTGGCTGTATAATCAGGGTCTAGCTGCAGACTAGGCCGATGACGTTAACTTCTGCCTCCTCCTAACAGAGGGCTTCTATTCTTCTTGATGTTGCTGCCAGTAAACTCCGAGTCGGGGTCGCCACGTTGTTCAGGCTTCCGCGCGGTGGTGATGCTTGTAGATATATCTAGTGTAGATCTACGTCTGGCTGGAGGTAATACCGAACTCAAAACTACTTCAGTAACACCGGCGAAAAGCCGAAACAATCAAAATAGGTAGTCGACGCTGGTGCTGTTTACAAATACATTTAATAACTAAGAAGGGAATCGTCCTATGTCAGCTATGTCCGTAAATCCGTATCTAAATTCTACTGCTCTACACCAAGCATCCTCTTTCTAGCGTCACTAAGAGCGTTCTTGTTTTTTAAAGATCTGTCACGTCATTTGTCGCTAAGTAAAACTTTCCCTTTATTCCCGAAACAAATAACTAATTCCTAATCATGTCATAACACCACACAGCAGTTCCCCCCTCTCCGCGCAGCTGATGTGACCAAAGGAACGGAGTACTTATACTACCAGTACTATTACTAGACTTTTTGTAACTAGTCTAGTAGTCATCTAAGATTAGTACTACCCACTACTGACTAGTACTGATCCTAATTACTGTGATACTCCTAGACATTGTCTACTAGATATGGACACTATAATCTATATTTCGATCATCTAGGTTTGATACAACCAAAGCTGGATTTAAGTATGTGGAGGCCCCAGGACAGAATTTTTGTGAAAGCTCTTACACTTTTTCTCCAGCCTTAATAAAAATCCACTTAATAAAAATAATACTAATATATATATTATCTGATCTATAAAAGCACGCCTATTTTTGAACAAAGAAATTGAGTAATTGTAAATTTAATATAATTTTCTTTTTTTAATACAAATAAAATAATTTAAAATGCATTTTTTACTAACAAAAATGTTTATTTTGTATTTTTTTTAGTTTGTCTATGATCTAGAATAATTTACTAATTAAATCTAATACATATTTTAATCTTTCTTTCTTAAAATCTATTATATCTAGCTTCTCCTTCGCGGTTGAAGATGAGCACATTTCTCATTTCCTATGGACTTGAAGATGGCTGTAAAGTCCAATCCTTGCTTTAAAAAGCCAGCCGCATACGCCACGAGGAGCAATCGAGAGCTAGTGCTTCCCAGCCGTGAATGTTGATATTGCATTCCTTGAAGGGACTCTTGAGAGTGTCTTTGTAGTGCTTGTATTGGCCTCCCTGGGATTGCTTTCCTGCACACAACCCCCCCATACAGAAGTCGCTTGGGAAGGCGATTGTCTGGCATGCAGACTACATGTCCCACCCATCAAAGTTGGGACATTTTTACTGTCGCATTGATACTGTGCATGTTGAACAGTTTTAAGATTTCTGTGTCTGGTTTGTGGTCGGACCAACGCACCTTATGGATACTCCTTAGACAGCTTAGGTGGAAGGAGTTTAGCTTTTTGGTGCGGCAGTTTTGTGGATATGCTGAGTCCTCTCCGTTGCCACACTCGTTCTTAAAGTCTGCCAAAAGCAGCACTGGCACGGGCAACACGGAATTCAACCTCATCATCTAGGTTGGCATTTGTTGATATGGTGCTTCCCAGATAGACAAACTTTTTGACGTTTGTTAATTTCTGGTCATCTATGAGAATGTCTGGTTCTGTGACAGCTTTATTTGGAGTAAGTTGGTGCAGCACTTCTGTCTTTTTTAAATTAATGGTGAGGCCAAAATTTTTGCAGGCATTAGCGAAGAGGGACAGGCTCTTTTGAAGGTCTTCTTTGTTTGCAGCATTAAGGGCACAGTCATCTGTAAATACCAGGTCTCTGATGCAATCGTAGTTTACCTTGGTCATTGCCTTGAATCTCTGAGCATTGAATAAACTTGCATCGGCGCGATATCATATGCCAACACCAATGCTTTCTGTGCAAAAGGCATCTTTCAGCATGGCGGTGAACATTATGCTGAACAGCGTTGGAGCCAGCACACAGCCCTGCTTCACGCCATTTGAGACAGGAAAAGGCTTGGAGTAGTCTCCAGTGTCTTGGACTCTTGCTTGCATGTTATCATGGAATTGGCGCACCATTGTTATGAATTGATCTGGGCAGCTGAATTTGGACATGATTTGCTAAAGGCCTTCAAGACTGACATTACAAAAAGCTTTAGTCAAATCTATGAATGCAGTATAGAGATTTGAATTTTGCTCTCTACATTTCTCTTGGAGTTGGCAGATCATGTCAACCGTGTCTCTGCCCTGCCTGAAGCCACATTGACTCTCCGGAAGTAGGTCAGTTTCTAGGTGGTGTTGTAGTTTGTTTAATAGCACCCTAGCCAGAATCTTGCCAGCAATGCATAGGAAGGATATGCCATGATGGTTATCGCATAACTGCCTATTTCCCTTTTTATTGTAGAGGTGAATGATGGAGGCGTCTTTGAATATTGCAGTCATTACTTCATTTAGCCGGGGAGGGTCAGCGAGTGAGTGGTTTATTGGGACTTGTTCCAGGCGTGCGATGGCTTCGGCGATAATGCTTGATGGACAGTTAAGGACGGTATTGAAGTGTTCAGCCCAGCGAACCAGTATATCCTCCTTGTCTGTGAGAAGTTTGTTTCCATCAGCACTGAATATGGGGAATGAACCATTTTGCTGAGGGCCATAAAAAGCTTTGATTGAATTGAAAAGCATTTTAGCATTTTTACTGTCAGCATAGGTAGGACTGGATTTCTTCTGCTTTTTTGTTATACCATGACTCCTTCATGAGTCTCAGGTTTCGCTAGACTTCTTTGGTATTAGTGTAGCGTTTTCTGATTTGGGGGCAAGCTGGATTACCACTTGCCTATCGCCGCAGGGCTTTTTGATGGCTGAACATGGGAGATGAGAATGTTTCTTGTGCAATGAAAATTTAAAGTGAGGGAGATTTGCCACATCAGCCTCACTCTCTTGCCCTTTGCCAGCTGAATCCAGTGGCAGAACAGAGTCCAGACAACTGGAGCTGGTTTGGGGTGCAGTGGATGACCAGTGTGCTCTACATGTCCCACAGTGCTCCAAAACATTCTACTACAGCGTTTGCTAGGTGACGGCTGATGGCCCTGGTAATTCAATTGGACTTGAGCGCCATGCAGCCGCAACTAGACTTCACATGCTGGTGGTGGACAGAGACCATACTTTCACCACTTTCTCTGGCTAACCCTCACCTGGTTTGGCACGTCAGTCGAGACGGTTTGCCGGGGTGTGGCCATTGCCGCATGCAGACTACTGCTTGGAGCCACAGGTGAGAGCTGGGCTCTGAGTGGAGACCAAGGTCAATGAGCTGCTCAGAGAGCCCAACTGCCCAGTTGACAGCTCTAGGTACTACTCCTCCTACAGAACCCCATACTATACTATTAGTATCTACTATTAAATTTAAAGTATTAATATTATTATATTATAATTATGGCTCACTATGAGAATGATTAGTATGATCTAGATTATTCTAGATTGAAGATTCTAGATCTAGTCATCTAGACTAGTCACTAGGACTTGGCTAGACTAGGTCGTCACTATGCTAGTGAATCTAGACTCAGTAGTCACTCAATTATTCAATCAGTCTCGATTCTATCTAGATCTAAGTCTAGAAGTCTTACTTAAACTTACTTAAGACTTAATCTAGTAATTATTAGACAGATTATCATAATCATTATGATAGATCTACTCATCTGAGAGAGATCTAGTAATAGTATCATGTGATATATATATATTATTATAATATATTATATTAAATAATTTAATATAATATATATCTAATTATAATCATATATAATATATTAAATATATATAATATATGATATATTTATAGATATATCATATATAATTATAGATTATATTTATACTTATACTATAGATCTATATTTATTATTTATAATTATTATAATTATTATTTGGCGGACCCTATTCCCAACCAGTTGTGAATAGGCTTCAACCCTATTCTCAACCGGATGGATGGGTCAAATAAGGTCAAAACCCTATTCACAGTCAACAGGGTCAAAACCTTATTCCCAGTCCACTGTGTTTAGGTCAAATCCTATTCAGTTAAATTTTTGTTTAAGTGATTGATTTAAAAGAAGATAATAGAAAATAGCTATAAAATAAAATTTGTTTGATATTGATAAATCTTTACAATTTATTAAACTTCTATTATTTTTTCCCTAATGTAATTAAAGGAACAATGTTACTTTATAGGTTATTTTATTATAGAATTGTTAGGTCATATTTTTGTTAAATCTTTGAGCTGAATATGTGTAATAGCTATAAGATAAATAAAAATATATTTATTCACTGTTTTTGTTTTCATTTCATTCCTGGTCACATTATCTCCAATTAAATTTTTTTTTTGACTAGGCTTTGACTTAAGCACTCAATTCAACTTTTTTTTTTTTGAGGCCTATATATTGCTTGTTTTTTGACATGTGTTTACAATGTTCCCTCTCCCATCTTCATTATAAAACTTAGTGCATTTAGGATGGCTATAATAAAAAAGAGGAACTATCAAAACTAGGCAGAGATAAAAATGTAATTGGGGAGAATGGGGTTTAAAGTTTGTTGCAAAGCAATAGCATTTGTAGACACATAGTAAAATGCTAAGTATATTGTAAAGCTGAGAGTTTTTTCATTTATGTTGATTCTATTCAATATAGGATAGGGGATATCAAAGTTTATTGTTCTCAAATAGGTGAAATAGGGGAGGCAGGTGGGTAGGATATATCCTACACAGGATTTTATAATCTAAGGCCAAGTTGTGGTGGAAGTAGTGGATATCTTTGAGAGATTGTACCGCAATAAGAATCAATGGATCATGTTCTATACATATAATCATTATCCAACCAATCTTAGCACCATTTCAATAAATAAATATTTCTCTCATTTGATGTCAGTAATATACTTGTATGATTTCTTGGTTTGAAATTTTATAAAATTGAAAACATACACATTACTTTGTTAATTTCCATTTCTCTATGTCATTTATGTTTTTTATATCAATAAAATATAATGCCCCTCCACCCACCAAAAAAAAAGTTTGTCGATCAACAGAGACTTTGTTTTTGTTGGGTTTTTTTTTTGGTCATATGTATGACATACATTTATTAAAGCAATAATAATAGAGAAGAAATGTTATGTTCAACTATTACTGCTAGTTTGATATGTCATACATATTTGGTTTGTTATGCACCTTTATGTATAGTAGAAGAGGAGATTTACTGAGAAAAAAATCTTTACTTATTAAGTCTTTCTTTGTTAGCATTCTTAGTTAATGTTTATAATTTTAGTTTATTATTTATGAATGACCTATAGACTAATTATAATTTATAAACATTTTTTAAACAATTCATATACAGGGCAATAGGACCTTTTTTTTGTGACTGTGCGATCCGATACGGCATACGATACTGGCACCTTTTTAAATGTGGGGGAAAATTATTATTTTTCTTGTATTTTAACCTTATATCATTAACAAAGCTAGAAATCAATGTGTCCTTGCCCTGCAGTTTTAAATCTCCTACATAAATAGCACAACACAATCAACAGAGACTTTGGTGTTTGTTTTTTTTGTCTTATGTATGACATACATTTATTTAGGCACTTCAACAAAAAATTTTTTTTTGATCATATTGTTTTGTAATTGATATCATTAAATAGAGCTTGGTGTCCCATTTACAAAAATATCAAATTTATGTTTCTATGATAAGTAGAAGCAAAGTTATGATTTTTTTTGTATTTATTTTTTTTTCCTTCTTTGGCTTTGTATTCAATAAAAAATTTTGGTACCCGAATTTTGACTTTTTGTTATTAAAGCATGCATATCTTTCTTATTATTCAATATTTTTGGTTCAAATTTTCAGAAGACTTTATGCATGTCGTTTAAAGTGTGATATGACCCCAATCTTTCATCTAAGCCGATTTTTCATACTTTTACAGCCGAGCGAAGCTGAAAATAGAGACGACAAATTTGGTCGAAATTTGACTTAATTAATGCACAACTTTTTTATTTGTCAATATTTCCATTTCATATTTTCAGGAGACTTTACATGTTCTTTATATCATTTTATAACCCCCAAATGTTTCATCTAAATCTATTTTTTATACTTTTACAGCCAGACGCAGCTAAAAAAAAGAAAAAAAAAATTTGGTCGGAATTTGACTTATTGATGCACAACTTTTTTATTTATTAATATTACCATTTCAAATTTTCAAGAAACTTTAAACATGTTATTTGCTACAAAAATAAATATTAATTTTAAAGAAAAATAGCAATTCAAAATTGTGACATTTATTTTTCAAAAATTGTACAACGGGAACAGCTAGATTTTGTTCAAATATTGACGAAAACTTGTTTTTATTTCTTAATATTTAATCACAAAATTAAAAGGAGACTTTAAACAGCTGGAGTATGAAAAAATAATCTTTAAAAAACATTTTTAAAATATTGACCTTTTTTTTTACCAAACAAAACAAAAAACGCAGATGTAAAATTACAAAATATTTGATATGGGGGGGCGGGGGGCAAGGCAAGAGGCAATAGAAATCAATACTATTAGTCAAATTGCCAAGATTAGATATCAGAATGTCTCTTTTATAAAGTTAATACATATATTATATATACAGACATAATCTAAACAAACTTATAACATCTAGAATACTAGATCTAATTTATATATATTGAAAAGTTGTTATAGTTTTTAGGCTATTTCTCAGATTTTCTCCCATTAAATTTCACATAAAAAAAAAATTTAGTCCTCAACATTCTAGATCTAGAAACTAGTATTAGTTTATTAAGACAATTAAGTATAGACTAGACTAGTATATTATATATCAAATCTTCATCTAATTCTAGATTTCATTCTATCAATCTATGCATCTCTGTTCCTATTCTAGAAAATAGATCTACAGTAACTAATCTAAGCCTAAATCTAAGTATTAGACCTAGATCTACACTCTAGTGTATGATTAAAACAATAATTTGATTTTTCTACATTATCTGTTGCTTCTCTAGATCTATTAGTAAATAAATCTAGATCTACATTAATACGAGTTTTTTTGCTTCATTATCTATATTAATAAACAAGAAAACTTCGTTTTAATAATCTTTTATAAGTATTTTATTACTACTTCCGGTAGAATTGATAGCAAAATGGCTACTTTCGATTTGGTGGTCATTTTGGCATTCATATACCAAGAGCGCCATCCAAAATAGCTTAATAATCACACGTGATTCTTATGTAGATATGGATACTACAAATTACTAACCAATATAAATAATTACAAAACACAAATAAAAAAGTAATCCTATCTGGAACACACCCTAATTTTGGAAACTAAAAAAAAAACGATCTAGTAAGTCCCGTCAAATTTGGTATCAAAAGAATCGCCATTTTCTCCCCGACAAAATGATACTCTAATCTAGAAGATCGGTTAAAAAATAATAACGTTTTACGCACTTTTTCGACGGTAACCGTGGACGCTACCAAAACCATGAGGACCAGTTTTTAAGCAGACTTCCGGCGCACTAAAATAGCGACGTTGAAGTACCTAATTTATTAAAGCAAATAATAGAAGAAATACTATTACAAGATTACATTTAATTGTCATTGCTAAATTCTTTTCATGCTGTTTTTTTTTTAATGTAATGAAACAACTTTAGATACTAGATCTAGTCAATCTAGATAAAGTGAACAATACTATATCTAGTTTTACTAGATCTATGTTAAAACTGTAAATCAAATCAGTGACTGTGGACAAAGCATGTATGATTGATTCCTGCCATCTTGTTTGACCTTTAACATAAGAACCACTTCCGGTTGACTGGGAATAAGGTTTTGACCTCATTTGACCTGAACAAACGATTGGGAATAGGGCTAAAGCCTATTCCCAGCTGGTTGGGAATAGGCACTTCGTTATTATTTATAGAAGAATCTTATCTTATCTTCTTATCTTATATAATACAGACGTTACTTCAAAAAAGAAGATGATTACGTCCTACGCGTCATGCATTTAGTCATGCATATTAACCAATGACTTAAATTCTGCCAAGTCACTGGTTTTTCTGGCTAGCTCAGGCAACCCATTCCATGCTCTAATAGCACTAGGGAAGAAGGAGTATTTGTACAAATTTGTCCTAGCATATGGGACGAGGAATGTGCCTTTATTTTTGTGTCTTTCAGAGTATTTTATTAAATTTTGTTTTTGTATTTGAAGATTATGGTTCAGTGTTTTATGTATAATTGCTACTTTACTTTTGAGTCTTCTGTCCTGAAGGCTTTCTAAATTTAGTGATTTTACTAATGGTGTTACCCTAGTCAAATGTGAATATTCGTTTGTTATGAATCTCACTGCTCTATTTTGTGTTTGTTCCAGTTTCTTAATGTTTTCTTGAGTTGAGGGGTCCCACACGGTGGATGCATATTCTATTATTGGCCTAACCAAGGTTAAATAACATTTTAGTTTTATGTTCTTATTTGATTTATAGAAATTTCTTTTAATAAACCCTAATGCTTTGTTGGATTTTTTTATAGTTTCATCAATATGTGGATTCCATGACAGTTTTTCATTTATTATAACACCTAGGTATTTTGAGTTTTTAGTCTGTGTTACTGGTTTGCCATGAATAAGATAAGTGGAATTAATTTGTTTTAGTTTTTTTGTTACTCTTAACAACTGACATTTTTCTGGGTGGAAAGACATGCTCCAATTTGATTCCCATTTCTGTAATTCATCTAATTCTCTTTGTAAAATATCTGTGTCTTGTTTTGTTTTTATTGTTCTATATATTATGCAATCGTCTGCAAATAATCTGACTTTTGTTCCTGAACTAATGCAATTTGGTAAATCATTTATGTAAATTAAAAATAGTAGTGGACCCAAAACTGTTCCTTGAGGTACACCTGAGTTTACTGTTATTGGTGTTGATTTAGAGCCATTTATTATTACAGTTTGTTCTCTCCCTATCAGAAAATCTTTAATCCACTGATGCAGTGGACCGTTAATGCCGAAATATTTTAATTTTTAATCCATGTCTTATTGTCTAGATTCTAGATACTAAGTAATAAGATACTACTTAATTAACTAGATAGATGATTAGATCTAGATCTAGAGTCAATCTAGAAGAGTAATCTAGACTAATTTTAAATTTAAATTAAATCTAGACTCTTACTGACTCTCAGTCTTACTAATTAATTAATACTATCTTGTCTTACTCTAGACTAGAGTCTACTAAGACTTTATGATTTATCTTGACTAGTCACTAGTCTAGATTCATCTAGTGGTTTCCATATTAAAGATCTAGATTGTAGTCTATATTAGATCTAGATCTAAATCTAGATGTAATAAGATTCTCTATAATTATTATTATAATTGTCCTGGTTGTTGTTTTTGTCTGTTTTTAAGAGCTCTTTCATCTCTGGTGATTAAGCTTGGTAAATCTTATTAGATCTATTTTATTTCCGGAACAGCTTTTCTTGGAAACTGATTAACCACAGACCTATATAATATTGTTGTAACTCTGTTCCCGCGCTCATTATAAAAGGTGCGCTGCCGTGCACACTAACGCACTGCTCCACGCGACAGATGGAGAAACAGGACAGGAGATAGAGACATGGTGTATTCCGGCTAAGTTATATCGAAGAACTTTGCACCCTGTTGGTGTGTTTGCCTCGATTACTTTAGGCCTATTTATTTTATTTATTAAATCACTGTCACTATTATTCTTCCTTTGTTGAGTGCTTAGATTTACAACAATTGGTGTCTAGAAGTGGGATTTGGGCAGCTCAACGAAAGGAAAGAATGACAATGCTGATGAAATTAGACGAACTGAGCTATAAACAGTTGAAGGAGGAGCTCCGAGCCAGAGAACTGAAGATCGTCGGGCCCAAGAAAAGATGAGAGCACGTATTCTGCAAGACCTGGTTGATGAAGGGGAGGATCCCGAGACCTACCTGTTTGAGGTAGAACCAGATATTGGTGAGCTCCTGAACACCATGCAGGACTTGCTACGAAACCAAAGTGAAAAAATGAGTACCTTGCAGGATTCGATAAATCAGTCGATGGAAAAACTGATGCATACTGTGCAAGGCAAGATTGAACCTCTGAGAGAATGAAGTCCAAGATTATTTATCAACCAACCGTTACTCATTCAAGACTATGGCTGTAAAGACAGTTACAAAACAAATGCGTCGATCGTAACAAGAAGTACACAGATAAACAGAAAGAGACAGGAGAGGAAATAGGAGAAGTCTGCTACTGAAACCTTTGCTGTACCAGCTATGAGCACCACAACGACTCGGACAGATGAAGACAACTTTGGGCCTGCGTCCGAGCCTGTCGCTTTGGACCTTAAAGACCCCTGTCATTCTGCCAGTACCTACGAAAGGAAGTCGAATTTTGATTACTGCATTCAGTCGGTAAACAAGAACTGTACATGTGGTGCTTCACCGCAAATGTCAAGAAACTCACCAACATGGTCTGAAACCGGTGGACTTCGATACTTCTGTTTTCATCAGCGAGAGTAACATGAACGATGGTGAACCTATTTCGGCTGGACCCGGTTCAGTACTTAATGAACTTTCACACACTGAACATTGCAAGAATGTTTCATGGGCATTCCTTAGTGACACGGCTGACAATGAGAATGGCTACGTGTGGGTCTACATGTCATGGGACGTCTATCGAGAAGGTCTGCTGAATAGGCAAGCAGAAACAACTACAGGGATGGCCACTACCTCTATACGTGTCAGAAGGCGAGCGTCACCGAAAGCGGTCATGAGAAGTCAACGCAACGATCACATCGTCTCAAGAATGAATTGACCTACTGGAGAAAGAGAAAACGGCACCCGCAGAGAACAGCGCAGATGGTTTCGTGGGGAACACGCTTCCTGCCGCCTGTGGCGCCCACAGACCGACCTCCAATGTTGTAACTCAATTCCGCGCATCAGAGCACTGTTCAACACTAGTAGAAGACATGTTGATACTAGGAAGAAGGACAGTTGTAGATCCGGCTGAAGAGTCTGAACTGTCTGGGGCTAAGTGACGTCCTGGGTGATACCAGCGAACTGTTTGGAGGACCTGGAGCGACAATGGGAAGTGTGTCGATGGTCTGTTTTAGTATTAAGTAGGACTTGTAGAACTAAAGACATTACTCCCTGTGACTTGATAGCTGAAGTCCATGCCTAAGTATTTGTTTATAGTTGTAAATAATTCATCGTCTATTATTACCCCCTTCCTTTCGTTGAGTGCTTGCTTTACATTTACAACGCGAGCTCAAAGAACTTCAACGAGAGGAGTATGTAAAAACACAAGTTTAATAATAGAACAACAGTAGTTCGATAACAAATAGTCAACTAGAGTACTCAATAATAACAACACTTCTTTCTTGCTTACATCCTAGGTCTAATAATCGACCATCTCGGCTTCCTCTATCTTTTAGCGTGTCTCTTGTCTCGCACATAATTACAGTGCGCAATGTAGAGTCATAACACTGCTCCCTTCTTAAAACTGTTCGTCCCGAACATGACCAGATCTACGATAGGGCAGCGGGGTTGTCAGTGCAGATGAAGTTCTGGGAAGAAAGTTATGGTCCAACTTGAGGCCAGGCCATAAAACAATCAATGTCCAGGTTCCGCTGAAATTGATTCACCATAGTTCCTTTATCTTATCTTCTTATCTTATATATTACAGACGTTACTTCAAAAAAAGATGATTATGTCCTACGCGTCATGCATTTTACCCAATGAAATTAATTCTGCCAAGTCTCTGGTTTTCCTGACTGGCTCAGGAAACCCATTCCATGCTCTAATAGCACTAGGGAAGAAGGAGCATCTACACCAGGGTTCTCAACCTGTGGATCGCGACCTTTGGGGATCGAATGACACTTTGCCGGGGGCGTCTAAGATAATCGAAAATGGATTTTTTGGGTGTATTCTAATGTGCAAAACTTACTATTGTAAACAAATTTTCCATTGGAAGTTACTTTTTAAAATTGTTATTCACGCAAAGAAAATTAAATCAAAATGATTTCAAAAAATTTAATCGTCGCATCATATATATATTTAACAGTTTAAATTAATGTAAATTAATCCACAGCGCAACGTTGTGGAATTATAGCTATTATTTCTATCAAAGTCGTGACGAAATTGAAACGCGATTCTGTTTATAGTTAGTAATAGGTTGTCGTTTAATAGTCCACGTGATCAAAGTTCAATATTTCCTTCATGGAACAACCCATGACAATGGATCAACCACAAAAGAACAGATAATATTTTGTTGAGTTATTTAATGTTTGGTTTTGCTTCAATAGTCTAAGAAGGAATTGAAAATTTACAGTGCATCAATTGTAAAGAAATTTTATAAGACGAATCCATGTAACTGCAACGTTATTTCGATACTTAACATCCGAGCTTTGCCGACATGGATTCTAAGTAATTTAGAGGTACCATAAATGATGACGATTTTAAAAAACGAGTCATTTGATATTTGCTTGAAACGACAGCAACATGAGATATATATCAGAAAATTTTGTATTCCTTTTTTTAAAATCCAATCTCACATACCCGCTTGCTGCTTGCAATTGCCAGAAGTCCATTCACTGTCAGAGATGAAGATTTTCCAGAGAAAGAAAGAGTTTATTGAATTCATTAATAGAGATGTAGCGACAAAAGATTTCTCTTTAATGTTTGCAGTTATAGCACGATTTGTCTGTGTAGCACTTTCTTCTTTAATTTTTAGTATTTTATTTTTCCGAAACATGGTTTTCCAGTCTGTTAATTATCAAGTATAGCTAAATACAGAAAAAGACTATGCAGAAGATGACATTCTTTATGATCTTGCAAAGACTGTGCCGAAAATTCCTCATCTGGTAAAACGGAAACATTGTCAGACTGTTGTAATAATTGTAGCAATGTAGTTTACTATATTACCTTTATCACTATCAATGTTCAGTCGTTTTTCAAATTGTATGGAACATGAATATGATGGATACTAAATAGAAAAAGAATAAATAAATGCACGTCATTAAGATTAAATTTCATTTTTTTTTGGGGGGGGGGGGGGAATTTAATTTTATGGAGAAATATCTATTTCAAGAATATACGGCAATTACATCTTGTTTTGTGAATAAACATAGAACTTTGGCTATTCATACATCTATCAAATATTCATATGCGGATTGCGTTTATATACAATTAGCAAAAGCAAATTTACTAAAGCTTATGTACGAAAATAATTTTATTGTTTTGGGGGGTGGGGTCGATGCTTATTTGAGAATAGTATAAGTGGTCGCCGAGCTAAAAAGGTTGAGAACCGCTGATCTACACAGTCTACACCAGGCATGCCAAGCTCATTAGAGTAAGGTGTAGGGGCACAATTAAAAGCTTACTATCATTTCGAAAACATAACCTCCCTTGTTTTAGGTCAATTAGAAAAAACAAAACATTACTATGATAACGCATTATTTTCCTTGTCCTGATGCTTGAGATCTTTTCTGGGATACACTTTTATTCATGTCAGTTTGGTCATGACGTTTTCCACTCTTGACAAATTTTGATCAGATATTCTTAAACGGTGAGGTGTTTTTGCAGTATGGAAAAGAACTACTCACAGAGATAATAGTGCTTGAAAACTTTGCAAGAAATCTATCTGCAAATGTCCACAATTTAAGGTACCGTTCAGGGAAATAACGTTTGACTCAGCCACTTCTATACACTTCGTTTTCAACACAGAATCTGACAGCAATAATAATAGTTGCACATAATCAGCAGCATGTTCAGGAGCAAATGAAAATGGAGATACAAACAAATAATTTTTTGTTCTCGTATGAAACGAAGTCAAGAAAACGGTGATTGAAAGCCTCCTATAATAACTATTCCAGGTGTAGGACCTTATGTTGCAGCCGTATTGAATCTTTTTAGTTTCTGACCCGTTGAGAAGTGAACAAGGTTTTCTCTTGCTGTAACTTTACTCCCCTTCCTTTCGTTGAGTCGTCACTTGGCTTGAAAACACTTGACGTCATCACACGCAGTGGTGACCATTGTCTATTTGAAGTTTTAAATTCGAGTGACCAGTGAGATCAACGGCAAATGCCGAATCCTGAACCCATTCGTCAGTTTAGAAATGTTCAACAGGTTCACCTTTCATGTTCTCGATGACGACAGATGACCTTGAAACACTCTGACCGAAAGTGGGAGAGTAAAGGAGATTTTTAATCCTTCTGTTTTAGTCTTAATGGAAAGGAGACGACCACTTCGTTCAGATCTGATGTAACAGTGGTTTAATAGATGCAGATTGTCTTTGAGAATCGTATAAAGAGACCAACGTAAAAAAAATGTAACTGTAACCGAAGATTATTACAAAGCTCAATGAATTCACTATGTCTGTCTGTCTGGGTGGATTCTTTTCCCCTTTTTTTTTTCTTCCATTTCACATTCTCGGATCAAATAGACATTTTGTACAATTATTCATAGTCGCAGACAATATATGAATACAAAAAATCAATTAATTAGTTTATCAATTAGTGGTTTGTTTTAATTTTGTTTTATATAGAAAAAGGGAATATAAACCTTGCAGAACTTATGATGGAACATCTCTACAGCAGTACAACCTATGACAAGTGATGTTGGGGACCTCAAAGATGTCTGCCAAGCTACTTGTCAACGACCATTTATTATTATGATAGAATCGTATAGCTTCTATTCAAAACTTTAAAACACAAATACCAAGAATAAGCATCTGGTAAATGTTCAGGTAGATCAAGGCCATACCTCTGCATTCTGCGCTAACAAATTCACTTTCTATTTCTCGTTCACCGCTGCACAAGATAAACCTAATCCCCCCTCCCATTACCCTTTCCATATACTTTGAAACCCTTCCAATTAATGCCTCGCACTCGCTCACGACCAACCCAACTTCCACCGGAACTACCCGGCCACGTGATGGAACAGAGCACGCGCCATGAGCTGCGTGCTGGTCTGCTACATACTAGAAATGCCAGACGCCTAGGTGAGTACTATTTCACCTGAGATTTGAGCATCTGGTGCAGGATGACTAGTCTGGTTTGATCTGGCTTACACACTTCTTACTGCAGGCACTAAGGTAGGTTCACTTAGGATTGTTGCTGTGCATGAATTTTTAAAGTTAATATTAAATATTTGTTTATCTATCTATCTATCTATCTATCTATCTATCTATCTATCTATCTATCTATCTATCTATCTATCTATCTATCTATCTATCTATATGTCTGTCTGTCTGTCTGTCTGTCTATCTATCTATCTATCTATTTATCTATCTATTTATCTATCTATCTAGGCATATATATATGACTATATGAATGATGTCCTGCACGATACTTGATACTTCTCAATATTTCAATTTTTATTGCTCTTTAAATAAGCCCCTATTATTTTAAAACTAGAATCCAAGATCCAGTAGCTATGCTAAGTTACTATACTGAAAATACAGATATAGTCTAGTTTTATTCTAAGAACGTATACATTAAATACAATTTCAAATATAATGAACCACATTGAACGATAGGATAGTTGAAAACTTTGATTGAATAACACTTATTCATTTTTTTAGTTAGAAATTACAGATCTAATGGAATACTTCTTATTATCTTTGATACGGTAAAATATGTAATCTAAATAAACAAGAGGTCCTAGGGTCTGACTGAGGAGGGGGAGGGTGATTCTTAAGCCCTTAGAATAATTTTCGTTTATGAATAACGATCGAATTCTATTTCATGTCATTCTTTCATTAAACATATCTAGCGACAGACCATATTAGTCTCTTATTTACTAGGTCGTATCATTTAAGGGTTTCATCTATGTTATCCTTTGAACAAATACGGCCTAGTTGGCTAGCGTAGTGGTAGTACTATTGATAGTAAGAGTTTGATGGTTGACTCCTGATAGAGGTGCTCCAGAAATGGATACGGTCACACATTCGTGCAAATAGACTAATGTGATGAAGTCTACTACTTGCAGCCTTTTGGTGTAGCGCTAATTATTTTTTTTTTTACCTACATTTCTCTCTCTCTCTCCCACGGGGTACACACGTTCTAAGTTAGATCACAGCTAAATGTGTGTGTTCTGTTACAAAGAGAGCGTGATTCAGTTCAGAGTACTACTCAGACTTTACCTGGACTTTACCTGGATCCATAGTAGCTCCACACGCGCCAGCTCGTGCTCGTATCACAGGCATCTTAACGTGAAGTCACGCCTTGCATCACAGTTGTTCAAAAGAGCTAAAAATAAATAAATCATAACACAACAGGATTTTGCGATTTTCAAAAAATATTGCATTATATATGAGAACATATGAGATGTAAAGTTGGGTTCTAACGGTATACAACCTCTAGAAACGAAGACATCTTACAACTTGTATAGCTACCGGAAGTAAAATCTTTAGAACTTCACACAACAATAAAAGGGGGACATATTTGTTACTTTCTCCTTCTCTTGCGACATCAAATTCACGAAAGCTTTCGCACAGTGCAACACCTTTTAACCACACCAAACGTATGCCTACATCGAAGTGTGCAACATATAGGTGAAGTTGGTAAAGTGAGTCTATATACTTATATGAGTGAGTCATTCTTAAGGATATAGCAAAAACAACAGATTGGTTGGGGGATTGAAACAAACTTTAATTTTTCATTTCTTAATACATTATTTCAACGGTGTGCACTAACAAAGATTAGTTATGTCCTAATAGACAGACTCTAGTTTGTCTAGATAAGTGCTATCAAACTGGTTTATTTCGCATTGAGCGGACAACTAAAATTGGGCCCATTTTATCGTCATAGTCTTCATTAAGTCCCAACTCCTATCAGTCAACAAGGTACGTTTAGTCTCTAAGGGACAACCAGAAACACATTTATATTTAGCAGTCGCCAAGTACAGATATTTTGTGAGTAGTAAGCCTCTAGAGTGTAGGTTAAAGCGTTTTATCCAAATTAGACTTCTCAAAATACTACTAATGACCTTTACGTTTTGGATACGTAAATGCCAGATTGGCTTGCTGGGTTGTTAGAGTAGGTTATAGTAAGCCACTATTTCGTCGTTACATACAAGGACATTAGCCTGCAAGTCCAGCCTTATTTAATTTTTCTAAGAGTTAGAGTACTCTTATTTGATAGTTCTACTAAATAACAGAAGATAGAAAAAGGAAACTATCGATCGAGGTTCTCTTATTTTACTTGCATTTTTTTTCTTAAAAGACTAGATCCATAAAAAAAAATAGTCTGGAAAAAAAGCTCATTTAAGCCTACACTTTGTAAACTCTAGTTTAACTAAATGAATGCAGCTCTAACATCATCAAAGCTCCGCCCTGCTATCTAGTCACAGAGGAAACCCATATCCATGTAGCATAGACACAATAAAATCTGTCACGCAGATCCTATTATTTACATAGACATATTTGAAATGATATTTGGATCTATTTGCAGGACACTGAGAATTAGCCATTTGTTTGTCATCAGCTTTTCTATTTCTGTATACTTTCATTTCTTTTCATTCACACACGAAATAATTGCATAACACACACACACACACTGCCACTAACATTCTACTTTCAATGTAGGGACTTATAATAATAATGACCTAATTTTAAAGCTAACCTATTCCTTGCGGCAGACAAAGGTTGATACTTTGTATAGAGTGAAAACAAAAAGGAAGAAAAAACCCAACAAGCAGACACCTTGTCCTTTTTTTTTTGTCTAACACAAAGGCATCCATTATTTTTAAACGTCTGCTAGGAGTTGCTAGGCAACATCGGTTCAGAACAGAGAAAGGCGTATTGATCCCGCTACAACGGCGTCAGCCTCCGTAATTCCTTCTTCAACAGTAGACCTTTCAAATCTGTTACAAGCACACCCACACACGAACACAGGCGCGTGCGTGCGCCACATGTGAAAAATCGATAGGGCTCCCGGGTGAGCAGTCTACACGACGACATTTTTCCCCTCTTGTCCTTGTCTGGCCATATGTGTTGGTTCAATAGATTGAGTCCATTGCTCTTTCTGCTTTGTTTTCCAGGCACGTGCTGGGGGGCTGCGTCACTTGGATATCACATGCAGTAAGCTGGCCAGGTAATCTAAGAATGCTAGACATTCAATTGGTGAATATATTTTATTCAGACTATATTTATATCATATCTATATCATTATTTATCTTGTTATCCTGCCTTTGTCCAATACTTTGTAGAGATTAAACCTCGTGTGTAGCACAATCGTCTTCGTGAGTTTATCAGTAAGTTAACACAGTGACATGGTTTATTACATGATAACGATTAATTTACTGTGAACGTATTTAAACACCATTAAAGCAAAAATCTATATTTCGTTCATCTATTGAGACAAAGTAAATTATCGAACGTATGTAATAAAAGTTTGTAGGTCAACAAACATTTAAATCCCAATGAAATTAGGAAATATTTTTATAAAGCTTTCAAATACAGTTTTTATGCGCACGATTTTCCTAAACATTAATTTATTAAACTCTTGAATCAATAATGCCTTACATTTGGAAATTCCCGAGCGCGATAGTCCTTTCAAGAACGTGAAACTTTCTTCAAAACCGCTGTTGGATCTAGATCTGGACCTAATTCTCTAGCCAAATTTAAATTTACTTTTTTAATACTTTCACAAATTATAACGGTCAAACTAAAGTTTTCAAAGTGTGGCCAATGAACTATATGTAGTAATTCTTTTCTCAGCGATCTACATCAACTGTTACATTTCTAGGAAAATCGTTAAAGCCGTTTTTTGGGGGGGATTATCGTCCAGATTCCAACTTTCGCTAACCCGCACCACCATGAAGTTCAGATTTGAATAGCGGTATTTTAAAAATCTGAAACGAAACATTTAAAATAACATAAATTGGCTTCTGATGATCATTTAATCATTCCACAGTTTACAAAAAATTACTAGTCTGTTTTTAAGGATCACGTTTAAGAGGAATTATTATTTTATTTTGTTTTTAACTGAACAAGCTTAAAAAAAACACACATTTCTACATTTTTACATCTACTGAAATCTCTTTTAATTGCAGATGATGAAATAAAGTGACGAACAGGCCATGAGCATGGCTCAACGAATGGGTGTTGATGGTGGCCTACTTAACACTGCAATGATCATACTCAGCTCTACGTAATCATCTAATCATCGCAGCCATGCTCAAAGTGGACAGTGGTGTTGGTTAATCTGGACACCTCTTGAGTATGGGGGCATGCCGAATAAGAAACTAGAATTACACTTGATTTAATTGCGTGCTTGTTCTTAAAAGCAAAGTAACATTATACTTTTTTTTTTTTAAAGTAAAGCTTAAATTGAATGCAATTTGATAGGGAAAGGGATAACGTGTTACACACATTTTTTTAAAAATTGTCTTTGAGTCTATTTGAATTCTTGAAGCTTACGATCAGTATAGTTCATACAAGTAAAATACCATGACAACAGGTTATGTCCTGGCACTATGCATGTCACCTCAAGATGGCGCGCAGACTACTTCCGAGACCACTGAGTCTACTGAGAACATCATTCGGCATCGCGACATCAGCTGCACAGAGAGATGGCACTGGGACACACAAGACGTAGAAGCCGAAGGAACAGCTCTGCTTTGCGATGACACGAAGACGGCCGTGACCTTTCACCCCCACTGGAGCAACGGAACTGCCGGGATCAGAGCTACACGTCCTCTGGCGGGAGAACTCAACTACTGGGAGATTCATGTAGGGGACCGAGTGTTTGGTACCAGCCTGATGTTTGGCCTGACCACCAAGAAAGCCAGACTGATGTCAAAAGAATTCAAAAACTTAATCGGTGAGTGTGTGTGTGTGTGTGTGAAGCTCATTTATTTTAATATTTTCGTTGGTGGCTACTTGTCGCGCTTAGTTCACCACTTCATACATTTTTTTTAGTGTTCAAATTGTCTCAGTGTGGATATAAGCCTGTGCCAGTGCCGTATTTAGACTTGATAAGATATGGGACGCTTTTGGGGCCCTTTATAAGTACTTGCCAGTCATAAGCATTTCTTGGGTGCCCTAAGCTATAGCTTATGTTGTCTAAAGTTAAATTCGGCCCGTTACAGCAAAAATATAGATTGTCTAAATTTATCTAGCATTCAATGTTTTAGTTAGAAAAAAAAGGGAAGTAAAAATCCATCTAACAAAACACAAAATATGGTGTCAGAAATATAAAGTAAGAACATTGAATTGTGGCATCAAAACGTTCTTCCATTATGCGCTGTATTTGATAAGTCACGGTGTTTCCTCTTTTCATTTTCAATAATGGTCACATTTGTATCGTTCAGGGGTGTCCAACAGCTCTGTTGTATAGGCCCTAAAGATCTGTTGTATAGGACCTAAAGATGTGCTGTATAGGCCTTAAAGATCTGTTGTATAGGTCCTAAAGATGTGCTGTATAGGCCCTAGAGATCTGTTGTATAGGCCCTAGAGATCTTTTGTATAGGCCCTAATGATCTGTTGTATAGACCCTAAAGATATGTTGTATAGGCCCTAAAGATATGTTGTATAGGCCCTAAAGATCTGCTATGTGGGCCTTAAAGATCTGCTGTATAGGCCCTAAAGATCTGCTATATAGGCCCCTAAAGATCTGTTGTATAGGTCCTAAAGATCTGTTGTATAGGTCCCTAAAGATTGGTTGTATAGGCCCTAATTCTTGAAAAACAAAATTAACCTCTAACTTATTCACTATTGTGTTTTACTACCGCATCCCACGTCCATGAAGTTGACTCGTTTATTTCCAAGACCTGGATCCATTGCGATACTTATTGGATAGCTCGCTGAGATCTTTTCAAATGTTTGTATTTTTTAATAGCCTTTATTATAAGTATATTTGAAATATCCTAGCCTACTGGTAAACACACGATCTATTCAGACGGGCAGTTTACGACAACGGTATATCTCAACTACAGGGGGCGTAATGGCATGTGGTTTAGCAGTTTAGCCCTTCGTGAGATTTAATCGGTCATGGTTTAATTCAATTGTAAAACAAATTAAAAAAACAACATAAGCTTTCTAAAACACATAATTTCGTTAATTAACATTATTGTTAACTTCCCCAGTTTCCTAAGTGAGCGTGTATGTATCTGGTGTATGTGTGTAAATGTGGTACTCTTGTCTAAAACTACGTCATGTGTTGACTACTTCTTGCCTTTGTTTACGCCGCATGCGCTTTGTGGCTTTGTGCCCCCATATCTCTCCTCTTCAAAAAAAAAAAAAAAACCGCTGCGCGTGCCTTCTCGTCACACAAAAGCCCAGACTAATCGATCCTCTTTCGTCTGCTAGTCTGAATGGTCGTCTGATTTGGACAGCTCAATGGTTTCAGAGGGCAGTAACCCGATTCTGACTCCGACACACATTCACTAGTCCAACCCATTGATTAGCCATTAGGCAATGTGTGTCTGTGTGTGTTCAAAACATTTTCTTTATACTCACGAATTTCTCCCTTTGTTATGAAACTCAATGTCATCTGTTATATCAAAGTATATGTCCGAACCATGTGCTTCCATGATACCCAAAGTCATCTATTATATGACTGACTATGTGCTCCCATATGTTGTCTGGAAATTTAGGCACCGATAATATGGGCATTTTTTTTTCTAAAAGGCGGATAATTAGGCACCGGAAGATTATGAACTCTTTAATAGCAACCTAGTAAAAAAAAAAGTTAAGTTCCCCCTTTCAGACCTTGTGGTCTTTTGGGCAGATGATGTAAAGGTCATCTGTTTCTGCGGCCTACGGTTAACGAGGGTATCATGTGACCAGCACAACGACCAACCGCATTTACTTTTACCCAACTAATGTCAGAGCTGGGTGGACGATCTCGAAATTAAAATCCCATTCTTCACTAGGATTTAAACCAGGGACCGCTCAGCCACCGCGACTCCTTATTCGTTACTAACTCTAACGCAGGGTTATTTAAAACGATGAACAAAATTGTTTCATAAGGCCTGTCTTCGTTCTTGTTTTATTGTAGCCTACTTATTAATATATAGTTTTTAAATCTCTTAAATCGTTTCATCGTGGAGACATAAAATCAGAGTCTGTTATCTAGCGTCTAATTTTATTTGGTTTAAAGACAATTTAAGCCAATACATTGATAGTGCCGATATGCCTTAAATCAAAATCTGATTTCCTTTTGCACACACCCGGGAACCAAAAACATTCCACTTGCTTGATTACAGCAAGTGGCCTCTGTCAGGCTTTCGAAACTAAATGAAGCCTAGAAACTGAAAAGAGTTAGGGCTGAGAGAGTGTAGACAAATATATAGAGATTCAGATGTCTGCTTTCAAGGCCATTAGGCCTACTGATGTCAGGTGTGTCAGAAGGAAAAAATATATATTTTTTTTTAAATGAACACAATAATAAAAAAAAATGGATGAAATCTGAAGCCTAGTATTAAGCAAGGCAATCTTTAGCTTTTTACTTTTACAAGAAGAATATTAAAAATCCTTTTTTAAAAAGACAATAGGGCCTACTTCCTTTCTGCAACTTATTGATCCATTGTTTTTCTCTTTAAAATTAATGAATTTTAGATTTCCAAACATTTTTTTTACGCCGCCCCCCTTCCCCCTTCTCCCCGAGAAAGAATCCTGGGTTAAGTGAATGTATAGATCTAGTACATCTTTTAATATTCCAACGATAAGCACTTAGATCTACACTTAGAAGACAATGCACAAAATTTTCCTGAACATTAATTTATTAAACTCTTGAATAAATAACGCCTTACATTCGGAAATTCCCGAACGCGATAGTCTTTTCAAGAACGTTCTATAGGCCTACCTAGATTTAGTCTTTAGCCAAATTTACATTTTTTAAATTTTTACTTTGAAAAATTATAACGGTGAAACAGAATTTTCCCTCGTGGCCAACGAGCTAGTAATTCATCTCTCAGCGATATACTTCAACTGTTAAATTTCTAGAAAAATTGTCAGAGCTGTTTTTGAGATCAGCTGTCCACCCATCCACCCAGGTTCCTCCTTGAAGGAATCTAAAGAGTGACACGAATAGAGGTATTGTAAAACTAACTGGGTACGGTATTAGGTAAGAGAAAATCAATCTATTCTATCCTCTTGTTTAAACTTTTGTTCTCCCCAGGAGAGGACATCCATGGCTGGGGCTTGTCTCATAAGGGACATATCTATCACAATGGAATATCATCCTATTACTGTAAACCTTTCAAAGAATACACACCAGTGGTCGTTGGGATTCTGGTAGATCGAAAGAGAAGAGAAATCACGTATTTCAAAGATGGTGTTAATCTTGGTAATGCTTTAGGGTTAGGGCTTTAACAAATCTTTTTTTTTAATAAGTGTGAAAACATTTGCATGTCATATTAAGGCGTTTAGTGAAAGAGGATATTTAAACAAATTTCAAGTAGGGCCTACAGGTGGTAAGACCAGACCAATAATTGTTTAAATGAAAAAATAAATAAATTTAAAACCTTTTATTCATATTACTATTTGTTTATTCAATACTTTCGGGGGAAAAAACGTTATTACTTGTAAATTAAAGTTTTTAATGACAAGTCTTATATCAGCTCACTATCTCTGTAACGGCTGTCTGGTAAAAATTTTGAACACCCAATTTCTCCAATTCCCATTCTCGGATCTAACTTAAAAACAGTCATTTCATTACTCCTAACAAAACATGAATCTATGAAAAAAAAAATTAACTAATTAGTTTATTATATAGTGGTAATTGATTATATTTATTGAATATAAAAAGGAAATAAATCTGACTATATTGAGATATTGATGTAGATGTGGAATTCTTCCCATTAGATTAAAAATATATTTTAAAAAAGCAGGACACAAATCTAGACATACTTTTAGTTTTAAAACCTTTTTTTTTTTTTTGTATCCTCTGGTTGAAATGTGTTAATGGCATTCGCCCTTGACTCAATGCAATGTTCAATGTTTGATTCATAGGAGTGGCTTTCAAAAACGTGAATCAAGTTCAAGAAGACATGTATCCCACAATTAGCTCCACCGCTGCCAAAACCTACATGTCGTTGGGCCTGAGGGTAAGAACGTTTGTGGATCTGCAAGACCGGTGCCGACATATCATTGCTCAAAGCCTGGGGGAGTTGGCGCCAGCAAGTCAAGGGATGATCAGTGAAGACATCGCGGACAAAGTGGCAAGTCTACCTCTGCCAGCCAGAGTGAAAGATTTTATAAGGTGTGGAATGCATAGCTGATAATGGGCCAGTTGTTCATATACATAGGTAGTTTAGCGTCAGCTTTGAACAGACAACTTCAGTAGGGGCTACTATTTGTTTTATGTGTTTAGCCTGTTATGTGTGTTTATCTTAATTCATTTTTCCTTGCCTTGGGAATATTTGGAAACACTACAACCTGTAAGTGGAGATTGGACAGGAGATTGTCGTTGTTAACAATGGTAACGGTTAATGTTTCAAGTAATGTCTAGTTTCTAGGTTGTTGTTTTTTTTATTTCCTTGACTTTCCACTCTAGAACATGTAACTTGCCTGACTAAATTGACCTGGGGACACGCGTAGGTCGTAGTAGTCATTTTTGTATTGAAAGTAACGTCGATAAGATGTAAACAATGAGTCCGAGTGTATGTTCTAGCAATGAACCTAAACCTAAACTCTTGATTTATGAGGGGAGTAACAAGTACAACACCAGTAATAAACTACACGACGGCTCCACGTCAAAGAAAGACGACCATTTAGATTACCGGTGTTTCTGGAGGTTGAACTGTGAAGTGGTCTGCATCCTTCCTCCAGCCTTTACACACACACACACACGACCGCGGTAACAGACGCACTTGATGGCTTTACCATTGACACGAGAGTCATTGTGCGCTCAGTCCCTGAATCTACCAGATGTTGCACTACTTAATTACGAAGTAGGCCTACTTTGTGTCAGAAACCGACTCCAGTTTTGTTTTGTTTTTTCAATGGTGGCAGAGGTTGTATAAGGGTTTTAGGAAATTCAATTTGACATTTGTTCGTTGTCAGTTGAAGCAACCATAACAAAACTACCATACACACGTTCAACATACAGTCACAAATACATAATCATACATCCACACTAAGGCCTATAGTCGCACACATATATACATTCACACTTACACAAAACTAAACACGTGCATACTCTTACACGCATACTCTCATACACATATACACAAACACTAGTTGTTTGATTTAAATATCCACATTAAAATCCTTCATTGTATACTGTTTACATTCAAGTAGACCTATAGATTTATGTTATCATAAGGGAAATGATGACTGAAAAAAGTCCATTGTGTGTGTGTGTTGAAACATTTTTTTTTTGCGTTCTTTTAATTCACCGTTGTACATATTTCTTCCGTGTATTTATTGTTACCTTTGTCAACTCAATATCTCAATTGAGGCTTGTATACCACTAATGTAACTTGCGATGAGGTCATCTAGTCAATGTCTCTAACCTGTACATAGTTCACCATTTATCTATTTTAATCTTTGAAAATGATCTTCTTTTATGTATAACATGGACAGGGCTATTCTATAGCTACAACTAAGCTACGCCTTCTAAATAACAGCCTGTTCTACAAGAGCAGTAAAGCGAGCCCCACGCCTACGTTTTTGCTGGTTAGTAGACTTTTTAACATTCGGGTTTTTCTTTACCGGTTTCTATCGAGTCATTTCCCTTACGTTGTATGCACTATATCTATGTACTTTGACTTTCTGGGAATCAGGAATGTGTAAGAAAAGGACGTTCCTTTGCATGAGTCCAAGATTAAATCCCCGACAAGAAAATCTATTTTAATCTTTATCATTACCTGCACATCTGGCCTCACGTTTGAATTATTGACTCAAGTCTTCAGTTCTTCGATCTATAAATGATATAGGATACATCTGAATCGATCTGATTCATGTTACAATATATTTAAAAAAAACATATAGAAAAGCCCTGTCCTTGTTTGCTAAAATACTATGTGGCGCCATGGCCGGATTTGTGCAATAATTTGGTCTTTATTCAATTGTTTGAATAGTAGAGCCCTCTATAAGATACCTTGTATATATTTTTTGTATGGATAAACATTTCTTAGGCTGTTAAGAAAGTATTGCTTAAATCATTCTTTATCAGGGAGAATAACTCCTACGTACTTGTTAAGTATATTTGACAAAATGACGTTTCCGATACAGTCAGACTCTAGCAAATAATTGAATGACACATTGATAGCTACCAATATTTCGAAGGGGCAGAAGTTGAAAGTTGGGTTTTATTTAAAGATCATTTGGGTTTTAATGTGAGTGTGCATAAAGCAGTTCTACCTTCTAGATTAGTTGGGGGGGGGGGGGGACTGGGGAGCTAATTGGATACCTGAATACCTAGAGAGAAAGATACATCTGAGAGACTACGTTAAATGCTTGTCACTTGACCAGCCAGTCTCATAGATGTATGTCACAAAAACATTCAAAATGTCACTTTATTGAGAGGTTCATTGGAATAAATGTCAT
The DNA here is from genome assembly GCA_030265305.1 of Biomphalaria pfeifferi. Taxonomy (NCBI): domain Eukaryota; kingdom Metazoa; phylum Mollusca; class Gastropoda; family Planorbidae; genus Biomphalaria; species Biomphalaria pfeifferi. The sequence goes on along the minus strand of JASAOG010000002.1, from coordinate 807,185 downwards.
TGTTTCTTAAGGTTGTTAACAATGATTTGTGAGCTTAAGTCAGTACTGTTATAGATTTGGAAGATAGAAGCCCAGTCAGTGTATGCAATATGAAGAATAACTGTGAATCAGAGAGATAGATGTTTAATCTCAGACAAGCTCAGAATGAATGTGAATCAGCAGAGAGATAGATGTTTTATCTCAGACAAGCTAAGAATGAATGTGAATCAGCAGAGATATAGATGTTTTATCTCAGACAAGCTCAGAATGAATGTGAATCAGCAAAGAGATAGATGTTTAATCTCAGACAAGCTCAGAATGAATGTGAATCAGCATAGAGGTAGATGTTTTATCTCAGAATCATACCAGCTACAGTGAGTGATTCAGCATCTTTGACTATGATCTTGGACTGAGTCTCCAGGTTCCCTAATGAAACCCCTAATAGGTGTTAAGTTTTGGTAAGCATGGCTTCAAAGAATAACTCCAATTGATGTTTTACAAACAGATTTGCAAAATTAGAATATATGCATTTGCCAAAAAAAAAAAAAAAAAGAACTATAAGTACAGTAAGTTAATGAAAACATCCCAAATACAGCATTACATAAATGTATCAACTTGACACAAAATGGAAATTGTGTTATCTGTTTAAATTTTTTTTTTTCTAAACATCTGTTTGAATGATTTTTGTTTCTGAAACATCTGTTTGAATGATTTTTTTGTGAACCACATGATTGATTGTTCTAAGACAGAATGTATTATCTGATTTATACATGTATTTATTAATATGTATCTATAATTTTATTGTAACTCTATATATACATGTAAACTGACAAACATATCAGACAGTTTGAATGATAGTTGTTTGTTTTTTTAAATTTCAAAATGTTTTGATATTAATTATTTATGTATTTCTTTACCAAGGCCGGAACAGTGCAATAATTAACTGTGGCATAATATCTGTATATAGTTATGGAATATTTCTTTGTCTCTGCAAATGTTATTAGTTCATTTCTCTTACCTTTTTTTCTAAACAGAAACTTTAAAAAAAAAAAGGAAAACGATTGGAAAAAATCAAAACTAAAACAACAACAAAATTTTTTCCAAGATATTTTTGACTTAAGCAAAGAATGGTCTGGAAAAATGAGACCAACAACAGATGTAGAGACAAATAATTGATGTACACATTTAACTTTATGAAGTGGAGGAATTGAAATCTCATATGTACAGTAACTGTGTTGTATTTATTTATTTAATTCATTTATAATACTTTTTACTTTTCTGTGAAGCTGTTTTTTAAGCATCATTTAACTCAATTTTTTAAAAATTTGCTAATGTGTTGTAATTTTCTTTGGGATTGGTGAATTAATATTTATTTATGTTTACCATTGGCTATTTTTTTAATTTAAACCATCGACTTCATTTATACTTAAGCAAACTACTTCCATAAAGATCAAATTCTTTATAAATATTATAAAACTATACTTTTAATTGTGACATCTTAAAAACTTTGGAACTGTAAAAGTCAATATTTTATCTTTGTAGCTTGTTATTTACCATCTAGCTATTTCAGAATCTATTCTTTCCTTTTTAAACCAATTGGAGAACTTGATTCCACAAAAATACAAATTAAAGTTGATTTAGCTACATTTTTTTTTCTTCTGACTTTGTTGTACTTATAAGTCAGTTTTTCTCTTCGTTTAAACAAATATTTTATGCAACATAAATAGTAGAGAAATTAATAATGTATATTTTTTGACTATTGAAAATGAAAAAAAAAGAGTAAAGAATATTTAAAATGCTATTATAATACAAAAACAGTATATTATTTGTAAAAGTTTATTGCACCTGCCTATTTATTCAAGAAATAATTTCTATTTTATCTCTCAACTTATTGACTACAAGGACAGAAAGCTATTAGAAATGTATAAAATATTCAAAGAACATTTGGACAATATTAGACAAAAATATTGTAGCATTGAACATTTGGGAAATTGAAAAATGGCTTCTTAGAAATAAAACAAAAAAAATGTTTTCAACAATTTTTTGAAATTATGACTACAATTTACAAAATCTAGTTCCCTAATGACTTGAATAATTGCAACTAATCTTAGTTCCTAAAAAAGGTAATAAAAAGAACTCTTGATATAGCCTTTATGCTTCTCAATGATTATAAAATGTTCCTAAATTATAATAAGACTTGATTCAGCCTATATGTTCTAAAAGGATCATTAGCAGAGAATAAAAAAACAATGTTTTCTTCAAACTAGAAGACAATGTGGAATAGAATCCAGTACCTTTATTTGACCATGTAGGCTCTATGAGTCCAAGTTCTCTTCAGAACAAGCACAAAATAGAAACATTTTCTTTTCTTTAGACTAACTTTAAGCAAAATGAAAAGCTAAAAAAACTGAGTCCTAAGAAAAGCATAATGTCAATTCTAAAAGTTAACCATTCTTAGCATTACATTTATATTGAAAAGAACAAACAACTGAGCATAATTGTGGAAAACATGAAATTTTGATTATTAAAGATCAGAAATTTATGAAGTAGTTTTAATGAAAAAAAATGGGAAAAATTGAAAGAATAATTACTTCATTATTAAGCAACCAGTAAGAAGAGACCATCCAATCTTACAATTACCAATAATAGCAACCACATTTTGAACCCAACATTTACATAACGAAATTAAAAAGTCATGACACTACATGTTATTTCAAAACAAAAAATCATAAAAAATCATTGGCAATTCTGGGTATCACAGGTTTTGTCCTAAATATCATCCAGGACTTAGGAAAAAACAAATTGTCCTATTTTGGTCTATGAAGACAAAACCATAGTTACTGATTCAAAAACATACTTGCAAGTTTGAACAACAAAAAACAAATGTTAAATATTTGTACACATTGGTCAGGGTGTCATCAGTGCACACATATGCTAACACTAATATCAAGATCTACACATAAAAAATCATCAAAGTATGAACATATTTCAAACTAAATAACTGTCTGAGAGCCAAACTAGAAGTCAATGTTACACCTAGGATGTGAGCCTATTAAGTGTGAGATGATACCACGAAGATTTGAGATATTTCATCATGTTCATAGGTTCTCTTTAAAAAGTTGTCTGTTAGACGCAGGCCTGATATTGTCTGAATAAAAAAACAATAAAAAAGATCAGTTGAAGCCATCAAGATAACTTGAGAAGAATGTAAAAAACAGATTTTTTTGTAACATGCTGACAAATACTACCAATGTTAAAAATCATTTGACCTAATACAGCAAAAACATTTCAATGAACACTGTCAAATAAAATGAGAAATTCTAAAGAGTTAATGCTACTGATATCTACTGAGTTAATGGTACAATCTATTGAGTTAATCCTACTGATATCTACTGCGTTAATGCTACTGATATCTACTGAGTTAATGCTAATATCTACTGAGTTAATGGTGCAATCTATTGAGTTAATCCTACTGATATTACTGAGTTAATGCTACTGATATAGAGAAAAAAATAAAGTTCCCCTTTCAGGCCTTGTGGTCTATAGGGCAGATGATGTAAAGGTCATCTGTTTATGTGGCCATGGTTAATGAGGGTATCATGAGGCCAGCACAACGACCAACTGCCTTTACTTTTCCTCAACTAATGTCAAGTACCCATTAGAGCGCCTAAAAATCCCATTTTAACCAGGATTCAAACCTGGGCTCCCAATTTGCAAGCCAAGTGCTTTACCACTCAGTGACTGTGTCTCCATTGTTACTGATATCTACTGAGTTAAAACTACTGATACCTGAAGTCCTGGAATGACAGCAATGAGGGACAATGTGATGTCCAGACTCTCATTCTGTGGAAGCTTGCCCAGCTGTCGGCCTGACACACCACACCATAACAGTCCACTAGACTGAGTTATGTTCTGGAGGACTAGAGTTAGGTCCATTGTTCTCTCACTTGAAGTCAAATTACACAAAACAATAGATATGGGAACAAAAATATCAACAACGTAGTCTTATTATTCAACTTATTAAATTCATAATGGTTTCTTTATAAGAATTAAATGTAAAGAAGTCCAAATTTATCAACAAAACAAAGGAGGTAATTATTTATCATGAAAGAATTCTTAGAACTTTTTAGCAATATCTGAAACAAAGCATTTTTTAAAATTTTGACAGAAAAAAAATTCAGAAAATTGTTGGTGGTGATTTTTTAGATAACTCATTTGATTTTAAAAAAAAAATGTATTTGAACAATTTATCCCTATGCTTGCTAGTGAATCTATTGTGGATTATTATAATAATAATAGTGACCCTACTGAAAATTAAAATAATTTTATCCTATTAGTACAAGCATTGAGGTTTTTAGGATAGGACAGATGTAGCCCACAGTACTTACCAACAATTGGTAATTCTACAGACTATGTCAAAAGTTGATTCTAAAGCAATGGTATCTGGTACACTCTCAACGGTCAGTCTAATGTCACCATAACCTGGTGCCTGGAGAAATATAAGTGACAAACTTTGTATGGACAAGGTAAAATTCTAACCTACAAAACTAATTTACATTCTAAACTAAACTAAAAATAGGAATAAAAGAATGAAACCAGTCCCAGACTTTTGATGCCACTCCTTGACTTATTAAAGTCATTTGTCCTAGGAATGAGGCACTACTAACAATGGGCAACAAATAAGTAGTTTAGTGTATTGTCTTTTCTGATTTAGCAGTTTTTAACTTAGCAGTTTCTGACTTAGCAGTTTCTAACACGCATTTCTAATTGCTTTGTGACCAAAAGCAGTTCAAGACAAAGTAGAAAAAAATAATTAAGATTCTTAGTATTTTGAGATACTCAAGCTACAAAGGTAGAGCAATACTTATTATTCAGCATTTTCAATTTCAATTGGTTTTTCAATGGCTAAGCTTCAGCTCTCAGAGAACAAATAGGTATTAGTCCAAAGGGTTTCTCCTCACCACTCTCTGTAGCTGGCTAGTTTGAAGACGTCCTCTTTCTCCCATGGTTGTCTTCCAAACAATGTCAAGTTTACCAATGTTGGTCACTCCTTTCAGTAATCTTGTGTCAGCATAAAGTTCTTGCCGGGGCGTTAGGCAGTACAAGTACTGTCTGGTGTCATTGGGGCTCAGACAGTCCATTGTTCCAAACACAGGATGACTGGTGAACAGATAAAAAAATTACATTTGAAAATAAATGTTTATCTCATTGTTTAGAAATGGAGATAACTCAACCAACTCAGGACATGTTAAAACAGTAATACTTTGATTTTTTGATCTGTATATTCTTGTTAATACAATTATAACTGTCACTATTTTTAATTTCTCTTTGTGATTAAATGTAATGCAAATTTGTTTTTTAACCCCCAGGAGCATAAAAACCAAAAACCCACCATTCACAATGAAAATATATTTTATTTCCATGCTAAAATAGTAAATTTTGTTTTTTTCAAGCATAAGTTATAATAACCAATCTTTAAGAAAACTACTTATATATGCATTCATCTATATACTCTTTTTGAAAGATCAAAATGAGAGACATTAATGAAGCAAACTGACTCAAACTTTCCATCTTTGGAGTTGAGCTCCAGTGCTGTGTACTGCTGTGATGGGTCCAGACTAACATGCTCCATGTAGATGGGTCCTGGCGTGATGTTCTGGATCTGGGCTTCCAGGTAGACTTCATCTGACTGAAAGAGCCATTATACAACTTCAGAGTCATGACTCAGCAGTCAGAGCTCAATGATCAATGCAGATACAAGTATTATTTAATTAAAAATATTCAAATTTTGTTATCTTAATTCTGTGTTAGTATTGTAGCATGTTAGGATAGAAATAATCTATTAAAGTGAATGGAAAGTGAAAAGAAGTTAGAGAAACTAATGAATGAATTTACCTTCATAAATGTAAGAAATTGTTATTTTTTTTATAGTTAACATAATTAAACATTATTAAGGGTACACATTTAAAAGTCTGATATATATATATTTTTTTTAGAAAAACAGGAAAGTGTATATTTCATACAATTTGACATTTGGCAAATAAAAGTTGCTCCAAATGAATCTACACTAATCTATTGTCATGTTGGGAAGTGCCTTCTGAAACACTTTGCTGAGGGAAGGGACAGGAGTGGACAGCCATGCTTTATTTTGTTACCAATCAAACAGGAAGTGAAAAGGTGAAGAAGGTGTGCAAATACATAATCAAACCAGACTTAATAGAAACTAGTTCAGTTAAGTCTCTTGGGACCAAAATCAGAATAATTTCTAGTGCAGTAGCATACAAAAATCTAGGAGTTACAAATAGACTTCAAAAAGTGTAATGTGTGCTAAGATAATATTTTATCATCAATTATTGAATGCATTCTTTAGTATTACTTTGTTGAGTTTAATTTTTGTAGACTAGTTACAAATTACATTTTTTCATTAGAATATAAGCAAAGAAACAATGCATGTAGCCTGGCAGACAATTACATTTTGTCTTTCACCATTCAAGCAGAGATAATACAGACACTGACCAAAAAAAAAATGGCAATGAAATTTGAGCCTTCACTGTTGTTTAAAAGTTAATTTTACAATGTTTTTATTTTCTCTAGAAACCAAAAATGTAACATTCTTTGAGAGCATTAAAATGTATTTAAGTTATAAAAAGTGAAGTGGGAAATTCAGATAAAAAAAAATAGAGGAAAAAAATATTTGTGGCTTTGTCTGGCATCAAAAGAATCATGCAATCTCTTTGATAAAGACATACATGCACAATTTATCTATAAACACGACCATGCATGATAAACGTTTTTGTTTAAACCAAACCATTTCCAAACACATGCACTGAGAGACATTGAAAATAGCAACAAAATTTGAGATTGAAATCAAACACTATTGGAAATGAAGATAAAATAAATGTGAGGGACAAAAAGCGCAGTTGTTTCCCTTGTGAAATGTTGCATTGAAAATAAACAAATTAGAAAATAAAGAAAATTTTATAAAAACTAAAAATAAAGAAATCTTGTAAGCCTAAAAAAAAAAATAAGCAGGCCTGACTTACGACAAAATCCTGGCAAGGCAAAACAAATTGGGACACAGAGCATATTAAAATTAAATTTAAACTCTGTGTGATTAAATATTAGCCATTTTGGTTTGTTATAGGTCAGTGATTTGTTTAGCCTAAATATATGAACAAATGTACATTTCAGAAAGTACAATTAGACCTCAGCCTTAGCCTAAATATATGAACAAATGTACATTTCAGACAGTACAATGAGACTTTAGCCTTAGCTTAAATATATGAACAATGTACATTTCAGAAAGTACAATTAGACTGGCCTTAGTTTCAAGTTCTTGTGCATTGAGCACATAAAACTTTGAGCTCATTATTTTCTTTATTATTAAGATCAAATGTAACAATGAACCAACTTATGGAATAAGTAAAAACAGCTAGGTAGGATTGCATCTCGAGGCATTGCATGGATTGAAAAAATGCAACTCTATGAAGTGGTGTTTATTATGATCGTTGTGACTTATAATTGTTTACAATTTATGCATATTTATGAGTTAATCTAACCAAACTAGCACAAATGAATCTGTAAGCTTTAACAATTCTTTATTAGCTTACATGTAATGATTTTTTTTTTTAAATTTATATTTTCATTCAATGTTTATTTTCAAATAATTTTCAACATCGTAAGAGTTAATGATATCTTAAAAATAAGTATTTCAGGGCATATAAAGCTTTTGGGATTAATTAAAAATGTGGATTTATGTATTAATGAGAGAAAATTGTGAATAAAGATTTTAATAAAAACTTTATATGTAGGTGGATAGCTTCAGTCAATGTCTAAAATGCATAACAAAACACTGTGGGCGTATCAGTGATCAATGAGAGTATTTCTAATGCAAGTAGATGCTAGTGGGGGAAAAATGCCTTTTAATACAGCTATTAAAGAGAAACCATGAAAAGAGACCATCATAATAAAAGTTTCCCTTTAGATAAAGCTTCTTATAGAGTGTCTCAGAACAAATGTCCTCATATGCTCTAATCTGACTTGAATAGATGTTTATTTTGCACTATGAAATCTTATTGTCAATGTACAGCTCTCTATGTTATGACATGGTATTAAATGATTAGAATAGAATAGAACAAATTAACCAAAGCAATAAGAATTAATTGAAATCTAACTATTGAACTATTGATCAAACAAGAGTTCTTAGAAACTTGAATGTTGAAGGATATAAAATGACAATAAATGAACCAAAAGTTGAACCACAGTAGGAGTGTATGTGTGTTTGTGAATTAACAGGTTATGGGAGCAGAAAACAAAACAAGTGGTGAGCTGATGAGAGGTTTCAATTAAACACAAGTCGAAACATAACCTGCAGTGTAATCAGTGGAACATCTTTCACATTCTAGTGAAAAATAATTGCACCATGTCAACAATTAGAATTGGATACAACATTTGTAAGACTTCATACAGATCAAAATATGCAAAATACATTAAACATTTTGTTAAGATCATTTTTTAAAGAAAGCTAAAATTGAGCAACATCAATTTGAAATGTCTAGACATGGAGGATCATTAATAAGAAGTCGACCTAATGTCAGTCCTCAAACACACGTAACAATTGCCTTCAAGGTCTGAACAGCTCATTCAGTTCAACTTGAGGTCAAATGTCATCACATTAAGTCAAATATTTATTAATACATTTCATTTAGCTAATGTTTCACAATGTGCTGTAAAAAACAAAGAAAACAAAATAGTTATTTCTTGAGCTCAACTATTAGGCAAGTTTTAGTAAATGAGAAAGCACTAGTATGGACCTTTAGCTGCTTCTAGTTTCCAAAAGCTGGAGTTATCAAATGTTTCATTGAAACAGTAAATTAAACTGAACCAAAAAAAAACATGGCAGCAGTGTAATAGTGCAATATAAATGTTAAAGAGACTGACATAATTTTTGTTTCAACTAAATCATGCATATCACCTATGTACAAGTGTTACCAAAAATGTGTTGCTTGTAATATATATAGACCTATAACAACTTCGCTAAGCACTATGTCAAGAAGACTGCATATTATGAGAGCTCTAAATGAAACTGAAAAGTTTAAACAGATAAAACAGATAAACCATAAAATAAACACCAGAATTAGTGTGCTATAAAGGATGAGCCAATGGATTTTTCTGCATTGATTTCTATGCCAGAAGCTACTACAAGAGACAAATAAAATTAAAACAGAAACTGAACATCAATAAATACAAATGAGCTAACAATGGAACTTGCTCTAAAAGACTACTAAAAAAAAAAATCTAACTTGACTGATACCGGCATATAATAATATAATAATAATATGACAATTTTGCACAAAAACCAAATCATGTTCACAAAATGTCAAATGTTTTGAGATTGAAAAAATCACCAAACAAGACACTACACAAACTGTACATTCTTAGTTTACAAGTTGTTGCCCTTCGATGACAACCTCCTGACAGTTCAAGACTGTGCAACATGCAACTTATCTTTCAGTCAGGCCATTCATATGTACAGACTTTGGTCAGCAGACTAAGTACAAATCATTCAAAATACAATCTGTAAATCTAAGCAATAGGGGGAGAAAATATAGGATTGAATTTATGAACATCACTACCTCAGCATTGTAGAACTTGGTCTTGACATCCAGTGGTTTGAGAACCTGTCAAAAGAGAATGTGACCACAGACATGAGCTAAATGTGATTATAACATGATTCCACAATATTGTACAGACAAATAGATTCTAGAGTTTTTTAGCTGAACAAATGAGCTCCAACACTGACTAATGCAAAATCTTCCTCTGCACTTCATTTCTAAAACTACACACTTAGCTTGTTTTTTCTCTCCAATCAATAGAATATCTACATTTTTATCTGGCTTATAATTTGCAGATTAATGAAACTGAAATCCAATTTTAGCTTTAAGCAAGTCAGACAATTAGTATAGACCAGGGGTGGGCAACCTTTTTGTTTCGAGGGCCGCATTAAAATACTAATTGGGAATGGCGGGCCACATATATATATATAAAGATACTCTAACTAACTGTGTAGAATGTCTTTTAATTCATATTTACACTGTATTATAGTCACGTTTCTTTCTCTTTTTTTTTCCACACTTCACGTTGAACAATTACAACAAGAGTTAGCAATGTTTGAAAACAATTTTAAGATTTTTTAAAAAATTGCTGTTGTCTTTTTATATCACAATATCCCCACAAATATACAGTTGTACTTAATGTGCAGTATTTTACTTTTTACACTCGTGCATAATGTTCCGGAAATGTGGAACTATCTTACTAGTTGCTACCCGTGTGACTGCTGTCAAATTACAGTCAGTCAACATTGACCAGTGATTATACTTGTTTTGTTTCCACAAAAAAAATGATTAAAAAATGCTCTATCACTGAATGAGACCATATATGTTCTGCCCTTCTGGAGCATCAGCAGAGAATGCTGGCCATGTCCTTAAATGGTGCATCCTAAATCAAGAGACCCAAACAAGACTCTGGCCCCTAAACCCCCCAAAGACTATTCGGAGGCCTGATCTGAAAACCACTGCGCGGTTCATCTCAGATAAAAGATCCTGATCTGAACCCTCCAACATGTAAAAGAAGAAGAACAGATGTATGTGTACAGCAGGAATGTTTTTAAGTGTAGAAATGCAGCTTCTGGCAGCCATGCGACTTCAGTGGAAGTACTGGAACTTCTGTTTGCTTGGAGTTATGTTCTAAGGAGCTGAATCAACTTCTACGCTAAATGGTGAGCTCATGGTATTGAAAACTGGTTCTTGACGTCTTAAAATTTGCTTTTATAAATTGCACGATTAACAAATCTTAATAAATGTTTAACTTTTAATCGTTTCTCTAGAAATAGTTTCACCTTTCAGCAAAGGAAAATGACAAAAACTATTTTCTTTTGCTTACTTGTAGAAATGGGAAGGCCTTGTTTGAAAAGATTTAACATGCATTTACATTTCATATGCAAACAACCAATTGCAATGGATGGTATAAAAAAACATGATATCTGTCTTCCACTCTTCATTAGAAATATTGGTAACTAAGCCACAGTCAATGTGCTTCAATTAACATAACAATTTCTTCCTTGAGATTTTATATTCTTCTCAGTTGCCTTGCCCATGCTAAGATGGCGGATAGATTGAATTATTTTGTTCATAAATCGGAACTACCTGTGGTGGACATTCCAAACTCTAATAACTTTGATTATCATGATGTTATAGCCAAACTATTGAAATTTTATGCAACTTTGTGCAAACTCTCCTGTTTAGAGTCTATGGTTGGGATATCTAAAAAAAAATAAATAATTTTTTAGCCAGTCAAAGATCGAGTTCCATCAGTGGTTACACTTGCCATCTTGTTCCAAGCGTAACCAACACTCAGAGATTGTGTCTTGAATTGAGTGTATTGATGTATAGCCAATAAGTATAATCTTCGTTTACTTAAAACTTTGTATAATGAGACAGTTTCAATAATTTATATAGATATTATTTTTAATATTTGCATTTTTATATGTATATACTGTTGGAACACCTGATTTCTGTAGGCATTGGCGGGCCGCATGTGGCCCGCAGGCCGTAATTTGCCGACCCCTGGTATAGACCAATGTATGAACTATACAACGAAGGTAAAACAACAGATAATAACAGTGTTGCTCTTGTTATAATGTACTGGTTCAATGCTTATGTATACAAGACTTCAGTTCACTACCATGAGCAACACAGAAAAAAGGACTGAGATATATAATTTTTTTTGGCTTTTTTTAAATCTATGTAATTAATGTTTGGTTGAATTCTCAAAGACTGCCTCTAAGTGAAAAACTTAAAGGTCTATAAACAATTAATCTGAGAGCGGTCACAAACACACCAATGCGTCTTAAAATATTAGTTTCAATCAGGACTCAACATCCTAACATTACCTAGGTAAACATAATGTTTTAACTTTTAGGAAATATAGGTTTTGTAGATGATTATACTGAAAGTTCAGATAATACTGAGTGACTAGATGCCATCTTACTAGACTTCTCTAAAGCATGAGATAAATACTTTGGCTGTTCTGGTCTGCTACCTCAGTAGAAACAGAATTTCATTCTTGGTAGTGAGTAAACTGTAATCATAAATCTACATTAAAAAATGTAAACTTTGGCGTCTTTGCAGACTGTTCCAAATTTACATAATGCATGTTCCCTGGATTAAAGTTTAATTATTTTTTGACAACTGCATAATACACAGAAAAAAGTACAAAATAATGAAAATTACAAAAAAATCAAATAAGTTATAGACTAGAAATGGGAATCAATATGGATATTTTTTTCAGCCAGACATATGATAATTCAACAATCTTGTGACAGATTAATAAAATATGAACTTTTCAGCAATAAGACTAATGAAATATATCAAGTGATCAAAAGTCATTTTATAATGTTTAATCATGCGATGTGTGGCTCAAAGGCCAAAACCACTTGATTACTGCTAGACCATCTGGCCACCTGACAAGGAGGCTCGAGTTTGAATCCTGACTTGAGCAAAGTTGTATTTGTTGAGTGCTTACTTAAGGCAGCACAGAAACCTTCTTCCTAACCCACTGAGCATGCTGTAAGCATGAAAGATGTGCTTTATAAAACAATGTAAAAAAAACTAATTTCAACCCAATACAAAAATAAAGCTCAAGAGAGAATGTCCTAAACTCAAAGTGAAAATGTTTTGGTTCTAGAAGATTAGCTAAAACAAAAGAAGCAGGTTTATTTGAAGGCAATGTGATGTTTCCTGCTGATCTATACACTGGTGATTTTATTTAATCTTAATGTATATGCTGCAAAAATATAGTTTCCCTTTCCTTGTTTCAGACAAAGATTGAATTATACAAGGACACTTTGTTATGAACTAGTGGTGACTATATGTTTTAGACAAAGATTGATTTACATGTTGAATCAGTGGTGACAAAATTTTTGCTGCATGGGACCATATAAATTTCCAAATCATATGTCAAGGGCAGCCTCAGGGCGAAAATCAAGCCCCAAGGAACTGATACTCTATGGCATCAGCATGGGCAGAAGTTTCAAGAGTTCATCTTTGGCTTGCAGTCTATTGCTTAGGCATCAGTCTGTTATATAATATACGAGTGGGCTTGAGGCAGCAAGGGAAGATTATGAAATAACCAAAGTCAAAACATTTGACACTGCAATGTCTGGTGTGTTTTTTTTTCTTTTCAGAACTCCTATTTTTTACAAGTTAGGTTGTTGAAATGCTTAGCAGAACTTCTTATTTGATAAAGCTTGCATTGTTGAAATGTTTAGCAGAACTCCTTATTTGATAAAGCTTGCATTGTTGAAATGTTTAGCAGACTTATTATTTGCTGAAAATTCCATTGCTAAAATGTTTCTTTGGAAACATCTACTGTGTACAAATTTACATTTATCTTCACATTTTCACCATTTCTGATCTCTCTCTATATATATGTATGGCCTCCTTCAGTCCCTAAGCGACTATGGATCATCGAATATTTTTAAGCTACAATGATGTTGTTCTAGAAGCATTCAAAGTGTTTCCAAGTTTCTGACCACCACAGCTCAATCTTTTTTTTATTTATCACACTTTTAAACTTTTAGAGAATAAAAAGAAAGATAGAATTAGAAAAATTAGGTTGCAAGGGTTAAAGTTATATAACTCTACCTGAAATTTAAAAAACTTTCTAAACTGCATTCTTTCCCCTGAAGTAAGCATGTAGCTAACAGCACAAACCAAGCTGGAAAAAAAAATAGAACAGGTTTTATTCATTAGTGTCAGTGTCAATGAACAGCAAAACATGCTTAATTACTAAAACAAAATTAATGAATGGAACAATTCGAGCTGTTATTTAAAACAAAACAAAAACTTCACCAATAAATAAACTACAAAAAATTGGTACTTTACATGTGTGTTCCTAATTCCTTGACTTCATGATGTATGACATCATCAATACTGTGATCTGGCTGCAGCTCTGGGATGGGCTGAGAACTGACTGAAGATAGAGACAGTCTCTGGGAGCCAGTCTGAAGATCAGCCTGCGGAGGAGAGGGAAGCAAATGAGCTGGTCTAATACAACACTCAAGTTCATAAAGAAAGAGAACATAAAATATTCCAACAAATGGAAACTTCTATTAAACAAATATTACATTACAATGACAAATTTCTAATTTTACACTGACCCCATACTTTTTATTACAAAGGATATATAATTCCAAAGTTCCAATAGCTAATTTATTAAAAAGTCTAGAAATTATCTACTCTACTTGGGCAGGACTGTGCAATGGCTGAAACAAGCGAGCAACTTATTTGGGCACTTCTTTAAGTATCAGTTCAATGTCCATCTGAATAAATGTCATTAGTGTTAAAACCATATTGCTTCTTTAAGTATTTAGATCAGTCATGACCACTGAATCTAGAATTCTAAATGTTAGTCTTTGAGATGATTACAAAAACATGGATTTCAAAAGATTCATCACTGAAAAGATTTGTCCTCACAAATAGGTGTTGTTAATTATTGTGATAATCGTTAACATTTATTTTCGGAGATTTAGAAAAGTTTCTTCAAGCAACACAGAGTAGAAATCAATTGTCTGCATCACTTAAAGTGTGTCAAGCTGGGATGTCTAGCTTTGTAAGTCTATCAGTTCCAATTGCATCTCTGCCTAGGCACTCGACACATTGGCCGCAGATGGATTTTCGAGACCACAAACATTGTTTAATCTGAACACGATCATCATCACATGGTCCAGACTGAACTCCTTGCCACATATGTTTTATACATGCATACTCCTCATAATTACTAACTTCTCTGATTTAAAAAAAAATGTTGTTTGCATCGAGAATAATTACAAGATTTTGAGTGGTGTCAGATATGTCTGTAATAGAAAACATTTTGAAATCTGGTTTGTCTGTTAGTTTTGAATGAACATTTCTACACATATCTTTCACTTGCATTTTTATTGTTATTAGAAAGGCTCTCGGCTTCAACAATATTCTTCTTTTTGAAATCTTTTCTCCCATCATTGCTAGCAAGCATTTTTCTATGCATTTGTTGTCAGAAAACTGCTTTATGTCTCTACTTAAATGTGAACAGCTCTGTAGCTCTTTGGCCCTACAGCCGACTCATTTTGCTTCTTTTTGGTTAGTATTTTCATCAATCATCTCTACCCAAGAATTCCGCTTTATTTGTTTATGTGTTTGGCTTCTTAAAGCTGTTTAATGCTAGTTCCATATTCTGGGCATCACTGATTTAGATAATGGGAAGGAGGTTGGAGTACAAATCATTACAACAGTACCCCAACAGGCTGACAGGAAAGTAACAATGGCTATGATAAAAGGCTAACAAGCAAAATATAAGAAATCCTTAAAAAAAACCACACAAAATAACAAAGCTTATCTAAAGGGGAAGAACTCCTTCCTTAAAACTATATCTACCAATAATGTACAGGTTATTTCCTTTATTCAATATCAAACAAAATAATTAACAATAATTCATTGACTAATTGTGTATTTTTGTTTATTGATTCATGTTTTGTTAGGGACAACAAATAATTGTTTCAAGTATCAACTTGATTGGAGAATATGTAAGGGTGCAATAGCGTTAAAACTTATGTATGGGGACTAAACCCAACACATTTAGCAATACTTGAAAATTGTCTAATTGATTCATTTCTTGTCTATTTCAATGAATAACTGTCAGAAGTTTCAGCTTGATCCAATCAAAGGGTGAGGAAGAAATACATGTACACACTTTTTATCAGACAGAAGGAGTGAGTTGATAGAAGCTTTGTAAACAAAAAAAAAGAAATAATTAAAATAATGAGCTTATTGTTGAAAGAAAAAACAATGTATGCAGATAAGCTCAACACAAGTGCCAAAGTTCAACAAGGAGAATAAGAAACGGTTGATTGTGTGTGTGGCTGAGAGAATGAGCAAACTGCTTAGAGTCAGCTTTCCTTCCCATACTCTCTGGGATATTCATGCTAGATCAGCAGATGTTCAGCAGTGCAGTGATGGTAAAAAAAATGTTCATTTAGCAAGGCTTTATACACATTGCCATTTAAAACAGGTTAAAAAAAAAAGAGCATAAAAAGAAATTGAACAAATATTTTATTAGAAATTCAATCCAGGCAATTGAACAAAGAATTACTTCACACAAACACCTAATGTGTGCAAATTATCTGTGCTTAGACTACTTCTGTTACTATTAGCTTTGCGCAGAAGAGTCAGAGTAACGTGGGAAGTGATTATAGTTTTGAACATGTTCAATGCTTGTTCTCTGTTTTAAGAAACTATCCAGTACTAATTTACGAATTATATATTTCCTATTTCCTGCCCCACCCTTATTTTTTAAAAATTGCTTTTTATATATGAAGTAGTGATCGGGGGGGTGGGGGGGGGGGGGTAACTGGGAAAAGGTTTCTGTGCTGCCTTTGGGTGCTCAAAAAACACAACTCTGCTCAAGTTGGGATCAAACTTAAGCCCCCTTGATAGGTATACAAGTGTCTTTTTCTTCTCCCCCACACATCCATTCCAAAATTAAAGTTGAAAAAATAAAATGTTTCATTAAAATGACATTAAATCTCCTTATGTACAATATTTTCACAAAGTGACATTTACAATTAAGGCTGATACATTATAGCTTACTAATCAAACAAAATAACTTGATAGCACTAGTTTCAAGAGGTACAGGGCACTTACCTTGAGTGTGATTTCCTTACAAAGTTGACTGCTGTCATTATGTACACTGATATAACTGGAGAATGTCTCACCCAGGAAGATGTTGCTGAAACCAAGATTTATGATATCAGCACAAGGTTCTACTTTTAAATATATGAAAAAATGAAGCTAGTCAACTCAAGAGTCCGACCTGCTGTGCTCGAATCCTCATTTAGATTGGGAATTTTATATTAGATTTGTAGATGTTTTTAAGGCTCATCTAAAATTAGCACCTGACAACAATTGTAAAAAATAACGGTCATGTGATGCTCATAACATCACATGTTAACTATTGGCACTAAATCTAGTTCATCAATTTCTACTTTGTAGAATCTACAGCAATGAAACTGTTGAAAAGGAGCAGACAAATGTATGGATTAAAACCCAGAAATGAAATAATAAAATCCACAAATTATTTGAAATAATAGTTATTGCTATAGTCACAGTGGTAATGTGCACACAGCACAATGGCCAGTCACAGTTCATGCCAATGCCATAAAGACATTCTAATAAATTATTTACAAGCAGTAACTCCAAAAAGACCTCACCATTTAAGAAGCATTAGAAATAACTCAGCCATTTCCTATGAATAAACTAGAATAGTGGAGAAAGTAGTTTTGTTTTCAACCATCTCCTGGATGCTCAATAGAGAGATATAAAAAGGTGAGAACAGAAGAACCTAGGGAATTGTTACAATATGGACACACATTGAACTCCATGAGTTACTAGATCTAGAATTTATTTAGTGTGGCTTTGACAGAGTGTAAGAGTTAGATACCAATTTGGAGCTGTGTTTAACTCTTAGAATATGAAAATAATAAACAAATAATCCAGATCATTATAAAACAAAACAAGTAGATCACTATTAACATCTAGCCATAAGATAACTATTTGTTTTCTAAATTACTTTGTCATTATAGTTTTATTTGTTCATCTACACTGGTTATGTAAATCTTCTGGGAAGAAAAAAATGATTTGATAACATTGGAATGACACAATCAAATAACGTTTCTTTATAGTCATTGTTTTGTGTATGTTCTAAACATACAAGTTAAAAAGAATAAATAGACACCAAATATAAATCTACAACATAATACCCAAGTAATGTTATGAATTTGATTGAATAAAAAAATTGGAATTTGCAGTTTCAAATATGAAAAAAAAAAGAAATCAAAATTAGCTAATTATTAAGAGAATCATGTTTTTTAAGACAAAAAAAAGCAAAAAAAACCAACAAACCCAACAACAAAGGCAAAAGATATTCTAAGCCAGAAAAACAGCAATTAGATGAAATCAATAATGGCACCAGGCCAGGCACCACTAGACACCACCATGCATTTTGCTTGAACAGACAAAACAGAAAATCTGCTGAATCTTATTAACATGCTGCAATTTAGTTCTCATGTTATTTTTCTTTTAAATTAAACATTGACTAAAAATACAAGCTTCAAATACAAATCCCTTTGTGAGTTGTAAGTCTCAATGTATATACTTCCTCATATAGAGTTGGCATTTTTAAGTCTAAAGAGGTTTTAATAGTTCCTATCCCCATGGCAAACACTTGCCAATATAAAAATTTGATAATAGTTTCCATGACCAAAGAGAGACTAGAACTCAAGTGGATACATTCTTAATAACAAACAAACAAAAAAATAAAAGTCAGAAAAACTCAAGTGGAAATGTTTTTTAAAACAAACAAAAATATCTTGGCCAAAATTTGCTATGAGAGTCAGAAGAACTCAAGACAAGAACTCAAGTGGAAATGTTCTTTCAAACAAGAAATAACTTACCCAAAATTTTGTGGGAGAGTCAGAAGGTTTCCTAGTGGGAAATTCCCCAGACCAGGGGTTTTGGCAATTTCTGCATCATTCAGCCGATTTAGAACATCACCACATAGATCTCTGGACTCTGTCAAGAGAGGCTGATGTGGCATTAAAGTTGGCTTGGTCAGCCTCATCACTGAAACAGAGAAATCAAAGAGAATTGAAAACATATGAAGGGAGATAACCACCACAGCAGATTTATATAAGAGGTAAATCCAGTAACTTGATATTAAAACTAGTTAAAGTAAAATGTTATTCTTGGATGGATTTGAAAGATAAGAGTCCATTGTTTTTTTTTTTCTGAATGTCTGTATCACTTGGACTGACAAGATAAGAGTCTATTGTTTTTTTAAATGACTGTATTTTCTGGATTTACATGATAAATACCAATTATTTTACTAATACCTGTATCCCTTAGACAGACAAAATAATAGACAATTATTTTTGTTATAGCGACTGCGATTAATAAGTTAATTGTTTATTGTTTGCAAACAATTAAGCTTTAACTGTAATCTTGGTTCTAATAGTGAGCATGATCTGCTGCAATGGAAAACATAATAGGACTTTTTTTATACCTTATAAAAATCATTTATCAAAATCAAACTTTTGGAAATAAACAAAAGTAGGTGTTTGGAATGACAATGAAGTGCTTCACACCTTTATTTAAATCATGTAATTATTCAACAGTGTTTTTAAAGTTAAGGTAGAATTGTTGACTAGATTTATATATATGCTTGTTTATATTCACCCACACTATAAAATATATGACAATTTATCAATTCATTTTCCTATAGCAAATTAATACAAAAATGCTCTTTTTAGTATTGTGTGTTTGTGTAAAAGGTGGGGTGGGGGGGGGGGGGAGAGGGGGAAGAAGGATGATACTATCCCACAGAAAACTTGTGTTGAAAAGTGTGTTCAATTATTCAGACAATTTTCTTGTCCACTATCCACTGGGCTCCAAGTGTTAAGAAGATCTGGGGTTGAATTATTCAATTATTCAAACAAGTAAATATACAGGACACACTAGGAGCTGGCTCTTTAAAGACACTATTTCATTTTGGGAAGAAAGGGGAGGTAAGCCTAGGCAGCAAGCAGTGAGAAAAGTAGGTTTACAAACGTAGTAATTGGCTGAGTTAAAAAAGCTGTGAGTAAAAATAATAATGTTGCATTGCAGTAGTTAAAGAGTCATTGTCATTATATATGCCATGATGTGTCCTTATGTCCGATACGTCATTCACACTGCTAGTTTAATCGACAGTTCGTATAATCATCCATAAATGTCATATAGAACCTGCATACGAGTATTACTAATAATGATGACATTATGGTTGTGACTTATTATTCTAGTGAGAATGGAGTTGTGTCATTGACTAAGCTCAATCAAATGAAAACAAAAAAACATACATGAGAATACACAAGAATAGGAAGAGTGGAAGTGAAAATACATCAAAGGGAGATTATGTTATAGTTTGAAAAAAAGTGGGTTAGTTGAGGTTAGGGTGGGAAACTTAATGTATAAAAATTAAAGTGCCAAAATAATTTTTCATATTAAAACTTTGTTTTTGAAAGAGAAGTCACATTTCTTTTCCTATAGACTTTGTCAACTCTATACAAAAAACCAAAGCTCCTGGTTCAAAGATCATTCAATAAATATTGCAGACGAGATAACACATTCAAATTGTAGCATGACGAAAATGTATCTCATTATTTGATTGTCGATACTCATTGAAAACTAATCACAGATGAGAAACTCTCCACAGACTGCCCATAAATACATTTCAAAGATATTCTAGCGTTGTTCCTGTCTTCCACTAGTACAACTGCGTGTCTCTCGGTAAATGCCTACGTCTGAAACATTGAACTAAACATGGAAGAAGCGTAATGATGCGACTAACCGCTGATGATATCACACCGTTCATTGAGTACATGATCAATATCCACCTAGCACTAGGAAGGAGAAAAAAAAAGTCCCTCTACAATCATATCTGGCAATCAGGAAAACGTTAAATATAGATCCTTATACATGCGCAGGTGTTAGAACCCTATCCCCATTAACAATAGCATCTAGTCTCGTATCTCAAAGCTCCAGAAAATTAACACATTATGAGTTGGGATGGCTTAGTCCAGACACTAAATCACTGCCACTAATTCAACTTTGATCGGTGAAGGACAAAGAAGATGATATCTTGTCGTGTCACCATGCACCTACAGGATCTTTGGACGTAAAGGATGTCACAAAACTGTCCATCGCGACATTGTACATAAACGTAATCTTCTGTTTCCACCGGATGGATCCAATCAAGATATCAATGACGTGACACATAACTATTACATTTGATTGTAGTTCAAGACATTGACAAAGTCTATCACGCACACATACACAGAGTGTGACACACACACACATATGGCGACACTGATGAGTTAACAGAGCCTATATTTAAGCTCACGATCTGTTTTAGGTGTTATTATCAAATTGTTAGTTACAAAAAAAAAATTATAAATAAAATAAAAAGCAAAATATTTAAAATGGTTATCTAAGGAGGATAACGTCAAAACTACTCCCAGATATTAAACAAAATTAATTAATTACCTCTAATTGATTAACTAACTGGTTAAGGTTGATTCGTTTATTGTCATCAACTATAGATAAGTATGACAATGTTAACTTGATCCAAGAAAGGGAAGTGGGAGAAAGAAACGGTATAAAACTTAATAATGGAAATACATTTATACAACCACATCTCTTAATAAGTATCATTTCTTTCCCTTAATCGATACTAATCAGAAAAATTAATTACCACAAATTAATTAATTAATTAATTTTTTAAATTGATTCTTGATTTGTTAGGTACAATAAATAATTGTGTAAAGTTTCAACTTGATCGGAGAATAGGTGTGGGGGAAAAAGCGTGCAAACAAATTGTATCAGACAGACCACAGAGGGAGTTGATATTTACAAAATATTTTGAATTTAAAGGAGATTATGTGTGTGTATGTGTGTGTGACAGATATAGCCAACATATCAGGCTTACACAGTGACGAGCTATGGGCCAAAGATTGACCTAGTTATGTAAACTATTCACTCTTAATGCAACCAGATGACATAATTCCTGTCATTAGACAGCAAGAAATCTAAGCAAAACACATAATGCCAAGCTTTGCTCATGGCCTGTACCAAGACTTCCAGTGAGCTCCTCCTTCATCTTTCAAAACAACTTTCTCCAATAGTCTTGCTACTAAATTCATCTTTCAAATCAACTTTCTCCAAGTGTCGTGTTACTAACTTCAGTTTTCAAATCAACTTTCTCCAATTTTCCTGCTACTAAATTCATCTTTCAAATTAACTTTCTCCAAGTGTCGTGTTACTAGCTTCATTTTTCAAATCAACTTTCTCCAAGTGTCGTGTTACTAATTTCATTTTTCAAATCAACTTTCTCCAAGTGTCTTGCTACTAACTTCATCTTTCAAATCAACTGTCTCCAAGTGTCGTGTTACTAGTTTCATCTTTCAAATGAACTTTCTCCAAGTGTCGTGTTACTAGCTTCATTTTTTCAAATACTTTCTTCAAGTTTCGTGTTATTTTTCTTGTTTTTCAGAAACCATGTTTTTTTCTCCAACAGATCTAATGAGGAACTCAAGTGATATTAAGTGATCCAATTATCACGTGATGGAAGCTATCAAAACCCCAAACATTAATCGCTGAAGCATGGACTCAACTGTCAGAGGAATTAGCAAAAGACAGGACACTACATGAAAAGAAGCAGGGTGTGTAGACTCGAACGCAGAGGGTTTGGTCAATTTTGGGAGTAGTGTATTTTCAAGTTTGTTCTGGATTTTTTATATTTACAACAGAAGACATTTCAGTTCAGAACTTGTACACAGCAGAAGATACAGGGAAGTGTGTGTGTTGGGGGGTATAAATGAGAAAAACAATTGGAAGGAGCGTACCAGTTCAAAGAAATATCGATTTTTGTTTTTCTCTCTGACTGGTCCCAATGTTTTAGCTGTGGGATTGCTAGACATATAAGACAGAGAAGCCGGCCTACAGATCTCTCTGACTGGACTCAATGTTTTAGCTGTATGATTTCTAGACATATAAGACAGAGAAGGCGGTCTACAGATCTCTCTGACTGGACCCAATGTTTTAGCTGTATGATTTCTAGACATAGACAGAGAAGGCGGCCTACAGATCTCTCTGACTGGACCCAATGTTTTAGCGCTAGGATTCCTAGAAATAAAAGACAGAGAAGGCGGCCTACAGATAAGAAATCGTCTTTCCAGAATTATTCTAGCACTGACTAAAGCATCTTTAAGTATACAATAACGAATGATTGAAAAAAACAACACCCTTTCATTGAAAGTAGACCTCTGTACAGTGACGTCAATAGACTCGAGATGTCCCACTTAAGTTCAAATGTTCAAGGGAGAAAAATTGCAACAAGATGAATCAATTCCAGGGAAAACAACAGATCGATTCGATTCCGTTTTATCTTCGGAATCGGTAAAGATAAATCTAACACATCTACTTCCATTTGAACAATTCTAAACACGAAGTAGAACTCGGCGAAAAGTGTTTATATAAACAGACAAGTCTTCAAATTAGGCAATGGAATGTCTTGACAAGGTTAGCCAAGCCGAGGCAAGATTTGAAACTTATTTGATAAAACTGGTACATGACATGAAGTGCATGCCTGTTGTCAGAATAATTGCTGCATTTCTTGAAAAGTTAAGATCTTTAGTACCGTAAGTAATACAGCAACTCTTAAGAATGAAAATAGAACGTAGATCTCATCTGGGCGAGCACACACTAAGAGTATATGAGAGAGAAAGAGAGAGAGAGAGAGAGTCATTTACAATCAAGTAATTTACGGAGTACTTATGACGTGTTTTCTTTGTTTACCTACGTTTACAAACACTTGATCGTAGGGTAACGGGCCACGCATGTTGAAGTCATCTTTACTGATTGGGGAGGGGGGTGGGAGTCTTGAACACAATGTGTTAACGCTAGGACAGGACCATGGGCGGAAAAAAAGCGAAAGATAACTCCTAATTAAAATGTACATATTTGCTTTCTGTCACATTTCCATTTTGCATTGTCAACTCGTATTGTATTTCCTGAACATTAATTGATTAAACTCTTGAATCAATAAAGCTTTACATTCAGAAATCCCCCCCCCCCGGGCCCCAAAAAAAACAACAACAACAGTCCTTTCAAAAGCGCGATAGTCCTTTCAAAATCAATGTTGGATCTGGGTCTAGAAGTAGATCTAGTTTCTAGCCAAATTTACATTAATTTATTCTTTACTTTGAAAAATTATAAAGGCCAAACTAGAGTTTTCCCAATATGGCCAACTAGTTAGTATTTCTTTTCACAGCGACATACATCAACTGTTAAATGTATAGCAAAATCGTTAGACCCGTTATTGACATCAGCGTCCATGTTCCATTCGCCATGAAGTTATGACTTGAATAGAGGTATTGTAATAAAGTGAAATGGTAAGCAAAAGAGCTACTACATACATCACTAAAGTAAATAAAGATGTATTGGTCTCCTACAATACTACAGAACTTTGGTAGGCCAACTATTCCATTCATAACTTTGGTAGGCCAACTATTCCATTCGTAACTTTGATGGGCCTAGTATTCCATTCATAACTTTGATAGGCCTACTATTCCATTCATAAATTTTGGTAGGTCTACTATAACATGCATAACTTTGGTAGGACTACTTTTCCATTCATAACTTTGATAGGCCTACTATTTCATTAATAAATTTGGTAGGCCTACTATTACATTCATAAATAACTTTGATAGACCTACTATTCCATGCATAACTTTGGTAGGCCTACTATTCCATTCATAACTTTGGTAGGCCTACTATTCCATTCATAACTTTGGTAGGCCTACTATTCCATTCATAACTTTGGTAGGCCTACTATTCCATTCATAACTTTGGTAGGCCTACTATTCCATTCATAACTTTGGTAGGCCTACTATTCCATTCATAACTTTGGTAGGCCTACTATTCCATTCATAACTTTGGTAGTCATACTATAACATCCAAAACGTTTATTATCTGATTCTACAATCATCAATTCTATCGGTGTAATTCTACATTCGTCACTTCTGTTGGATTAGGGTTATATCTACATTCTGCATCAATATCTTGATATGCCTACTTAAAACTATAATGGACACACAGACACGCTTATTTCAATACACTATTAGGGAGAATATTATATTTGTTTGAACTGTTTCGTCGTTTCCATGGATACTTATCAATGTACGCAGACTCAGCCACTCGCTTTAACCATAGGTGTCCGGAAGTAGATCAAAGGATTGGCCAAAGTACTGGCTGGCTTTAGGCCATTGATGGCGCCATGATAGGACTTGAGCAACGCTGAGATGAAGTTCAAACAGGTTATGATTGAAACACTACTGTAAGTCATCGGTATATTGAAACATCATTATGATGATTGGAGTTTAAGAAAAGGTTCAACGTTAATACCAAACGGAAACGTACAATTATTCAGAAAACGATATAAAAGGTTTCATCAGGCGCTTCTAAAGGTGGGTCTTCGAGTAGGAGGGTGTTTTTGAAATGTTCTTCATAGTTTAAAGATATCTTTTTTTTTTTGTTTCTATATGTGACTTATTAAATACAATGTAGCACGGTGATTGATTAGGACCAGGAGTACTTGTTGTGTGAGACCATATCATACAATGTCAACATTTAGTCAATCCTGAGTTTGTCCAACAAGTTTGTAAGTTAAAGCAAAAAATCAAGACAATGAAGACTTTGTCCTAAACTACAGACTGTAGTACATTAAACAGAACACTAAACACTACTGCTGCGCTATCAATGACGTCATCTTGGCCCCTGACATTTAGTGACATAGTCCGTGACTTTGAAGTCAGAAAGTAGTTGACGATTCAGGTGTCTTGCCGATGACAGAAGCGTCCCAGGAGAAAATGATTTTAATCATCACTAGTGTGATAGAAGAACTGAGGCGTTCATTTTCAATCAAATATCAGTCTTAAGGAATGAATGGGTCTGAATCAAATGGTGATTGTATCCCAACATTAGAACAAAAGAACAACGATAGGAATCTTTTGAAGTACTTAGTATTATTACTGAATGTGTACAATAATATAAGAGCGAGCCACTAGTCATTAGATTACTTATAGTGATCGGTGTTTATTGAATAATGAATGGATTGAACAGAATGTTTATGGTCTGTCAATATAGATGTACATACTGTGTCTTTGGTCTATTCATGTTTTTATTTACAGTGTCTTTAGTCAATGATAGGCTTACTTTGAATGAATTGACTTCAAGTTTGGCTGTGGTTTGCTTCATGTATGGTCTTTCTTACACCAGCGTTTGTCTTTAATTTAAAGCATTAAATTACACTAAGCAGCGCCTCTGATTAATTGATTCGTATAATTAGTCAAATCTGAAGCATTGTTTTATAAGTTGATTTAGTCAAGTCAGAGGAATTGGTCTAGTTGTTGATTGACTCAAATCTGATGCATTGGTCACTTAGTTTACTTTCTCAAATTTGAGCATTGGCTGCATTGGTCTATTAATTGGCTGGCGGCTGCAGCATAATTAGTTACTAATGACGATCTACGGCTTAATTGAAGACTATAACACGCGTAGTTTGGTTATGTATAACATAATGGTTTACCTACAGGTCGCTATGTCTATGGATTACTTACTATAAGCAATTCACTTTAGCGATATAGAGATAGATAGATTAGTATCGAGGCACAGAGATAATGTCAACAGTTCACGGCCTTAGCGTGTTCATGACAAGTGAATACAGAAAGTAGACTGGAACCATTAGGTTGTCAAAATTTATTCAGACCTTACGATGGTACCTACAGGACCCAGACCACGGGATAATGAGAAACACTTTGAAAACTGACTTCATTTTTTCTCCTTGCTCTCTAGTTTTCGCTCGAGCTGAATCGATTCCAGCTCTATATGTGGAAAGTATTGAGGAAGAAATCAATGAGATTCTATTGATACACACGAGTGTAAACAATGTCACCGCTGAGCTGACATCATGACACAATATTACATGAATATACAACTAATGACGTCTGGGGAAGGGAAACATCACATAAGCAAAATGTCAATGTTGGAATCTCAAGAGTTGTACAATTTGACAAGCGCGAGATGATCTCAAGCAGTCAAATGTTGCATGAAAGAGGCTCGACTCCTTGGCTCAACGTTGGAGAGTGAGCAAACAACAATTTACTAGAATGTCTTGCCAAACTGAACGAAGCTCTGTCTGTTGTGCTGGTCTAGACTAGTTGCTGTCCTATCTAATATTAAAACATATATTGTCAAATACAATAGATCTTAAGCCTCGAATGTCTTGATACGATTTTTCAAGAAAATGGTTTAGTTTAATAAATCTCGCAAGGTTTCGATTGATCTAATATGATGCTAAACTTTGGACTGTAAAGAGCCCCAGCTCCAGACAATCAAACTTTTCAAACCAAGATGTTTTCTACTCTTGTCACAAAAAGTTTGAGGCAGTTCTACAAATGTTCTTTGTTCTCTTCCTTCCAGATGTGCTCTTTGAACAACTGTCTTTCTAGTGTTAGATGCCTCATCTACCCTACAGAATCTGGCCGAGGACATTCGGGGCAGGAGGCCATTACTATGTTAGTTTTATACATTATAGTGTTCTTTAAGACAGTGTCAATGTTAGGATCACCAAGCTATGTCATTCTTCCAACTGGCTTACAATTATTATGTTTTCTTAAAACAATCACATAAGTTACACAAATTATAATATTAATATAAATAATAGAGAATTTAAAAAGCACACGAATAGAAGAAAGCTTACATAAAGTGTAATTAAAGGGGTATCTGGGTGATCGCTTTTTAAATGCATTTATATAAAATAAAAAAGGTGAGCGACTTGAATTCGAACTCGAGGGTTAAAGCCTACTCAGCTTCCACATGCAAATAAACAAACCACTGTTCCAAGAAAGTGCTTATGAAAATAGAAGGTTTTATAGTTATCTATTGTTACTTTCAAACTTTTATCTCTACAAAGTATAAAGGGAACTAATTCAAATTTATACCACCACAACAGTCAAATACAATGTCTTTCCCTTGTTTGAGATACCAAACAAAATAATTAATTACCAAAAGTTAATTGGTTGATTTTTTTTATTGATTTTTGTTTTGCATGTAAAAGAAAAAACTGCAAAATTTCAGCTTGATTCGAGATTGTGTGAGGAAGAAATAACTTGTATCAACTTTTTACCAGACAGAGTGAGTTGATATAAGCTTAGAGAAAAAAATAACATTCCATACATTTGTGCTATTTCTGTCTAGCTTCAGTGAGTGAGACATATGTCTGCTTCAGGCTATAAGGTCAGACATAAGTCCAGCCTCTACCAAGGATTAGAAGAGACGCACGCTCTGGGGTAATGATAGTTCTCATTCCACACGGCTTCAATGAGACTATTTCATTATTGCTAACATAGCCAAGCCCTTTCCATCCAATGGGAAGCAACTGCCTCTTTGTAGTGGCCCAGGGGCCAGTGTCTCCTGTGTGGTGCACAGCTCTCTCCCGTGATTAGTTATAATAATGAGATAGTTGTCCAGTTGTTAAGCTCTGAGAGGCAAAGCCGCTGAGCCGTGAGGCAGTCGAAATCAAGATTGACTAGACCTGAAAATTACGTTACTGAAAGACTACAGACTACTATTTCAATTGGGAGGGAGGGGGATAATTACATACAAATTTTAATATTGGGGGTATTAATTACATACAAATTATAATATTGGGGGGGGGGGGATTAATTTCATACAAATTATAATATTGGGGGGGGGGGGATTAATTACAAACAAATTATAACATGGGGGGATAATTACATACAAACTATAATATTGGGGGGGGGGGGGAGGGAAATAGTTACATACAAATTATAATAGGGGGGGGGGGATTAATTTCATACAAATTATAATATTGAGGGGGGGGATTAATTACATACAAATTATAACATGGGGGGATAATTACATACAAACTATAATATTGGGGGGTGGGGGGAATTAGTTACATACAAATTATAATAGGGGGGGGGGATTAGTTACATACAAATTATAATATTGGGGGGGGGGGGATAATTACATACAAATTATAATATTGGGGGGGGATAATTACAAACAAATTATAATATTGGGGGGGGGGATAATAACATACAAATTATCATATTGGGGGAGGATAATTACATAGAAATTATAACATGGGGGGGGGGGGATTAGTTACATACAAATTATAATATTGGGGGGGATTAGTTACATACAAATTATAATATTGTTTTTTTTTTTACTATCAACTTAACAATGTCAAGGAAGTTAAATTGAACTTCAGTGTTGCCAACTAAATGTTTTAAAAAATGGCTACAAACGGCAGCACTTATTTAAAAAAAAAAAAAAAAAAAGATTCTGCAGTGCTAAAAAGTGCACAAAATTATCATAAAACTTGAAAAAAAAAAATAACAACAGCTTAAAGCTTCCTTTATTCTGTACACCGGATACTCCAAAAAAGCTAGCTATTTTTAGTTTTTTCCCAACATAGGTGAAAATGTGTAATTATCAGTTCACTTTTTTCTGATCCATTTGTCATTGTTGCTTTAGTTTTCGAGAACATTTTTTTTTACAGTGAGATGCATTAGGTGTAGCCGGATGGTACGACTAGAATTTAAAAAAAAAGTTTTCAAGTATGGACAAAGAATTGAGAGAAACGGGAGGAAGAAAGAGAGCGAATAAAGATATGAAGTTACACGTTGACTATCAGATAGTAGAATGGAAACAAGTTACACGTTGACTATCAGATAGTAGAATGGAAACAAGTTACACGTTGACTATCAGATATTAGAATGGAAACAAGTTACACGTTGACTATCAGATAGTGGAATGGAAACAAGTTACACGTTGACTATCAGATATTAGAATGGAAACAAGTTACACGTTGACTATCAGATAGTGGAATGGAAACAAGTTACACGTTGACTGTCAGATAATAGAATGGAAACAAGTTCCCCCCCCCCCCCCCCCCCACCCCCCCCCCCCCCAGTTTAATAAAGTTAACGAAAGCATTTGTCTGTCTCTAAATACGCCGGGAAAAGTGTGCGTGTAGTAGGCAAGATAAAGTTATGTTTAATTAAATGAACGCAATCCACCACAGCTATCAGAGCGCTTGTCAATCTGAATCCATTGGTAAACATCTGTTTCAAAAATATAACTTATAACACAAAAAATAAAATGCAGTAACACATACCGTGTTTGGAAATATTCATATAAGAAAGCTGGTATGAAAAAAGGTATGCATATAGCACCAAACCACTCATGAGTCTGTGCTGATTTCCACTACTATCCTAAATGAGTAAGTCTGTGCTGGTCCATAGTAGTATTCTTATAGCTACTGAGCAACAGAATGTCATAATGGCTACCACACTGCATTTGTATTAACAGCCAGTCGCAGTTTTGTGAATATATTTGCATTCCAATCAACGAGTCAAGCAATAACAAACAAGAAAGAGGTGAGTGATGGACACAAACTCATGGGGGGCCCCGATGGGGCAGGTCTACTCACGAAATTATAATAATACGGCTTGTCTTCGAGTCCGAACATTAATGAGGAATGCAATATTTTATCAAAATATATCTCACAATACCAGTATTTCTTTTAAATTTTAGATTTTATCAAAGTATATCTCACATATTATGACAGTGTTACCATGGCGCATTATTTAAATACCAAGGGAAATAAAAACATTATTCGTTACAAATTTTTTTTTTTTTTTTTTCTATTAAAAAACAAAAAGCAGCAGTGTTTTGGAGTCCTAAGACTGGATAATACTGTTAAGCTTACGGGTCCTGTAATAACTTGATATTATATATCCATTTGTAATAAGTTCAAGGTTTTTCTATCACCTTATTAATGACAAAATGGCTGGGCAAGAGGTTTTACATGTTCTTAAACGTTGAATGAAGATAGTTTTTAGACTTTTGTTTCTATGGCACTGTATGGTAGCTTCAGCCTCAGAATATCACGTATTATGGCGAGAACAATCGTCTTGGTTATGGTCGCAAGAGAAGTATAAAAACAGGATATTAATTTATAGACTGTTTCTCGTAGCTTTCAGTTTCCGCTACGGAACCTTTTGATTTGTAAAACTCTGTATGGAAGAGGCTAGCTTAGATGAGGGTGCAAGAGTATCAGCTTCTCAAGTTAAGTCTCAAGCTTCATGAGAAGTCTACTTTTGTGAATTGATTACGGTATTGATTTATTTGAATTATAAACTGTATAATTACTTGATATCTAGTTTGTGTGCAGTTATTTCATAATTTCTTCTTGAAGCATTAAAATACTTTATTTCGTAAAGAAGAACTTGGCTATGTGTTCACCTCAACAAGGCATACCAGCCAATTATTGGACATTAACCAGTAACAGTAACCAGAGTTGGTATCAACATTCCCGGGTACACTGTTCTGCCTCATCGTGGCACCTGGGTGGAAACGGCTACTTGAGGGGGTAGCTAGGCTAAATGAATGGCGAAACATAACTCCCGTGGGGATGCCCACGGGTAGACGAGTGTCAACCTCTTGCACGGGCGGGGTTGTAAAAAAGTCCCCACAAACACGTCCCACATCCATGCGCTGTTCCTCAAAGGGACCGTTACATAAATGGCGGGTCCCGCACAGTTAGCTTGGTACAACGAAGGAAAATGGCGGAGGCTCCCGATGCCCTCGGCCTTCGGCCATGTGCAGCCAAGCATGCGTCGGGGGCCAAAGGCATTGGAAACAGCAATGTTTTACATAGGCATTGACTCGGGTCTCTCTCAAGTGTTTTTTTTTTTATACTGTTTGGCGTCCAAACAGGTTTTTTTTTCAAACTTAGGGCTCAGCCCTTGGACATCAACAAGGTATCAACATTCGATTGTAACATTGTGTTAACTTGTAATAACCACTAATCAATTCCATTGTTAACTTCAAAGTTCTGTGCATGAAATGTTGCCCAAGAGATTTTGATCCTAACACAGATAATACTGTACCATTCAATCCATTGAGTTCAATTACATCTCCAGTTGGCGCCGTCATCAGTCTTCAATAATCGGCCTCTAATTTCATAGCAAACAAACAAGGCATCATTTCTAACAACAAGCACTGATACCTCTATTACATACGGGGAGTACTTTAATACTGGACTCCGTCTACCACTTCGATTTTTCCACCTCTATCAGACTCCACGCCCCTTCCCTCAAGGGTTGGACAGTCGGGTCAGCCCCCTGAGTAGCCCAAAACTCTACTTGTGTCTTCTGAGTTAAGAGACGTGCGTGAGTGTGTCTTCAGTTGTGAGTGAGTGTGTGTGTGTGTTGTGCGCGTGTCTCGATAGCACGAGGCACCAAACAGCCACTTCCGGTCATTCAGAGAAAAAAAAATGAAAAGAACGATTTTTTTATTTTTTTTTAGAAATCAAATTTAAACAAAAGCGACTCGAATTGTTTGCCAGCGTTGCATCATGGGACGGGGCCGACTGTTGCGTGTTCTCTTTTTACAGATGTATTCTTAAACCAACGCGTATGTTGAGTAGAGCTCCCTAGAGATGTTGCGCCCATGTGGATCGTAGCACCGCCTCAACTGGAACGTTGTCAACCGATATAATTCGCCACTCATTGGGCTCCGCTGCCATTATATTCTCACACCGGTGTTATCACGGTGTGCAGTTCACTGGAGCCAGCGGGCCGCCCGCATCAATAAAGTGAGCCACTCTCGCGGTTGGTCGATGTGCCAGGTACTACTCACGTGCGTGAGTACATAAGACTTGTTGGTATGTGTGTGTGTGTATGCGCGTTCACATCAAATCAGGCCAGGCCCGTCAGGGAGAAGATCGAACCCCTCACCAAGCGATTTCCCCTTTAAAGGCGTAACTCCCCCCATAAGCGAGACACCTGCCAGAATGGTGAACTACTTCCATAAGAGGATTACAATTGGAGTATATTCCCCTGGAGTGTTTCTCGTGAGCCTGACAACGCAGGTAAGATGTATTTGTTGATTACGTTAATCTCTTTACTACTTTAGTCTTCAGAAAGACAATCCATTTAGAGACGTCAATATATACGATCTCAAAGTGGATAATTCAGTCTTATGACGATATAACTATTGAACTAGGAAAACTAAGGCTATTTTTATGTTGCTAATGTTTCAAATGTATACCTATAGACAGGCTAAGTACAACAGAAATACAAAATACATGAACTTTGAAAAGATCAGTACGGAATACTGTAGTAATAGACTAAAATGAAAAAAAAACTGTTTATACAAATGTCTCCCCTACCCCCCACTGTCTCCCATCTAAAGCATTAAGATAAAAATAGTCCTGAATGATATTTCTTGCAATCATGTTTGTCCATCTGACCAGATTATTATTCAAGTTAATAGTAAGGGCAATGAGACAGCGGAACATAGTTGGGTTTCAGGTCTCTAGTTTACAACGTGCGCTGATACTTTAGGTTGAGTACCCCCCCCCCTCCCATGTATTCAGTCCCTTCCACGGCCACTACTTTCCCTCCACCCAAGACACCCGGCCCTATCATTGTTCCGTTAACAGCTCTTACTTTTGTCTTATGATTGGGAAGGGGGGGGGGGACAGATCAAGAGTCTCTAGCTCAACACCACCAGAACATGAATGGAAAGGAATCAATAGCGCGAGAGTACACACAGGGAGGAGGGGCAGGGGTGAGTTTGAAAAACTTTCTATCGATTCACTCAGTACTTTGGTACCTGAAATTAGCCAATGAAAAGTATATCGCTGTGTGTATATGTATTGTATACTTAATTACTTATTTTTCCAAACACTGAACTACACAATCAATTAGCAGTGACCAAGTTTATTCCTTGTACTTAAAGCGGCAGTTTATAGTAATAGTCAATATATATCTATGTATTTAAAAAAAACAACTTTTCAGCTAAACTATTGTTTTCTTCCATTGAATTACATTACAAATTCGGCAACCATTTCCAACTTGGCCTTTATGTTCCATAACACGCCGCCGCTAATGGCCATCAAGTCGACGATATGAATTAGATAAAACAATAGAAATCAACTCAAACCAACAGACACACGCACACAGTCTGGCTCGAACACACAGAAGACTAATCCCCCAACACACACTTACGCGTAGGAAGAAACAAAACCTGTGTGCACTACTTTGTGTTTCGCAAGGAAACAATGTGAGTGAAACAATGCAGACATAGAAATAACAGGTCTAGAACTTAACAAACAAGTTCTATTGATGATAAATATATGATACTATTGTATTAATATATACAAGAATATGTATATGATCAAGGTCTGTGTAAGATCAATATGTTTTTATAATCTAGCAGGAATAGAAAGCGAAGAGTTTTATTATCACTTTACAATAACTATTGGCAAATTAGTCGAAATGCATAAATGCAAGAACAAAAACTCCAAACAATAAGAGTACATCTATTTATAGTACATAGAGACAGAAATAAAAGCATCACAATTTGGCAAATAGAAAATTACAAATATATTAATTAATAAATTAAAGTAATATAAAATGAATGTTGTTTTTTTCAAATCAATTCCTCCTTTAGGAAACTAGTGTCGGTTTTTATCTTTCTTGTATTGATTCATTATTGCAACGAGTCTTTCCACTAAGTTCTGTATAACCAAGTTCTTCTATGAACAGTCCAGCCTATGACTACATAAGAACTTATGTACATCTATTTTTTTAATTAACTCTAAACTGATTACAGAGAAACAGTGGAGTCGAGGGCGGAAATCCCCGCTGAGAGCGTGGTCAAAGTGTTGAACATAAAACAACGTAAAATGTAGTGTTCAGATATTTTGACATATTAAAACGGTCAAACATCAAGGTGTGGCCAAAAAGTATATACAGTCAAATTTTTAGAAAAATCGTTAACATCCGCCCAGTTTCCATCTTGTGTCTGTTTTGAATCCATGAAGAGTTTGCAAGCTAATAAGGAGTTTAAAAAAAAACAACAAAAAAAAAACAGGAATTAATATTGAGATGTTTTGTCTTATCCATTTGACAGGATATTATTATTATTGTATCATTCAAAATAGAAAGTACACAAACATTATGATTATTAACTAGATTTATAGTTTTTTAAAGAACAAAAGAAAAATTCAAAGCATTGTTGTAGGCCTTACCTCTCCCTCCTATTTTGTCCTGGTTTTCTAGAGACATCCTGCTAATCAACTAATGCGACTCCGCCGCGTTCTGGCTGAGTTCAGTAAGGGACGCTGTAACATGTTCAGTAAGAGACGCTGTAACATGTTCAGGAACAAAACAGAACAAAGCCAAGCAAAATCAGCGCCCCACCTTTTTTTTTCTAAAAAAAATTGGGATACACTGAGTTACTTTGAAACAAAAATATTTGGTCTAGTTTCATGAAACAAGGTATGCTGTATGTAAACTTCTGATAGTTCAAAGAACTCCAGTTCCAATCCTAATAATTGCAAAATGTTTGTCCATTCAATTAATTAATATCATTAATGTCAATATCAGGTAGATTTCACAGTCTTGATCGGAACTTGAAAGATCCTAGATAATGGACTAACCAAATAAAGTGCCTATTTTACTTTTTTTTTTTTTTTTTACTATAAAAAGCCATTAAGTAGCCCGACCTTTCAGCCATCTTGTAAGGTGGAAGACTTTTAGATAGAAGTGAAGAAAAGCAAATAGTTTTGCATTGAATTAGCTGAATGCTAATAATGATGAACTTCAAAGGACTGCACTGAATTGGAATATCTTGAACACTCAAATGATAAAAAAAAGGTGTTTCAAACCTGCTGATATTTGGTCAAAGACAGGTTGGATAACAAGCCTAGAAAAGACAGGTTGGATAACAAGCCTAGAAAAGACAGGTTGGATAACAAGCCTAGAAAAGACAGGTTGGATAACAAGCCTAGAAAAGACAGGTTGGATAACAAGCCTAGAAAAGACAGGTTGGATAACAAGCCTAGAAAAGACAGGTTGGATAACAAGCCTAGAAAAGACAGGTTGGATAACAAGCCTAGAAAAGACAGGTTGGATAACAAGCCTAGAAAAGACAGGTTGGATAACAAGCCTAGAAAAGACAGGTTGGATAACAAGCCTAGAAAAGACAGGTTGGATAACAAGCCTAGAAAAGACAGGTTGGATAACAAGCCTAGAAAAGACAGGTTGGATAACAAGCCTAGAAAAGACAGGTTGGATAACAAGCCTAGAAAAGACAGGTTGGATAACAAGCCTAGAAAAGACAGGTTGGATAACAAGCCTAGAAAAGACAGGTTGGATAACAAGCCTAGAAAAGACAGGTTGGATAACAAGCCTAGAGAATAAGATGACCATACTACGTATTTGTCTTTATTTGTTTGTCCTTATCTTATCTTATATAATACAGACGTTACTTCATAAAAGAAGATGATTACGTCCTACGCGTCATGAATTTAGTCATGCATATTAACCAATGACTTAAATTCTGCCAAGTCACTGGTTTTCCTGGCTAGCTCAGGCAACCCATTCCATGCTCTAATAGCACTAGGGAAGAAGGAGTATTGGTACAAATTTGTCCTAGCATATGGGACGAGGAATTGCCTTTATCTTTGTGTCTTTCAGAGTATTTTATTAAATTTTGTTTTGTATTCGAAGATTATGGTTCAGTGTTTTATGTATAATTGCTACTTTACTTTTGAGTCTTCTGTCCTGAAGGCTTTCTAAATTTAGTGATTTTACTATAGGTGTTACTCTAGTCAAATGTGAATATTCATTTGTTATGAATCTCACTGCTCTATTTTGTGTCTGTTCCAGTTCCTTAATGTTTTCTTGAGTTGAGGGGTCCCAAATGGAGGATGCATATTCTACTATTGGCCTAACCAAGGTTAATTAACATTTTAGTTTTATGTTCTTATTTGATTTATAGAAATTTCTTTTAATAAATCCTAATGCTTTGTTTGATTTTTTTATAGTTTCATCAATATGTGGATTCCATGATAGTTTTTCATTTATTATAACACCTAGGTATTTTGCGTTTTTAGTCTGTGTTACTGGTTTGCCATGAATAAGATAAGTGGAATTAATTTGTTTTAGTTTTTTTGTTACTCTTAACAACTGACATTTTTCTGGGTGGAAAGACATGCTCCAATTTGATTCCCATTTCTGTAATTCATCTAATTCTCTTTGTAAAATATCTGTGTCTTGTGTTGTTTTTATTGTTCTATATATTATGCAATCGTCTGCAAATAATCTGACTTTTGTTCCTGAAATAATGCAATTTGGTAAATCATTTATGTAAATTAAAATAGTAGACCAGGGATAATATCAACTACTAATCCAGGTCTGTTGGTTAAGAAGAGATCTAATGTGTTGTTTAATCTAGTTGGCTTTTTAATGATTTGATCTAAACTTAGGTTGTTTAAAGTTTCTATGAAAAGCTCATTTGTGTCCTTAAGGTTTTGATGTTTATCTATGGTTAGTGTTTTCCAATTTATATCAGGTAGGTTGAAATCACCCATAATTTTACAAAATGTTGATTCTATATTTTTTGAGTTAGGTAAGGTAATTTCTTCTGCTATAAGAGTGTTTTTTTATTGCTAGAAGAACTCCTCCATGATTATCAGCCCTATCGTTTCTAAAAATTTCATAATTACTATTGAAAATTTCTGCATTATAAATTTCAGGATGTAGCCCAGTTTCTGTTCCTGCTATTATGTCTGGTTTCTCACATTCTAATAAAATTTCTAAGTCTGCTGTTTTGTTCCTAATGCTTTGAAAATTTATTACTAAGGGTTTAAGGTATTTTGGTATTACTTCTTTAGTAGGTTTGTTTAGTGAGGCTGTTGTATTCATTTTAGTAGATTTAGGTTTAACAGGAGTGGATCTGGCTAGTGGTTGGTGAGTTTGGTTTGGGATGGTGTTTAGGATATTGTATGGGTTAGAAGTGTCTCCATCACGTGATAAGGCCATGATCACTTGTAATGGGTGACATCTAGCGGTGATGCGAGACAGAAGGCAAGAACGTGGAAGAACTTCCTTCCTGTCACATAAAGTGCGCTGCTATCTGCTCATTTATCATCCAGGAAGTTTCAGGAAAACAGATGAGGTCAACAACAAAAAAAGTTCGGCTCGTGCATCACAACAATCATCAAGTGAATGCATCACGTGTGCACACAAGGCCTACCACATCTTCACAGTTCTGACCGTGAGTAGAGACAGAACTCGTTCGTGTGTGCAGTCTCCTGTGAGCAGCATCAGGCATGTCATATTATTAGTTTTGTGAGGTCACTTCTGCATCATCTATCCCCTCCCCTTTTCTCCCATCTCGTTCACACGACCTAGGTCAATAAAACAAGTAATAGGAAGGGAAACAAACTTTGAAATATTCCCCATGAGTGAGACTCTAGAGCAGCAGAGAGATACCACCGTGAAACTATTACACACGCATCTAGTGGACTTTGGCATATAGATACTATATTTGGAGTTGCCTAATAAGTCAAGCACTTCTTATATGCAGTTTCATTGTAACACTCTGTAACGGAATGTTATTACTAATAGGTATTGCTCAATACAGTTACAAATCCTGTTGAACGAAATGGCGCTTGTGTATAAGAAAAAAAAAATTGGAGGTGTAATTTTTATAAAGCAGCTAGACATATATCACCCCCGGTGGACGGGTCTTAATTTGCGTATCACTGTCGATATAGTCACTGAGAGTGTTTTGTAAACAATTAAACAAAATAATAATGTTATAAAAATAAGTAAAGCGAATGCGGAACGCGTGAATGTAAAAATAGTATGAATGGAGCTATCAAAATATCTAATCGACTTAAATCCATTTTTTCAAATAAAAACATTTGCTTGTAGGCCTTCAGATATTTGATTAAAATTTGAAATGAATAGACTTAATTTTGTATGTTAATGTGTTAAAATATAAAGAAGTTCTTGAGTTAGAAATATATCTAGATCTAGACTAATCTAGAGTTAAATATTGGCTAGGATAGAATTCATTCTGCGGTGCGTGATGGCTTCGCTTGCGCATGCGTGACCATTTTTATTAGATGTACGCGATTCATGAATGAAACTATTAAAATATATCTCAACACGGCTTCGCAGCTTTAGCGAACGAATGTATGAAAAATGCTTTAGAAAAACAAATTTGAATGTTAATTTGATTAAAATATGAAATGAATGAGCTATAATTAGTATTTTCATGTCTTAAAGTTTAAACTATCTTTGTGAAGAGAAGTTCTATCATCTTAGAGTTGAAATAGAGTTTTAGACCTAGGAATAGAGAAATGTGTAGCATTTCGGTATTGTCTAATGAAAGAATGTAAGTCAGAAATTCTAAATTTGCAGATATAAGGAACGAATTTTTGTAAAAATGCTTTTGAAACACAAATTTGAAGGTTAATTTTATTAAATAATGAAATCAATAGACTATATTTTGTATTTTCATGTGTCAAAGTAAGAAACTATCTGAGCAATATGTAGTTTTAAAAATTAGATCTAGATCCTTTCGATTTATACATGGTAAACATAGCCTAAATCGATAAAATTAGAATACTTTCATAAAGTTGGTGAACTTTTTTTTTTTGAGGGTCTTAACTCTTTCTCTCCGTAATTATGTACCACATTCTGGTGGAATCAACGCTGGTATCGTCAGTTAGGAAAGAAAGAGTTAACTTTGTTTTAGGGCTACAATACATACACTACGGTCCCAGTTAACACAGGGAACATTTATGCCAAGTTTTATTAAGATTAGTCAAACGGTTTTGATTTCTATGAGGGAGATACATACATACATACATACATACATACATACATACATACATACATACATACATACGCCTTACTTTCTACTTTATAGTATAGATATGGTCTGATTTCAAAATTAACAGTTCTGGTCACGATACAGTTTTAGTATTTCAGATCTAAAAAAAAATGACGGGCTGACAGACAGCAAAAAAACCAGTAGCGGCTTTACCTTAAGAAGGACGCTAAAACAAACAAATAAACAAAAAGAACTATACTAGAGCTATAGCACAAACAAATTCAAGGTTTAGGGACCGATACGCTTGTAGACTTTCTGAATAGTCGACGTTAGAATAACAGACGTTAATCTTTTCAAGATCTTAGAGAAACTAACATTGGTTCATTGAAACAGGCTATTCAAGAATTGAAAATCTTGGTGAAGTCTCATGAAGTATGAACCTGAATTCTAAAAAAAAATCCATAAGGTCAAGATTTAGTGTAAAAAGGACTTTAAAAAAAATGCTGTTCTATAAATTCCAATGAGGCACATTGCGTGTGATACTGAGCATGCGCTGTAGCTATGGAATTAGAAACAAGTTCACACGAGAATGAACAAGATATACTTAGTCAGAAAGAATATCTAATTCTAAGTATTTCTTCCGATCGCTATAATAGTGACCGTTCTTATTTTTCGCCTTTATTTATTTATATAATAATACTTAAGCTGCTAATTGTCTAACTCGAAAAAAAAAAAAAACACAAAAAATAAAATAACAAACTTGTATCAATAAAAAAGAAAACCAAGTTTGTGAGACACTGGAACGCACAATGACGTCCAGAACTATCAATTTCTTTTATTCAACCAAAAAAAAATCTTTATTTACTTTTGTCTTCGCTCTCATCTCTAATGTTCAGTCTTGAACTCCTTTAGGAGTTACTTCCTTAATCCGGTTGTGGTCAGATGGTCGAATTATTCCAAGGGACGCGGCAGTGGCGAGACATTCCAAAGATTTATTTCTCAATAATCTCATGATCAGCTCAATACTGGCTATGAATAATACATCATGAGGACTGGGGAGGGGAAGAGAGAGAGAGTGCGTCTCATAAAACCGGAAAGGAAAGAAAAAAAAAGTAAATCTGTATATATTTCCAAAGTAAGGAAAAAGTAAGAAGAAATGGAGAAAAAAAGAAATAAAAGAGAGAGAGAGAGAGAGAGAAAGAATTGAAAGAGAGAAACAGAAATGAATGAGTGAGCGATAAAAAAAAAGCTGTATGATTTAAAAAAAGATAAATGTTCGAAACACTCTACAATGAATCTATCAATATATTCCAAAGTAAACTTGTTTAAATGCATTTTTGAAATAACAGTGACCATATGAGCCCTATCATTATAACATTTAGTCCATGAACAACAAATCTATAGTGGCACAGGAGGGAAAAGAAACCTGACCCTTTGTCTATAAATTTCTTTTAAATGTATTTCAAAAGAAAACAAATGTACACAGAAAAGAAGCAGATCAAACTAAAGGGGAGGGAATGGGGTCAATGTTAGGGCTACTGGACATCACCTCAACCTGACCTTCTAGTATGGGCGTCCTGGGAATGACTTGGCCCATGTATTATTCACAAGTTAATGAGTTACTTGAGCCAAAAGTCTGGGGCCACCACCACCATGCAACAGCCTGGGTAAGTGCGTGAGTGAGAGCAATATTCAGACCGATCCCTAGAACCCGAACATTCGTGGGCAGGCCACAGCACAACTCGTTGCGTAGCTTCTCCTGCTAAATATTTACAACAGGGGACGCATCTGCTGCTGAATGTTACCACTGCCTCGGTAGCCCCCCGATGGAGTAACAAATAAATTCAACATCCACACCGCAACGGATAAACGGTGGATGTCACACTGAGGCTCCTGTTAGCTACCGAAATAGTCAGTGCCATTCAAGACAGAACACACGGGATCATGAAACCAATTTTAGCTCTTAGTTTAGCTCTTTTTCCTTAAGTGTGAAGCTTAATTTTAAAAAAAAGAACTCCCAATAATAGAAATCAATCAAGAGAACAGCAATTAAAACGCACACACACTACGAACAAACAAGAAACGAACAAGAACAATGAACCACGCTTAGAGTGTTCATGTGTCTATTAGGAGCTAGCACAATACAGCATTCAATTTGAATATCAAATGCTAGGTAAAACGATCCAAAATACAGTAACCCAAAGCTGTAAGAGAACAATATACAAATAGATCCATTGGAATCACAAGTCAAAGTTAGTCCATAGATTGAAAAAATATGTCACTGTGGAGAGACCGTAATGTACAAAGAGCTTTTAGCAGTGTTTCTCAAACTTTTACTAGTGGCGTCCCCACCCCAAGGCGCAAAAAAAACAAACAAACAAACAAGGTTACAAAGACAGTTTGTGTGAAACATAAACTCAAAATCGGCCCCTGAAGTGATCCACCCAGGCAGGCAAAAAGGCAGGTTTCAATATTTTAAGAAAGATCTTCAGAATGAAATTCTATCAAAGATAAATGACAGAGAAGAATGGAGAAAGAAGGTTGACAGATCTTGTGTGGTGCACCAGCGGTCCAGCAGACAAAAGGAAAGATGAAAGTGAATGTGAAGTTAGATGTGAACGCGGCATAACTGATGTCTTATAATGAATATCTAATTGATCTAATTGTTTTGTAAAGGGTCAATCTCTTATTCAAATCAAAGAAAAAGAAACATTTCAGTAAAAAAAATAATTCCTTAGTTAAGTGCTTTATAGTTATAGTGCAGCAATGCAGTTTATGCGATAATATAAGAAGCTACTTATTAATATTGCTTTAAATCATGTCCAACTTATACGCATACTAAATAAATTTTTCTCTTTAAAAAAAAGTAATTTTTTTTTTAAAAAGTAGTAGTTAGATATGACAGAACTTACTTAACTTAGCAACGAAAAAGCCTCCCGTGTTTGTTACTATTTTTATGAAAAAAAACTGCTTTGAATGGTCTAAAATATTGTGATGTCGGATTTTCACTATCTTTTCTAGTTTACGATATCTAAACGGGATGGACGACAGACAGACATTCCATACAAAACTAATAGCGTCTTTTTCCCTTTCGGGGGCGCAAATAATCCTTCTCGCCTTCTTTAAGCAGCTGGGGGTTGGGAGGGCCCACTGTAAGCTACCACAGAGGAGTAAGGGCTGTCTTTAAGAATGTACAGTAGGGTAATGAAAAAGAATAAAATGAAAAACAATTATAATACAATTTTCCGGTTTTTACTTTGCAAATATATATTTAAAACTTGTTTGGAATCCATATGTACCTAATGAATGTTGGTTCAAGTTTAGTTTACTCTTTTGATTTTGGAAATAGTGTTTTGTAGATTTTGTTTTTCTTGTACCGATATACAAGACGTCAGGGGCGCGCCCCCACAATTTGAGAAACGGTGGCTTATATGAAAAATGTCTTCACTTACGTAGATCTACTAATTCCCAAGTAAACGACGGTGCATTAGGTTTGAGCACACCAGTGTAGCAGTTTTGGTTTCGTCCAGAACAAAGCCTTCCAGACGCCTTCCGTTCATTATGTATTGAAGTACACGAAGACTCAAGAGATCAACAAAGAAAGGCTTCTATTGAAGTGCGGGGGAAAGACGATCCAGTGAACATTCGAAACTGGACACGTGACCTGTCATGGAGGAGACGAAGTATGCCATAGGCCTGAACTAACTTGGACATTCTTTAGACGTCTCTATACTAGACAAAACTATATGACACAGACAGTAGAAAGGGAAATTAAAGGTACAAGATATAGGACCTGAACACTCTACTTGTCTACTGAAAACGCATATGTTGTAAGTCTAGTAAATAGCTATGCTAGTTAAAAAGTTACGATAATATCCACTTAGCAATAAATTGTGAGTCAAGTAGAAAAAA
This sequence comes from Biomphalaria pfeifferi, assembly GCA_030265305.1. Classification (NCBI taxonomy): domain Eukaryota; kingdom Metazoa; phylum Mollusca; class Gastropoda; family Planorbidae; genus Biomphalaria; species Biomphalaria pfeifferi. Next base: position 763,875 of record JASAOG010000002.1, on the reverse strand, counting down.
TAGATTCAGAAATAGGTTTTACAATGACATTGTGTTGTTTGAAAATGAATATGCTGTCTTTTAGAAGAACTGTTGAAGAAATGGGACCTATGATTGAAGCGTGTATTAATTGTGCTGATGTAATGACCAGCAATTGACTATTTGTTATATACGTCTAGACTCAACATAATCTAAAAGCAATTCCAGATCATCTTGCCAACAATTCTATTAGACCATCTTCATGGTCTAAATCTATTCATACGCTTAATTCCTTGTAGACACGCCCGGCATTACGAGGAGCAGATTGGGGGGGGGGGGGGGGATTCAATTCATTTACATGATCGATATAATAGAACTTGTGGCCGCAGTGTTCTTGCTGTCCTGAGAAATCTTTGACCACTTGTTTATTAAGTCTGACCTTTCTCTTGGAGACTGGGTATACTTCTATTCATTGATATATGCAATGGATCCTAGAAAAACATTTTTTTAAATAATGGCATACTGTTTTCATAATACTAAATCATAGCAATGATTGCAAATAACTCAACTGACCAACTAAATCTCTCAGTGAAGAATAAATGTATTGGTAGAAATGATTTCATATTTTTTTGCGAGAGATTTACGTCTACTACCGCTGGTCATAGCAATCGGCCTAAGAAAGAATGAGTATTTCTTAGCGGAGACTTGACTTATATACCACTTGTAAGACAAGCCATTTTGTTTTCAAGAATCGGATTCCAAACTCGAGCAACTTTCTTTTTATTTTTTGAAAATTGGTTTTGAAAAGTCAGGATGCAAAGCTTTTCCCAGAACCAACCCCTTTTATTCCTTTTTCAATTAGTCCACAAAAGTGATTGGACATAAGCACACTGAGCATGCTCTAAGCAGGAACAATGCAATGCGCTAAATAAAAATAGTTCCAATTGACCAGTTTATTAGTTTGTTTAGATCTAGTAAAAATTAGTTACATGATTGATTGTAAATAATTGATGCAATTTCCCTCACAATATGCAAGGTTTTTAAAAAGGTATTTTTTTATATTGAACTTTTAAAAATAAATTGTGTTCTTTGTCTATAAATGATGAAAAGATGATTTCATTATCTTGCAGTTTCTCATACTCCAATCACCATTACATCACTTTGTACAATGTGTTGCTTTAAAGGCTATATATGCACCAAACTCAGTCCAAATGACAGTCTAAAGTTCAATCACTAAGTACAGCTTTATATCCTATTACGTAGATGTCAATGTCTAGAAGTTGTACCAAAGATGACCTGAAAATCTGCACAACTTTTCAGAATCCCAGTGCATCTCTTTAAAAAAAAGACAAAAAAAGAAAACGTGAAAACAAAATATCACGAACGCAACAAATCAAAACAAAAGTGCTTGGTAAGTCATACCTGCTGATTCCAAGTTTTCAGATGGCACTATGACAGGTAAAGACCCCCCCCCCCCCCCCCCCCCCCCGTGTATCGATCCAAGAAGTAGTTGTTTGCTCTTGTATCGCTGGAGGTGAGGATTTGTTACAAGCATATCACAATGTCCCATGCGGTTGAAACTGTGACGCGACACTAATGTTGAAACAAAACGATGAGTGCAATGCCAGTATCGACTTCAGATGGTGCCGGATAATATTTCATTGAACTCTTTGCTTCTTGTGTTTGGCAATGTTCAATCGCTAAGACTATCAAGTGAAAGGTAGGACTTCAATGAATTGTATACAAGTGTCAGAAAAAAAAGTTTACCAATAAAAAAAAATTCAAGTTTCCAATATAGAATGTAGCCGATTGAACACCAACATATCTAAATCTAGTTCCAAAACAGTATCAATATTTGCATATTCAATAGAAACATGACTAAATTTAGTTCCAAAACAGAATAACTATTTGCATATTCAATAGAAACATGACTAAATCTACTCCCACTACAGAATGAATATTGTGTATTTCAAGGGTGCTCGATTCTTCGTGAAAGTTGATTGAATCTAGTTTATACATAATCTTAGACTCTTGAACTCATTCCATTTCTTTCACTGCTTATCAAATACTTTCATACGGTAGATATCTTACTACTCTGTTATACATTATGTCACTCCACGTTATACATTAAGTCACTTCACGTTATACATTATGTCACTCCACGTTATACATTATGTCACTCCACGTTATACATTATGTCACTCCACGTTATACATGTGACATCAATGATGGTTCTATCATTTCTTAAAGACTCAACGGTTTGGAAACATGGGTAACATTATTATTGTTGTTGCCAAGATAGTCTCAAATGTGCATTTCGATTTTACAACGTCGTGGAGTCATTTTGGATCGGGTAAATCCAGACCAAACCGAGTGTTAGATGAAACCCCGGACTTTTTTTTCTTCTACACATGTATCAACTCCATCTCCATGAAATAACATTGGCGTTTAACTTAAAGGTGACAGAAAATTAAGAGGGGTGTAGAAATCAGTTGCAGAGATTTTAAAATGCACAAGGGAGTTTAGGCATACAGTTCTCTATGGTATTTTTAATAGTAGTGAAAAAAAAAAGAATAATAGAGTATAAAACAATGTAATTCTCAGATGGTGGGTCTGTGGAATTAATCAGAAACAAACAACAGAAACTATTCAATTAACTTTCAGGGGTGGGGGGTGGGTGAGAAAGAAACGACGCATTTATAATCATTAATTTTGACAACAACGAGTAGCCTACTCATAAATGGGACCTCAAATGATGTGTAGACCACACACTGTAGAGTTGGTTCTATAGTTACACTTTATGTAGAGATCTAGAATATGAAGCTAACTGTATACACCACACAATAGAGCGAGTTGTTCTATTCAAAGTAGATTCACTGTTTCCTCCCTCTGTTACTTCACTTCCTGCGTCATAAAGTTGGAGTGTCTGTGTGTTTGTGTGTGTGTTGGCAAATCTTTAGGGACAATCCAGTATGTGATGTGTGTGCTGTGTGCATGAGAAAAAAAAAGGGAGACATCAGAGAGAGAGAGAGAAGATAGAAAGAGAAGGGGGGGGGGGTTTGGAGATGGACAGACATGTGAGTAGTAAATAGAAAACTGAAGATGATTAATGTGTGAACATATTCAATGAAAGAGTGAGTGACTTTAGAAGCAGTACAAAAAGGTGTGAGGAAGGGGGTGGGTTAAAACAACAAGGTACCGAGAGAGAGAAGATGGCTTCTATGTTTGGTCGATGATGATTATGAATGTAAATTCAAAGGCTCCTCCTCCCCGTCCACCCAGACATTTTGTTCCGTCCCCTTCACTACATTGTGGTATAAGTGTAAGACTTCCCTGATGTTCACAGGGAAAGCCTGTCCGGAGAAATAAAAGGTGGGGCGGTGTGTACACTTGGCAGGACGCACTATGCCCAATACACTGACTGACTGATCTAGTCTATGAATACTTAACATGAAGTTTGTCTTAATTGACTGACTGACCTAGTCTATGGATACTTAACATAAAGTTTGTCTTGGTTGACTGAGTGACTGATCTAGTCTATGGATACTTAACATAAAGTTTGTCTTGATTGACTGACTGAATGATCTAGTCTATGGATACTTAACACAAAGTTTGTCTTGAATGATTGACTGACTGATCTAGTCTATGGATACTTAACACAGTTTTTCCTTCACACGAATGTCGCCGAAGCCTAGAGGACAACATCTCCAGGACACCATGAAATAGTGCCAGAATTTTCTACTGTTGAAATACGTGTGCAGAGTGAGTAGGCTACATGTACTTACTTGTTAGTGCGTATATGTTTTAGTAAGTTACAAAATTAATTAATTACGTTTAATTTATTTATTTATTGGTAAATTTTTTTTGATTGATTCGTGTGTTGTCATCCACAATAAATAATTGTGCCAAGTTTCCACTTGATCCGAGAATGAGAAGTGACAGTAATAACGTGGACAAGCTTCCACCCAGAGTGCGTTGATACAGGCTTTGTAGAAATAAGGTTCTCATTAAAAACAACATTCGTCAGTAACAGTGAGGCTTCAATATTATATCTACGCAATGCCTCATCGTTATTTCGGTGTTGGTTTATCGCGAACTCAAACTCTTCATGCCCAACACTAGTAGATTAGTGTCCACTATTTATCACGCTATTTTCACTTATTTTCATTTAAAGAAGAGCGGTAACAAACGTCTTGACGTTCGTTTCATCTCCATCGTTACCAGTACTGCACAGCCAATTCAGTATCAGCAACATTGTTACTGCATCTTAATAGTAAGTGTCCATACAAAATGTTTACAATCAATGATCTTAGTTTTTACAAGATTTGTATTACCATTAAAGCACACTAAATCGTTACCACTACGCGGTTCACCGGTCATTCCCCGCATACTCGCTGGTTTCTGCTCTCAGGGTTGTTTTTTTAAATATAATTTCGCCTATTTCTTAGATTATTCTTGAACATTATTCTTGAACATAAAGCTAAATTTGGCCCCTACTGATAAACAGTTTGATACTAATAATGCCAGGTAATATAATTTTGGAATGAAAAGATGATACAGTTTTAAATCTGGGACATGTAGGTTCATATTATGTCACACTATTACTGTTTTCAAATTATCATTGCTATATATTACTAAATTATTACTGTATAGTGGTTGAGATTGTCGAAATAGTATGTGCTTGGAAAGTATAGTGTAGCACTTATAATATCATTTAGAGGCGTTTTAAAACTGCATCAATAATTCGCAGACTTACGGTATTCGCGGGAAGGGAAGGAACCGGGGGGGGGGGGGGGGGGATATAATAGAAGTTCAAATGGAAAGGTTCATGTCAAGTATTTGAATAGTTATTAAGGGAATGGGGAAAATGTATGTAAAGAATTAGGGGTTGGGGTTTATAACAACTTATTGTAAACAGTATCCCCCCTAGTAATGAGAATCAGTGAAAACGGATCCCCTAAGTGTGATTTTTTAAAAGAATCTCAGAATAACTTGCCGGTTAAAAAGACGTTAGTTAGTTACGCTAGATCAAAGCATGAGAACCACTCAGTAGGAATTCACCCTTCATTAAGCCATGCTCGTTCTCTCCAACACCACCGAGTTGTGTGCTAGAAGGTCAAATCATTAAGACTTCGCTGGTTCCATTGTACTGTCAACTCGAAATCAAGTTTTACGCCAAAAAGCGTCATCCGACCAGGATGTTCCCTATGAAATTATGGACCGGTATCGTAGCATGAAACGAACTATTTCTTACATCAACTGTTGGAGAAAAAAACGAGACGAAATGGAAAAGTAGAAAAACGCTTAAAGTCTTCAATAAAGGGAGTGGCGGTATTGATTCTGGAATTCGGATGAACTCAGAAAATGGTACACCCATGAGACAAAAGTCTAAAACTACCAATTGGGAGAGAGTCCAAGTAGAGAAGGTCATACATTGAAGCGATCCAAAATGACCTTAGATGGAAGGACGTAACCAAATTTTTTTTTTAAAGAAATACAAGACAACACCTCAATGAATTTCTTCGCAGCAGTTCTTAATCTGGAATAACGAAATCCTAAATGACCTGATGGCTTAAGGATGCTCAAGTGAAAATGTCTATTTTGTAAACAAAATACTTGCTCAGAAACAAATGATTGAAATTATTGATTTTTTGTTTGGTAAACGCACTTGCCTCTTTGAAAGATAGACCTGTGTATTTAAACAATATCATTATTATGTTTTCAGGATGTAAGTTTATAAAAACATAGAGTTCGACCATCAACAATCCAACCATCTTGTAGTAGTAAACATGATTGTACTGCTTCTCCAGCCTCGTAGACAGATCAAGTTTAGGTTGACGTAATAAAGAATAGCGTACCTTAAATTAAAAACATATCATCTAGATTGAACGAAACATTTGGAAAGGTTTTAGTTTGAAAGAGCACCGATAAAAGCGGTACATGTTAATTTATAATTAAGTTTTTTAATGCTTTTAATTGTACTTTCTTTCCTGCAATGTTTTAACCATCTTCCCGACTTTCTAGCACTGTTTCACGCACTTTGTTATATGCCTTGTGTGCGCGCGAGATAAGAATGTGACTTGTATCATTATGCAATCAGTATAAACATCAGAACATGGGACCAAGGGAAACAACAGATATAATAGTTTTCAGGTAAAAGGGCAAATCAAATCAGCGTCCCATCTGTCTGACACAGGCGTACATAATTTCTAAATATTAGTTATAAGGTCGACTACCTGTCATAAAAATTCTTCAATAGTGGCCACAAAATTAAAGATTACTTTGTGTTAAAGCAACAGACATGTTATATATAAATTGTTAATGACCGCTTCATTCAACCTTGCAAGGTGTGACTCGTACATATTTCAATGATTCACATTTACATAGTTATCCTTGGATTCAATGTATATAGTGTACTGTATGTAGATAACTCCCTGATTTGTACCAAAACTAGATTACATTATTATTCATTTAACAAAATGTATTTCTGGTTGGATAACTGAAATCAAATGAACGTAAGTAATGTCGCTTACTAAGCATCATCTAAGAGTGGTATGGGTAATAACATGGAAGAAATCCAAGTGTAAATCTCTGTCGACATAAAGGACTAAATGAACACATGGATATACGTCGAACAAGTTGATCTCCATTTTGAAGCACCATCAGTAAATGAATTGCAACTCATGAAATATGTTGCCCAGACGAACCAAGGTCGGCTTTTCACTCAATAGAAATACAATTATTTTACTAAAGAAATAAGCAGGACAAATGTCTTGGACAGAAAAAAAAGTAAATATACATCTAGAAATACAATAATTGGTGACTCATGCCCTGTTGGCCAATACTAATCGATACAAGAATGAAATAGTAGAAATAAGAACAAAAAAAACGAAAAGCCAAGATTGTAAGAATATCCAAGAGAACTAGACGTTTAGTAGAACCAAGAGAACTAGACGTTTAGTAGAACCAAGAGAACTAGACGTTTAGTAGAACCAAGAGAACTAGGCGTTTAGTAGAACCAAGAGAACTAGACGTTTAGTAGAACCAAGAGAACTAGGCGTTTAGTAGAACCAAGAGAACTAGGCGTTTAGTAGAACCAAGAGAACTAGACGTTTAGTAGAACCAAGAGAACTAGACGTTTAGTAGAACCAAGAGAACTAGGCGTTTAGTAGAACCAAGAGAACTAGACGTTTAGTAGAACCAAGAGAACTAGGCGTTTAGTAGAACCAAGAGAACTAGACGTTTAGTAGAACCAAGAGAACTAGGCGTTTAGTAGAACCAAGAGAACTAGACGTTTAGTAGAACCAAGAGAACTAGGCGTTTAGTAGAACCAAGAGAACTAGACGTTTAGTAGAACCAAGAGAACTAGGCGTTTAGTAGAACCAAGAGAACTAGGCGTTTAGTAGAACCAAGAGAACTAGACGTTTAGTAGAACCAAGAGAACTAGACGTTTAGTAGAACCAAGAGAACTAGGCGTTTAGTAGAACCAAGAGAACTAGACGTTTAGTAGAACCAAGAGAACTAGGCGTTTAGTAGAACCAAGAGAACTAGACGTTTAGTAGAACCAAGAGAACTAGGCGTTTAGTAGAACCAAGAGAACTAGACGTTTAGTAGAACCAAGAGAACTAGACGTTTAGTAGAACCAAGAGAACTAGACGTTTAGTAGAACCAAGAGAACTAGACGTTTAGTAGAACCAAGAGAACTAGACGTTTAGTAGAACCAAGAGAACTAGGCGTTTAGTAGAACCAAGAGAACTAGACGTTTAGTAGAACCAAGAGAACTAGACGTTTAGTAGAACCAAGAGAACTAGACGTTTAGTAGAACCAAGAGAACTAGGCGTTTAGTAGAACCAAGAGAACTAGGCGTTTAGTAGAACCAAGAGAACTAGACGTTTAGTAGAACCAAGAGAACTAGACGTTTAGTAGAACCAAGAGAACTAGGCGTTTAGTAGAACCAAGAGAACTAGGCGTTTAGTAGAACCAAGAGAACTAGACGTTTAGTAGAACCAAGAGAACTAGGCGTTTAGTAGAACCAAGAGAACTAGGCGTTTAGTAGAACCAAGAGAACTAGGCGTTTAGTAGAACCAAGAGAACTAGGCGTTTAGTAGAACCAAGAGAACTAGGCGTTTAGTAGAACCAAGAGAACTCGGCGTTTAGTAGAACCAAGAGAACTAGGCGTTTAGTAGAACCAAGAGAACTAGGCGTTTAGTAGAACCAAGAGAACTAGGCGTTTAGTAGAACCAAGAGAACTAGGCGTTTAGTAGAACCAAGAGAACTAGGCGTTTAGTAGAACCAAGAGAACTAGGCGTTTAGTAGAACCAAGAGAACTAGACGTTTAGTAGAACCAAGAGAACTAGGCGTTTAGTAGAACCAAGAGAACTAGGCGTTTAGTAGAACCAAGAGAACTAGGCGTTTAGTAGAACCAAGAGAACTAGGCGTTTAGTAGAACCAAGAGAACTAGACGTTTAGTAGAACCAAGAGAACTAGACGTTTAAAAGAACCAAGAGAACTAGACGTTTAGAAGAAACAAGAGAACTAGACGTTTAGAAGAACCAAGAGAACTAGACGTTTAGAAGAACCAAGACATTTAGAAGGACCAAGAAAACTAGACGTTTAGAAGAACCAAGACATTTAGAAGAACAAAGAAAACTGAAAACTAGACTTTTTAGAAGAACCTAGAGACTTTTAGAAGAGTCAAGAGAACTAGTAGTTTAGAAAAACCATAAGACGTTTAGAAGAGTCAAGAGGACTAAACGTTTCGAAGATTCGGGCGTTAACAAATAATTAATGTTTGCAAAGGGAAAATAGAAAATGAAAATTTAACCAGTACAATAAAATTCGGAAGAAAATGTTCGCCATGCTGTATTCGTATGTCTGGCTAAATTCTGTTGTCGCATCTATCACACAACACCAGATGTAGGTCAAGCTTGAAGTATTTCAATGGTTGTCTTGAGATATACCAGATGGAGGTCAAGCTTGAAGTAAGCTTGAAGTATTTTATAGGTTGTTATGTCTTGATCTTTTTCTTCTTCTTCTTCTAGCCAGCTTTATTGCTGCTGAGCTGTCAGCTCTTTTACAGACTGTGCCAAGGAAAAATAGTGTGCTGTTTTCTTCAGTTGTTCATCACTGCCGTTCAGGGTGTTGGTTATGTTGGGCTGGAGTGGTAGTAGGGTCTGCCTAAGGTGCATTAGGAAGGGGCATTCAAAAAGGATATGGTTTACGGTTTCATAAGGATGGGCGCAGTGTCTACAAAGGGGGAGTTGTGTGGGATTTATTTTATTGAGATGGTAATTTAAGAGGTGTGTGCCCTGCCCTTAGTTGGAAGATTGTAGATTGCTCTTTGCGGGGGAGGAAGTTAATACTGTCCAGTTCGTTAGTCATGTTCATTTCTTTGTACATGGCTCTGCCTGTGTTTCCTGTTGCCCATTGGTTGAGCCACTCCTCTTTGAGGTTGTTGATAAACATTGACCTTAGGGTGAGGTAGTTAACAGGTCTATCTGGTTGTTTCATAGACGATCCTACCTTTGAAAGCTTATCTGCCCTTTCATTTCCCATGACGCCAATGTGTCCAGGGATCCACTGTAATGTGATGTTGATGGATAATTTTGTCATCATCTGGTGTATTATCACTATTAGTGTTGTCAACTCTCTTGAGTTTTTTGAGGTACTGCTGCTAAGTGCTTGAAGAATGGATTGGGAGTCTGTAAAGACAACAATATCTGATGGTGGTTGTATCCCTTCATATAATTTGTTTTCGACTGTCTGCAAAGCTATGATAATAGCCTTAATTTCTACTTGGAAGTTTGAGCAGTAGTCGCTACAGAGTGCACTTATTTCAAAGTGTTTATTTTTTAGTAAGACCAGAAAGGCACCAAGACCAGCATTGATGGTGGCTTTGAAGGCTGATCCGTCAGTGTATATATATATATATATATATATATATATATATAGATAGATAGATAGATAGATATTTATATATATATATATATGGATGGCTGTTTTTGGATACCTATCAATTGTTTCGAGCGTGCCTACTTTGAGCTCCAGTGGATTTGATTCTTTTGTTAGAGTGTTATTTATTAAATGTGTTTTAATGGCTGTTTTTTTTTGTAGTTAAGTCCAATAGTTATGTTTGAGAATCTGGTAATTTTTCTCTGTTATTGGGTAGATGGTGTTTTAGGGGTAGTTCGTCAGTAAGTTGAATAAGAGTTCTTTGCTTTTTTCCTTGTTTTTCTTATTTCTCTGTGTAAGTAGTTTATTTGGATGGTCGTCCTCCAACCTTCTGTATCTCTCAATAACTTCTAATGCTGCTCTGTTGCGCCTTAACTTAAGAGGATCAATATTGGAGTCTATTTCACAAGCTGCTGTGGGAGTAGTTCTCATACCTCCACTGATTAGACGCAAGGCTTGGTTTTGGATTGTGTCTAAAGATGATTGATAGGTTTTGTTGGTGGCTACTTGTATGGAGAGACAGTTATCCATGACAGATCTGAAGTATCCTGTGTTTAACTGTCTTAAAGCTTTCTTTCTTTTTATGTCTTGATACTATGCAATAACTTTTACGGTCAGAAAGTTTAGTGCATTAGTCACACTGTTCGATATTTGACAGCCTATTCCATACGTCTCAACAGCAAAAGCCACAATCTCGATCTAGTAGGTTTACATCTGCTGGAAAAGCCCTTTCAGACATCAGACAGAAGCAATAACACGTTATTTAACATCATAGACTAATCGAATGTTGCAATAAAATATCAGTGTGTGTGTGAGAGAGAAAGACGGAGAAACAGACACGAAAAAAAAGAAACCCTCTTTGATCGTGTGAGAAAAAATATGGAAAGGTCGCCCAAAAGAATAAGGAAGAAAAACTCAAATTGGAGAACACAGCAAAACAAAACAAAAAAAGGTGTTATGGGAAAAAAAAAAGGGGGGGGGGGACATGATAGCTTTATCGATTGCTTTATTTCAAATGCCGTCTCCTAGCCGAAAGTTTGTCCCATGGAAAGCTGGAAGGTTTGAAGAGGGTGAGGGGGGAGTACACGTTTTCAGAGGGCGACCACGACATAGATGTCAGTTAATTGAGATAAATAAACTGCTAACCACACAAGACGACGGCTAAGCGGCTTCTCTCGACTCAGTGGGCGACCATCACTTTCGCTTCTTATCCTAAGACCTGTGAGCGAAGGGTCAGTGTTGACCAACAGCCACACCTACCCATACCGATGACCACGGGGAGAAGAGATTTTGATGAGGGCTGGAGCGCTCCGTGCAATAAGATATTTCCCAGGGGAGACAATGAAGAACAAGAATGGTGTGCTCATTCAAGTCATAACAGAGAGAACAAAAGCAAACCTAGCCGCAATGGTGTGGCATTAGCTTTGACTTTAACTTCAGAATACTCCATAATTTAGCTGTGTTATCAACTTTGTTTTTTAATCTAGAAATTCAAGCTCTTTTAAATATTTTAATACATCTCTTTTATTTGGACCTATACTGAACAGTACTAGAGATAAAAGACACATGTTGAAAGTAGGAGACAAATAGGGCGTAAATCTTAAAATAATAATTTTATGGGTAATGGCTTGAGGAAAGGGGAGAGTATCTGGGAATACAGGAGAGATTGATATTAATTATATCTCACTTTTTCTATTATCTACTTTACCAGATTAACATGTTTTTAGACTGATTGGCAAACTTTGATAAGATAATTCGCATGAATTAGTTATATATAAATATAGATCTAAATATTGAATTCTCGCATGTGAAACAAAATTTAACAAGGTTACAAAAGACAGTTCGTGTGGAAACACAAACTCAAAATCGGCCCCCGAAGTGGTCCACCCAGGCAGGTTTCAATATTTTCAGAAAGAACATCCAAATGAAATTATATCATTATATCAAAGACAAATGAGATATAAGAATGGAGAAAGAAGATTAACAGATATTGTGTAGTGCCCTAACGGTCCACAGATCAAAGGATAGGTGAAAGTGAATGTAAAGTTTGATTTGATTTTGATTTTAGGCACATCGGCACAATTTAGGCCATGTCGTGCCTGCAGTCCCTTAAGGACCACTCTCTCTCTAAACAACAAGGGCCAAATTCTATACAGTCATGTCATTAAAATCAAGGTCTATTCACGGTTAAAATAGTAAAGGTAGTAAAAATTTAATTATTTGGTAAAAATCTAATGTAAGTAGTACATGTTCACAAATTCATAAATCAGATCTTCGTAGATAACCCCACTTCCCCGGATAAAGCCCAGTACCTTCCCAGGGTCGACATTATCAAATAGTGTTTTTAAGTTAGTGGCTCTAAAATATTTCTCCCTGACATCCTGGTATCTGGGGCAATCAACGAGGATATGTTCCACGGTGAGACGAGAGTCACAGTACTCACAAAGTGGGGGCTTGTCTCTCTTCAGCACAATAGAGTGCGTGATGTAGGTGTGGGCAGTCCTAAGTCTAGACATGGTCGTGCTACCACGCCTTGTCAGACCCTTAGATGTGGGCCGCCACCTGACATCCGCCACAATCTGTCTGAGTTTATTGTGAGTCTCAGCCTCCCATCGGTTCTGCCACTCTCGATAGGTGGCAGAGGCAATACTTTGTCTCAGGTCCGAGCAGGGAACCTGGATTCCTGACACCGCATGATTTAGGGCTCTCTTTGCTTCTCTGTCTGCGGCTTCGTTTCCCTCAATGCCAACATGGGAGGGGACCCAGATGAAGGTGACATCCCTACGGTCGGCTGTTATTTGGTCCAACAGCTTCAGGCTCTTATGTACCAATGGGATGTCAGTCTTCATCCGCCCCAAAGCTTGCAATGCAAATTTGGAGTCAGAGCAGATTATAAATTTCCTCCTTTCTGATGCTTTACGCCATAAGTGCAAGCGATATTGCATGCAATTCGGCAATAAAGATGGAGCAGCCATCGGGGAGTCTACGGGAGATTGCTTTGTTCCGAAAGGAGCAGGCACACGCGACCTTTCCATCCATTTTGGTGAATGTAAAGTTAGATGTGAACATGGCCTAACTAGTTCCCCTTTTAGACCTTGTGGTCTATAGGGCAGATGATGTAAAGTTCATCTGTTTTTGTGGCCTACGGTTAACGTGGGTGTCATGTAGCCAGCACAACGACCAACCGCCTTTACTTTTTCCCAACTAATGTCAGGTACCCATTAGAGCTGAGTGGACTCAGAGGCGCCTGGTGCCCCGGTTCGGAAGCCAAGCGCTTTAAGCTCAGCCACCGCGCCTCCCCTGGCCTAACTGATGTCTTATAATTGATCTAAATGTTTTGAAAAGGCTCAGTCTCTTATTTGAATCATCAAAATAAAATAAAAAAATTTTGCAATAAAAAAAAAAGTTCAGGAAAATGAAATTTACAAGATTACTATATGTTTCTAATTAGGTCTAACTTATAATGCATACTAATTAGCTTTTTCTCTTTAAAAAACTGCTTGCATAACTGATTTTAGAAATTAGATTTTTCGCTTTCAGAAAAAAAAAAGTTGCAGTTGCATCAGAACTTTGAATGGTCTAAAATATTGTGATGTTATATATATTTTCAATATCTTTTCTAGTTTACGAGATCTAAACGGGACGGACGGACAGACATTTCGCACAAAACTAATAGCGTCTTTTCCCCTTTCGGGGGCCGCTAAAAATACTACTATAAGTGACATTTCAGACTTGTCACTGTTCGAGATGGTGTTTTTACAAATTGCATGTAAGCCCTACTTGGATGTCTTGGGCCCATTTGTATTGGTCTATCAAAAACTAGAACTCTCTCTTAAAATTAAATATTCAATTGTGGTTTCTCTTGTCCACATCTGAGATTTAAGCAGTTAAAAAAAAAAGAAGTATTTTATTTTTGGAAGTTGAGTAAAAAATGGAAGGAAGGAAAGGAGGGAGGGGAAAATGGGGGTGGGGGATCACCGAACATTGTAATATCCTCATCTATTTCCTGCTCTTTGTAGAATGTAGTTTTCAAATGTAATATAATACCTGTTTCGAGTTGGTTAGAATATAAAATAAAGATTAATTGATGATTTTTCAAAAGGTTTAGATAATAGTGAACAAATAGATGCTATCTTACTAGATTTTTCCAAGGCTTTTGACAAAGTTCACCACCATAGTTTGCTTAAAAAATTAAAATATTTCGGCATTAACGGTCCACTGCATCAGTGGATTAAAGATTTTCTGATAGGGAGAGAACAAACTGTAATAATAAATGGCTCTAAATCAACACCAATAACAGTAAACTCAGGTGTACCTCAAGGAACAGTTTTGGGTCCACTACTATTTTTAATTTACATAAATGATTTACCAAATTGCATTAGTTCAGGAACAAAAGTCAGATTATTTGCAGACGATTGCATAATATATAGAACAATAAAAACAAAACAAGACACAGATATTTTACAAAGAGAATTAGATGAATTACAGAAATGGGAATCAAATTGGAGCATGTCTTTCCACCCAGAAAAATGTCAGTTGTTAAGAGTAACAAAAAAACTAAAACAAATTAATTCCACTTATCTTATTCATGGCAAACCAGTAACACAGACTAAAAACTCAAAATACCTAGGTGTTATAATAAATGAAAAACTGTCATGGAATCCACATATTGATGAAACTATAAAAAAATCCAACAAAGCATTAGGGTTTATTAAAAGAAATTTCTATAAATCAAATAAGAACATAAAACTAAAATGTTATTTAACCTTGGTTAGGCCAATAATAGAATATGCATCCACCGTGTGGGACCCCTCAACTCAAGAAAACATTAGGAAACTGGAACAAACACAAAATAGAGCAGTGAGATTCATAACAAACGAATATTCACATTTGACTAGGGTAACACCATTAGTAAAATCACTAAATTTAGAAAGCCTTCAGGACAGAAGACTCAAAAGTAAAGTAGCAATTATACATAAAACACTGAACCATAATCTTCAAATACAAAAACAAAATTTAATAAAATACTCTGAAAGACACAAAAATAAAGGCACATTCCTCGTCCCATATGCTAGGACAAATTTGTACAAATACTCCTTCTTCCCTAGTGCTATTAGAGCATGGAATGGGTTGCCTGAGCTAGCCAGAAAAACCAGTGACTTGGCAGAATTTAAGTCATTGGTTAATATGCATGACTAAATGCATGACGCGTAGGACGTAATCATCTTCTTTTTTGAAGTAACGTCTGTATTATATAAGATAAGATAAGATAAAACAGTGATGTAAAACGTCCTATTTTACCTTATCAACTGAAACAAATAAATGTGCATTTCAAATTTTAGCTTCATTAATGAGATGCAAACTCTTCCCTTACCTCTGTGTGTACGTGTATCACATTTTGAGAAACATTTTCATAGGGCCTAAAGCTAAGTGCAAGACTCGTGAAAGGCTTATTGGATAACTGTAGGCAATCTTTGGATACAATCGAAGTGGCAATCCATAGATCCATCATGCAATACTCAAAATTTTAGAACACAAAATTATGACCATAGCCAAAAGGCCTTTAAAGGGACATCAGTATTGGGGATGAAAAACTGATAAGAGTCAGTAGTTTTAAATACCTCAGAGCTATCGTCTCAGGTGAAGGAATCAAACTAGAACTACATGCCATAATTGCACAGTCCAAAGCAGCACTTGCAAAGCTCAAAACAATTTGGAAGACAAAGGCATGGCCTTCCACGATAAAATCAGACCTATCTTGGACGCTGACAGCAGAACTAGCAATGGAATCGAGATGTTACAGAAAGATTCTGGGAATCATCATACAAAGACCGCATCACACACGAAGAGATTAGAAGCGATTGGACCTCACGTTGACCTGCTAACTAATGTCAAAAAAAGCAAACTAAAACTCAGGGCTCTCAAAGACCTTCCATTAGAGAACTGTATCAGGAAAAAGAAGAAGAGGCAGACATAGAAAGCGATGGGAATACAACATAAAAGAATGGAAGGGCCTGTCATTAGATTCTATCCAAGGCAAAAGAGAGGAATGGAGAAACACGGTCATAAGATCTTGTGTAGTGCCCCAACAGACTAAGGGATAGGTGAAGGTGAATGCTAAAACACACATACACACATAAGATGTAGACACGTTTCAATAAAGAAAGATTTAGACGTCATAGACAAGTCTTTCAAACAAACCCGATCCTCAACGAGGCGGACGTCATGTGATGTCAAGTAATGCCATCTTCTTCTTCACTATAAGTATAAGTGGGAGAGTGTTTTGGCACAAAAATAATTGAAGTTTGTTTCGCAGTTCTAAAAAAAATGTTGACTTCTATAACCAATACTGTTGTCTATCATATAACACCACATATAACTCGCTATTTAACAGTAGTTTCATCCTAAGTTAATTATCGCATTTTAAAAGGCATTCCATCATTTAAAACATAACTTTAGTGTCAAAATGCTTTGAATGATGGCTTTGAAGACTGTTTCTAGTTATATATCCAATAAAAATGCTGTCGCTTGAACTCTATTATTCATTCTTAAGATTCTACCAAGCACGTAGCCAACATATCAACAGGACACGCATCATGCAATGGCAACAGATTTCGGGGGCACGTTTCGCCGAAATAATGTTTTAATATTCGAAAAGCCCCAAAATAGCTCTCCATTGCCGAAAGTTTATTAAAAGTGGTGGGGCGGCTTGACTGGGGGGCAAGAAAAAGGAGGCGGGGGTGCGAGAAGAAAATCTCATTATAGGTTTATTGATCCGAACCAAAAACTGGCCCTGAGAGGATGTAAGACTATGTACGTAGATGTGTCATTCTGAGCATTGTTAGAGATCGGCGGAGAACAGAGAAAAGAATAGGGGAGAGGGGGGGAGCATGCATCTTCACTAATTTTATTGTTTGTTTCCCCAGCTAATCACATCACTTCTCTCTCTGTCTGGCCGGCCCCTACCTCCCTCTTTCCAACGTTTTCGGTGTATCAAGTCTAACTTTGGCCCAAAACTCTGGAATGTAGCCCGTCTGTTTAGTGGAAGAAAATGTTGACCTGTGAAATCGTATTTCCGGTCATCAGGGTTGACAGTGTGCTCGGATCTCCGATAAAATAAGACAAAAAGACATTTAGGTTCTAAATTTACAGATCACCACATAAAGACATCTATGTTCTAAATACACAGATCTCTAAGACATAAAGACAGCTATGTTCTATATACACAGATCTCTAAGACATAAAGACAGCTATGTTCAGCATTGAGTGATAGGTAAAGACACACACACATATGAAGAAGCTACACACAAAACTGAAAACTATTTCGGGCTTCAATTTTCTTTACATAGACATTTGACCGTAAGAGCTCCACAAATAATCTACAAGCCAGCTCTGTCCATTTATCTCTGTTTCCAGCCAACCCAAAGCCTCTCATCCAAAGCCTCTTCATGCTTTCATATTTACCCAATGGTAGAAGTATGACAATATTTATACAACGATGTGCATTTTCAAAAGTAAATGTATTTTTAAATTACATTTTGGCTATGTTATGTTAAGTTTTAAAGCAATTTTCATTAATAGCGTCAGAATAAGGTTTAAAAATGATAAATAAGCAAAGATAAATATTGGAATGACCCTGGGTTTTAATACAAATCATGTGAGCTTAATGGGAAATAGTTTGGTACATTGTCAAGAATAACATTTTTACAAGTTCAAACTTTAAAGTCAAAGGTCGACGACTCTCTGATCTTTTAATACATTGGTCAAACCAAATAGTTAACGCATGAACTTCTTGGAAAGTTGAGTTCTCTAATACAGGAAATATAGAGACATAATTTAGGTGTGTCCAAAGGCAACTAATAGAAGTTCTAATTAATTCTAGACATTTGTATATTAACATGAGTTTCAATCGTAATTCTTCTTGCACTGCGAGGTCATGAAAACTTCGTTTTGGTTTTAATCTTTCACTAGATTGCATACAAAGGCAATCAAGTAGAATTGTTTAGAGAAGACACTCACACACACACTCACATTGTCCAGCCAAGATGTATCATCGATCTCCCAAACTCCCAAGACCTAGACAATTAAATAGGGATGACAAATAGCTTCTTCTCTCTTGAGCAACTTGGAAACAAATGGCCAGTGGTGGTTTGTGCAGGCACGTTTCAATCAATGCTGACCGTTACAAGAAAAACACAAATACACAGACACAGGAAACCCAGACTATAAGAATCTAGACAGTGGCCAGAAATACATTTGATCACAAAGATTTATTTTTATGTATTTCGGTAAATATACATTGATAATTAATAATAACATACGGATTTGAAAAAGGTTGATAGACCAAATACACAATTGTGTTATCATTGCAAAGGTTGATAGTTGATAGACCAAGTACACAATTGTGTTATCATTGCAAAGGTTGTTGATAGTTGATAGACCAAGTACACAATTGTGTTATCATTGCGAAGGTTGATAGACCAAGTATACAATTGTGTTATCATTGCAAAGGTTGATAGTTGATAGACCAAGCACACAATTGTGTTATCATGGCAAAGGTTGATAGTTGATAGACTAAGTACACAAGTGTGTTATCATTGCAACTAAAAATGAAAAAAGAAGTCGCCTGGAGAAAAAACTTACACTGAAGTTTGAAGAAAACTTATTGAAGAATAAAAGTTGTTGTATTTTTAATGTCAGAAACGTTCATCAAACACAAGCCAGCCTTAGGATTAAACACTACTGTAGACTGGCTACCAGAGAAGAAATAGAGAGCGTTGAATAGCATCGTTTTGTCCAACTCAATTTTACCAGTTATTATAGAATTGCCCAATTTTTTGTTTATTAAACATATTCGCCAAAAATAGAGAAACTTTTATTTGAACAACAGGAATAAATCTGGACAACAGGGAGTTAGCATAGCCTCTTTAAGTCTGAATTGATGTCATGTGATATCTGCATAGCAATAAAGCAGAAGAGTCTTTGAACTTTGATAACAATGCAATATACCCGACAAATAGTAGCAAAGCACAATGACCTATTTATATTAACTAGGCGGTAAAGTCTATAACAGCAACAAGGCAATATAATAACAAGGCTTGTCTTCGAGTCCAAAGATTAATGAGGAGTGCAGTATTTCGCATGGCTACGCTGTCACAGCTGCGACCTACATATTTTGCCACACCCACCGCAGAAATAACCGTTGTAACAATGCAGTATAGTCTATGTATAATAACAAGGCAGTAAAGTCTACGTATTAGTAACAAGGCTTTATAGTCTACGTATTATTAGCAAGGCAGTATAGTCTACGTATTATTAGCAAGGCATTATAGTCTATGTATAATAACAAGGCAGGGTAGTCTAGGTATTATTAGCAAAGCAGGGTAGTCTATGTATAATAACAAGGCAGTATAATCTACGCATTATTAGCAAGGCAAGGCAGGGTAGTCTATGTTTAATAACAAGGCAGGGTAGTCTAGGTTTAATAACAAGGCAGGGTAGTCTATGTTTAATAACAAGGCAGGGTAGTCTATGTTTAATAACAAGGCAGGGTAGTCTAGGTTTAATAACAAGGCAGGGTAGTCTTGGTATAACGACAAGGCAGGGTAGTCTATGTTTAATAGCAAGGCAGGGTAGTCTATGTTTAATAACAAGGCAGGGTAGTCTAGGTTTAATAACAAGGCATGGTAGTCTAGGTTTAATAACAAGGCAGGGTAGTCTTGGTATAACGACAAGGCAGGGTAGTCTATGTTTAATAACAAGGCAGGGTAGTCTATGTTTAATAACAAGGCAGGGTAGTCTATGTTTAATAACAAGGCAGGGTAGTCTATGTTTAATAACAAGGCAAGGTAGTCTAGGTTTAATAACAAGGCAGGGTAGTCTTGGTATAACGACAAGGCAGGGTAGTCTATGTTTAATAACAAGGCAGGGTGGTCTAGGTATAACGACAAGATTGATTACGAAGTAACGACTTTTAATTTTGTTTATCTCTTACTGATCACTTTTTTGTTTTTCTTGTCTACCTACAGGTGCGATCCAAATTAAAAGACCATGGAACTCTGCGCTACCAACTTTCTTCTCATGGGCATTAACTCAAGCTAGATCTATAGGCTGGCTTGAAATCAATGACTAGAATGAGGCAATCTCGGTTTAAAGACTGAAATCGCGCTAAATGTCAAATGCGGAAAGCAGGCGTTCAATCATAGTTATGGCCGGTGAACGTTGGGCTATTGATGGAGGGAGACACGTGTTCCGCGGGCCGGCGCTGCTCACGTTATACGATGCCTCGCAGGTCGGCGTAAAGAAGCGGAGAAAAAAATCAAACGCCTGTAAGTGCGTCCTGTGCTATGGCATGAGGCGAAGAATAGGCGGGCTCCCTCCTCGTGTCGCCCAAAGTGGCTCTGATTTGGTCCGGAGAAACAGATTGGAAATTAGCGAACCCTGGAGCCATACTACTTCTGTCGGAAACAATGTGGCGTGTCCTTGTACTGAACGTTGCACGCGTACAGCTTACTGTGATTCTATAGATGAGTGTCATCATAACGTCTACCATTCCAATACAACAGGCGAGTGTGGAGCGGGCTCGAGCGAGACAAATACGACACGTTCCAGGGAACGCCTGCCACTAGTGTACCATAGCCAAACAACTACTGCAGCGGGATCACCATGCGGATCACCAAAGCACGTGGGTAAGCGTGCGTTTTTATTCTCAGTGGTGTTTTATTGGCTCGTGGGTCACGCTCTGTTGAGTTCGAACTGTGTAGTTCAGGGTGCCGCGATTCCATCTTCATCTTATTTTTCATCAGCATCCTCCCCCACGAGCCGCTATCAACTTGTTTCTCCAGCGCTAAACAACGACACCATATTCATTTTCTTCAACCCATCGTCCATCCACGACCTAAAGATCAACACCCGCCAGTTCGTCTACTTTAACTTCACGCTCTACACCAGACAGAACAGGTTAGGGTTTGCCAAGGGCGCCTACGACTCCCGGTCGAGCACTACCAGATCTATACCAGCTTCTTACAACGACCACCACTTAGACTCCTTGGTGACCATTCCAGACACTGGGGAATTCACATTGTCCCCAATCACCAAATCATCCATCTTCGCTAACAGCAGCATCTTGCTCAGGTCTTCACTGATATCTTCTTCATTCTCACCTACAACAACTTTGACTTCGCTAAAGGATAACCACGGAAACAGGCCTGTGGAGAGGCTGCCCAATGCCTCGAGTTACTGGGTCATGATATACTCGGATGATGACTCTATCGCAAGACCAATGCCCAATGGCTGGGCTGCGGGCCATGCCGATGCCAAAGGAAGCTATATTCTAATGGCTGTATCCGCTGGACGCCAACACAATTTCTCTGTAGAGGCTCGTCACATAGGAAGAGTCACCATGTCTGTAGCTGTAGTTGGAGATAAAGGAATACCTCAGGTAAGTGGGAACGACACGCTATGTTTTAATAGGGGAATCTCTTAGCTTCATCGCCATAATTGATAATGATAATTTTATGATTCAACAGACATCTCTTTGAGAAATAAAATACACTAAGAGGGAAAAAGAAGAGTAAGCTTTATGGAGAAGTAAGAGGCGATAAAATGGAAATTAAAGGGAGAAAAAAAAATTGAAAGATTTTGAAATAAATAGACAAAATATACATCTCAAGGATGCTCTATTAAATAATGCCAACTGTTTTAAAGTGCAAAAAATGTGATTTATAAAATACTTATCACCATTTCCGAATTCTGTACACCGTATACACCAAAAAAAAAAACAAAAAAAACTTGCTAATTGTAAATTGGTCGCCAATTATGAGATCCCACATGCCATCTAGACTGTGACTTATAAGTAAAGTTCATTTTGGGCTTGAGTTACTTCTGAAGTCTGCAACTATAGTGACGTTGACTGACTCCTTTTTCTCTTGATTGATAACCATGAATGGTGTAATTTGTACTTGATCAGCTAAATCAAGCCAAGCTTTGAAATTCTTTGTTTGCTATCACAATTCTTGTATCAACAACTGATGGTTAAAATTATATGTTTTGTACATTCGATCTTTATATGGGGTATACAAGAAGAGAGGATAATAAATTGCATATATACATACACATGTATATCACATTTGTTATAAAAGAGTACTTTACTCATGTTGACAATTACTGAAATGAAACAGTATCCCATGGTATTTGACCTTCAACTAGTTTTGTGTCAGCTGACTGACGTAGGTTTGTGTAGAAAATGTTTCCAGATGGAGAATTTCAAGACGAAATCAATAAAAGTCATGCTCTCTTTCTCCATCTCTTTCTTCAAACATCTGATAGCATGAGCCTTTCTCGATGTGTTCACAAGTGGGGACATAAGCATAGCTGAGAACAGACTATACATATATGTTTTTTTCATTTCCCTCTCTACTAGCAGTGGTAGTAATTATGAAGAGAAGAAAAAAAAACTTGAGAAATTGAGTGTGTTGCATACTAACTAGTATTAAATACTGTTTAGTCAAAAAAGTTGACAATATCAACTGTTAAATGAAATCATTCAAAGGCATCAAAGTCATGTTTCAATACATCATTTCCAAACGTCTATGCCATGTTTCGGTATATCATTCCCAAATGCCAATGTCATATTTCAATGTATCACTCTCAGATACAAATGGCATATTTCAATACATGATTCACAGATGTCAATTTCATGATGCCAATGTTGTGCATTGAAATATCCCAGACATTTAACAGTTTACAAACATACTTTGTCATTCACTACTTGATAGTAAATACTTGAATAAATACCAATGGCCAAACGGACACATTAAAAGTTGCTTTGGTTCTTGAGAAGTCGAACAAATCGGCCACTCAATATTTGTCTGTATATTTACTGCTTTAGGCCGAGCAGATTGAAGTTTCTAGACACAAACATATTTGGTTTATAATCATTGCATACTTTATGTTGTTTTTTTCCTTTTTTTATTAGCCGTATATTGTCTAATCTAAGATTCCAACTAACTTTATTGCACAGTGGTGACCACTGAGACATTCACATTCTTAAATTGGCCTGGATCGCTACACTCTTGTTTATATCGAATGATATTGTAGTATGGAGGTCTGAATGATGTTTTTCTATTTTCTAAATTTTGATCTTAACTAAACCTAGCTTCCTAATGGTGAATGAAATCTTGTTTGACTGTTTTGTAGCCTTCATTTTTGTCCACGCTGAATAGATGTTAGTGTGGAGGCCAAACATTGTGTAGACAGTTTCTCAGTGTCACTCAACAAGGAGGCCAATAGAATAAACCTCTTCATGCCAATGTTTAGAAAAATGTTTTCTGACTAGAACTGTCTCTAAGCGTTTGCTCAAAAACTAACCAGTGAGATCTCGATAAAGAAATGACTTTAGTAGGTCTATTATATAATTATTGTTTGAAATTATTTTTTAATTTTTTTTTTAGTATTAATGATAAGTATTATAAATAGTACTAGTAACATCACAATTTAGAAAATCATGAACATTCCAAAAGCAACTAAAAGCCTATAAAGCAATTTAAACAACAAAAAAGACGAGGACAAAACTCATTTGTCAAGGCCACTATTCATTGGCAGCCATTCAAAGACAGTGAGGTACTATACAAGCAGATTACGGTGTAGGCATGTATAGAGCAGTCAAGAATATTTCTTTCTTTCCACTCAGGCTAGCTATGTCCAAGCCGTTGCTGCCACCCAGTATCAAGTGACCACAGTCCGAGGGGAAAGGACAGCAGATATTGTGTTCAACAGTGCAGCCGCGGCCATCGCCATAATCATCAGTTTCGGCATCGGAGCGATCACAGACCTGGACAGCCTCAAGAGGCAACTCAAGTATCCAGTGGCACTGATTATTGGCTTCTGTTGTCAGTTTATAATCATGCCCGTGGTAGGTCTGTCTCGTGACATTGTCTTGTTTGTGCATGACCAAGCAGGGGAAATAACCACAATTAATTGTCAAATTGCAGCAGATTCATAATCTAGGAGATGACCTAATCCTGCCTACCTAGCAGAAGTACAAATATTTGGCTGTAATTAAAACTATAGGTAGAGTTGGTTTTGAACAGGGTTTGCATTGTGTAAACGTTAACAAAATTATTTTTAAAAAGCTTATAAATTGTAAGAATTAAATATACATATACACATTATATCGAGTGTACCAATTAATAAAAAAATCACTACAATACTGCGCACCAGTAAGCTACAAGAGCAAATGAATGGCTACTTATGTCCCTACATATTGCCTACTACATCTACTAGCTTAATTTATCCTGATAGGTTGGTGAATTTAAACATAAACAACTTCAGCCGTTAGATCTAGACATTTATAATCAAGCCTCCTTATTGTCCATGTGTAAATGATTAGATCCATTTGTTTCAATTACTGATTGACTTAATTAGATCAACATTTAAATTTCGACATTGTAAAAAGAAACGAGAATAGAGGAACCGGAAGTTGATGTAAACTGAGACCTCTGGATTTAGACCTAGATGATCATGTAATCAAGACTCGTCTATTAGACTTGGGTGGTCTCAGAACTATACCTTCGGAAACAAACAACACAATCAATAAAAAGGCACGTTTATCAAAGACTTTACCCGTTCTAAGCCTCGAGTTAGATACATGTAGGCTGTAATAAACTTTAATTTAAAGGGACGTCTGCTAATCTCCAAGGTTAAGAAAGATTGAGAAGAGGTTGAACTGTTTCTTTAACACGTTTAATTTAGTCTTAATTGTGATCAGCCCTATTTATGCGCGCGGTGTAGACTTTGGACACAAAGACCAAACACATTTAAATTTGAATAATATCACAAAATGCAAGACACAAAACAAGTGGCAGTTTGGTTTCATATGTAGAGTGTGAATGTAATGCAACTCAAGCTATGAAAACAAACAGAGGGATACTGAATCTAAAATACTTGCCTTACACTCAAATTTTTTATAGCACAGTGTAAATCTTGGTATTAATGGGACTCTAAAAGTAGATTCATTTAATATTTAATATAAAAAGATCATCTACATACTTAGAATGACATAAAAAAACAGAGCTGACCAGAAAACTAAAGTGAACTTTACATGGTCAAATCGGTCAGTGGTCCAAGTTAAGTTTGTAAAGTAGCAATGACTGACACGACAGCACAAATCGATACAGAAATCAATAGTAGATCTCGAGGATGTCAAATTCTGCCTTACCAACAACTACAATAACAAACGAAGCTCATTAATATTCAATTGGAAGAAATGGTTCTAATCATGCTGGAGGCATGCCCCCAAAACGAGGCAGCATTTAATATGCTCTCTATATAGAAGGCAGCATTTAATGTGCACAATAAAAAGAAGCAATAAATGTGCCTTACAGGAGGCACCTTATAATGTGCCCATTGGAGGAGGCAGCAATTATTGTGCACTGTTCATGACAGGAAATTAATATGCAACAGAGAATGTAGCATTAAATTTGTATTTTAAAGGGCAGCAGGTATTGTGCACTGTAAATGGCTTATGATTCATTCGTAGAGAAACCAAAAACAATAGATATTGAAAAGCGTAGTTTTTAAATAATTACAAGTATATTCTACGGACGTACTAAATGGACTCTGAATAAGAGTATGAATATAAGTACAACAATGGATGGAAATAAGAGCGGACACAATTGATTGATAAAGTTCTAACTCATAGAACTTCACAAAGTATTTGTGCACAGAAAATATTCATTATAATAACGGCTATGTCTTCGAGTCCGAAGTTGAAGGATGAATTCAGTGAATATCAATGGACACATAAAAACTTCAGAAAGTACTACTGGACACACACACACAAAACTTCAAAAAGTACTACTGGACACAAAAAACCAAATTCAGAAAGTACTACTGGACACAAAAAACCAAATTCAGAAAGTACTACTGGACACAAAAAACAAAACTTCAGAAAGTACTAATGGACATAAATAAAACTTATTTATACATTCGATAATAAAAATATATAAAAAGTGATGTGTAACAATGATGACTGTACTATTGATAAAGAGTACAATGTAACTATTGTTACACTATCATAACGTGAAAGAGATGTGTAACGACTTTCCTAATATAAGTTTCAAAGTGCGATGTTAAAATGGTCAAACCAGCCTAGAGTCAATGTGAACTACGCACTCATTTCAGCTATAATATTGAGAATTTTTAAAAAAAAAGGTATTAATGGACTATAGAATAGCTATCTCTGTGTACAATTTAATAAAGGAAGCAATACACCAACCAGTGTTACTTTACAGAACATTATCACTTGGAACATCACTTTATCGGTCCACTCCAGACTACAACAAATGAAATGGGAGGAACACAGACTAAGGTACCTCCATAACTCAATGTGGACATCCCTTGGTGAGTCATTCACATCGTTGACTCTTGACATAATACATTCTACCAATGCTTTGTTCCTATAGATAGTAGAGAAGTAGAACTGTAGGAGCAGAAGCCTCAATCTCTGTGTAACACACAATGTCTCTACTTCTCGTCAAGACAATCCCAATGTCTTTCCCTTCCACCTCTTAGTGTCTACTGGTCAGAACACTTTTCCCTTTCCAGTTAGAACAGTTGACCCAAAAGCTTCTGGTTATCCACAGACATTGCAACTTAAAAAAGCAATGAGTCCGAGTCTCTGCTAATCTGTCATGAACGTTGTCTTGAATTCCAGTCAAGGTCGATACCAATCAAAAATACAAACTGATCTAGACTTAGCCAACAAATGCGAATATTCCTAAAGAATACAACTTCGACAAAAGCTATTTCTAAGATGTCCCTCTTCATTCGAATTGTGTTTACTACATTTATAACCATTAAATGTTTTAAAAGCCTTTTTTTTTTTCAAAATATAAACAGAAGAAAGTAGGAAATATTTCTTCAAACAAAAGTAAATGTCAAAGGAGAATTTCTTTTCCTCTTGGATCACTAGAGCATTCGGTCCAACTTTATTTGGACCCCCTACAAAGGCTATACAAAGTGATCTATGCGAGCTGTGTATATAGATCTAGATCTACTCTCGCTCTAATGAAACCTGCTAGGGAAAAGTGCGCCAAAACGTTTTGTTTCCTGCCTCGTGTTCAAAAGATTCCAAATATGGCCGTCGCGTAGGAGGCAGAGACAGGGAGATAATTACGTCAATCTATGAAATAATCTTAGCGAGCTCCAGACAGGGCAACAAATATTGTTTCCGCCCGAAACTTAAGGAAGATAATTGACTCATACGTAGGACTCTTGCGTTAAGCCTTGGGGGGAGGGGGGGGGGGGGACAGCGTTCTAGTCCCACGTGGCAATAAACAAAAATGAAAGGTCAGCTGCAACACTGTTTGTTTTGACCCACTTGTGAATGGAAAGAAGGGGCACAACTCTACAGCTAAAACTGAGGGACGTTAACCCTGGTGTAATGGAGCTGATGAAAAAAAAAGTACACTGAGCTCCACAAAATGCTCCCCAAGGAGTCAGGAGATCAAAGCCATCTGGTCGTCCCATGAGGTACTATGTAGATTATAACAATGACATGCTCGAGATTGTTGGTCATAAAATCATTTTTATTTTTTAATATCTCGGGTTCTGGCTCTTTAAAAGTAGGCCCCTATAACCATCAACAGCTAGTGATACTTACTGAGTTTAAAAACTTAAGTACCAGCTGAAGCTCGTAGTTCAGTGTGTGTGCGCTTTTTCTAACTATTATGTTATACCATTGTCACGGATGAATGTGTGCATGTATGTGTAATCTATTTTTACAATCTGCGCGAATGACCGGAAGTGTGTGATATGCAGTAAAGCTGATTAAAGTGTATGTGTTTGATCTAGTGGTTTCATTGTTTTATTTCGTTAACTAGAACTGAACCAGGGACACCTAGACGTAGTGAGACCTAAGGTAGATTCTATCGAGTTATATGTATAAATATAATAGGAAAGCTGTGACAACCATTATATCATTTTATTTTTGAATACCTCGGGCTCTGGCTCTTTTAAAGTATAACCATTTCACTAGGTTTAAGAGTATGAGTGTAGTAATATGAAAACTATACTATAGGGCAGTTATTGTCACTTTTTGTACGTTTAGATCTATATATAGGTGTTTCAATATCAGCCCAAGCGTCTAGTAACCAATTAAATTAATTAATAGTCACATCTAGTGGAAATAGAAAACATCCTTCTTAAATAGGAAATGAACATGTTTTAGTTCTAATGGTTTGGTGGTCATGGGCCACCACATTGATGGCATTGGGCCACCGGGTTGGCGTCTTGGGCAACTGGGTTGATGGCCTTTGACCAACGTTGTTTTGTGGACTTAAAACTGTACGTTGCTGCTTTCTAGGTGGTCTCAAGTGTGTGTGTGTGTATCATAGGTACTATTCAAACGTTTCTCTAAACAAGATAACATTTTTAAAGAGTAAACTTCTATTACAAACTGATGCAATGCCAGATTACTAAGTAATGGAAGGCTGAAACTACAGATTACACGAACCTGGGGGGGAGTCATTACAAAATTGAGGTAACATGCTAGCAGTTTAGGTACCTAAACATCGAGACCGAGGTAACATGCTAGCAGTTTAGGTACCTAAACATCGAGACCGAGGTAACATGCTAGCAGTTTAGGTACGTAAACATCGAGACCGAGGTAACACGCTAGCAGTTTAGGTACGTAAACATGAAGCCAGAGGTAACATGCTAGCAGTTTAGGTTCGTAACCATCGAGACTGAGGTAACACGCTAGCAGTTTAGGTGCGTAACCATCGAGACCGAGGAACCGTTTTGCTAACGTGCGTTAGACTGTACAGGCACTAAGTTGTTTCTATTTGTAAGCTATTATTGGACACATAAGTACAGGGTGTAGATACAGGAGTTCCATCAACAGCTAGTGATACTTATTGAGTTTAAAAACATAAGTACCAGCTGAAGCTCAAAGTTCAATGTGCGTGCTCTACTTCTAACTCATACATATGTTATTGCTAGACCGGAAACCGGAAACAAATTCTTATCCGCGATTGATCGATTCACAGACCTATATATATAGATTTTTATGTACGTAACACTTTTTCAAGCTCTAAGGGTATTCGCCCCTATCAATCTTTTTGTCTTAGAAAAGTAATGATCTTTAGTTTTCAAAGGTTAGAAATAATGCAAAATCATTTTTCGGATTTTCTTTAGAATGGGCTATTAATCACAGAACTATATATTCACGCTAATATATGAAACAAAGCCATTTCTTGTTAGTTTCCATTGAGATAATGTTTCAAAAATCCTAGATAGAAATAATTCATGTCTGTTGATTTTAATCATCTTATTAACATTTAATTAGATTGATTACCTAGATCTTTCTAGAATATGTATCTAAAAATGCAAAATAATAATTATGAGACGAGAGTACTCTTATTTTTGATGTTCAATTACTAGATCTAGATCTAAAATTTTTTTAAAATCATATGTTACATAGGTTAGGGTTGAAAAAAAACTTTACATCTTATAACTTGTTTACAAAACAACGCCATGTTTCAACTTTTAAAAAAAAAATCACATTTTTTTGTAGTTTTAAAAGATCTCCATGACCAGTTTAGATACAATATAGATCTATATATAAGGCTATGTTCTATTATGTTTCGACAAACGAGCTCCATATCTAAGCAAATAAATGTCAGGCCTGTAAATTCTATTGTCATTGAGTACACATGTCTATAGTGGAACAATCTGATTGTCAACCTAGAATGGAATCATGTGATGGTTATGAAAACATTAACTTCGTAGAATCGCAACTGAAAGCAAAGGCGTTGTCAGAGACAGTCATAGTCCTTAGCGAGTAAGCAATGTCACGTGCTAAATGACTTAACATAGTGACAAGCGAAGACTTTCAAGGTTCCAGCTTTAGTGAGACTTAGTGACAGAGGCGTGGGTGAGGGAGGGAGACAGAAGGGCAACCGTGCCACATCTGGAACTGGGAGGATGACTCCTGTTATCTAATGCTTGCACTTCCCGGCACAGGCCTAGCGGTGGTCACTAAAGAAAAGTGGCCTTCGCGATCGATTCTAGCATGTTATTGATTGGGTGGGTAAGGAGGCTGGGAAGGGGGCAAAAAGCATTTGAATGAGTCTGAAGGGAGTGAGCTCCACGAAAGTGTCACGCGCGCCCAGCGCCAGCACGAAACCAGGGTGAGTAAACAAGACTATGTGGGGTGGGACGGGAGAGAGTTACTGTTGAACTGTCTCTTAAAACACCAAGGGAAAGATCAGAGTGTGGGACTAAAGTATTAACAAACAAGTGAGGTATCACTTCCGACCAAACCATAAACCCAAATCGTAGAACAGCAGGAGAAACTTTACATAGCATCTCGGACAACGAAAAAAAAAAAAAAAAAAAAAGATTTCTTATAGCGATGTTCTCAGCGACACCCCCTAGTCCAATACAATGTGATTGCTCTGGTGGTCTTAAGTCATAATCATTAAAAATAGTGACCTCTCTAAAAGAATCGCAGTCATCAATTTACCAACAGAAACTCTGACGGGGCCCTAGCTCAATACATTTTCTAGATGTATAAAAAATAACGAAATAATTGTAGTCACCTTTGACCTAGAATAGAATAGGTACATTGAACTACGTCTCAATTTAGACTTTTAGGAAGCAATGCGCTGGACGTATGTATAGATGCTATAGTCTTTTCTTGTACGTTTATTCAATCAAATAAGTCATTAGATTCATTTTTTTTTCTTAGTAACGAAAAAAGGAATAATTATGTTGTCGAGTGGTTATGAGCTCTAGAATTAACTGTGGTCAATAGAACTTGACCGAGAGGAAGCGAAGTGTAGGTTCGTTTTATAAATAATGTTAGTTTAGCAGAATAAATATATTTGACGTGATACTATATTGTGACTTGAATGTGTGTACTTATTTTTGTTAGATTTATTCTTGAAAATATTTTGAATTTCTATTTTTGGATTTGTTCTGTGATAAAGGTATTTCAATGTCCAGTTGTATCATAAGATGATAAAGAATCTACTCACATCTATAGCATCAGATTCGATTATCCTAATCAATATGATTAGAGATGTACAATCAAACCTTTCAGTAATGGATGAAATCAAAAAGCCCCTTTCGTTGGAAACGTCTACCTTAAATAGACCAAAACCTTATATGGGCTTTAGGTTTAAGGGCGGAAGGGGGGGGTGTTGACTACAACGTTTTTAAAGTGAGGAAATGGAGAAGGAGGGGGAGTGCAATAAATTCCAAATTATACAACAAAGATAAAATCAAGATAAAGTGCATATATTTTACAGATTATGTTTTCATATCAACCAATTAATTTTTAATGCCAGTCACGTCTCATTCTAACTATTGTGTGATTTCAGTTGGCGTTTGGCATGGCCATGCTATTACCACTTCAGAAGGACATTAGCTTTGGACTTTTGTGCGTGGCCTGTGTGCCAGGCGGCGGACTCAGTCACGTAGCGGTCATCATAGCGGACGGAGACACTGCCCTCAGCTTGACCATGAATTTGATTACAGTGGTGGCCATGCTGGGTACGTTACTTCAAATGGTTTAGGACAATTTGTACTTCTCGGTAATGGTCGCAGAAGATGAGGTCACTCTCAAGTAATCATTAGTTGCTTCTTAATGATAAGAGAAAGAAAAAGTACCAAATACAAAATAAGATAAGCCTGATATACGTTTTAAACAGCCCTATTTGTGTCTGAATGAATACACGGGGTGTGAGTAGAGGTAATGGAAGCGTATCAACAACGTTGCAAGAGAAGAAAGTGAGAGGAAAAGAAAGAAAGCGAGTTGAAAACACAGAAAAAAACCAATAAAACCCAATTACTCAATAATAAAACAAAATACAAAACAAAAAGATTCTAAAAGTGTGTAGTGAGTATGTGATCCATTTCATAGTGCAGCCGCTGTTTTAAAAGAATCAAAATACGAATTAACAAATAAAGGTTGCATTTTTTATACAAAATATATTTTTAAAAAAAAAAGGTTGCAAGAAGACATTAACCCTTGACAGTTCCACTGAATTCATCGTGTTGTCTAGGCCTGCCACATGAGTTAACACTTTGGGAATCCTGGGACGGTTTGAAGCTGTAATCTCTTAACTCTGTACCTTTCTGAAAATAGGGCTAAAGTGCTCTACTACTGCCCTGGGCAAAATGAATTGCTAGGATCGAACTCGTGACGTCATTCTGAAGGGCAGACACCTTTTGTGCGCGTGAGTGTGTGTTAGTCTCAACTAGACTGTGTAGTCGATCACTTTCAGTAGGAGAGCCACAAGTATTTTTCTCGTAAGAAAACCCTTTAACTAAGGATGATATGGGTCATGATGTAGAAAACATTGCTTTTAAGCTATTTTTAGTTATCTTTTGTAACTTTCAAACATTTAAAAACATGATTGTATGCACGCAAACACACATCGGTGTTTACGCTGACATATTGGAACGTAGCTTGCCTTCAAAGCAACTCAGAATTTAAATGAGTCATATCTTTGAAGATGGTGGAAACGAAATTAACTTCTGATAAGCCTCCACGAGTTTAGAATTCATCTTCTAATTAATCAAAATAGAGAAAGAGATAAAATATTCACTCAAACTCTACGACACACAGAAGCCTGACGTCAAATGATAAACTAAAAGTTTAGAACTATGTTAATCTATCATAATAGCCAAAGAGACTAGAGCATATTCAAGTGTATGTGTGTGTCAAGCTAATGACAAAAAGTGAGTCAAACTTATGACCTAAAGTGAGTCGATTTGTTTATTTCAGGTACAGCGCCCCTCTGGCTGTTTGTACTAGGTCAATACTTCCAGACGAACGCAGACGCCGTTCTCAACCCAAGAATGCTTCCTATATATAACTTCGAGATTTGGCTGGCAGCCACGTTCTTTGCGTACGCATTCGGCTTGATCATCAAGCGTCTGAGGCCAGCGGTGGCCGACGCTATTCTGATGTGGCTGATCAAGCCGTTCTTACTTCTGGCCAGCATTCTGTACATCACTCTGGGAGTATACATCAACATGTACGTTTTTGAGCTAGTTAATACTTACGCACTGCTGGGAGCTATGCTGCTCCCCCTGTGCGGCTTCGTAGTCGGCGCCACCATGGCCGCCATCTGCCGGCAAAATCTGGCATTCGTGAAAACGATCGCTCTGGAGACGTCCAGTCTCAACTGCCTAGTGGTGATGGTGGCACTTAGATTCTCCCTGAAGCAGCCGGATGCTGACCTGGCCGCCATGATCCCTATCTGGGTCATGTTCACCATTCCGGGACTTTTCGTCTCCCTGGCCATCTGCAACAAGGCCAAGGTGGTCGTGGTCCACTACTGGCAGAACAGGAACAACAAAGACAACGATATGCAGAACTCTTCAAAGGCGTACTCGGTGAGCTCTTCAGTGGTCAGTCCCCCAGGGACCACCACGCTGTCTGCGCCTCTAGTCACAGCTGACGTTATGGACGACGACGCTACCATCAGCACTTTAAGCAACCAAAAAGTCACCGTATTGTAGATACAACAAGCAGGACAAACAGCATTTCAAATGGTGTTGGATGAAAATAATGCAAGACTAGTCAGCGCTAGTTACTATGTGCCATCAGTTGTGAACTCCAATTTCATTTACGGATACCAAAGTACAAAGCCATTTTCTTTTTGTTGGAATTCTATAATCTATGTTAATATATAATCTGATTCCAAGCACGGACTCATCATGGAGTACAGCAGATGAAAGGAAAATGGCTTCAAATTTGACCAATACCTCACATTCTTTTATTATATTACAAAATAACGTATTATCATTAGAAATGTACATTTCTTCTTTACTTCACACAAAATAGGTCGAAATGATAGATTTGTCTAGTGATTTAGCATGTAGATTTTTTTTCTAAATTATCAATTATGCTGAAACTTATCAGTGCAACTGTAGTTTTAGTGTTTTTTTTTCTTCCTGTTTTCAATCACTTTTTACAAACTGCACACTCTGTGTCTAAGATTATGACAACGAGAACACAATTGAAAGGAACAGCACATTTTTTCTTGCAATGCTCGTGTCTCCTTTCTGCTAAGGTCTGAGAACATGTTGATTTTTTTTAACCGTAAGTCTTGGCCCAGATGTTACACTATATCAAATGCTAACATTCAATGGGGATGAAAGACCCAGTGACTCAAATATTGATTATAAAAAATAAAATAGTAGAAGTTTGTCGATTTAAAACAAAAATGTCCGTGAAATCTTCAGATAAATGTAACTCCAAACTTAGCAGTGACATGAAATATTAACTCCATAGCCTAGTTACCATTTATATATATATGTATTTAAAGAACAATTTGTGGACTGCATACGCCCTATACCTAAGACTGAAGACACAACATAACAAACTCTGTAATAGAATCAGATTGTTCTGCTATACTTGGGACTGAAGACACGACATAACAAACTCTATAATAGAAACAGACTGCTCTGCTATAGTTAAGACTGAAGACACACACAACATAATATGCTCTGTAATAGAAGCATATTGTTTTACTAAAACATCCCAATCGTGAGTGTTGCCAACACACAAACAAACAACTATTTTTCAACGGTCTTACGTCAGATCAGATCGTTCTTAAGGTAACCTTTCTTATTGATTTTGTGGTAAGGATCTCGATTACAAAAACGCAACCTATAAGTTTTTCAAAAAGTATAGAAAGCTGCAAGGGTTGGGAGACTGTTAATAATAATAGTGGAGGATAGTGAGTACAGAAATGGTATCAAAACATTTCATAGTAGCCCTGAAAAAAAATGTCACTAAAATCTTAGAACTATTTCAATTCCAAACATCGGTTCGTGAATTCACTATGAGCTATTGGACGTGATGCTCAACGATTAATAATAGATTATCATCCTTCCATAAAACATGTTACCGATTAAATTCAACTTTAAAAGGAAATTCTAATTCTAATCCCATAGCACGTTTTTTTTAAAAAATATTTTCATTTAAAAGTATATTTAAAAAGTTGTTTTTTAAAGACCATTCTTCCTTTACGAAGCTGATGGCTTTTTTAAAGAGCGATTACTTTGTTCTTAATAACTAATGAATGAGAGATTTTTTTTAAAAAAAAGGAACATTTTTTACTTCGCCTCAATTCTCCTCCCCTCCATCCCCCCCCCCCCCCCCACCCCCGGTTGTATAAGAGTACATACCATTCTAGTTAAGTGATACAGAAACAGACATGGCAACATGAAAAGATAGTCATCTAGACTAGGATACTGGATCTAGATATATGGTAGAAGATTCTAGTTAGGTGATAGGCCTATAGAAGATTCTAGTTATGTGATAGACCTATAGAAGACGGCGCACAAAATAGTTTCTATGATAACAATAGGGAAAAAAATAATTTTGCCTTGAGAACTGGTCAAGGAATGAAAGTAGAAACTAGTCGAATTATCGTTTCAATGACAATGATTGATCAAAGCTATCATTCAATGTTTCCCTCGACAAGATAGTATCTTGTGTTGCTTTCAATCAGCTATGGCCAATGTGATACAGAGTGTGAATAGATGTGATGCAGAGTGTGAATAGATGTGATGCAGAATGTACTGTAATGATACAGTGTGTAAATGTATATGATTCATTGTGTAGTTGTAACGATACAGAGTGTAGATATTATGTAAGAACAAACCCCTGACGTTCTCAAAAAGAGATTCCAGGTCTGGTTAAAAAAAAACAAAAAAAACTGCATTTATAAATTAAGGTGGAAATTGTGGTGGAGGAGTCTTGGCGACATTATGTTAAAGTAAACAAAGCTCCATACACAAACATTAGGAGTTCAATGATAACTTGACTTCAATATTTGTGTTAGTCACTAGAGCAGAGGCTTGTGGATTTTATCAAATGCATTACCCTCCCTCTCTTCCTAAAAGTGAAGGTCTAGTAGTGTACTGATCCTAGCCCGAAATGTCCGCTCATTACATTCTAAACAAACTGTACTGGACGACTGACTACTCTGTAATGAAAACAAAAAAAGGGAGGGCAGGATGGAGTGAGGGCTGGTTAACCTGAAACCAAAATCAAAAAAAAAAAAGGAAGCAAGTGAATGCCAGATGCCAATCCAGAAGCACGATGGTCTACATTTTAATTCCAAACAAACGTTTAAGAATGATTCCTAAGAAGTTGTTGCGAGCTATTTTCAACGTGTTTACCTCCCCTTTGAAACCAATTGAGTGCAGGGCGACCCCAGAAGGGAGTGATAATTGTGAGCGTCCTTTACATACCAATAATACATGGTAAAACTAGATCTAGATGATTAAAGAGATGGCATTTTGTAAAATAATCTAACAAATGTGAATTTCATAAAATGGTGTCAATGTCAGCTAACCATGTTTGAAATATGTTTGAAAGCATACCACGCATAGTCAGTTATATCTGTATTGTGAAATGATGAAAATGGCAATAGACCCTGCATGGTGTCCTGTACAAGTATTTCTATCACTAAGAACAATGTTACAACAATGACTTCATAATATGCTGTGCTAGTGAAACTGAAATATTGCTGCAATAATGAAATAATTAAGAATATTTTGCTAAAGAACGTTCCATTCTCAAATAGATCAAGGTTTCCAGAAAATGTTCAATTCTCAAATAGATCAAGGTTTCAGAAAACGTTCAATTCTCAATTAGATCAAGGTTTCCAGAAAATGTTCAATTCTCAAATAGATCAAGGTTTCAGAAAACGTTCAATTCTCAATTAGATCAAGGTTTCAGAAAACGTTCAATTTACCAGAAAATGTTATTATTTAATCCCCCCCCCCTTTGGGGGGGGGGGGGGTCCCGATGTGACTTAAAGAGTATTATTAACTTTTCTTTTAAAAATGTTTTTGAATCAACACACTAGATCTAGACATATAAATGAAAATTAAATTGACCTACTATTGTCATTAATTGAATGACAACAATAATTCTCGTATACTTCAATATCAGAAAAGCAATTAGATATGTGAACCAACACAAACTAATTAGGTTTCTTAAGTAATGGAACTGTCATTAGCAATGCTACAATGTAACGTAGATTGACAAATAGCAAGCAAGTCAACTCACAGAGCAACAAACGCATGTTTCGGTTCAATTATTCTTTTATTTTGAAAAGAGTCACCAAAAGGGAACAAGATGGACGTGTTATTTTGTTTTGAATCTCCATTGTTGATAGATGCCAATGTGCGAGACTTTGTTGATGTTTCTCTTCTTTCTTCTCGATCAACTGTATATGCAACTCCCATAGATAGACTCTACAGTCTCCCATGTTTGTGTCTAGTGGTCGCCCCCCAAGAACTTTGTGATACTTGTACATAGATTGAGTAGTCCATTGGTTTGTTATTTCTTTCACACAATGTAAATAAATTATAGCCTAGATATTTGTTTGTACATCTTTGTTTTGTTGTCAAGAACTCAAGCCACAAGCAAATATATTCGCTCATTGGATAGTAAAGAGCTTCATATTACTTTTGTTCATTGTCCAGAGCTGTGTACGTAAAAGACTGGCCACTATTCCCACCATTGATGTTTTAAAAGCAGTGTGTACTCTACGTATACATTGATCTATTGACAAGTGTAATCTTAAGAGACTGTCGTCAGAATCATAAGCTAATGGCAGTCGTGAAACTGCCGAGAAAAGTTGCATGCCATGAACTGCCAATCAATTTCGTAGACTGGTTCAGCATCGATCTACATCATTTAGCAATTATTTTGATTTAATTATTAACATACGTTCGACACAGGCAGAACACAATGTGAATATAGTCCATGTGCACTGGCGAGTAATATAATTTTACCTATATCTATATAATATCAAAATTAAGCAACATTCTGAGACTAGCTTGGAGTGCATTGTTTCTTGTTTCTACTATGTGCCAATGAGAAGCGAAGACAATTGTTTCGAGGAGCGGGATACACTCAACTTTGAAGAGTGACAGGCTTCACATTGCAAGAGAATGTTTTCAGATCTACAAACACACATTGAAAACAAAAAAATGGAGGAAAACAAAGAAAGAGAAACACATGGAGGAAGGGTGACAACCCAAAACCAAACTGAAACCAAATGTATTTAGTGCACTGCAACATTGGGATTGAATATGTTATAACGGCAAACTATCGGCAATGTTAAGATGAGCACGAGGAAGATTTGGAGGGCTGAAAGCAAGGGCATAAGAAATTATTTTAATTGGTCAGTAACAGTCTTTATGCAAACGACTTTGTCCAGCACTAAAAAAAAAAAAAAAAAACATTTGAGAGTTTCTTCGCGGGCCTCAGTGTTTAGAACGTTCCCTTCAAATGTTTCTTCCCAGGCCTCAGTGTTTAGAGCGTTCCCTTCAAATGTTTCTACCCGGGCCTCAGTGTTTAGAACGTTCCCTTCAAATGTTTTTTTCCCAGGCTCAGTGTTTAAAATGTTCCCTTCAAATGTTTCTTCCGGCCTTAAAGAATTATAGTGTAATAACAGAGAGACAATACAATGACGTTTACATTATGTGAATTCCTTGTTGTCGCTCCCACAAAACGCATACTTTGTGATGTCACCGTTTGATTGTCGTCTGAGCTGAGCCGAAGGCTCTTCAAGCTCAAAGTTTGAAAAAAAAACCTGTTAGGTCGTCCAGCCTGAACAGTAAAAAAAAACAAACCTGTGTGAACACACGGTTCTGTTTGAGAGCGACCCGAGTCAATGCCTATGAAAGCATTGCTGTTTCCAATGCCTTAGGCCCCCGACTCATGGCCGAAGGCCGAGGACACCGGGAGCCTCCGTCATTTTCCTTCACTATACCAAGCTAACCGTGGGGGACTCGCCATTTATGTAACGGTCCTTTGAGGAACGGCGCATGGATGTGTGACAGTTTTGTGGGGATTTTTTTACAACCCCGCCCGTGCAAGGGGTTGACTCTCGTCTACCCGTGGGCATCCCCACGGGGGTTATGTTTTGCCATTCGTTACGCCTAGCTACCCCCTCAAGTAGCCGTTTCCACCCAGGTGCCACGATGAGGCAGAACAGCTCACCTGGGTGTGATGTCACCTAGCTATGATCAAGTACTAGTTCAAACTGTTGAGTTTAAAGCTTTTGTCTGATGGAGAAGAATCAACGCCTTCTACCTTCGTTTAACATTTGAATCGGAAGTCATTATTGTTGACACATTGATATGTTATATATTATTTCATATTACAAAACGCGTATTAATAAGATGTTTCTAAGATTCGTGTGTACATGATATTAGAATTTAATCCAGTGTAAAAAGTTCATCTTTTGTAAGTGGAGCTCATGGATAGACAATCAAGGATTGCATGATATCCAGTATTTGTTAGACACTATGACTCTAAAAGTTTGAATATGTTTATATTTTCTAGTCATAGTTTCTATTCCTGCACGGTTCACTGAAGATGACACTAGAAGGTTCAATGACGAGGCCATTAGAAGGTTCAGTGACGACGAGGCCACTAGAAGGTTCACTGACGAGGCCACTAGAGGGTTCACTAACGAGGCCACTAGAAGGCTACTCATCCTGTCTTTGTGCTAACAATTTCTTGTCTTTTTTTTAAATTTAAACTTATTGCGATTCCAACGAAAATAACGAGACAAAACAAATGGGGACTTCGCTGATTATCTCCCTTGTATGCATCTTTCTTTATATGTTAGTAAGTTTTTTTATTGACATAAATCAAACTTTTAGTCTGCTGTGTACTGTATACATTTAGTGTGTACTATGTATAATTATAAAATGACTCTACAAACGTTTTCCACTGCTGTACAGATAAATATGCGCTGCACACTTGGAATGTTAGGTCTCATCCAATCGGATAATTTCCTGGTTGAGCAGAAGCCACTTCCAGCAAACTTCGGTTGACAGCCCACTTTGTTTCACTTATTATGCAAACACATATTTCTTTTCCTTATTATCACGTTGTCTACTGATGGAGAAATCCATTGATTATTAGATCACTTCTAATTGGAGTTTTTCATGTAATTTTTTTTATGAAAACCTTCAATGAACTTTGTAAAGTGTGTTAATTTGTATTGTCTATTTAACTATTAAAAGAAAAATGTGAGTTACATAATTTTTTTATTAATCTTCACGACTTTCCAGAGCAAATTGCTTTTTAGTTACTGATTAAAAACCTACACCAGAATTGTGACAAAGCACGGGTTTAGTTGACTGTTGGGAAATTAGCCCATATGTCCACAAGTAGTATAGTTAGCAATTCTATGTTATAACTGATGAAATACTATGTGGCGCTCATGTGGTTACAGTCACTAGTCTAGTCTAGTTTCTGTTTTTGTAATGTTTACACATTTCTTGTTTAAACTACAAGTGACGTCGTGGCTTTCTTTCAACGATATTTTTTTCCTGTCAATAGTTGATTTAGTCTGAAGTGTCATCCAGAGTTTGGTTTATTTCTTGTTTAATGTTGAGTCAAATGTCAAATCTTTTTACTGTTTTCTAAGAATAAACTTTACACATTGTTTACAGAAACCAAAAGTTGTTTGATACATGCACGAATGTGTTGTAATCAAACTACATGTATGCATAAATGATGTATATCATGTATACCTTTCAAGATACATTTTTTTTTAACTATTAAGAAACAAAGATGAATGTCAAATAGAAAGCTAAATGTAGAAAGTGGATCGTAAAAAAAAAAAAGGTTACAAAAGACAGTTTGTGTGGAAACACAAACTCAAAATCGGCCCGATTCAATATTTTCAGAAAGAACATCCGAATTATATCAAAGACAAATGAGAGATAAGAATGGAGAAAGAAGGTTAACAGATCTTGTGTAGTGCCCCAACGGTCCAGCAGATCAAAAGATAGGTGAAAGTGAATGTAAAGTTAGATGTGAGCCTGGCCTAACAGTTCCCCTTTCAGATCTTGTGGTCTATAGGGCAGATGATGTAAATTTCATCTTTTTTTTTGTGGCCTACGGTTAACGAGGGTGTCATGTAGCCAGCACAACGACCAACCGCCTTTACTTTTCCCCAACTAATGTCAGGTACCCATTGCTGAGTGGACTCAGAGGCGCCCAAAGATTCCAAAGTTAAAAATCCCAGTCTTCACCAGGATTCGAACCCGGGATCCCCGGTTCGGAAGCCAAGCGCTTAATCGCTCAGCCACCGCGCCTCCCCTGGCCTAACTGATGTCTTATAATTGATCTAATCTTTTTGAAAATGCTTAATCTCTTATTTGAATCCTTAAAAAAAAATTCCGCAATAAAAAAAAGTTCAGGAAAATGAAGTTTATAAAATTACTATTCATTTTAAATTAGGTCTAACTTATAATGCATACTAATTAGCTTTTTTTCTTTAAAAAAATACTTGCATAACTGATTTAAAAATTTTTTTTTGCTTTCAGAAAAAAAAAAGTAGCCGTTGCATCAGAACTTTGAATGGTCTAAAATATTGTGATGTCCGATTTTCAATATCTTTTCTAGTTTACGAGATCTAAACGGGACGGACAGACATTTCACACAAAACTAATAGCGTCTTTTCCCCTTTCGGGGGCCGCTAAAAATGAGTTCACACAGTCACCAAAATTAGGATAATGAATCCGCGCTAGCAGTAAAACTAGGGTAATGAATCCATAATTAGTAAAACTGTAATAATGAGTCCATATTAGCAGCAGAACCAGTGTAATTAATTAACACTCACAACAAAACTAGTGCACTGAATCTACATTTGCAGCAAAATTAATTCACCTACAAAGAGAGAGAGATAGAGAGGGAGAAAAAGAAGGATAATGACTCGCAGCATAACTAAAGTAATTAATTTACACACACCAAATTTAGACTAAGATTCACACACTTCGCAAAACTAGGATAATGAGTGGACAAACACATACACCAAAATCTGGGGGAGGGGTGGTAATCAATCAACAGCTTAACGATACCCATGTAAAATAAAATCCTATTTTCCAAATGAAAGAATCCTTTCAAATGATATCATAACACTTGAAGATTTAATCAATGTAACGGCCAGGAAGGATTACATGGAATTGAGTAAAGCTAAGTAAAATAAAGTCATTAGGCATTATACTAAGGGATTGGTCCATTCATTAGAGGGAGCGCTGCCAAGTACATATAGGTAGAGCTTTAAGATAACTTTACCATGCATTGGTAGATGCTAACGTTGTCAATGCCTGTGTTCTTCTTTTATGATGGCAAATGAGTTT
This sequence comes from Biomphalaria pfeifferi, assembly GCA_030265305.1. Classification (NCBI taxonomy): domain Eukaryota; kingdom Metazoa; phylum Mollusca; class Gastropoda; family Planorbidae; genus Biomphalaria; species Biomphalaria pfeifferi. The sequence continues at coordinate 721,758 of JASAOG010000002.1, read as the reverse complement.
CCTATACAAATCATATTTTGGAAAGATTTTTTGCTATTTCAAAGAAAGAAAGAAACTTTATCAAACTCCCGACGGTCGTCTATTTTTAGAAGCTCCCATATGGAAAAGATGCTGTCGCTTTTGTTCTTATCACATTTAGTTCACTTATATTAACATTTAGTTCTCTTATATTAACATTTAGATCACTTATATTAACAATTAGATCTCTTGTATTAACATTTAGATCTCTTATATTAACATTTAGATCTCTTATATTAACATTCAGATCTCTTGTATTAATAATTTTATCTCTTGTATTAACAATTTTATCTCTTGTATTAACATTCAGATCTCTTATATTAACATTTAGATCTCTTATATTAACATTTAGATCTCTTTTATTAACATTTAGATGTCTTATATTAAAAATTAGATCTCTTATATTAACATTTAGTTCTCTTATATTAACAATTATATCTCTTATATTAACATTTAGTTCTCTTATATTAACAATTAGATCTTTTATATTAACAATTAGATCTCTTATATTAACAATTAGATCTCTTGTATTAACATTTAGATCTTTTATATTAACATTTAGATCTCTTATATTAACATTTAGTTCACTTATATTAACAATTAGTTCTCTTATATTAACAATTAGATCTCTTATATTAACAATTAGATCTCTTGTATTAACATTTAGATCTCTTATATTAACATTTAGATCTCTTATATTAACATTCAGATCTCTTGTATTAACATTCAGATCTCTTATATTAACATTTAGATCTCTTTTATTAACAATTAGATCTTTTATATTAACAATTAGATCTCTTATATTAACAATTAGATCTCTTGTATTAACAATTAGATCTCTTGTATTAACAATTAGATCTTTTATATTAACATTTAAATCTCTTATATTAACATTTAGTTATATTAACATTTAGTTCTCTTATATTAACATTTAGATCTCTTATATTAACATTCAGATCTCTTATATTAACATTTAGATCTCTTATATTAACAATTAGTTCTCTTATATTAACATTTAGATCTCTTGTATTAACATTTAGATCTCTTATATTAACATTTAGATCTCTTATATTAACATTCAGATCTCTTGTATTAACAATTATATCTCTTGTATTAACATTTAGATCTTTTATATTAACATTTAGATCTCTTATATTAACATTTAGTTATATTAACATTTAGTTCTCTTATATTAACATTTAGTTCTCTTATATTAACATTTAGATCTCTTATATTAACATTTAGTTCTCTTATATTAACATTTAGATCTCTTATATTAACATTCAGATCTCTTATATTAACATTCAGATCTCTTATATTAACATTTAGATCTCTTATATTAACAATTAGTTCTGTTATATTAACAATTAGATCTCTTGTATTAACAATAAGATCCTTTATATTAACATTTAGATCTCTTAAATTAACATTTAGATCTCTTATATTAACAATTAGATCTCTTATATTAACAATTAGTTCTCTTATCTTAACAATTAGATCTCTTATTTTAACATTTAGATCTCTCTGTTTTATTTAAACCTTCTGCAAAATCTAATGATTTGATATTAGTTAAATGAATGTAATTTTGAACAAAAAAAGTTACATATGCGTTCTTAGGTACAAACTAAATCAGGGTCTTTGGAAAGAATGCATTTTAGTTTTCAAACAGTTGAACAACAAATGACCGCAGGGAAATAATAAATTTATGAGTACAAATGACAGTGAGGGTGGTCTTTGTGTGTAACATACATTCGTATCATTTTTAGGATACCTACATCACTTTATATGATAGCCAGCGTTGGAGTTTTAATTATGGGCCCGAAAGCATTTTAAGGGCCAGATTACGCATTATACTGTACCAAAAACTATGTTGCTTGGAATAACCAAAGTATCGAAAATACTAATGTAATATAATAATACTAGAGAACGAAATTTCATTCATCCACCAAGACAAACAAAAAAAGTTCTTCTAAGTTAACTCTTAGAGAAAACAGATTTAAGGGAGATAACTGAATAGTTTAAACATTTTCATGCATAAACAAGAAAAACATTTTTAAAATTTTAAGCAAAGCTTTTAAGAAGTGTAATTGCACCTATTAGTTTGGATCACTCATGTAATTAAATTTGTAATAGATCTAGACTAACAACAATAAATCTGTGCGATTAAAAATACTTTTACCATTTTTGTTTAATGTAATTTCATACTTTTAGTGATCCAATCACATATCTGGATCAGTTAAAGAACATTTTTAAAAAAAGGGGTGGGTGGGGAGGGTAGATTTTACAGTAACTGCTAGTAAGGTACCTATGACTAGAGAAGATTGTATTGCTATATATTGTTTCAATTTAGAGCGGCAATATATAAAGGGGACTAATTCAACATATACAACCCCTTCAATCAAGTACAATTTCTATCCCTTGTTTAAGATACCAAACAAAATACTTAATTACCAATAGTTAATTAGCTAATTGGTTATTTTTTTAAAATTGATTCCTGTGTTGTCAGGTAAAAGAAATAATTGTGTGAAATTTCAGATTGAGTTTGGAGAAATAGCGTGTACAAACTTTTTACCAGATAGTAAAAAGAAAGCAGATTAGGTTATTAGTGTATTTGAAAACTGTCTAATACTGTGTTCTTTTTCAGTTGGGTGTCAAATAAATAGGAAGCTGAAGTAAACAGGTCATTAAATGTAATTTACAACATCTTCACTGCTTCAGCCATAATGCTTAACTATTATGCATTTCTCTTTAAAAATACTATTCATACACTAAAAGTAGATAAATTAATCCTAATGGCAATGGATATCATTGCAAACAGGGTTTCTTTTTGTTAGTTACTGTATTAAAGTTTAAACACTAATCATATCTCAACTATAATTCATTATTTTCTTAAGGTTTGCAGCTCTGCACAATCCCAAAAGGATTTTTTTTTAAACCTTCAACAATATTTTCATAGTATCCTGAAACTCAAGGGCAGTAAATCTGAAAAATAAAGAATGGAGTTGTCCTTCCTCCTCTACCCAAACCTCCAACAAAGGAAAAAAAAACATTGTGAGGAAGGAGAGTTTGACACAAATTCATGTGCAGCCCCTACAGACCAGCTGTTTGGTGATTATTGCAGGAAGCAGGCCATGTTTTGTCAAAGCCAAAATTACTAGTTGCATGTATTTCAAGCATGACAAACTTAAAGATTAGGGTTAAACAATATCTGAAAACTAAATGGACAATATAAAACTACATACAAGCAAATCTAATGAGATTATCATTCTACTTAAACAAGACTGTTACTCTGTTCCCAGAGATAAGAATTCAAAAAAAAAAAATAAAAGTTGGGTGTTTTTTCCAAAGATCTGCTGAGTGATGCCATAAAGAAACAGCAAGTGCATCATGTAATGTATCAGAACAAGACAAACACCAAAGGAAACAATGAGACAAATCAACACATCAAGAAATAAAGAATTGAGAATTAAATCATTGTGAATGTAGTGACTGCATTGGTCATGATTGGTGCACACATAGTTCAATTTCAAACAAATAAATACAATTTGGTAAATCTTTACCAAGCAATGATACCTACTTCAAACAAGGTTTTTTTTTAGATTAAATATTCTAGTTCCAGAATCTGAGTCTATATCTAGATCTAGCTGTCTAGATTGCATCATAACATATTGTTAAGTTGTTAAGAGTAACAAAAAAACTAAAACAAATTAATTCCACTTATCTTATTCATGGCAGACCAGTAACACAGACTAAAAACGCAAAATACCTAGGTGTTATAATAAATGAAAAACTGTCATGGAATTGATGAAAGTATTAAAAAAATCAAACAAAGCAATAGGGTTTATTAAAAGAAATTTCTATAAATCAAATAAGAACATAATGATTTTTTTTAATGAATAAACATAACCTAGATAGAGATATCTAGAATATATAACTTATGAATGAAAGAAAAAGTGCGGGCTGCTAATTTGAAGCCAGAGACCATGCCCACTGCATGTGATCACGCAAGATAAGCTGGCGGTGAGGAGAGGTATACACTCAGCTTGTAGTGTCACAAACTATCCAACAGTCAGTGGAGAGAGTCATGAAAAGAATTCTAAGCATCTATGGGAGGGAGGGGATGTTAAGGTGTCACAAAATGAACATCCAAATTATGAAAACAAGAAGAGGGTCCTTGGATGGGAGTTAAAAGAAAGACAGAGAGAAAACACAAGTAGCCTAGTAGAAAATATCATGTTTATTAAATTAAAATAATTAATTTATAGCTCTATAATCTATATAAATTTATTTCTGTCTGTTTCTTCACATAGATTAAATAGGTATTTAAATAAATAAACTATATACGATATATATATATACTATATATATATAGAGAGAGAGAGAGAGAGTATATGAGGAAATAGACTATAAATACATATTGCAAAAATAAATCTACTTCTTTTAGTACAATCTAAATAATTTTTAAGTAACACAGATATAATTTATTAGCAATGACATAGTGGTGTTCAACACCGGTGCTCACTGTTCAACTAAAGAAGAAAGCCCAAAAACTGTGTTCAATATAGGAGCAAGAAGTGACACAATTTATTTTTAAATAAAATCTTGACTATGGGTGGTAATACAAAGGAACACATCTGTGTTTATTGTCCTTTAGTTGAAGAATAAGAATCTGCTTTCAGTTTTTTTTGTAAGTTAAACCTTCACCAAATAAAAAAATAAAATAAAATAAAAAATTGACCTAGTTCCCGAAAGTCGGTTTTTAGTTATAAGAATCTACCATAGAAGCAATGAGAAAAAAGGCCTACCTTTAAGTGCCAATAGCTGTTCTCTATCTCTGGTGCCTTCCATTTTGTTTGTTTTGTTGACCAGTGCTTGGCAAAAATGCCATTTTTAAAATTATTTAGATCTAGATACGTGTAGATCTAGTTGATAATGAATTTAATAAAATCTACTTAGAGCATTGCTAACTCTTTAAAACTATAACACAATATTTTTTTAAATTTAATTACTTTTATTATTTAAAATAAAAATATAGATCTAATTAAATAGTCATTTTAAACTAAAATCTCAATCAGGCATAAAGTTATAAAATCAAACATACCAATCATTGATATCAATACTTTTGCAACTTTTGTTATTAAATTTACAAGACTCTATTTAAAAAGAATAGACTGTAGCCTAGGCATTAGAGTCTACATTTGATGATCTAACTAGACTAGATCTGGTCTAGGTCTAGATAATATGACTGTTATTTATAGTTCTAGAGTTTTATCTAAAAGGCCTAGATCTATAATCTATATCTAAATAAAACATTTAGACCTCTAAATAGAATCATGTTATCTTCGTTGTTTTAATAAATTTAATTAGTTAATTAGGTTTATTTAAGTTAATGTTATCTGAATATCTCAGACGTCTCACTCAGTAACTTTCAAACTTTGACTTCAACTTCCTCAGTCAAGCAAGAGTCAAGTTACTGTTTTAGTCATACTAATAAATACTAGATCTATACTCATACAGTCATAGTATCATTTATAGAATAATAATCTAGATATCTAATAATCTAATAGTACTCTGGACTTGACTCATGCACTCAACCGACATCATCATCATGCTCATTAAGTTAACTCGAATGACCTAACTTTTAAACTAAAATAGTAGTCAGTAGATTTTTACTTTACCTCAAGCCCTGTAGAGTGTAGACTAGAACTTGACTAACTTGAGTCTAGACTTAAGACTAGAATACTAGATTCTAAATTTAGATATTAGAGTAAAGTCAAAGATGCCAGACCTTGAATTACAGCACATTGTTTCTTGTAGCAGTGCAGACAAAGTAAATATTATACTATATATTAGATATATGATATTATATACCACAAGGTCTGAAAGGGGAGCTTTACTTTTTTTTTATACATGTATAGAGTATAGACTAGTATCTAAAGCTGCGTTATATGGAGCACCCCCCTTTTGTATACCATATTGGACATCTCACCTTTATTTTTATTAATGTATCATTATTTTGATAGTTAGTACAGAAATACTGTGGTATTATTTTCTATTTTTTGGCACATTTTGTATATCTGTGCAAGATAGTTTTTCTACTAGGTGATAAAGTACACTTGTATGAAAGTGTGTTATTTTGACTTTATACACATGAATGGGGGTGCTTCTGGAACTAAAGCTACAGTGTAGCCCCATGGTGCATTAGTCAAGCAAGACCATTCTTTGGATTCGGGATTGAAAGGAGAACATGTATCACTTCCCTTGCTTTCCATTAAACCTATTCAGAGTTATAGGGGATGTTTGATAAAGTTTACCATTTTAGAAAATGCTACAATATTGAACAATTTTTTTTTTTGAGTGTTCATGTATTTTATGCATTTTTTTCTTTAATGTTCAAAGCAAATATAAACATAATCAGTAAATTTTTAGTATCTTAAAGACAACAAAACACACTTACAAGAAATTTATAAATACATGCTTATTAAACATTATGTTTAAAAAAAAATTATTTTTTTTTGGTACAAATAAGCAAAATTTTTTTTGCAGATCTACTTCCTTTTAACCATTTGACTTTGAACAAAACAAAATGAAATGCTTGTATCATCTGCTTTTTTTTTTTTTTTTTTTTTTTTGCACTTGGTAGTTCACCTCTTGCTTGACCGAAAATACCTGAAATGAAAGAATTAGATGATTAAAACAAATTTCAAATGCATATTGTCTGATATGGTTTACAAGGTGTTCGATATCATAGTCAAGGAAAAAAATTTGTCTGATGAAGTTTACATTTTGTCATACCTGCCCCACCCCTCTTTGACATCAGATTTTATTTTAACTATGAAAGTTGAAACTATGCAACAGATCTAATTTTATAGACCAATGGATGACAAGTTTATAGATGGTATCAGAGTTTCAATAATTCAAATGCGAAAAATCGCAGCGATTCGACTTAACTCATTCAATTATGACAGCTTTACTCTATATGTATACATAATTATACATATTAAACTGTCCACAAAGATCTTTCACTAGCAATGTCTGAAGCCTCTTCCCATGTGTCCACTGCTCTGAAGTTTTCCATCAAAGTGTGGTTCCAAGTTATGCGAGGAGGTCCCTGTTTTCGCTTTCTTGTATTGGCCTCCGTGTCATCGCAACTCTTCTTATGAATAGTCCCTTTTGTCGGAGAACATGTCCAGCAAACCTCATATGACACTCTGTCACAATCTCACTAAGTGGTCAACTCCCAGTTTGGCATAGGATTTCCTTGATTGAGACCCGATCTCTATAACTGAATACTAAAATCCGTCTTAGCCATTTTTGTTGCATCACATTTAGTCTTTTCTTAATTTTTGCAAATAATTTCCTTGTCTCACAAGCATATGTTGCTATTGGGATGAGAATTTTGTTAAGTAGGTGTATTTTTGTCCCAAATCCAATAGCTTGGCATGTCCAAATAGGTCACAGCCTCTGGAAAATATTATATACTGCAATAATCTAATGGAGGCAATTCAATGTCAAGGGAACAATGACAATATACTTTTATATAGTAGATTACAGAATAAGGCAAGTATCAACAACCATTCATAATAACACACAGTTCTCTTCAGCCTTTCCTTTAGTGTTATTTGTATTGCAGGACAGGGTTATTACATTTATATATATATATAAACTAGTATACTATACTATGAACCTAGGTAAAGAAAAAAGGTTAGATACTAGATCTAAATCTATCAGCATTATGATCTACTTCATCTAAATCTTGATACTTCAATCTAGATTCTAGTTCTATATTTAGTCTTAGATCTGCATTAATTTGATAAAATTCACTATAGTACTGATCCAGTTCTGGCAGTTATTTTGCTTCGCACCATCAGAAATGAAGATAATTACATCTCATGCCCCAGCATATGTTTGTCAATTTTTACTCTTTAATTTATTTTCAACTACAGAATAATCCTGCTGAGAACTTATTGAAACCTGATGGAAGCTATAAGTGGAAGAGCACTACAGCAGGAGAAAAAAGTATTTCATGCATAATACAGGTAGGCCCTAAGAAATGAAACCTGTAACCTATTTGTATTCTGCATTAATTAATTTTACCACAGTTTTTTTTTAACTCATTTAAAAATATCATTCAGTACCAGTACTTTATAGTCACTGCACATCTTAGAGTTAATTTTATAAACCAGTGATAATTGAGTGAGGTGGTGGTTGTTATAGTAACCACAATTTTATGTGAAAATGTATGATACCAAACAGAACACACCAAACACACACACACATTTACACTTTCTTTACCTTACTGTTTATTTAAAATTATTACATAACTGAAACACTGAAGTTGATTTCTTATATCTTACCCATCCATAGCTCAGCAAATCGTCTCAGATACATTCTATTGATATTGGCAATGAAGGTTCAGCTTTTGTTGAAATTTTGGTTGGGAAAGCCACTGCTACAGATGATAAGGACTTTGAAGTGAGTTTTTTATTTTGCTTTCCATAATGTAATAACAGTTCCTGATTATCTAGAGATATAAAACATTTTGTGTAATCTTCTAAGTTCAAGTACTTGTACATAATTTTATCTATGAAATCAAATAGAAGGATTGTCATTTATTTTAGTATTGATAAAGTAAAAAAAAAATTTTGTTAAAAATATCAACATTAAACTTTTTTTTTTTACTATAGCATGATTTTATAAGATGAGGTTTAGATAGCCTTCTCATGATACATATTCATCAAAAGCTGTAAAATAATATGAAAGGAAGAAAAAGTTATTAGTGAAAAAATTGTAAATTTGAAAAGTAAAAATTACTATTTTAGTGTAAATTTGACTTGAGACTAATTTTTTTTTTCCTTTAATGATCTTTTTGTGCAGTCCTTATTTGTAGTATTTTGTACTTCATTTGTTTTGAATTATTAATCAATTGTTAATCAATATTCCATTGCTAAAATAACTTATATTTCAAACTGAGTTTCAAAATTATTTATAAAGCTCTTTTTATTTACCAGTATTTCAAAAAAGTTTCATTGACACTTTCACTGACTGCAGGTATTACTTGTAGCATCATCATTTATGAGTCCGCTGGAAAGCCGAAATGAAACTAATAAAACATCTGTCAGAATGTTTGGACCAGATGATCTGAACAAACAAACTGCCAACCAGTCTTGGGACAGAATTAAAATTGTTTGCTCACAGCCTTTCTCTAAGGTAAATAGAGACAATGGGGCATCCTACTGTAGCTGTTTTAGTTCTCTCTACAGCTAAATTTAGTATTACGCCTACATCAGAAAAAGAAATTTCAGCAAAAAAAATTTGTTCACTTTTATTTTTATTGGTCTGTGACCATTTGACTTTGAACAAAACAAAATAAAATGCTTGTATCATCAGTTTGCTTTTAGTGAAATGTTTGTTTTTCATCAGACCTGTTATTCAACTAAGTAAAATACTATTTACTTTACCTTCCAAAAGCTGATAATATTTTACAGCATTGGTTTCCAAAATAAACAAAATTATTACCAAAACTAATTTGACCAAAGCTAAAACCTTTTAATGTGCTATTTTTGTTTTTTCTCAATGTAATGTATCTTGACAGTTAATGGTTGACTCCTTTCTTTTCTTTGTCTACAGTTATTCCAATATGGACTTTCATTTATAAAATTTCGCTCACCGCCTTTAAAGGAAAATGAAGAAGTAGGTTAAACAAGTACTATTTCCTTGGATTTATTATGATAGACATAGAATGACAATAAAAATGGACAAAACAAAAACAATATTTAAACATTTTTATACAGCAATCACCAGTAGTCCAATTACCTTTGCCATCACCTGCTGGTATGATTGATTATACTTCACTGGCACAAAAACATTGACTAAATAGGCTAATTAAAAAAGCGTCCTATATCACTAAAACATAGCTACCATCTCTCACTTTTTCATGAAAGATGCCTTTTTCATACACACAAAATTCTTAAAGATAATCTGCACCCATTCAACCATAGTTACATCAGATCTGGATGATGTGGAAGGCTCCTCTCCATTACCATAATGAGAAAGATTTTAAAACTCCATTAGTTTTACTTTCAGTCATAGTGAAGTACATAGAAGCCTAATTAATGAGGCTCTGATTGTGGGTGTATGAATGTTGAACCTATATTGTTTAATGTTACAGTAGTAATGCTGAGGTGGACAGTTGTAGTCAAACTGAATTTCTTTTTTTTTACTTTTCTTTTGGTATACTTGTTTACTTTTACATTTATTCTTGTTAAGGAAAATTGTGAAATTATGTTGCATTTGTTGTTATTTCATTAAGTACCCCTTTCAGATCTTGTGATCTATAGGGCAGATGATGTAAAGATCATCTGCGTTTGTGGCTCACTGTTAACGAGGGTGTCTTGTGGCAAGCACAATTACCAACCGCCTTTACTTTTCCTTAACTAATGTCAAGTACCCATTAGAGCTGGGTGACCTCAAAGATCCCCAAATTAAAAATCCAGGATTTGAACATGGTACCTCCAGTTCAGAAGTGCTTTTCCACTCAGCCACAGTGCCTCCTGTGTTTTAAAAGAATAAATTGTTTTTATTCAGTAACTATCTTGTAAAGTTTAAAAATGGTGTGTTAGTGCAAATGTGTTTTGTTTTATAAAGTAACAAGATTTCATTGACAAATGTAGCCATTCTTTTGTTTTTTGATATCTTTTTCACTTTTACAATTTTATAATACCGGGTATATGCTGTTTTTATAATGCTGTTATTAATACCTAAAAGTGATTATTACCTGTTGGCTTATTGGTAACAGATCATTAAATACCAAATTCTTTATGAGAAAGTATAAATAACAGAAAAGATTTGCTACTATTTCATTAACAATCAAAATAACATTTTCTATTAGCCAAAAGTGAAGAAACTTGGTGCATTCATAATCAATGAAGATGATGATGCTGATGACATTCATATTGGCTCAATATTTGCCAACAGACTCAACAAAACACTTCCACTAACTCCTAAAGGTCAGCTTAATAGTTTCAATAATGCTCAAAATATGTAAAGTTGTTTTTTTTCTCTGTACCTATGAGACTGTTAAAGGATTGTTCAAAGTGTTAAATAATTAAATAAAATGATGAAGTCCATTGATATAGATTTGACTTTAGGATGAAGAATACTGATAAATTAAAATGCAAGAAAACATTTTTTTTCTCTCAATAAATGAAGTCTTCAATAGATCCTATAACAACTTCCAACCAAACTACTTGACAACCTTTTTCTTTCCTTTGTACTTCTGTAGAGCTATTTTGTTCTTTTCTGATTTTCATGATTATTTAGCTAGTTAAGTGGCTTTGTGGCAGTTTAAAACATATTTATTTGAAATGTACACATTACAATGTACAAAGAGCTAGCAGGGTAGATCTGACAGTTAGTCAGCAATTAATGTAATACCGGTAGTTGTTTTAATAATATGTTCTTAAGGTCTAACGATAAATAGTTTCTCTGCAGCAGGGGCAGCTATAAGACTGGCCAGCAAACATCCAGAAGACTTGATCAAGACATCACTAGAAGAAGTGGGAAAGAAGAGACCAGCAGAATCTCCACCATTAACTACTGTAAGAATTGTTGACTTTGATGTAGGAAAACTTCTGTAAGAATTTGTTTTTCCATCTAATTTAGATTAACATTTAGATTATAATTTACAAGTTATGTAGTTTTAACTAAGCCTTTTTTTTAACTTCTTTACAATGGTCAAATTGAAATTTCAATTCAGTATCTACTACAAATTTTGTTGCATAAAAATTGTATCTATTTCATGGGGGAAAAATTTGTATTGTAAATCTACATCATTAATTCCCAACCTATATTTTAATTCTAACTTTTTATATATTGAATGTCAAAAATAAAAAAAAAGAAATGATTATCAACTTCAGAAAGGAAAAGGAATAAAATTATATTGTTTCAGCTGCTGGGGGAAGCATTGAAATAGTAACTTTCAATTACCTCGGAATGGTGTTAGACAGTAAATTAAATTTCACTATAAACACAGATTACATAACCAAAAAAGAAAAACAAAATTAAGCCTACTAAGAAAAATGTCCTCCTTTAGTTTTAGTGAAAAAGCGTCAATGTTTGACCATGCTCACATCTGCAGTATTTTAACTTTCAACATCACTGCCTGGTATGGCAATCTGAACTTTAAAAAAATAAATAAACTTAAGATCCTAAATGTTGCCAGTAAGATGATTGATTAACATGCATGACTAGAATGGCATAGGGACATGCATAGGATGTAATCATCTTCTTTTTTGAGGTAAAGCCTGTATTTGATAAGATTTGGTAAACCTCACTTGGGCACCTATTTGAGAAAAACATTGCTAAGAAAACTATAAAGACTTTAATATAAAATAACATGTTTTGATTCATAAATTTAACATTTTATAATGACAATGAAGATGTACGACACCAACCAGAAAAACAAATGGACACAAGAACTCTTTTGTTCCTTTTCACATCTAATGTTTAAAAGAAACTTGTGTAATAATTCTTTGCTCTAATAATGTATTGTTCTATGTAGAGTAATGATCAATTGTAAAACTAATTTCCTCATAGATAATAAATATTATTATATTAACTTGCACAGCCGCTAGCTAAAACGCCAAAACAAGAAAATATTAAACCAAAAGATGACAGTGATAAAGAAGCTCAACCAGTAACACTTAAAAGACAGTCCACAAGTTTGAGTTCTGTGGCCAGCTCTACATCCGTTTCCAGTTCAGAAAAGACAACATTGAAAAGAACAAATAGTTAAGTTGTTTTTTAAAGCACAATTTTAGTTGTAAAATAATTTTATTATTGTTTGCATTTTATTTCCTAGTTTAAAGCTAATGTCAGTTTAACTGAAGCCCCTTCAAACCCTTACTACACATCAGCTTGCTCTCTACTAAAAGAAAAATATTATAAGTTGTCTTGCATTTTGTCCTTGGTTCTGTATGTTTACATTTTCTTGCTTGTTATAAAATTCATTGTTTTCTAAAAATATTTTTTTTTAATTTCTTTAGCTGAACCCAACAAAGCTTCATCTTCTAAAATCTTTAGAAAAATTATGGAAAGTGTTGTATTTGTGCTAAGTGGCTTTGAGAATCCAGGTAGAGGTCAGCTGCGAGACATGGCATTAGAAATGGGAGCCAAGTATAGGCCAGACTGGGGCAAGGGATGCACACATCTTGTGTAATGACTTTTTAGTTCTAATTTGAATTGTAGTAGTGCTAAATTTAAAATGATCCATCTTTTAGAATAGTAAAATATTTATTGATTTACTTTGTCTTCGAAACATTTTAGATGTGCTTTTCCGAACACTCCCAAATACCAACAAGTTGCAGGAAAAGGCAAGATAGTGACTAAAGCTTGGATAAAGGACTGCTACAATCAGAAAAAATTATTACCATGGCGGGGGTAAGTTCAGTATATCAGTCTTTTATTAGTATTCCTTTACCAACCTGTATAAGATTGACTAGATCTAGTTGAACTACTCTTAATTTATGAAATCTATGTCAAGTAAGATTTTTAAAATAATATATTTGGTTCAGCCGTCAAGTATTATTTCACTCAACCTCCATTTTCTTCTAAAAATGTATTTTATTGTAATAAATATTTTTTTCTTAAGTTATCGTTTAGGAAAAGCACCATCCCCCCCTACAAGCAGCGATGAAGAAGATGAACCTCCTGTAGCAGTTCATAAACCAAGTACTACAACCAGCAAAGAAACTTTAAAGAAAGATATTCAAAAAAGTAAAATATTTCACCAGAAACTATAAGTTAATATTGATAAGGATTTAAATAAAATAATAAATTGAGATGGTAAATATAAAAATGTATAAAAGTCTGCAAAAGAATCAAATGTGTAAAATGAAAGTACAATGCAGTAAACTTAAGTTTCTCTGATATGGTTGTTGGGCATTTTGCAAAAAGAACAAAGATCTTTGAAAACTCATTCTACTTGCTTAATGTTAATATGGTACCTAATCAGTTTGGTTACATATCACAAATGTACAACTCTGACAGTGATATTGCTCTTTCTCACAGTTGACCATGAATAAATAGTTAGTTGTTGTTTTTTGGGAGGGGGGGGGGCTTTACTTAAATATAGCCTTCTATGTGTACAGCCTTATTTGCAGAGTGCATGTAAGATTTTATCACATTGGACAAATATTGTTCAATAAGTTATTGTCTTGTCATTAAAATCCCGAGGAAAAGTGGCAAAAGAATACAAGCAACATATCAAATACTTTTTTTTTAAAATCTTGAATAATTAAACACCAAAAACAATTTTCCCTCATGCAAGTAGACTGCCTAACTACAAGCAACATGATAAAGAAAATTTAGATTTATTTTTAAGTATATTTTTTTATATTGTTAGTGTAGTTTCTATTTACAAATGTCTGTTAAAAGAAAATTGATAAGAAAGCAAAAACCAAAACATAAAATTGGAGTTTTTCTATTGGAACTTAATTCAGTTTGTAATCTCATTTTATGTAAGCTGCTTTTTGTCAATTCAATTTTGACATCATTTTAGTGTCATTTTATCATTTGTTGTAAAACTTTCATTTTGCATTTAAGAAAGTTAATTTTGATTTCATTTTGACTTTTTTTGTAGTTTTAATTCCCCTTTTTAGGTTTATCGTAGATCAATAATTTTTGTTCCCAGATAAAGCTTCACCTAAAAACTCTGATTCTGAATCTGAAAGTGATAAAGTAAAAAAAAATTCAAAGTAAGTTTCTAGACAAGGTTCTTGAGGTGTTTTTTTTCACTGTAGGCTTAGTGTCTTTATTTTTTTATTTGTTTTATATTTATTTTTTTTTACAAATGAAGGACAAGATTAGAAAAAATAATTCTCAATGAAATAAAAAAATATAGCTTTTTCATTAAATATATTTATATTTTTATTCCGTAGTATACGAATATCATTTAGTGCTGCTTATAGCAACTTGTCCATTCATAAATGTCATTTCTGTTAGAATTACAGAAAAAAAAGATAAATCACCAGCTGAGACGAAAAAAACAATAACTTCAAGTGCAATTAAAGGGGATGATCCGTTTGCCAGATCAACTGATGAAGAAGATGATGGAGATGAAAGTACACAAAATAATTCTACTGCACATAACATTGATGACAATATTGACTCAGGACTGCCAGATTTACCAGATTTTTTTACTGACAAAGTATTTTTCTTCTATGGAGAAATGGAACCTGCAGAGAAAAGACTATTAACAAGATACATAGCTGCCTACAATGGGTAAGTACACAGTATATATATTAATAAAATACTTAAAATAAATTCCCTTTTTTTTTTGTTTGTTTTTTTGTATAGCCTATAGCTTAACAAGGTTACACCAAGCGATTGTCCTTACTTTCCTATTTAGAACTGGGTGGGTTAAAAATGAGGAAAAAAATTACCAGCAGGATTCATTCTCAAACCCTTAGTTTAGTATCTATTTCCTTTACCTGCCCTGCAACCTAAATATCTGCTAAATCCTCACTTTGCCATTAGCCTTGATTTGTTTGTTCTAAATGATGTTTTGTTTTTACTTACTCCTACAGTGAAGTCTCACACTATATCTCCAAAGCTG
Organism: Biomphalaria pfeifferi; assembly: GCA_030265305.1. Taxonomy (NCBI): domain Eukaryota; kingdom Metazoa; phylum Mollusca; class Gastropoda; family Planorbidae; genus Biomphalaria; species Biomphalaria pfeifferi. Next base: position 706,124 of record JASAOG010000002.1, on the reverse strand, counting down.
TTAATTTTGTGGTCACTTCAAAACAATGGGATTCAAACTTTGACCAAGTAACTAGTTTGTTTTTTTTTTAACATTAATTTTCAGCACTATTAGTACTACAATTATTTGTTATTTGTGTGTTTAAATAATCAAAAGAAGTGAAAGTTGAGATAAATGAAATGCCCTCGTAGGGCTTGACTGGAATTTTGATAAAAATGATTAAAGTTTCAGTACAACAGAGTTTGATAGAACAAAATCTATATAGGTGATGTTGCCTAGCACAAATCTTTTTCTGGAAAGCAGGAAAGCTAGCAGGCTCCAAACTCACACTGGGTAAATAATCTGCAGTCCACAGGTTATACCTGAAAGCCAAGCTACCTAACACACATACTTATAAACAAAGAAAAACCTTTGCCAACTTTCATTGTACTTTTCTATACTGCCAGTAATCCATAGACAGATTGGCTTAAGTCTTAAAACTAATACTAACACTTTCTTGTTTTTACTACAGGCCATGTCAGAAAATCCCAGTCTTATCTTTGTGAAACCAAAGTGGATCTATGCATGTCATGAAAAAAACAAGCTCATGCCATATCAGCATCATGTCATTATTCCCTGACACTTGCTCTACTCCCAATGTAGATTGTGGTGTAGTTATGTCCCTTGTTGCAATGTAAATAATTTAATGTTTTTATCTTCTTTTTAGATAAATAAACAATGGTTTAAAAAAATGATTCATTTGGACTCTTAAATGTTCTTAGCTAGTAGTGTAGTTGGCACTTTCCATTTTTGATACATTAATGGAGGCTTTGAATACTACTGAAACTAATCCATGCCACAAAACATTTGGGGGCAAAAAAATAAAAAAAAACAGCTCAATCCAATTCATTTTTTTATTATTTTTATTAATTATTTGAGATTATTTTATATATAAAAAAACTTCAGAAATAATATGGAATACTTTCTATTCTTAAAGTGTTCAATGAAAAATAAATAGGAGTTTCAAAGCCTGCTTCAAACTGCTTTTCACCAGATCTAGGAGAACTTGGGTTTTCTGCATTGTTGCAAGCCCTACATCACAAATTAATTGCATGGTGCAATGCGGTCCCTCAAAACTTGGTGCCCACCCCATTACAAGAAAAAGTATTGAATCTGCCCTTGACAGGCATGCAAGGAATCCAACTTGGTCTTAGCCCTGCAAAATAGTGCACTTTCCCTTGATCTTTTACTTCGAAGGCTAGCCTTTACTATAATGTAGTCATTAACTATGGGGCGAACCCAAGTTACCCTTTAGATTGTAAGGTCTGGAAGGGGTACTTTTTTTACCCTAGTTATAAGAAAGCTTTAAATGGTGCTTTAGATTGCTTTTTTTATTTTAGCGAATGCTAATTAGTCTTTCATTTTATAAAAAAGTTATGGGGAATTAAGACTACAAAATGAACTAGTAGTTCTTACATCTATTTCAATATTCTCTATTCAGGGCACGGGATAAAATGTGCCTATATCAGTTAACATATTTTCAAAGGCTTCTTCACATGTTCTACCTCGAAGTTCTCGCCACAGAATTTCATCTTGGTGTTTCTTCTGTCGAACACCCAAAGTGTTTCTCCTCTGCTTCAGCTCCTGCCCTTGACTATCACGGGCTGAATGTCATGTTTCTCCTGATTGGATGGAATGTTCTTTTAGATACATTGTGCAGACGCCTTCGAAAGAAGTGTACCACTCGAGAACCGTGACGCTAGAATGTTATAACATTTCTATGGCTACTCTGCTTGGGGTCGATACGCTCCAAAAGTAAAGTCAGATAAGGACAATCGAGAACGTGAAAGAATGCTGCCAGCTCTAATGGACATTTTTCTTGACTTGTGTGATGGACATCTGTAAATCACCTGTGAATAATACAAGAAGAAAGCATTTTTTAAAGGCTATTTGAATAAATTATTTTGCTAATGTAAGTGGGGAGGTATTAACTAGTTGGCTGCGCAATTCAATATTAGACCCTCAGATATATTAATTTTTATTCAGAACAAAACAAAATTATAGATACTCCTAATTTTTATTCAGAACAAAATAAAATTATAGATACTCCTAATTTTTATTCAGAATAAAACAAAGTGTAAATCGAGTTGAAGCCCACATTTTGTACATGTATAGTTCTTCATGATAGTGACAAGTCATGTAATATTAGTAGTAGCTAGAGATCTCTCACAAAGTCATACATGACACCATTGACAGAGATGGCGAAAAAGAGAAAAATTGGTCACCGGCAAACAATGATTTAGTCTGCTTTGAAAGTGACAAAACAATCTATTAATAGATCAAAGTAGGTCACGTGAAATAGGCTCAGTGTTCTCCTCCTTAACCGTTGGACAATTTTGTTTTCTCGTTTTGATGCGTGTGATTCTTGCAAACATAAAGTAACTTAGTTTTGCGCGGCCAGTGACCAGTTGTTCCTACGCCAACATACCATAACCATAGATAGCTGTCTGGTCATGTGGTACGTGCTCTGGACTGTCTTTGCGATGCTCATGCGGGAGATTTAGACTATAGGAACACCCGAAACATATAAAACAAAGAGCTCGTTTTTTTTTCCCAGTCCTTTTTGACCGGTTTACAAACTAGCCTAAACAAAAAAAAACCTAGTACAAACCTAATACTTGGTGCTATTTGTAATGGGACTTACTTTGTCATGACGATCAGCACTTTTAATTTCATTCATAGCTCGCTCACAAGTGGGGCAGTTTGGAGGCGTTTTTCTCAAAATATTGTGAGTTTGTAGAAAAATTTGCGCTCTTTCCAAATCACTTGCAATGTGAACAACTTCCGTGAGATGCATGCTAAGATAAGATTTTCTCTGAAATATTAAATACACGTGGAACTTAATTTATAATTAATTTTTCTAAATCTCTGGTAATACTGATTCTACGTGTTTCAATACCCTCATGACAAGCTGAGTTTTTTTTTGTGTTTTTTTTTTTTTTTTTTGCTACCTTTAAATCTTAAAGTAAACAATGTAGTATTTAGCCGTATCAGACACCGTCACACCGAATACGTTCTTTCATAGCAGGACCGGTCTTACAGATTGCGGGGCCCTTTGCGAAACGGTTTGCGCGGGGCCTATTCTGGGTTGTGATAAGGATAATAAGTGAAAATTAAGATTTTGTATTAGAAAATAAATTCGTCTTTGCATTTTATTCATACTTTACTAAGTACAAAATCACTGTCAAATGAAAGTGCGGGGCCCACTGCGGCCGCATAGGTTGCAGTGGCCTAAGAGCGGCCCTGTTTCATAGGATGTATTCTACTATTCAGACTATTCTACTTAGAAACACAGACTTTTGAAGTTTTTAGTAATGTTTTAAAAATAATTTATAAGTAGGTGCATACCATGGGCGTAGCCGAGGGGGGGGGGTCCGACCTCCCCCGCCGACATAATTTAGTGACTGATTTTTTGCTTTGATTTTGTTTATTTTAGGTGAGATTTTAATACTAAACCATCACTTGTCCTAGCGCAGCCAAGGGGGTTTTCTACCAGGGGAGTTTGCAGTTAAACTCCCCTCTTCTATAAAACAAAACAAAAAATAATGCAAACGACAATCCCCAAATGCCAAGAGCATAGCTAAGGAATATTTAGATTTTAAAACCCCCTCGAAATTTACGATAACCCCCCTCCTCTTCAATATAAAAAAGCTAAGTACACACTCAAAATTCTATGAGAGTAGTCAAAGGAGTTTTGAGTTTAAACCCCCCTTCAGCAGGTTTGAAGCTTAAAAAATACATCTTCTTTATATAAAAAAAAAATGCTATGAGCGTAGCCAAAGAGGGTTTTGAGTTTAAACCCCCTTCAGCGGGGTTTCCAGCTAAAAAAATACCTCTTCAATATAAAAAAAAAGCAAATTACGCACTCGAAATGCTATTAGGTAGCCAAAGAGGGTTTTGAGTTTAAACCCCTTTCAGCGGGGTTTCCAGCTAAAAAAAATCTCTTCAATATAAAAAAAAAAGTAAATTACGCCCTCTAAATGCTATTTCGTAGCTAAGTCAAGGGGTTTTTTGAGTTTAAACCCCCCTCCTCCAGATGGCTTTTTTTTTAAAGTTTAAAACCCCTCCAGATGAAATCCCCCTACAAAGGGTTTTGAGGTTGAAAACCCCCTCTTCAATATTATTCTAAAGCAAACTACTCTCACCTAATTCTATGAGCGTAGCTAAATGAGATTTTATATTTGTTAAAAAATACTCCAGAGATTTTTTTTAGTTTAAAACCCCTCAACAGATGATTTTGACGATAAAACTTTCCTTTTCGATATAAAATCTAAAGCAAACTACAGTCATCTAATTCCAAGAGAGGTTACAAATTTCTACCAGTGGCTGAATAGTCTGCCAAAATTGAAAAATACTAAATGTGGCTCAACAAAGATAGCTAAGACGGATTTTAGGAGTCCGTTATAGAGATCGGGTCTCAATTAAGGAAATCCTATGCCGAACTGGGAGTCGACCCCTTACTAAGTTTGTGACAAAGCGTAGAAATGATGTTTGCGAGACATGTTCTCAGACAAAATGAATTACGCAAACAAAGAGGTACGATGACATGGAGGCCATTACGAGGACATCGCAAACAGGAACATCCTAATACAACTTCAAGCCACACTTTCATAGAGGTCTTCAGAGCAGGTGGGAAGAGGCTTCATACATTGCCAAAGACAGATTTTTGTGGAAACAGCTTTCCGCCCAATGCACCGAACGGCTCGGAGGATCTAAGTCAGTAAGAATGGCACATTACTAGGTTTATGAAATAAATCTTTTTAATAGCAGGATAATGCATGCCTCAAAATATGTATTCATGTGGCTTTCAATACCAGAAATAGTGCTTGACGGCGGGAACTCCCCCCCCCCCCGCGAGCTGGGGGAGCTGACCCCATTGTCTACAATTTTTCCACTAACTCCAGGAAGAACCTATTCTCGGGTACAATGAACATCATCCGAAGGAATGAAGGGTCAGAATGTAATAAAGATTAATAATATATACACATACAAACATATATATATATATAATTTATTTTTAACAGAGGGTGGGGATACAAAAAAAATCACCCCCCGAAAAAAATCCTGGCTACGCCCATGGTGCATACACTATATGTACACCTAATTATCACATAGGTCTATATAAATATATGTGAACTTCACGCATATTTTCCTGCAGAATGGACACAATCATAATGTAATAATCCAAAGCAAAATACTTTGAAGCATATAGGCCTAGTGATGGGCAAAAGTTAACTAAAAAGTTAGAAACTTTTAGTTTAATTTTTCAAAAATTAGTTAAGGCCCTTGTTTAACTAGAAAAGAAGTTTAGTTAAAATCGTAGTTTAATTCTTTTTTTTTTTTTAGTTACTAACTAAAAAGTTTAATTGCTAAAAGCTTCTTTGCACTATTAGGAATGAGATTGTTCCGAATTATTTTTTTGTGAGCCACGTGGTGGTGTTTAATTTCTGTTTCTAGTGGGAGTCCGATGAGTGCGTTAGGTCAATACTTAGTGGTTTTGATCAATTCATTGGCGGCAAACAATAATTTATGGACTACAGGAACATCAAGTGCACTCTTTTTATAGTCTTAAGACATTATTATTGATATCTAAGAATCGACAGTTAGACCTAGATAGATCTTAAAGAATTAGGATAACCAACTCTAGAAAGAAAAAAATCTAATCCACACCCTCTCATGACCATAAAGTAAATAGACCGTGTCCAACTGATTTTAAAATCTGGTCAGCTAGACATACACACGTGCATTAACGTTTGTGTAAGAAACATATTCCTTATTACTGATTTTATAATGGGTAAATATTTCAAGGTCAACCCTCCCCCAACAAAAAAGTTTGTTATAGTTTAATTAATTTTCTTTAGTTCAGTTTAACTATATTTTGACATTCGTGATAAACTAATAGTTTAACTACTTTATTTTAGTTGATAACCAGTTTTAGTTTAACTTTTAAAAGTTAGTTTAGTTCCCATCACTATATAGGCCTACTGATTCGTGTGTCCAATAGAGTGATCAACTTATATATGCTTTATTACTTATCGTTCAATCATCAGCGGGCGTAGTCGGTACTATACTATTATTACTTTTCATTTAAGCGCGTAATAAAAGCACATTCTTCTTAAGACTTAAGTTCACTTCACTTAATGTGCCAGTGATGGGCTGCATTTGGTAGAGGAACAAGTGTCGTTACAGTACACTAAAATAAAATGTCAGAATTGGACATCAATTTTTAAATGTATAATTCTTAAATCTATTTCAAACTTTATTATTTATTAAATTCGTCTTTCTGTGAGTATGAGTTTATTACACTTATTGTAAATAAATTTTACCTATTGGGTTACGATTTAGGCTACTAATGATAATACCCCGGTATTTCATTGATTCTAAAAGGTAGACTGTTTCATTTGCATTCCATTTTTTTCTCAAGTGGCAGCTTAGAGCTTGGACCATCGTGTTTAACCGAAATCAGTGACAGGCGAATACGATTTTTCTTCTCTAGGAGGAAGGTAGGTCCTATTTAGTGATGGCTCCTGACCCCCATTTTATTTTAATGCGATAGATTATGAAGTTGATTATGTATTTATTCAAAACAAATTTCATAGTTAAACCACTTTGAACATAATATAACAAATATTTAAAAGGCCTGGGTATTAAAAGAGAATAAAACAGACTAAAAAGACTTACACTGGGCCAGTTTCTAAATATCTTTAACACACATGTGAACGTGTAGGTCTTCAAAAGAAAAGATCAACACTTGCTAGATTATTTCTGTTATAACTTCATTCTAAGTTGCTATCATCCTTGATGTAGAATGCTTCTTTATAGAGGCGTTTACGCATCATTGGTTTCTCCGCCCATAGGCACGTGGAGCACTTTTACGCATCGTTATTTCTCCGCCTTACGTGCAGCCATTGGCTCATTGGTCTGGCGAGATTGGACACTTTAACCAACACCAAGATAGTATGGGAGTAAAGAACATGTCATATCTTCCTTCACATAAACTTTTAGGCTCACCCCTCTCCGTTCACTTTCTGGACTTGGACCAGACATAGACTGAATTACCGGCATTTTAATTAATTTTGTTAAAATTATTTCTGGCTAATAGATAAGAAAGATACCATTTGGTAAATGCATATTTCTGGGTTGCTGATCGTTTATAGTTCTTGCTGAAAATATTGAAAGCTGGCTCTTTACCTGCCTGAGTGGACCACTTCAGGGCTCGTGTTTCCATTTCCCACACAAACTATTTGTGTAACTTTGTTTCTTCTGGCTCTTTCTTTTTTTTTTAAATTTCATTAACATTCTAGCCCCCCCCCCCCCCTCCTTTGTTTTTTTCTCTCTTTCTTCCCTCACCGTCTCTTGCTACACAGAATTAATAAAGCCAAAGCAATCTGTCAAATCTTTTGAAAGTTTGTAAATACGTGTTTCTTGCACGTGGGCTTCATTTAAAGAGAATTTATGAGACCAAGAAACCAATCGCATAGGTCTAAATATGTCGTATGTAATCCTGATCAGTGTAACTTAACAATTTTAGAGCTGTTGTTTTTTAGGGTGTTGTTTGGGGGAGGGTCTGTTTGTTATCAAAGAGGGGGGGTGGTAATTGTTGACAGTCTAACGTTGGCTAAGGAAATTACGCAAACATGTCGAGTCATCTTAGAAGACGGTGTAATTAGTAGATGATGTACCGTAGATCTATATGTGTTGGGTTTGGGTTTATACCTTTGATTTTAATGAATTTTATAGGAAATAAATTGTAAAAAACATTTAATAATTTCTTTTCCAGGGAAAAGACGATTTATTAGAAAAGTTCATTTAAAAAAGAATATTAGCAGTTTATTGTAGCCTAATTTTTTCGCTATATTATTATGATAATCATTTTTAATTATACATATCTAAATGGTTTTAAAAGTCCACTATTGAGTCTGGCCATGGAACTATACTAGTATAATTCCATGTTCAGGCTATAGATCATAGACTTATCTAGATCTATATAGATAATATATCTAGACTGGACATGGACATTTTTTAACACTACAAAAAATGTGAAATTTTTTTGAAAGTTGGATCAAGACGTTGTTTTGTAAAGTAGTTAAAAGAAGTAAAGTTATTCGGTTTGTTTTTCAACCCTATCCTATGTAACATATAATTTAATTTAGAGTAGAGTCACTATTGTGGAACAGTTTGCTGCTACTTTTAGTTTTCAATTTTTTTCTCCGTAATGGTTAGACCTATGGAAAAACTAAAAGTATCTAGGCATTGCCCATCCATTTTCCGATAAAAATAGACGCATTGTTTAGTTTTTCAACAGATATTTAAACTTTACATTCAAATCGACTGAGATATGGTCAGTCACAATTACGGAACAGGATTTTTTAAGAAGTCACAATTGCGGAATACGGTAAAAATGTCGGAACAAAGCCTATATAAAGCATATATTTATTAGTCTTATACTTGAACTCCTTATCCTTTACATTAATTTTATTTTATTAAAGCTTAAGACAACTGAATTTCCATTTGATTGGAACAATAAAAATTATCTTATCTTATCTGAGTATAAACAGTTAAATACTTCACATTAAGTACAACTAAACATTTGTGATGAAATGTAAAGTAAAAATATAATAACAAAACTTTTAAAAAATATTCGCAAAATTCGTTTCAGAAATCGTCAACTCTTATTGTAATTGAACTGGGAGTGTGAAAAAAAAAAAAGTAAATATATTATACACAATTAGCTAGCTTTATTTTCTAAGTACATATACTATATATGTGCGGCCCTCCATTCCCAAATTATTTTTAATGTGGCCCTATATAGAAAAAGGTTTCCCACCCCAGGTCTAGATCTGTGCCTCCAGCCGACATCGTACTAAGAATTCGAAGTATTATCTCGATCAGGTCTTATTTTACAGGTACTATGTATACTACATTGTATAAGAGGCTTTAAACATAGACTATACGGGTATACGAAAATCATTGTCTACCAAGCGGTGGTTCTCTCAACCCTTCTATATGGATCTGAAACATGGGTACTATACAGAAAGCAACGAAGACTACTTGAGCGCTTTCACCAAAGATGCTTGCGCTCCATCATGGACATACGGTGGCAAGACCGCACTACAAACAGCGATGTCCTTCTAAACGCCGAAATGGACAGTATAGAGTGACTTCTTATGGTCCGACGGTTACGCTGGGTAGGGCACGCATCCCGTATGGGAGACGAACGTATGCCAAAAGCAGTCTTTTATTTTTGGTGAGCTTAAAGGTGGTCGACGTAAAAAAGGTGTTCCATGGAAACGCTTTAAAGACCAGCTTAGGCGTCAACTTTCCTTGGCTGACATAGAGAGCACCTGGCTGTATGCAGCCTCATAACGAGACAACTGGAGGTCACTCACAAAGCCCTCGGGATACACATTTGAAACCAAAAGAAAATCCGCTGCCGAGGACAGATGCAGACGGCGAAAAGAAAATCTGGATGTGGCAAAATATGTAGATCAAAGCTGAGGCTGCGTAGCCACGGGAAATACTGCATTCCTCATTAATATTCAGACTCGAAGACAAGCCTTATGGGCTGGGACGGACTGGGTATTTCTATACAATCAGGCCCATAAATTGCATATCATATGATGGACATCCAATTATAAGCATGCCTGTAGTCAAAATCATTACGTTAAGTTTGAGTATCAATAACTGTACAGGTGCATATATACTATACTTTCTAGAGGATAATCTGAAACAGTAACTTATTAGAATTGATTAATTCTGTTTCCTGTTCATCAAATGTGGCTGTTATGTGGTCGGCAGAGTTCTGATGCGCTTCAAACAGCACCAGACACCTTTTTCATAAAAAAAAAAAAAAAAATGCAATGAAATGGTTAAATTGTATTTCTAAGTTTTGATAGCACACTTACATCAATGCATATCTTGTATCAAAGAATAGAGTCACATCCTAGGCGTATCCATATTAATGTTGTTCTTTGTTAATAATAAAGCGCTTTCACATTTTAATTATTTCTACTACATACCCACACATTTCTTATTCTCCCTAAAAGTGTGTGTGGAGGGCAGGGTAGTAGTTATCAATATCATGTAAAAAGATCATGGCGCCATATTCTTAAGAGATTCCCGGCAAAACTCGTCTCCAACAGGATTGTTCTTAGTGTTTTTACGACCCTTCGTCTGGCGGGGTTGTTAGTCATGTTATACGACCGTCCGTCTGGCGGGGTTGATGACTGAGGTGTGAAAACTCTTGAGCGACACTAATCGTAAGCTTGGAGCGAGACCACGGAAATGTTACGTTGGTTACGGTAAGACACGCCGACGTGGGCACTGTGCAGTATTGATAACAATAACTTGTAAAATGGTGATCTGTCGAAAAACTTTATAGGGCAGAAGAAATATGTGAATCTGTTAGATCTATGGCTTAGACTTATGTTATACTAGACTGGAAATATATATATTTTTAGGGTACGTAAACTCTATGTCAAGCTCTAAGGGGAGTCGTACAAGCGCCTACTTAGAAAAGTAATGATCTTTAGTTTTCAGAGTTTAGAAACAATTCAAAATCATTTCTCGGATATTCACGCAAATATATGAAACAAAGCCATTTCCTGTTTGTTTCCATTGAGATGTTTCAGAAATCCTAGATCGAAATAATTCATGATGATTTGAATCATCTTTTGTATATTTAAATAGATTGATTACCCAGGTCTTTCTAGATTATGTATCTAAAAATTGCAAAATAATAATTATGAGACGAGAGTACCCTTATTGTTGATGTTCAATTACTAGATCTAGATCATAGACTAAATAAATATAGACTGGTCGATTAAACTTTAAGAGTTTTAAGAAACGAAAATTTGTGACTTGCAATTTTGTGTACTTTATTATACAGCATTTATGAGCAGTATAAAAGTTAAGTATTCATATCTATTTCAGCCATAACCTATATAAGTATTACAATATTTTCACTTGAGTTTTGTTTAATCTCTAAGAATGAAGGTCATGTAATTTTTCATAATTCGGAAATCCGAATACAATAGATATACATGTTTTCAAGTTACATGAAGTTACTTCCTTCGGCCAGTCTATATATATTTATGTCTATGATCTAGATATATATTGTAGAGTCACTATTGCGGAGCAGGCATGTTTGCGGAACAGTTTGTCGAAATTAGTTAAAATTAACTTTATTTTGAAAATTTCTGCTAAACTACTGTAAAGGAACTGCCATGGTCCATTTCTCTACATTTCCAATATAAGGGTTTTCCTTTCACAGCAGAAAATTAATTTTGACTCCAGGTTAAAGTTGACAGGTGTGGAATCGTCCATTATTTTTCACGTACCAGGAGAACCGCATAGGTCAGGGCTTAAGCTTTTTAATAATGATAATGACACATCACCTGCATGATACACCTATTTTTCGGTTTATAAATGGATGTGGAAAAACTTCATGTCGTAGCCATCTACCAGGAATTTAATTTTTAAAAAATTGGGAGGTGTTAACCCAGTTTTTACCTTTTTAAAGATAGTCACAATTGTGGAACACTATAGATGTCATTTATTTGACCTGCGCATTTAGCTTAATATTTACATAGTGATTTAGATTATCGGAATTTAAATATGAAATTGTATTAGTAAACATAAATTTAAAAACATTTAGACAATAATATTACATATAATATATAATTAATGATTACCAGACGTCCAGCAAAAAGAGGACAAATCATAATATCAAATAATATCATATATATAATATTAATATAACAAAAAAGAATTAAAGAATAGTGGAAAATAAAACCTTGTAAGGAAAATCAGGGTAGTGTGACGTCAATTAAATTAAAGAGCTAAGGAATCAAAATGTGACAATGTGTTGTCTTAAGCTTTAATAACGTAAAATTAATGTAAAGGATACTTTTAATTTTTCTAAAGGTCTAACCCATAGACCAGGCATGTCAAACTCGTTAAGGTGTATGGGCCGCATAAAAAACTTACTATGGCCTGAGGGGCCGCAGCCAAAAATCAGTTGCAAAACAGCTTCTTAGTTTTATGTAAATTAGAAACAATACAATAGAATACAATAATTAATGGCATACCTGTCCCTTATTATAGTTAGCTTAATTTGTAGTACAATTTCATAATTAAAAATTACTAAGATTGCGCATTTTGTTCCTTGTCCTGATGCTTGACATCTTTCTGGGATACAAGTTTATTAATATCGTGTGGAAGTTTGTTTGCCACTGACACTATCATCACTGACGACAAATTTTGATCAAATAATCTCGAACGGTGAGTTGATTTGTAGCTTTCATTATAGAAAAGAACTGCTCACAGAGATCAGTGCTTGCAAAAATAGCTAGAATTCTGGTTGCAAATTTCCGCAATTCAACGTACCGTTTAGGTAAATAGCTAAATTTTGGCTCAGCCACTTCTTTATACTTCGCTTTCAACAAAGAATCAGACTGCTATTATATCAGCTCTAGTTGCACATTATAAGCAGCGTTTTCAGAAGCAAATGAAAATGGAGAAAAAAAACAACGAAAATTCTTGCTCGTATAAAAAGTAGTCATGAAAACGGCCAGTGGAAGCATCTACTAACGTTTCCAGGTGTAAGACATAGTTACCAAATGTTGTAGCCGTATTTAATCTTTTTAGTTCCTGACACGTTGAGAAGTGAACAAGATTTTCTTTTCATATTTGATTTATCCACAGTGGTAATTTTGCTTGAAAGCACTTCACGTCATCACACGCAGTTGTGACACTTTTGTCTTTACTTTGAAGTTTCAAATTCAAGTCTTGCAGGTGACCAGTGAGATCAATTGCAAATGTCGAATCCTGAACCCATTCGTCAGTATGGTTCACCTTTATTGTTCAGAAACAATACAATTTCTTCACGCAGTACAACAAATCTCTTCAATTCTTTATGACGGGAGAGCCAGCAAATTTCTCGTCCAATGTCATTCAAAAACATTGAAAATTGGCGATGATAAGAATAACATTGATAGTGATTGAAACCAGTTTTTGACATGTTGGAATTGCTTTGTGCTTTATGTTTCTTGGTGAATGTTACAATAAAAATGAGCAAATTTAAAATTAGCATTAGTCTCTCTTATTTTTGCAAGTAGCTTTGCATCAAAACCATTTCATAATGGTTAGTGCGCCATCCGTTGTTAGACGAGCTAGCTTTACCAAAGATAAATTGTACTGCAATATCACCTGTTATTTCTCAAAAACATCCTCGCTTGTTTTGGCGTTATGCATAGAACAGAGCTCATGTAGCTCCTCATGTATCTCAAAATTCCTCTCACAGGGCCCTTATGAATATAGCCAACTGTGCTACACCCGTTACATCGGTTGACTCATCGAGAGCCAATGAAAATAATTCAAAATCTTTTTTTTTCTTTAATTGTTCACGCGAGCTGATTGACATGTGTTCCACAGTGTTCCTAGTAAACGCTATTACTTTAAGTACTTTCGTCTTTTCTGGACAAATTACTTCGGCAGCTTTAACGATACACTCCTTCACAAAATCTCTTTCTCTAAATGATTAGCTATGGCTTGCTATTAAGTTTGAAAAATGTAGCTGGCTTTCACTCAGACTCAATCTCCTTGTTCAGTTTAAAAAATACTATTTTTCAATTTAAGTAGCTTGTCATCTCTTATTTTCCAGCGTAATAGTTAAACGTTATTTTGATAATTTTTTAGGTGGCCAGGCGGGCCGCATACAAGGTGGTCGCGGGCCGCATGCGGCCCCCGAACGCCGTGTTTGACATGTCTGCCATAGACTATATATATACAGGACTGCCAACACTAAAAGTAACTAAGCATAAGTTTCGTTTAACTCTAAAATGTGAGTCGGGGTACTTCCGGTGTAAACTTATTTTACAGCATTCACGATGTCTGAATGATGATGCCAGCTTCGATAATATTTTTTTTCTCTTTTCATCACAATTGACAAGCACTTTTTACATTGTATACTAATTAGTATGAGTTGAATAAGCGATAAACGGAAGAGTCAATACATTTTCGAGAGTGTCATTTTTTACCTATATACTTTACCAACTTTTATTTACATCTATACCTATTTTTTAAAATTTATTTATTTCTTTTTATTTTACTTGTAAGTTGGCATGTTGTTGACAATCTAGATTCTATATATAGACGAGATCTAGGACTATAGACAACCAAGGACGCCTCAGTGTACGGGACTTAGGCCTATTTAATTGAAAAATATAGGCGTGGTGCGCACAGTTGGCAGTCCTTTATCTATATCTATAGTCTATGGTCTAACCATTACGGAGCAAAAAATTGATAACTAAAAGTAGCTGCAAATTGTTCTCTTTTAAATTTTCTTTATATATATATATATATATATATATTAATGGAGAATTAACCATTAAAAATGAAAAGCAATAATATATTTATGACTAAATGAAAAATATGCCTAAAAATTTTGGCTCTGCGAATTATTATTTTTTAACTAAATAAAATCCCAAATAACATCCAATTCTTCTAAACATAAATTAGCCAATGTTGTGGCTATGCGAGAATACAGAGAATTATTATGGAGTGTATGATTGCGTGTATTGGATAAATTTTAAAGGATTGGTGGCATGAGCAATGCGTATAAAGGGACTTAGACACAGCAGATTTGAAAATGAAGTGAATAGAAGTGATTTGAAAATTGAAAAATCTATCTTATCTTATCTTTTATAATACAAAAGTTACTTTAAAAAAGAAGATGATTACGTCCTAATAAGAATTATTTATTACCCTTTAAGCTTATTTATTTTAATTTATCAGGAGAACAAAAGCATGTAGATATTTGTTAATTTAAATATGGTTAATGTTGCTTATAAAAGGATATTCTAATTAGGGTCTACTTCATAATATTAATAATGTTAGAACATAAAGCTATAATAAGTAGTATTAAAATTTCATCATCATCATCATATGTTGTAAAATCTGGCTTATTTTGCTAACACAATTATGATTAGATCTCTACGGTAAACAAACAACTAATTTTCCATTCATCATTTGGTGTAAAATTGATGGTTTCTTTATATAGTAAACTAATTCATCGGAAGTCATTCTACTAACACTACCCTGCAACCAAGGACGCCTCAGTGTACGGGACTTAGGCCTATTTAATTGAAAAATATAGGCGTGGTGCGCACAGTTGGCAGTCCTGTATCTATATCTATAGTCTATGGTCTAACCATTACGGAGCAAAAAATTGATAACTAAAAGTAGCTTTTAGTTGTTCTGCAAATTGTTCTCTTTTAAATTTTCTTTTTATTTTACTTGTAAGTTGGCATGTTGTTGACAATCTAGATTCTATATATAGACGAGATCTAGGACTATAGATCTAGTGCAGCGGCTCTCAATCGTTTTAGCTCTTTTTTACAATTCCCAAATATGCGGCGACCACCAACAGTAAAATTATTTTCATTCATAAGCATAAGTAATTGTAAGCCTAACCCTAATCCCAACATAAACATTAAAATATGTTTACGATGCATGAGCTTGTTTTCAGGCCAGGAAATTAGTCTCGGGGAAGTCTTTGCAGTGTTGCATTGATATTGATAAGTTCAATAAAATCTTCTTAGTTTCTGCTGAATAGCTTGAACTTCGATTGTGAGGAAATCTGGCGAGCGCAAACAGGTAGATTTGGAAAATATAATGAATTTCTTCCGCAAATATGCGCAGATGTTCCTTCACTGAAATCATCTTGTTATCTGTTTGCTAGTTTAAATGTAACATGGGAACATGGAAGTAGAATTTCCATCAAACTTTGTTTGCTAATCTAAAGTTTCATTTTGAAGGATCATATTTTTTTCAGACAAATAAAAGAATGCTGCATTTGATTATTGTAGTGACGTTTTTTCATTTCTTCTTTTAATTCGTGTAGCAGTGTCGACGAGTTCCAATGATTTTTTGATGACTCGATCACATTGAAATCCAGACCAACCTATTAGAAGGAACCATCTTGCAGACACCAATAATATTTTTCAAAGAGATTTTTTGTCCTAAAATGACCACCTTTTTCCTATAAATCACCACTATTTATACACAAAACCTTACCTTTCTATACTTGCCAAAAAGGAAAAAAATTTGGACTATTTAGTATCGAAATTGCTCTAGTTATTCCCCCTTCGGTTTATAGTCTTCATATGATGCAGTTTTGTTTTAAATTCTTGCTTAATCTTCGCTTTGCATTACTTTACATTAATTTAAACTGCTAAATCATTTAAATTATTTTGCTGCGACATGATGATTACGTCCTACGGCGTCATGCATTTAGTCATGCATATTAACCAATGACTTAAATTCTGCCAAGTCACTGGTTTTCCTGGCTAGCTCAGGCAACCCATTCCATGCTCTAATAGCACTAGGGAAGAAGGAGTATTTGTACACATTTGTCCTAGCATATGGGACGAGGAATGTGCTTTTATCTTTGTGTCTTAGAGTATTTTATTAAATTTTGTTTTTGTATTTGAAGATTATGGTTCAGTGTTTTATGTATAATTGCTACTTTACTTTAGAGTCTTCTGTCCTGAAGGCTTTCTAAATTTAGTGATTTTACTATAGGTGTTACTCTAGTCAAATGTGAATATTCATTTGTTATGAATCTCACTGCTCTATTTTGTGTCTGTTCCAGTTTCTTAATGTTTTCTTGAGTTGAGGGATCCCAAACGGAGGATGCATATTCTATTATTGGCCTAACCAAGGTTAAATAACATTTTAGTTTTATGTTCTTATTTGATTTATAGAAATTTCTTTTAATAAATCCTAATGCTTTGTTTGATTTTTTTTATAGTTTCATCAATATGTGGATTCCATGACAGTTTTTCATTTATTATAACACCTAGGTATTTTGCGTTTTTAGTCTGTGTTACTGGTTTGCCATGAATAAGATAAGTAAAATTAATTTGTTTTAGTTTTTTTGTTACTCTTAACAACTGACATTTTTCTGGGTGGAAAGACATGCTCCAATTTGATTCCCATTTCTGTAATTCATCTAATTCTCTTTGTAAAATATCTGTGTCTTGTGTTGTTTTTATTGTTCTATATATTTTGCAATCATCTGCAAATAATCTGACTTTTGTTCCTGAAGTAATGCAATTTGGTAAATCATTTATGTAAATTAAAAATAGTAGTGGACTCAAGGCTGTTCCTTGAGGTACACCTGAGTTTACTGTTATCGGTGTTGATTTAGAGCCATTTATTATTACAGTTTGTTCTCTCCCAATCAGAAAATCTTTAATCCACTGATGCAGTGGACCATTAATGCCAAAATATTTTAATTTTTTAAGCAAACTATGGTGGTGAACTTTGTCAAAAGCCTTAGAAAAATCTAGTAAGATAGCATCTATTTGTTCACTATTATCTAAACCTTTAGAAAAATCATCAATTAGTCCTATTAGTTGTGTTTCACATGATCTATATTTCCTAAAGCCATGTTGGTATGGTGTGAGGACATTTTGTTTGTCTAAGTGGTCTATGATGTTGCTACATATTATGTGTTCTAGGATTTTACATGTGATGCTGGTAAGTGATACTGGTCTGTAGTTTCCTGGGTCAGATTTTTCTCCTTTTTTGAAATAGGGGGGTGACATTAGCTTCTTTCCAGTTCTTTGGTACTCTGCCCTGGTTAAGTGAAGCCTGAAAGAGTATTTTGAACACTGGGGCTAGCTCATTGCTTAGTTCTTTGAGTAATCTAGCTGGAATACCATCAGGTCCAGACGCTTTATTTGGTTTGGTGTTGGCTAATAGTTTTTGAATTCCATTTTCTTGTACTACTAAATCTTCTATGTTGTCTACTTGGTTCAAATTAAGAAATATGTCTTTGTCTCCTGGGGCTGAGAATGCTGATGCAAAGTATTTGTTTAGGATGTTTGCTTTAGTTTCATTATCATTATGTATTATGTTATGTTCATCTTTTAATGGCGCTTTGCCTGTTGTTTCCATTTTCTTAGACTTAATGTATGACCATAGGTTTTTATTCTTATCTTTAGATATTACATTGTTTACGTATTCACTCTGCAGCTGTCTGCTTACTTTTTGGGTTAGGTTATATACCTTTTGTAAACTCTTTCTGCCTTGGTTTCTTTAAATTTTCTATATAGGTTTTCCTTCTGTTTACAAAGCTTCTTTAGTCTATTATTAAACCAGCATTTATTTATTTTGTTTGATGTGTATTTAGTTGGTATATGATTTTCTATAATGCTTTTAAGATAGTTTTTAATGAAATTCCAGAGGTCATCGACTGGTTGGTTAATGTCTTTTTCTAATAAGAATGTTTGTTGAAAGTTTAATGCAGCTTGGTGTAGTTGTGTTAGGTTACATTTATTCCAGAGTAAGATTTTTCTTTTGGGTTTTGAATTGGCTACTGCTTTTATCTGACTGTGTATTTTTTTGATCTTATGGTCTGATAGACCAGGGATAATATCATAATCAACTACTAATCCAGGTCTGTTGGTTAAGAAGAGATCTAATGTGTTGTTTAATCTAGTTGGCTTTTTAATGATTTGATCTAAACTTAGGTTGCATAAAGTTTCTATGAAAAGCTCATTTATGTCCTTAAGGTTTTGGTGTTTATTTATGGTTAGTGTTTTCAAATTTATATCAGGTAGGTTGAAATCACCCATGATCCAAAAAACTGCATTTTTATTTGTCTCTTTAAGTGTAGTAATCTGATTACATAGTTCCTGCATGTATTCTAAACTAGAATTTGGTGGTCTGTAAATGCTGCCTATTATTAGGGATGTTGAGGTGGTATTAATTTTACAAAATGTTGATCCTATATTTTTTTAATTAGGTAAGGTAATTTCTTCTGCTATAAGAGTGTTTATTATTGCTAGAAGAACTCCTCCATGATTATCAGCCCTATCTTTTCTAAAAATTTCATAATTACTATTGAAAATTTCTGCATTATAAATTTCAGGATGTAGCCAAGTTTCTGTTCCTGCAATTATGTCTGGTTTCTCACATTCTAATAAAATTTCTAAGTCTGCTGTTTTGTTCCTAATGCTTTGAAAATTTATTACTAAGGGTTTAAGGTATTTTGGTTTTACTTCTTTAGTAGGTTTGTTTAGTGAGGCTGTTGTATTAATTTTAGTAGATTAAGGTTTAACAGGAGTGGATCTGGCTAGTGGTTGATGAGTTTGGTTTGGGATGGTGTTTAGGATATTGTAAGGGTTAGAAGTGTCTGCATCAAAGGAATCAAACAGTCCTGATGTAAACTGAGGTAACCCACACGGTACACAGTGCCATGATGCGTCTTTGTTGCCTAAGGCATAATACACAGGTGTATTCATATAGAGACATGATGCATGGTACCATTCATCGCAGGTGTCACATTGAATGGCTTTCTGTTTCATGGTGCATACTTTTTTGCAGATGTTGCATCTATATTTAGATCTAGGCCCTGGATTTGACTCTACATCTCCTGCTATTAATATTAACAGTGATAGGTATTTATTTCTGCTGTGTCTGATTGAGAACTTCCATTTGTGATGGGTGATCTTCTTTAATGTTATGGATGTGTATGTTAGGTTATTTTTGAAGTTGCATTGATCTAGAGTGTGATGATTGATTATGACTGTTGTTTCCTTTTTAAGTTTAGTGTTGACTAAGGTAGATCTAGTTCTATGTTCAGCTAGTGTGTATTTAGTAATTATTAAGATATATAGCCAGAGCAATTTCAAGATGACTGTTGTTGATTTTAGTTTTTAAAGGTCTAGTCTAAATCAGTTTAAGGTTTACAATGCCTAAGTTAAGTCTAAGTCTAAAGTGAAAGCTAATTTACAATGACAATTAAATCAAATCAAATGGTTTATTACATTCAAAATATGGACCTAGACTAGATCTAATTCTAGATCAATATATTTACGTGTATATTTACTATATAGAATATTACTATTAGTTATTATTAGTAGTATTAGTAGATGATTAGTAGATCTAAAGCCTTAATTAAAGTCTAAGTCTAACACTAGACTGGTCTGAGTAGATCTAAAATCTAAGGATATAATAATAAATATAGGCTAGATCTAAATAATATTAAATATATAGATTCTAGATCTATCTAATTATATGTTTGAAATTACTCTGATTCAGTTGCCTGATTTCAAATGACACTAACAAAATTGTAATTTTTAATGGCAAAAATATGTAGCCTACATTCTCAAGTGTTACACGTCTGCATATTCTTAAAATATAAGAGAAACCTGATTTAGCGTCTCTAGTCACGTAAACTAATACCCAGAATAGTCCCCCAAAAAATTAATTTAGATGGCTTAAGCGATCCCGCTGGCAAGGGGCCCACTACCCAGCGGTTGAGAACTCTGATGTATTGTATCTCAGCGATTGACCTGATCTGATAAAACTTAAAAGAACCTATGTTGTGGATTCATTGTCGATATAAATCTAGGCCTAGTTATAAATCTAGAATCTTTCTAGATCTATCTAGATCAAATTATTTGCATACTTTACACTTTACTATAGATCCAGACATAGGTTACATTATATCATTATTATTATAGATCTATCCTATATTATTAGTTATTGTTACTAAGTTAGTATTAAAATTCAAGTATAGAATAGAGTCTATATGGATTTCATTAAGTTCTAAATTATAAAGACAATTAAGATCTAGATCAGATCTTATTGAAGTCAATTCAGTTTTTATCTTAGTTAGACTTAAACTATGAGTTAGTATTCTAGATACCCGGTACAGATTTTTGCCAGACACCCACCTGCAAGAATAGAAATAAAGTAATATAGTATAGAGTCTAATAATAATTAGAATTAGATCAACTATCTAGACTAGAATCTTCAAGTTCAATCTAAATGATTAAATTAAATGTAGATAGTGTCTTTAAAAAATCAAAAGCAATTTAGGTGTCGGATGACAGATTATAATCAATATAATTTTTATATAGATCTAGGCCTTCTAGATAGATCTAATTAGAATCTGAGAATCTAAATCTCTAGATCTAGATAATAAATATAGTCTATGTCTATATATAATAATATAGTATATTCGAAAATTGTATACTCACTTTAAATTTTAAATTGACTTAAATAAATTTTACTTATATTATATGTAAAAGAATAGAATATCATGATCTTACAGACATACAATTCATTTCATATATGAAAATGCATATTATATGATATGTAGGTATTTTTTTTACTACTATTGGAGGGGTATAATAATATTAATATTGTATTGAGAATAAGTAGACTATAAGACACAACTCTAGTGTACTTTTTTTTTCATAAAATAATTTCAAATTTTTAAAATGGTTAATATCTTGTGTAAAAGGTATTATATTGATATAATAATTATATAATGATGATCTATAATTTGGTTTCAAAAAGTAAATGAACATTACATTTACCCACAGTTGATGGCTCTTCTACTCCCATCCAGCCTCTTGGCAGTAATAGCATTAGTTCATGCCAGTCATATAGTAAGATCTCATTCTGGCACATTTCATGGTCTAACTAAGGAGGCAGCTAATGGATTAACATATAAAGCTTTTCTTGGAATTCCATACGCGCAGCCTCCAGTAGGAGAACTGAGATTCAGACCACCTGTACCTCTGGTTCTTGAAGGTAAAGGTAGAGTATTGTAATAGTTGTTTTTTTTTTTTATAATATTTTTGTTCTTTTTTAAAGTCTATGGATTAGAAAGATATTTAGAGATCCAAGTTCAACTGAAAATTATTTTAGATATAAATAACTTATATTCAAATTTACCAACAACTTTTAAGAACTAAAATACACAAAAATAAGGTTTTTAGTATTATGTCATAATTACAGAAGTTCCATTAAAAAAAGATTGTTATTTCATCCTATGCTCATCCATGTCTTATAATTAAAACCTAGTCATGCATGTTAATTGGAAACTTTACTTTAAAGAAGTAATTTTTTTTTTGGCTGATTCAGACAACCTGCTCCATTCTCTCATTGCTCTAGGGAAGTAATTGGTTAACATGTATGTGCATGTGACCTACATTACATCACATTGTCACAGAATGGAAACGTGCAAGACCATTTCAAATAACAAAGTATTATTCTTTCATTTGTTGAATGTTTGCTTCACAAGGTCATGACGGCATGTTAATGACTGAAATTCTGCACTATGAGAGGAATGTTTGAGAAATTCCACACGCAGGAAAGGATATTGGTTGGTTCCAAAAGGCAGGAGTAAGGAATGCACCAATAGTTTGGGGGACTTGAACGACGATATTAAATGTGTTTAATTAAATCGTATTATACATTTATAAATTGTGTATATTATTAAAGTGATAACTAGTTCAAGATTAAAAGCTTTGTATTTTTTATTCAAGGATCTCAGATTTAAATTTATAGTTTAGATTTGTATCTTTGAAATCACTATATTGTTTGAGTATTCAGTGATTTGTTTAAATGAGAGAACTATACAAAATTAGAATATCAGAAATGCATTGTCTGATCAACACAATCTCATCGTAACATCAACCAAGACATCAAGACAATCAGCCTCAAAAGTATCTTGTCATCTGGCACTCCAGACCTACCATATCACCCATTAACAATTGAAAGTTAAACTTTAACCTGCCCATGAATCTCTAGTTTTGGAAGCATTTCCTTTCTTGCATACTCAGTCATTTATATCATTTATTGTATTGATGATTTGATTTGTTACCTAATTTAAGTATAATATTAAACAATAAACTTAACACAAATCTTGTTTCAGAAGGTGACTATTCTGCTACTGAATTTAAACCATTTTGCATTCAAATTAATCCTGTCAAGACCACTCATGATTTTGGACTAGGTGAAGAAGATTGTTTGTATTTAAATGTTTATTCTCCAAACTCTGCTGGTGAACAGGGAAGCTTGAAAAAGGTGGGATATTGTCAATTTATATTTATTAACGTTTTGTTTTTTCAACACAATTTTAATGAGTGCTGCTATAAGCCTATATCTCTTAAATTTAATTTTTTTTATAGTAGTGACTTACAATATTCCATTTGCAAGGATATAGAAATTTTGATTTAGCCTAAGTTCAGATTTATTTGAAAAATAAGCTTTGAATTTGTTAACTCTGTCAATGTGGTGTAACTCCCAGGGAGTAACTTTGCTAGCACTGGCGAGTGTGTTTTTACTCTCAGCTAGTAACTTGGTACATAATATTTATTTCACTATCATGTGAGAGTGATTATTCTTATCTTGGTAGTAAATTGGATGCAGGAACAGCACGTTTAAAAAAAAAAAAGACAACATTGTGTTAGTGTTTCCTCTTTTTTAGTGTATTTAGTGTATTAATGTAAATTGCACAATTTTTACTTGATCTGTAAATCTTTTTGGAAAATCAGAGTGATAAAATGTGTGTTAATTTTGGTTTAAATGTAAAATTGAAAGATTACAGATCTTTCAGTATATCAATTTTTTAATGAATTTTTTAATGTATCTCTTTTTTCTATATTCAGTTTGGACTTAATAAATAGTTTTCTTTAATAAAATTAATTTTCCTTTAAAATAAAATAAAAAATAAAATTTGTTAGATTTTACAATAAAATAAAATGTTATCTTAGCTTTATTAATTTCCCCCAACCCTTGCAGATTTTTTTAATCCCGGTAAACTTTTATCAAACAGTATGCACTGAAAGAGTTAAAAATCAATTGAATACTGTGTGTCTTATTTTATCCCTAATCTTCAAACACAAGGTATTTGTGTTTGTCCATGGTGGAGGAAACATGAATGGCATGTCTGATCTGTACCTCCCTGGCAGACTGGTCACTGAGAAAGATGTCATTGTAGTGACCATTAACTACAGGTTGGGATACCTTGGATTTCTGAGTAGCTTGAGCCCTGAATGTGAGGGCAACTTTGGGCTGCTGGATCAACTCCTGGCAATCTCTTGGGTGAAAGAAAATATTGTCAATTTTGGTGGCGACTCTTATGACATTACAGTAAGTAATACATGTGATAATGAATTAACTAATGCTTAGGAGAACACAATAAATAATGTCTCTCTATGTATTTATTCATATCTATTTACAATTTTTTTTATTCATTGTCAGATAGGTGGTGAGTCTGCTGGTGGTATTGATGTGTCATTTCTAAACTTGGTGCCCCATTCAAGGGACTTGTTCACCAGATCAATATCTTTTAGTGGGATGAGTGGGGTTGCACAACCTCTAGTTGTCAGAGATCCCAAAGCAACTTTTGTACAAATTGCCAAGCAATTTGAGTGTTTGAATGCAGCAGTCTCTGACCCAAAAAGTCAACAAGAGATGGAAGAAATAGTTGAGTGTTTAAGAGGTGTACCTGCAGAAAAATTTTACTTTGAGGCCATTGTAACTATTCCTGATATTGGGCCTGTAGCCTATGGAGATCTATTTCCTGGACCTCTGGTAAATTTGTTTAATGATAAGAACTATCTTGATTCCATACATTTTTATGAAAGAGCCTATTTCATCAGCCTTTGCTACAATGAAGGAGTTATATTCAATGTTGTCAATGATAACATATTAGCAAATCTTCCTGAAGATCAACGCAAGGCACTACCTCCCAATGCCATGCAGTTCAATACCTTTTCCAGATTTTTGTCTGACAAGTTTGGTCCTGTCAGTAATCAAGTTGTTGCCAAGGTTATTGAATACTACAATTGGAATTATGAAGTCAACCCACTAGCAGATTTTGCTGCAGATGCTATCTTTCATTTACCTACTTTACAATGGGCAGCAGCAGCGACAAAGGGATTAGCTACAGAGAACAATAAAGTATGTCTTCTGCCTTTCTTGTAATTTTTTTTTTTTTAACCTTCTTTTGCTTAGTAATTTTATCAAAATATACATTTTGTGTTCCATCAACATCCAGGTTACAATTATTTGCTGTATTTTTTTTACCTTGACCATCAGTTTTTTATAATAAAGTGTCAAAATATAAGTCTTAGCTCAAATATTTTTAATTTATTCATAGGATCTGTTTCAGTTGTACATAGTAGCGTTATTAAAATAAATTTTAATTCAGTTTATGTACTAAGACAAAAGTAACACAATTTACAGAAA
Organism: Biomphalaria pfeifferi; assembly: GCA_030265305.1. Classification (NCBI taxonomy): domain Eukaryota; kingdom Metazoa; phylum Mollusca; class Gastropoda; family Planorbidae; genus Biomphalaria; species Biomphalaria pfeifferi. The sequence continues at coordinate 681,044 of JASAOG010000002.1, read as the reverse complement.
GAAATACTGAATAGTGATTTTAGATTTAAAACTGTTACAAATGTTGTTTTTTTTATAAAAGCTAAAATGTTCCAATTGGTGTTTTTTTTTTGGTTTCATTGTTTTTTGTCCATTTTATATTTTTGGTCAAAGTAAAATTTAGAATACTTTCACAAGTATCAATACATTTTTTACATTACATATTTGGGCTTTATTTTTCATTCCAATTTTCTCAGCTAACCACAACTTTAACTAAATTTGTATTAGACCTATTATTGATTGTCAAAATAAATCTGTATTCATTTCTACTTCATTAATTCAATGGGGGCTATCTACCAATAATTATGACTGTTTTTATATTCCTGACATAGCCTTTTTTTTTTCAGATTCGCTTATTTAGGTTTGTGCACTGGCCAAAAATGTTGACAGGTCCTTACAAAGGCTTGATACATGGCATGGACCTCTTGTATTTATTTGACATAGATCCAGAATTTATCAATAAAATTATTAATCTTCATGTAAGTACAAAGAATCTTTTTCTTATAATGTGCACTTTATATAAATATATCAAGACAAACATGTAATAGACTGAAGTGTTGTATAATTACAAGACCTTTTTCATCGAGGTAGAGTTAAGTCTTTAAGGAATGGTTGTTTTCTTAAGTCATTCTACTCTAAGGAAAAGATTCTTTCAAATTCTAGAAACTGTAAAGGAATAATATTCATGTTAATAAATAAATTCTTTTGTCTAACAAAATAACAAATACCTGATTAAATCTTTGCCAGCATTTTCTAACTCTTGTGCTTTGACAAACCCATTTTCCCTGCTTTTAGAAACTGATCTTAGCAGATTCATTCTGAAAGCAGATCATGATCTGTTTACAAATTCAGTTCACTTTTATGCTTCTTATGAGTATTTCACTCATCTTTACACTCTAATGTAGCAAAAGCAGCACTTTTAAATAGAGGACTTATCTTTATTGTACAATTTAATATTATTTGTTTTGTTTTAAGTTAGTAAAGATCTCAAGTCCCTAAAATGTTTTATCTCAAACATTGTTTGTTTGTTTGTTTTTTAAATCCTAGGATTATCAAAATGGTTATCTAAATTGAGCAGTTGCAAACCAGTGATGCAACTTCTGTGAAGTTTTTATTTGAACTTTATATTAGGAATATATGCCCATTATACATTGGTGACCAAAAGAGCTTTATGCTGAATTCTTGGCATGCCACTGATAACTACTTCTTACTGAGTTACTTGTGTTCCAATAAAGATAAGATGTATGGACTCCTTTTTGGCTTAGATTTAACTTTTTCAATCATAGCTTGTCATTATAACTAGATGTTGCATTTTAAAAACTTGGTACAACATTTACAGAGATAAAATAAGTCAAAATACATTTATACAATTTCCGAATTAACCCCAACCCTATTTAATTCACAACTTCGTGGAACCTAAATCTCAAAAATGGCTCTGAGGATTTTAGAAATTTAACAGTTGCTGTATATCACTAAGAAAATAATTACTATCTTATTGGCCACATGGTGAAAACTCTAGTTTGACCATTATAATTTTTCAAATAAAAAAAAAACAAAACAAATTTAATTTGGCTAGAAAAAAAAACAAGGTGTAGACAGTTGTAGTGGACCAATTACTGAGTTGTTTATTAAATTTAAAGTTGCTTTCTTTTTATTGATATATTATGTAAGCTTTGCTTATATTTTTACATAAATGTATTATAGATTACATCTATATTCCAGATATAGAAGTCAGAGGCGTAGTGAGCAAAACGTGCCCCCCGGGGCAAGGTACTTTACCCCCCCCCCCCCCCCCCCCTCAATTTACCATGAACATATAAAGGTGCCACTCTGTGCCCCCCCCCCCCCCCCCCATGGGTAGTGCCCGAGCATCATGCCCCATTTTTCTCCCCTCGATGCGCCTCTGCTAGAACTTGATCTAGATCTAGTTCAACATGTCTATAATAAAAGTACCAATAAATAATTGCCCAATTATACAATGCCCTCTGGACCAATAACTAGTGATGTTGGTACTTTGAGCTGATGGTGCCAAAGTATGAGTTTGATACCCCGCGTGAGCAAAAAAAAAACATTTGTTTAATGTAAGTTTAAGTTGTTTAATGAAGGTATTGTCTTTTGATAAATATATTTTAAAAATGTTTTTCTTGTTTGTTTTTTTAGTTAACCACCATTTCAATTAAGTTTATTTATTCTTTGTCCCATTTCAATCAAGTTTATTCATTCTTTGTCCCATTTCAATGAAGTTTATTCATTCTTTGTCCCATTTCAATCAAGTTTATTCGTTCTTTGTCCCATTTCAATCAAGTTTATTCATTCTGACTTTGTCCCATTTCAATCAAGTTTATTCATTCTTTGTCCCATTTCAATCAAGTTTATTCATTCTTTGTCCCATTTCAATTAAGTTTATTCATTCTTTGTCCCATTTCAATCAAGTTTATTCATTCTTTGTCCCATTTCAATCAAGTTTATTCATTCTTTGTCCCATTTCAATCAAGTTTATTCATTCTTTGTGTTACGATGGACACTCAAATATAAATACACTTGACATAAGAACAATCTCATATGAACAACAAACAAGTTTAATCAGCCATCTTGATTACTAGAGTAGTTTCCCCTGTACATGGGCACAACTCTTCATACAAATATAACATTCCATCAACATCTCCTCTCCTCCCCCAAAAAAAAAATTAAAAAAAAAGGAAAGTTGAAAAAAAAATATAACGAAAAAAAATAATTATACAATCAACTTGACAACACTATTTACAACAGTTCATATATATAGTTCTTAAACATAGTCTCCATATCTTGAAGGTTTTAGGAGAGTGGCCCTAGGTCGCAGAGAGTACTGGTGAGTGTTTTCGGCGTTGGGCGGATTGTTCATACACTCATTCTCTGCGTCTGGGAAAATGTCCGTACAATTACTTTCTCTATCAGGAGAAAAGTCTATGTTGTTAGTGGTGTCAGGTCGTAGGTGTCTTCTATTTCTTTGGTACATGAAACCATTGTCCCCTTCTATAATGTAGGCACGTTCGTTCACTTTCCGACATACTCTGCCTTGTCTCCAGGTAGTATCGTTTGGCGATTGATAGAAGACTTTCTGTACGACGTTTATAAGCTTCATGTCACGAGCTGTTTTGTTGTAGTGTTTTCTGATACTTTGCTGTCGCTTCTCTCGTCTGGCTGTGGCTTCTTGTTGTGACATTCTTGCAGGATGCTCTCTTCTTGGCAATAACGTTCTTGTTGCCCTTCCAAAGAGCATCTGAGCCGGATTTAAGTTGGTATCTTGCCTGGGTGTATTTCTAAACTCTAATAGGGCTTCATAGGCATCTGATTTACTTTCTTTGGATTTTTTCATCAGATTCTTTAATATTTTCACTGCTGCCTCTGCCTTGCCGTTTGACTGATGGTGTCCTGGTGAAGATTTTAAATGGTGGACACCCCATGCTTTCATGAATGCGGTGAATTCAGCAGATGAAAACTGAGGTCCAAAATCACTGATACAAACTTTGGGGACACCATATCTGGCAAACAAGTTTTTTTAGTTTTCTTATAACAACTTGACTTGTTGTTGTGTGCAAATGTTCTACTTCAATAAAATTTGAATAGTAGTCAACTATGGCAAGGTATTGTTGGTCAAATATTTGGAACAAATCTATTCCAACTTTGTCCTAGGGATTTGAACCCTCATTATGCTGTATTAAGCTTTCTTTCTGGTTTGCAGGTTTACTTTGCTGACAAGGTTAGCATGCATTAGCTATTTCTTTTATTCTTGCCGCTATTCCCGGCCAGAAAACTGCGTCCCTTGCTCTTCTCATTATGGCATCATACCCTAAATGTGCTGAATGTAGTTTGGTCTCAACTTCTTTTCTTAATGCTCTTGGGATAATTATTCTCTCCCCTTTCATTAGAAGGCCATCCTCATAGGTCAGTACATCTGCAAGTGACCAATACTGTTTGAGTTCTGGTACAATATGATGCTTGTCTGGCCAACCGTTCAGTATGTACTGTTTCAACATCTGCATCTCATTGTCCACTTTGACTGCATCTTTAACTTTATCTAACATTATATCTGGGAGGGCCAGTCCTACAGTGTTGATAGAAGTGTCAGGAAAATCTTCCTGTTCTGGCAAAGGGTCTCTGCTTAGCGTGTCAGCAATCTGTAATCTGTTTCCTTTGGTATACTGGTACTGAACATCGTATCGGTACAAGCGCATCATTAAGCTTTGAAGCCTTTTAGGTGCACAACTGAGGGGTTTATTGAGTATATTTTCCAAAGGTTTATGCTCATTCTGTATTATTATTGTTCTGCCGTACGTGTACTGGTCGAATTTTTCTAGAGCTACTACTACAGCCAAGAGTTCCTTTTCGATTTGAGCCCACTTTTTCTGAGGCTCTGTGAGTGATCTTGATGTGTATGCTATGGGTTTATCATCTTGTAGTAGTACAGCTCCTAGGCCATTTTGACTGCTGTCCGCCTGAATAGTTACTTTCTTCTCCGGGTCGAAATAACTTAGGGTTCCATGATTGGATATCTTCTGTTTGACACTATTAAATGCTTTCTCGCAGTCATTCGACCACACAAATAGCTTGTGTTTCTTTGTCAGTTCTGTTATTGGTTGTAGATCTGCTGAGATACTTGGGATGAATCTTGATAGATATTGTATCATTCCACAAAATCTACGAACCGATGTAATGTCTTCAGGGGTTTTTAGATTTGTTATTGCTCTCACCTTGTTTGGGTCTGGTTTTATTCCTGACTGGGAAATAATGTGTCCCAAAAACACAATTTCTGACTTTCGGAATGCTGATGTTCTTTTCCTTTAGCCTATTGAGTAATTTTGATAGGTTTTCGTCATGATTTTTGCGAGCCTCTTCTACTGTGTCCCCCTTTCCAATTACCATTATATCATCTACCACGTTAAAACATCCTGTTAGTCCCTCCAACGCATCATTCAAATGTCTTTGAAAGACTTCCGAGCTTACTTTGAGACCAAAAGGAAGTCTATTCCATTTGTATCTACCGAATGGGGTCGCCATTGCAGTGAGACCTGATGAGTCCGGGTCTAGTTTGATATGCCAAAAAGCTTCCTGGATGTCGACTTTGCTAAATATCTTGGCGTTACCCATTTCAGCCAAAATGTCTTCTAGTGTTGTTAGGTTGTAGTGCTCCCTCAGTAGTGCCTTGTTCAAGGGTTGAGGATCAATACAGATTCTGATACTGCCGTCTGATTTCTCTACCAATGCAATTTGACTAACCCACTCTGTGGGCTCAGTTATTCTTTCCAGAATTCCTCGTTGAACGAATGAGTTTAGTTCGGCTCTGACTTTCTTTTTTAATGCTATGGGAATTCTTCTACATGGTAGGACTTTGGGCTTCACTGTCTTGTCTATTTTCAATGTAGCCATGCCCAAGTCACCAAGTGCGTCAATGTTTTGATGTTTGTTTCCTGTGGCTTCCACTTTAGCAATAAATCGGTCTTCATTAATGTGAATGAGCTCCATCTTTCTCAGTGTTGATAATCCTAGCAGGCATGTTAGATCATTTGGTACTACCACATACTCTACATTGAATTTCTCATTGGTCTTTAGATAGGTGGTTACCAACGTAGCTTTTCCTTTTGGCTCCATTACCGTCTTATTCCACATTGTTAATCTCTGGGACGTCGGTACTATCTGGTCTGGGCACACATATTTTTCGTTTATGGTATTGACGTCAGCGGCACTGTCCACTTGAAATCTGACTCTTTGGTTGTTGATCATCATGACGGCCGTCATCCTATGCTTTTTGGGGCCATTCATTGCCATTACCCATTCAGTTTGGAGTGTAACTTCTTCTTCTTCTGTGTCTGAGTCTATGTTGCTCTGTGTCTTTGTTTGAGTAATGCTGTATATTTTCTTTTTGCAGACTGATGCGAAATGATTCCTGCCTCCACAAATGTGACATGATTTTCCCCAGGCCGGACATTTTTCCTTTACGTATTCATGGTTGCCCTTGCAAAATTTACAAGTTTTACTTTGTCTTGGCCCCTTGTCACTCTGTTGATATTCCTTTCTGTATTTTGGACCTGACTTAGATGTTGAGATTCTTTCAACTATTGGTTTGTCCAAAGGTTCATTTCTTCCTTCTCTGATATCTTTCATTTGCCTTTGTGATCTTTCATATATCCTACACACATCTATGCATTTCTGTAGGGTTAGTTTATCATCTTGCAACAGTTTCATCTTTAAGTGTTCACTTCTAACCCCTAGGATAATTCGGTCCCTAATCAGACTCTCTTCTAGTTTATCAAAATTGCAGCTGCTTGCCAGTTTCTTCAGGGCAGTTATGTATGAGTCAATGTTCTCGTCCTCTTCTTGTCTTCTCGTATTGAAGACATATCTCTCATATGTTTCGTTGGTTCTCCCAACATAGAACTCTTCAAAACTCTTTAAAATTTCATTTATTTTGATCCTTGCCCTTTTCCAAATGAATCAAACACGTCTGCAGCCTCACTTCCAATTATGGTCATCAGTGTTGCTACACGTATGTCTTCTGTCTTTGTTGTGAGTTTCGTGGCCTTTTCATAGTTATCCCAGTCTCTTCTGAATCGTTTCCAATTGGCCGCCATATTGCCTGTTTGCAATAGCGGTTGCGGTACTGGGAAATATCTGTTAGCAGTTGCCATTTTAGCTACTGCTTTCTTATATTTTCCTCAAGATATTCTAGGTTATCGTTTACCTTTATTAGATGTGTAAACCGCTGCCACCATGTTACGATGGACACTCAAATATAAATACACTTGAGATAAGAACAATCTCATGTGAACAACAAACCAGTTTAATCAGCCATCTTGATTACTAGAGTAGTTTCCCCTGTACATGGGCACAACTCTTCATACAAATATAACATTCCATCAACACTTTGTCCCATTTCAATCAAGTTTATTCATTCTTTGTCTCATTTCAATCAAGTTTATTCATTCTGACTTTGTCCCATTTCAATCAAGTTTATTCATTCTGACTTTGTCCCATTTCAATCAAGTTTATTCATTCTGACTTTGTCCCATTTCAATCAAGTTTATTCATTCTGACTTTGTCCCATTTCAATCAAATTTATTCATTCTGACTTTGTCCCATTTCAATCAAGTTTATTCATTCTTTGTCCCATTTCAATCAAGTTTATTCATTCTTTGTCCCATTTCAATCAAGTTTATTCATTCTTTGTCCCATTTCAATCAAGTTTATTCATTCTTTGTCTCATTTCAATCAAGTTTATTCATCCTGACTTTGTCCCATTTCAATCAAGTTTATTCATTCTGACTTTGTCCCATTTCAATCAAGTTTATTCATTCTGACTTTGTTCCATTTCAATCAAATTTATTCATTCTGACTTTGTCCCATTTCAATCAAATTTATTCATTCTGACTTTGTCCCATTTCAATCAAGTTTATTCATTTTTTGTCCCATTTCAATCAAGTTTATTCATTCTGACTTTGTCCCATTTCAATCAAGTTTATTCATTCTTTGTCCCATTTCAATCAAGTTTATTCATTCTTTGTCCCATTTCAATCAAGTTTATTCATTCTTTGTCCCATTTCAATCAAGTTTATTCATTCTGACTTTGTCTCATTTCAATCAAGTTTATTCATTCTTTGTCTCATTTCAATCAAGTTTATTCATTCTGACTTTGTCCCATTTCAATCAAGTTTATTCATTCTGACTTTGTCCCATTTCAATCAAGTTTATTCATTCTGACTTTGTCCCATTTCAATCAAGTTTATTCATTCTGACCCTGTCCAATTTTAATCAAGTTTATTCATTCTGACTTTTGTGTAGTTGTTGCAGTTGACATTTTTTTTGGGTTAGATTAAACTACCGGTAGATGATTTTCATAGTCACCTTACTGTTTCAGGTTAATGGCAGCTTATGGGATGACACAGAAGAATATCTGAAGAATAAATATCTCAGCATCATTGGTGACTTTATAAATACTGGGTTAGTAGTTTAGTTAACTTGCTTATTTTTAGCTCTTTTTCTATTTGGGTCATACAGTACCACATACATATTTAATTCTAAATGGTGCTGTGTGCTATATTGGTACACAGTTGTTTATAGAGACCTATATGATTCATTCTGTAACTTATTTAATTGCTAGGAACCCTGCCTTGTCTTTAGAAGAAGATCTACCAGGTGGATGGCCTCCATTTGATGAGCAAGAAGGTCATTATCTACAATTTGGTTTGACACCTCAGATAAAAACACAATTGAAGGCAGATCGTGTTCAGCTCTGGTCCCAGTTGATTCCAGAATGGATCCGAGAGTATCCCTTAGAACAGCCTGTGCATCTGGAGCTTTAAATATTTTTTTCTTCTGATTTTGGAATAGCTCTAAAAAAAAAAAAGGAACAGATAATAAAAAAAAATGATCCTGTTTTGTTCTTTGACCTACTATTATTACCATCAGAATATATATATATTTTATAATGTATTTGGCTGTGTATAATAGTTTGCTCAATATCTTAGGAGTAATAGATAAAGTAATAGTTCAAAAAGTTGAAAAATTAAGACCTATCCAAAATGCATACAAGTCCAAATAATTTTATACAATTCCTAAATAATGAAATATTGAAGAGATTGAAGATTGTCTTGTGATTATGAGGTTCTATTAAGATATTTGAAAAATAGAATTACCAATATAAAATCGCATTTTTGTTTTCAAAAGAAATCTTTTTTCTAAATTGTTTGTATTGTATTTTATACACAACTTTAATTACCCTGTCACTGTGACAATCATTCACTTTTTGTTTATATATTCATGATTGGCTCAGTATACCTTAATTATGTTTTTTGTGACCATTGTTATGACATGATTAGGAATTAGTTATTTGTTTCGGGAATAAGGGGAAAGTTTTACTTAGCGACAAATGACGTGACATCTTTAAAAAACAAGAACGCTCTAAGTGACGCTAAAAGAAGACGCTTCTTGTAGAGCAGTACAATAGATATACGGATTTACGGACATAGCTGACATCGGACGATCCCTTCTTGATTATTAAATATATTTGTAGAACAACATCAGCATCGACTACATATTTTGATTGTTTCGGCCTTTCGCCGGTGTTACTGAAGTAGTTCGAGTTCAGCATTACTTCCAGTCAGACGTAGGTCTACACTAGATATTTTTACAAGAATCAACACCGCGCGGAAGCCTTAACAACGTGGCGACCCCGGACTCGGAGCTCACTGGCATCAACATCCAGAAGGATAGAAGCCCTCTGTTAGGAGGAGGCAGAAGTTAACGTCATCGGCCTAGTCTGCAGCTAGACCCTGATTGTACAGCCACGTCGGCGAAGAAAAGCAAGTAAGGTCCTGGACTCGTAGACCTAGCAGGTAACGAAATATAGATCTACATTTGTAAACGCCCAAACGTTGGGGCATCGTATTGAAGCCTGTAGTTCGGTATTGAGAAGGCTACAGTTGGTGAAGGGAAGAAAACCGTCCTGTCGAAGCCGTACTGAAGATATATTGCCTGCCCGGCATCGTGAGAACGAACGTGAAGGTCACCTCTGCAAGGCCAAGATCGACCGTTGAGGTCACGCCAAAGAATTTTGAAGTAGGAGCCATCTTACTGCCTACGGCATTTAAGTACAGTAGTGCTAATTTGATATACGGCTCGGCTGAATCGGGAGGGGGAGGAGTTGTTATGACATGATTAGGAATTAGTTATTTGTTTCGGGAATAAGGGGAAAGTTTTACTTAGCGACAAATGACGTGACAGATCTTTAAAAAACAAGAACGCTCTAAGTGACGCTAAAAGAAGACGCTTCTTGTAGAGCAGTACAATAGATATACGGATTTACGGACATAGCTGACATCGGACGATCCCTTCTTGATTATTAAATATATTTGTAGAACAACATCAGCGTCGACTACATATTTTGATTGCTTCGGCCTTTCGCCGGTGTTATTGAAGTAGTTCGAGTTCAGCATCCAGTCAGACGTTGATCTAGACTAGATTTTACAAGAATCAACACCGCGCGGAAGGCTTAAAACCATTTAATTGTTTGTTTTATAAGCTTTGGATGTTTTTTTCAGAAATGAAGAGTATTATTTACTAGTCCAAACCTGCTCAATGTCAGTGATCATTGTCATGACAGTCTGATACATACTAGATGACCAGACAACCATCCAAAATAATGGAACATTTACTTTTATTTGTTTTTAACTATCTGTACTGGATCTCAATTATCCTCAACACCAAAAAAAAGATTGCAAAGGTATTTTTAAAAAAATTTCTCCTAAGTCTATGAATGGTAATAATGAAGGTCTTTTGGCTAATTCAAGGTCACTGTGTGAAGGCCATTTGGTTGAGTTTGTGTATAAGGTAACATGTGAGTAAACTGACCTGCAGGGTCCACTTTCATGGTTAGCTGTGAAGCAGACAATAGGAACTTTTGTAGCTTGTTCCACTCTTCTGCATCGCTTAGTCTGTTGATGTCAAATTACATTTGTTACATATGGTCTTGCAATCTATCTGAAAGGGCTATCTTGTATCTTCAAGACCTCAATCTGTGAATGCTTTTTTTATGAGTTTGTATTCTTGTATTACTAATTTGTGATGTTTTACAAAAAGTTTTGTTTTTTTTAACTTACAATAAATTTTACAGGTTTTATTATGAGCTTTAAAATGTTTTTGAAGAAATTGTGATGATTCTGAATATTTTGTAAAAGTTTATGTATTAAGTTTTTTTTTTAAAACAGTATTACTCATTTTGATAATAATGAAACTGTTTTAGTTCAGCCTAAATGTAAAGAATACCATCAGAAGCATATTGCTAACAAGCCCTAGTCAAAAGTATCTTTATACAAATGAAATCATTCTTGTGTTGTTAATGCATTTTTTCAGTGGAGATCATGTTTTTTTTGTGGGTTTTTTATGGTTGATCACATTGAATTGAAGACATTGAAGTGTAGGGCCACACTCAAATTTCAAAAAGTGCAAAGCATTTTTCTATTGGTAATGTATAACAGCTTTTATAGTTAGTTACAAGCATTTATTGTATTCAATTCAGAGCATTGAGTTACAATGTCTGTTTATAAACTTGTCTCTCAATTGCAGTGATAAGAATATGTTATTTTTGATTATTGAAATCACAAAAATGTCATATTTTTAGACAAATTTTTCTTAGTACTGAAATATGGACCAAATGTATTTTTTTACATAATCAGGTCATAATAAAATTATTATTTTTACTATAATTCGATATTGTTTCCATACTGTTACACAGATCTTTATTTTTTAAATTGTTTAAATAAAAATATATTTTTTTAATGCTCTTGTTCTATTACAGTCTATTTTAATAAAATATAGTTTATTAAAAAAAACAAAAACTTGAGCTTTGAGCTTGTATTGGAGAGATTGTTAATCAGTCCTTGAACCAACTACTTAAGATGCTAATTGAAGTTATCTGTGCTACAATAGTTACTTGCTAATCTAGACCAAGAAATGTTAGATATTCAGTTCAACAAAAAGTATTGGTCATATTATCATGACAATGGGAATTAGAATGTTTTATCTTGAAACGTTTTAATCATTATCAACAAGTTGAAACAAAACCTTTGATTTTGGGACATACTATAACCTTGAACTTCAACAAATAGCTTCCACACATCTGAAAATGTATAGCTTTTTTCTCTATTGATTGGCTAAAATTGTTACATTTATTAATTTTCTTTTGTATTGAGGTCAAAGCATTTGTATAACCCTATTAGTTTATATTCTTTATGGCCAACTACATTAGCTAGATAAGAGATCTTTGTATTTTATACATTCAAATTACTTTGACTACTTAGTTACACAACTCAAATGTTTGATATTGATTCAAATATCAAATTGTTTCTATGTGCATTTGAAGTTAACTTTAGGAAATTTGATCAAGTAAAGCGAAAAATATAGATGCAAACTGTTACACCATGGTTGAAAGCAAACTGTACACATAAATGGCTACAGACTCACACTAATATCTATTAACTTAAGTGTCTTCCAAGGAAATCTTAAGCTCATTACTGTTTCTAATTTACATATTCAATCTGATTGCATTAGTCCAAACTTTTTTGGTGATAATTGTAGAGTAAAAATGTATATGTATATGGATTTAGAACAATGAAAACATGAGATACTGACAAAAAGATAATTAGATGAATTACAGAAATGGTAATCACATTGGAGCATGTCTATCCAGCCCCCCCAAAAAAACTAATTACTAAGTGAAAAAAAAATTGAAACAAAGACTTAAAAGTTAAGTAGAAGACATACAGTTAACACTTAACCATTACTTACCAACTAGAAAATATAACCTAATAAAATATTTAGAAAGACATTAGATATAAACACATTTCTTATTCTAATTGCTAGGATGAATTCATCTAAGTATAACACCATTACAATTTATTTTCAAGTGCTATGAGCCAACCAGGAAAACAAATAACATTTTCAACAAAAATCTTTTTGGACTAAACATCTTGAGTAATTTATTACATGAGAGGAGGATAACAAAGTGAAGGTCATAGTATTTATCCTTCTTTATGCTTCAGTATTTAATCATTCTCTATAGACAAATAAAAGACATTAGATCAGGGGTTCTCAACCTGTGGATCGCGACCCTCTTCGGGGTCGATTGACGATTTGCCAGGGGTCGCCTAAGACAATAAAAAATATGGATTGTATTTGTTTACTCTTCTATTGCTGTATGTGAGTGTCGGGGGGAGGGGGTCGCGGCAGAGTGGGGGGTTGTAAAAAGGTTCGCCGAGAATAAAAGGTTGAGAACCGCTGCATTAGATGTTTTATTTTTATAAAAAATCTTATTGAAGTAGTCAATATATATCTGGATTTAAACTCATGCAAACATTTTTTATTATGAAATACAAAAACAACATACATTCATTAGTAACATTACAAGTTTTTTATTTCTAGCTATAAATTGTGCATTTTATAATAAAGTGCCATGCATACAAACAATTAGAGCTCATTATTTACACAATGGTATTGGTATAGTTGGTAATCTCTGTTTAAAGGGACAAAACTGCAATTCTTCATAATGAAAAGCTTGAGGGCCGACCCATCTTAGAGATTCAGCCCTGCGAAGTAGGTCATGGGATGGTAGCAAGAGAACTGCCACACGCAGGCCAAACTTGACTTCTTCTGTTGTGATTGGTTCTGCATTATCTGCATCCACTATACAGATAAGATCAGGTGTAGTACCTAGGCATTGTCCTCGTTTACCATCAATAATTGGAATAAGGACTAGATTTTCATTTTGAAATTCTATTAAAAGCTTTTGTCCCAGCCAATCATCAGAGCCTTCTACCAGCAAGAAGCCACGATTGAAACCGCCGCTTGTCTCTCTTTGGACATCCAAAATTTTACCATTCATGATATGCTTCCCATTCTCTTGTTGAACTATAGCTTCAATGACTGATTCCTTCTGCAGCCTAGCTCTAAGAATAGCATTGCCAAGTCTCCAAGCACTACTAACAGTATGTAGAGGTGTTTTGTTCAGCAAACTACTTTTGTTTAAAGGTAATGCCATTCCTGCTGAGCATCCATTCTCAATTGATGTTAAGCGCAGAAAGTTCTCAAGCAGTTTGTTGGCTGGTGCATAAAGCATTGCTGTTCTCTCTTTATAGTTTCCACTTCCAACTATGGCCGCAGGATATGGCAAATTACCAAACATATAAGGCATAAACATTTGAACCTCAGGGAAAGCTCGGCTCATCCCATCCCCATCCACTATTGGTAGATCCAGATTAGCAGCCTGTAGAAATGGCTCGATGGCATTCATTCCACCTATTTCTGCTGAAACCATGGCAACAACTTTGTAGCCTGTTGTTCTTTCACCTGTAGGACGATAATTTCTAATGAACTTGCATCCACCTGGGCTTGTTTCTACAAGAAAATTTTCTTGATTTACTATAACTCCATCTTTAAATCCTCCAATCTCATACAAATCTCTTAAACACTCTAAGGCAGCCGTAGTTTCACGGGATGAAACAGCTTGTTCATACATGATCAAGGGAGCTCCAATAAAAGCTGTTGTAATCACCAAATCCTTCTCTGGATCTGCATTCTTCATAAGACTTTCTGGATTGATCACTCTCATTCGCTTTCCATCCTGCAAGGCTTTCAATGCTCGCAGACGTCCTAGATGAGGATTTCCACCACCACCACAACCATATATACCTGAACCAAGGACAATACATTCAATGTCCCATTCAGAAATTAACCATTCACCAGTTAATGGATCAATAACAGGATCTTTTGGTGATCTTGTCCAGTCTTGAATCATTTCCTCTTCTTTGGAATCTATTCTCTGACCAGTGGAAGAAAACTTTTGTTTTTCAATGGTTTGAGAATCTTCCAACACCAATTTCTCAATATTGTCTGGTGGTAACCAAGCCTGTTTGTCTTTAGTTTCACCCCAGGATAAATCTCCTACAATTTTCACTTTTATTTGCGTGGCATTTCCAGGAATGTATGCAAGAACAGAATCTTCTTTTTCAAGAATTTCTAGACTTTCTTCAGTAGCGCCATCAGTGACGAGAGTAGCTTTAATTTTCTGACAAATTTCTTCCATAGCATCATCTCTCGCTTTTACTAGAAAAGGCTTTCGAGCTTGATTACTGACTCTTTCACTTTCCTTTCCATCTGGATCATTGGTGACATCTTCAAGAGCTTTACTAACACATGCCTCCATCTCAAGAGTATTGACTCGGTCTATTAAATTGACAATATTATTGTAGCTAGCTGACACTTTACTTAAAGCTGCACCTATTGCATTAGCCACTCCAAAATGTTCTGGAATTATTAGTTGTTTGGTTCCTTTCAGAAGTCGTGACCTGTCTATTAGAATACTTCCTCCACCAACTACAATAACAGGCAGTTCATCAACACTTAGTTTTACTTTGTCTATTACATCTTCAACGAGTCTGTGAATCTCATCCATGGCCTGATTAACTAATGATTTGTTCAATTTTTTGACATTTTCCGTAGATCCAAGTTGACAAAGCCCAGATGCTACTGCTACATCCGTTGCTGTAATAAATCTGTCAGAATAATTATTGCTAGTGTTAAACACATATGATTCCTTCATTAGATTCAATCCAGCGCTGAGAGGGCCAACTGTTACATATTGTCCACTGCCATCTTTCTTGGTATGTTCTTTAACATAGGAGCCACCTCCTAAACCAATACTTAAGACGTCAGGCATACGAAAATTGGTTCTAACTCCGCTCACCTTGACATGGCTAGCTGCTTCTCTTGGAAATCCATTT
Source organism: Biomphalaria pfeifferi (assembly GCA_030265305.1). Classification (NCBI taxonomy): domain Eukaryota; kingdom Metazoa; phylum Mollusca; class Gastropoda; family Planorbidae; genus Biomphalaria; species Biomphalaria pfeifferi. Next base: position 665,718 of record JASAOG010000002.1, on the reverse strand, counting down.
TTCAGAACTCCAGCATCTGTAGTTGTTCCTCCAATGTCTACAACAATAGCATCCTTCAGTTCTGACAAGAAAGCTGCACCTCTCATGCTATTGGTTGGACCAGATGCAAATGTAAGTACCGGCTGCTCTAAGACAGCCTCACTGCTGACGATGGTACCATCATTTTGTGTTAAATAAAATGGACATTTGACTCCAATCTCATCAAGCGCAGTTTGAAATCCACTTATTGTTTTCTTACATAATGGCTTCAGGCATTCATTTAAGAGAGCTGCATTTTCACGCTCCAAAAGTCCTATGTGGCCTATTTCATGAGATAAAGTCACAGAAGCCTCTGGATATTCTTCAAGAGCGATTTTCTTGGCACGGATTTCATGTTCTGGTCTAGTTGGAGAAAACACACCAATAAATGCAATGTTTTTTATGCCCTTAGATTGAATGTCTTTGAGTACATTACGGATTTGCTGCTCATCTAAAGACTCATGTTCTTTGCCATCAAATCTGAAGCCTCCGTGAACAAGATGGACAGATCCACATATCACATTAGCCAGCCTAGAGGGAAAGTCCATAAAAGGAGGAACTTCTTCTGACACAGGGCCACAGATTCTAACAGCAGCCACTTTAGCCAAATCTTTCCCTTGGACTACAGCATTTACAAAGTGAGTTGTGCCTAGATGGAAGAGAACAAAAATAGTTGACATTTTTTAATTAATTTATTTCTTTTATAAAAATTATTCAGTATTTAGGAAAGTTATTCATTGCGACTGGCACATAACACTTAATGAATCAAATAGCAAAGCACATTCAATTCTTTGACCACTTGTGTTTGATTGTGTTGTATCATCATCACAACTAGCAATTTTTTCCTTTCATATCTAATACCAAATACCAGTTTTAAGATGGTTAAAATCCACAACTGAGTTCAATAGTATTTAAATTTATCAATTCTTCCATATGTAAACTACATGAGAGCAGATTATATCATACTTAACATAAGCTACTGCTAATCATAATTATATAAAACGTACCTTGAAAAGAAATCAAATCTGCTTCTAGTAAACAATCAGCTATTTTAAATTACATTACTCTACTAAATGATGAAGGTTTTATTTTTTTTAAGATGTCAACCTAAATATAATGCTTAACTACTGATAATAATTATCATAATAACTATATATCTAAAGTAATAGGGCTTATAGCTTTTTTTTCTGTAAAGAGAATTTTTGTATAATAAAACATTTAGAAATAACTTAACATAAATCAGAAAGTATGTGGAATGTATTTAAGGAGCTATTTTTAAATTGTCTAAAATCTCTTACAAGATAAAATGGAAATTACATACATTGAACAATCATAAGCCTTTATTAACAAAGCCAAAACAAGCAAAATAAAAAGAACATACTTTAAAAAAAATAATTAATATTATTATATAAGGGAAAGAACTACACATTTACAATCATAGATATCAATACTGCAAGATGTATTTCCTTTTTTGTATGAAACAAAATTAATTAATTACCACTAATTAATTTATTTACTTGTTAATTTTTTAAAAATTGTTGTTTGTTGGGGACAATGAATAATTGAGCAAAGTTTCAACTTGATCCGAGATAAAGAATTGGGAGAAATAATGTGTACAAGGAGTGGTAAAGCACTAGGTTTCTGAACTGAAGGGTCCAGGGTTAGAATCTCAATGTGAAAAGGATTTTAATTTTAGGATTTTAAGGGTGCCTCAGAGTCCACCCAACTCTAATGAATACCTGACTTGTTGGGAAAAGTATAGCGGTCGGTCATTAATCCCATTATCTGTCGGCCATAGAAACAGATGACCTTCACATTGTCTGCCCTATAGATCAAAAGTTCTGAAAGGGGAACTTTACTTTCTTTACTTTAAAATATTAAAAGAAATAAAACTGTTTGAAATATATAGATATTTATATCCATATGTTCAACTTGTATACAGTCACCTACACTATGCACAATGGTTGTTACCTATATTGACTTGAAGGGGCAGCACTGACTTGCCACTCTGTACAGCTTGCTTAAGACAACCTAATATTGCTTTCTTAACACCAGTAGTCACATCAGCTGTGGTCAGTTCTTTTATTTCTGCCAGAATCTCTGGTATTTCTTTGCTGGGGCACAATAAGACAGCATCTGTGTTGGTTCCACCAATATCAACACCAATAATAACAGGAGTTACTATGTCTGTCATGCTTAGGTTTGCTGGATTATTTTGATAGGTTTGCTGGAATATCTTGATGGCTGTTATCAAAAAAAATATTTATTGATTCATTGCTAGGAACGCTAACATACATATAAAGCCAACTCCAGTTAAAAAAAAAAAAGGTCAACCAGACATTTTACAAACTTCACCCACAATTAAATTATGGTCATATTAAAAAAAATAATTTTTTATCCATTTTAAATCAATGATGTAGACTAGAAGTGAATTTTGTTAATAATATGTACTATACTATAAGATAATTTTTTTGTTGTATTTTTTTACTATAAGTATATTTCAATAAAGTAGATTAATCAGATAAAGAGCTTATATTAATTGTAATTGTATTAATGACTTCAGTCATGATTAAAATTGTAATAGATCTAACAATAATTAATTAGTGCAATCAGAAATATTTTAACCAACTGTTTTTGTTTAGCACAATTTCATGCTATTAGCTTTCTCAATATGCTATGATCCAATCATTTGTCTGGACCAGGTGGGAAAGGGAGTGGGAAGAGAAGGAGGGTATCTGTGTAAAAAAATGGTTAACTCAGGGCCCAAGCCTTCTCAAGGGAACTAATTCAACTTATACCACCACATCTGTCAAGTATGATTTCTTCCCGTGTTCAATACTAATCAAAATGATTTATTATTATTAGCTAATTAAGTAATTGGTTGTTTTTTTTTAAATTCATTCTTGTATTTCTGGAATTTTGAGATTGTTTTTTTCACTTTAATTTTGTTTATTGTATCTGAGATTTTAATGTTAATCCATCACTTATCTTATATATTACAGATGTTACTTCAAAAAAGAAGAGATATATGTCATATATGCCTTTCATGTGTCAATCTAGTCAAGCACGCCCCAGCACAGCCAAGGGGAGTTTGAGTTTTAAAATCTCCCTCCGTAGGTTTTGAGGTTAAAACCCCACTCTTCAATAAAACAAAAAATAAAGCAAATGAAGTAATCCAGTGATGCTCATCCTAATTCAGCCTGCGGGCCATTTTAGGTCTCGACACTCCTGTCCGAAAATGTTCAAAAACGAAATGAAATTGAACTGAAACAATTTTATGAGAAACTTGTGGACCTAGTACTTACATTAATTAATGGGATAGTGGAAGTTTATCCGTTGTTTTTTTTTAACTCGTCGGAAAGCTGCTTAACTTCTCTAATGAAAATGTAGCAACATTTTAGCTAGCTTTACCAACGACTCATTTTCTTTTCTCTTTTAGGTAAATATTCCCATCAATCTTCCAATATCTAAGTCTAAGCATAGTTTAACAATATTATTATTCTCTGCTCAAACCAAGAATGCTGCCATACTTGGTTTATAATGCCGTTTTTTATGTTATTGTTTGTTTTTAACAGCCAAATTTTCTTTATAAAACAAATATCTTGTCTTATTATGTTCCAAAAACAAGTCAAGATCCGTTCACTTTTCCTGGTAGATTTAGCATTCAGAGTCCACTTGTAGTTTCTTCGACTCTCCGTTTTCCCGTTTTGTAAATGTACAAATGTTAAATGTCATGGTACCAAGCCATCAGAGGAAAAGTCAGAGCCTAAGTTAGGTACGATAACATTTTTCAACCTTTAAAAAAAAATGGGTTGGGAATGTATTTTCTACCCTTTGTGCTGACGTTTTGGAGGGCCGGATGAAACTACGTCGCGAGCCGGATCTGGTCCGCGGGCTGTATTTTGGGCATCACTGAAGTAATCAATTCTTTTGAGTTTAAAAACCCTCTTCCAGATAGTTTTGAGGCTATAACTCCCTTTTCAATAAAAAAAATCTAAAGCAATGAAGAATGAAGGGTCAGAATGTAAGGAAGATTGATTAGAGAGAGAGAGAGAGAGAGGAAAGAAAAAATCTGACAAGAATAAGAATTTGCAAAATTTCAACTTGAGTGTGGGAGAAATAACGTGTGCCAACTTTTTACTAGACAGAATGACAGACTGAATGAGTTGCTATTAAGCTTGGTAAAAATGTACAGATTTTTTTTGGACTATACTATGACATGACTAGAATTAGTCACATTTAGTATTGATATAGTAGAAAATTCTTCGAACTCGAAGACAAGCCTTATTACTTATTATTATTAGATCTATATGGATTTTATACCTAGATTCTAGATATATAGATTTAGACCTAATAGGCGACTAGATCTACTATCTAGATATTCTAGATTAGTAAGTTACTAGTAGTAGTAGTAGTAGTAGGCCCTTAGTCACACTTAGTGGGCCTTATACTACAATACTAGCTTTTAAATCTACATCTATAATCTAAATCTAAATTATTTATAGGGTTAGATCTACATTTAGATCTATAATCTATATATTCAATCTAAGACGTCTACTTTTATACTATTAATAATTCTAATTAAGGCATATAATTTAATGTAGACTTAGATCTAATCCTACCTTTAAGTCCTAAGTTAACTTCAAGAAAAAACAACAAACATGATCATTTCAAACTGTTCCGTACTATGTAGCACTAGTAGTAGATCTAGTAGGTCATAGACTATAGGTCGAAGGCCATGGCCGAGAATGTTTTTTTCTCCACTAACACATACCTACCTATGCAGGAGCAGGTCTACATATCTATAGTCAAGATCTGCTGTTCTCAATCTGAGTCGCGACACCTTTGAGGAATGGGGAAAGTGTCGCCTACGAAAATTGGATGAAAAAACATGTTTCTAACATTAGGCCTATATGCTTTGTATGAAGAAAATGCCGTTAAACCTGACAAGCATAACACATTAGAAATGTGTGTCATAAAACATTTGCGTATGCTTGCGGACGAAATTTCCTCTTATTTTCCAATTCTATATGACATCCAGTTAACACTTACCAGAAGTCCTTTAACAACCAAAGTTGAAGATGTTCCGGAGAGATCTCAGGAGTTGTTTTTTTTTTTAAATAAATGTAGCGAAACATATTTCTTTTCAGTGTGTTTTTGTTTAAATAGGATCAAGTGCAGCTTGCAGTCATATCCCATTCTGTCTGAGGTTTGTATAATAATAATAATAATAATGGCAAAATCAGTTACTTAAATTAGGATTATGAAGGAAAATAATTTTACAGGTTGGGGTTATGGTATCGGTTAGTCCGCGGAATTAGATTCTCGTGGTTTATCGACATTGAATCAGCCACAGCAATTGGTTCAGCAAGCAGTTAGTTCAAGAGATCGCATGGAATAACGTGTCATTTTACAACTCTCTTATTATTTTTTGGTTCAATACTAACATAGAATGCTCTTATATTATGCTTCCTGTGTTTGTTTGCATTGAACTCGTATTCTTTAAGTTGTTGATTTTTTTGTTTCATTTAGTCCGTGTCACAGGTACGATGTTGGCGCACTCACATTTACACGTAGGACGGTGACACAAACCTCAGCGTACTTTCGTTGTGTTATTTCATAAACTTTTCAAAACTATCCGATTGGAAACAATTTGTTTCATGATAACAAAATATTTTTAAAAAGTCTGGTTAAAATATAAATCATTAACAATATGATTTCACACACAAACTTCTTGGAAAATAAAACTTACGTTTGATCATGGAATGTTGTTTATTAAAAAAAAAAGATATGAATTCACTGAATATCAATTCAACATACAGAAAAAAAACATGGTCAAAAGATTTCAGCAATTTTACTTTCTGAAACAATGCAATCTCAGCAAGAAATTTAATTATAAGATATCAATTGTAAATCAACATAAAATGTTTAACGCTTAAAAAAATGTCTGGGTTACTCTAAATATACAAATTTATTTTTTATGATGTCTGAGAAAAATGACTGGGAAACCCGTTTTTACTTTTTTTAAAAACCTCTAACCGTTCACTTAATAATAATGATTTCGGTTCGTAGATTAAGTATGATTTCATGCATATTCTGCTACCTCTGATGCAGATAAAGCCGTTGACTGCCTGGGATATGCGCTTGTATCGAGACCACGTCACAGGTCCAAAGTCACCACTGGTGTCGTGGCAACGAACTATTGGTCTAAACTGCCCAAAGGTTGCGACGTCGCAGGTCAATTTTCAGGCCTAATATAACGATTGGTCTCGCCGGTATTCGGGAATGACTTTTCTTTAGGCCTCAAATGTCTGTCCCGAGATCTTCGTTAGATCTCTCCAGCTATCTTTTTCAGAGGTTAACTTCTGCCAGCTGTTTTTCTCTAGGCCAGTGAGGACACCTGAGTTGATCTTTTTGGCGCTTTCATACTGACCTCTCAAACTTAAAACTGTCCAATGTGTCGCGGCTGTGCATTGATAGAAAATGGTTTGTTTTTGTTTTTTTCAAAAGAAAACAAATTGCAGATCTATAACGGAAAGGCTATATGATTTCTACAGACAGCCTTGAATATACGAACACGACTGTTCGCAAAGGAGCTTGTCAAAAGACTTGGCATTTTTCTGTCTTGCTCTAAATGATTTCCAGTTTTACTTTTAGTCCAACAACTGTCCATCTGATGTGACCTATTTATAATAAATATTTATGATGTAGATGATTAGGCCCATGCTAGTGTATCGTACGATGTCAGATTTGATTTATTTTACGCTACACTGTATAATGTAGCCTACTATAAATATAATGAATCTTGCACTATATGATTATGATGTCATACGTGACCTAATACAATATGGCGTATAATGTACTAAATGGTGCAAGTTCTTCAGACATGTCATTCGGGATGTAGTGTATTATGTACTAAATGTTGTTATTTATGCTATACTATAGCGCCTACTGTTTCAATGTGTAGTCTCTGTTTATAAGGAGAAAACTGTATTTCGTCTCCATAATGAAAAGCTTGAGGTCCGACCCATTTTAAAGATTCAGGCCTGCGGAGTAGGTCATGGGATGGTAGCAAGAGAACTGCCACACGCAGGCCAAACTTGACTTCTTCTGTTGTGATTGGTTCTGCATTATCTGCATCCACTATACAGATAAGATCAGGTGTAGTACCTAGGCATTGTCCTCGTTTACCATCAATAATTGGAATAATGACTAGATTTTCATTTTGAAAATCTATTAAAAGCTTTTGTCCCAGCCAACCATCAGAGCCTTCTACCAACAAGAAGCCACGATTGAAACCGCCGCTTGTCTCTCTTTGGACATCCAAAATTTTACCATTCATGACATGCTTCCCATTCTCTTGTTGAACTATAGCTTCAATGACTGATTCCTTCTGCAGCCTAGCTCGAAGAATAGCATTGCCAAGTCTCCAAGCACTACTTACGGTATGCAGTGCTGATTTGGTTAACACCGTGTCTTTGAAAAGTGGCGTTGCCATCCCTGCAGAGCATCCATTTTCTATTGAAACTTGACGCAGGAAGTTCTCAAGAAGTTTGTTGGAAGGGGCGTAAAGCATTGCTGTTTTCTCTTGATAGTTTCCACTTCCAACAATGGCTACTGGATAAGGGGGATAACCAAACATGTATGGTATAAACATCTGAACTTCAGGGAAAGCACGGCTCATCCCATCACAATCCACTACAGGTAGGTCAAGGTTGGCAGCCTGCAGGAAAGGTTCAATAGCGTTCATACCTCCAATTTCATCGGCCATTACGGCTACAAACTTATACTTTGTTGACCGTTCACCCCTAGGCCTATAATTTCTAATAAATTTGCATCCTCCTGGACTGGTCTCCACATGAACGTTTTCTTTGTTTAATAAGTTTCCATCATTAAATTCTCCGATTTCATACAAATCTATTAAACATTCTATCGCAGCAGTGGTTTCGTGTGACGAAACAGCTTGTTCAAACATAATCAATGGAGCTCCGATAAAAGAAGATGAAATTATTATATCCTTTACGGGATCGGCATTTTGTAAAAGTTTCTCAGGACTGACAACTCTCAATTTCTTTCCATCCTGCAAGGCTTTCAATGCTCGCAGACGTCCTAGATGAGGATTTCCACCACCACCACAACCATATATACCTGAACCAAGGACAATACATTCAATGTCCCATTCAGAAATTAACCATTCACCAGTTAATGGATCAATAACAGGATCTTTTGGTGATCTTGTCCAGTCTTGAATCATTTCCTCTTCTTTGGAATCTATTCTCTGACCAGTGGAAGAAAACTTTTGTTTTTCAATGGTTTGAGAATCTTCCAACACCAATTTCTCAATATTGTCTGGTGGTAACCAAGCCTGTTTGTCTTTAGTTTCACCCCAGGATAAATCTCCTACAATTTTCACTTTTATTTGCGTGGCATTTCCAGGAATGTATGCAAGAACAGAATCTTCTTTTTCAAGAATTTCTAGACTTTCTTCAGTAGCGCCATCAGTGACGAGAGTAGCTTTAATTTTCTGACAAATTTCTTCCATAGCATCATCTCTCGCTTTTACTAGAAAAGGCTTTCGAGCTTGATTACTGACTCTTTCACTTTCCTTTCCATCTGGATCATTGGTGACATCTTCAAGAGCTTTACTAACACATGCCTCCATCTCAAGAGTATTGACTCGGTCTATTAAATTGACAATATTATTGTAGCTAGCTGACACTTTACTTAAAGCTGCACCTATTGCATTAGCCACTCCAAAATGTTCTGGAATTATTAGTTGTTTGGTTCCTTTCAGAAGTCGTGACCTGTCTATTAGAATACTTCCTCCACCAACTACAATAACAGGCAGTTCATCAACACTTAGTTTTACTTTGTCTATTACATCTTCAACGAGTCTGTGAATCTCATCCATGGCCTGATTAACTAATGATTTGTTCAATTTTTTGACATTTTCCGTAGATCCAAGTTGACAAAGCCCAGATGCTACTGCTACATCCGTTGCTGTAATAAATCTGTCAGAATAATTATTGCTAGTGTTAAACACATATGATTCCTTCATTAGATTCAATCCAGCGCTGAGAGGGCCAACTGTTACATATTGTCCACTGCCATCTTTCTTGGTATGTTCTTTAACATAGGAGCCACCTCCTAAACCAATACTTAAGACGTCAGGCATACGAAAATTGGTTCTAACTCCGCTCACCTTGACATGGCTAGCTGCTTCTCTTGGAAATCCATTTTTCAGAACTCCAGCATCTGTAGTTGTTCCTCCAATGTCTACAACAATAGCATCCTTCAGTTCTGACAAGAAAGCTGCACCTCTCATGCTATTGGTTGGACCAGATGCAAATGTAAGTACCGGCTGCTCTAAGACAGCCTCACTGCTGACGATGGTACCATCATTTTGTGTTAAATAAAATGGACATTTGACTCCAATCTCATCAAGCGCAGTTTGAAATCCACTTATTGTTTTCTTACATAATGGCTTCAGGCATTCATTTAAGAGAGCTGCATTTTCACGCTCCAAAAGTCCTATGTGGCCTATTTCATGAGATAAAGTCACAGAAGCCTCTGGATATTCTTCAAGAGCGATTTTCTTGGCACGGATTTCATGTTCTGGTCTAGTTGGAGAAAACACACCAATAAATGCAATGTTTTTTATGCCCTTAGATTGAATGTCTTTGAGTACATTACGGATTTGCTGCTCATCTAAAGACTCATGTTCTTTGCCATCAAATCTGAAGCCTCCGTGAACAAGATGGACAGATCCACATATCACATTAGCCAGCCTAGAGGGAAAGTCCATAAAAGGAGGAACTTCTTCTGACACAGGGCCACAGATTCTAACAGCAGCCACTTTAGCCAAATCTTTCCCTTGGACTACAGCATTTACAAAGTGAGTTGTGCCTAGATGGAAGAGAACAAAAATAGTTGACATTTTTTAATTAATTTATTTCTTTTATAAAAATTATTCAGTATTTAGGAAAGTTATTCATTGCGACTGGCACATAACACTTAATGAATCAAATAGCAAAGCACATTCAATTCTTTGACCACTTGTGTTTGATTGTGTTGTATCATCATCACAACTAGCAATTTTTTCCTTTCATATCTAATACCAAATACCAGTTTTAAGATGGTTAAAATCCACAACTGAGTTCAATAGTATTTAAATTTATCAATTCTTCCATATGTAAACTACATGAGAGCAGATTATATCATACTTAACATAAGCTACTGCTAATCATAATTATATAAAACGTACCTTGAAAAGAAATCAAATCTGCTTCTAGTAAACAATCAGCTATTTTAAATTACATTACTCTACTAAATGATGAAGGTTTTATTTTTTTTAAGATGTCAACCTAAATATAATGCTTAACTACTGATAATAATTATCATAATAACTATATATCTAAAGTAATAGGGCTTATAGCTTTTTTTTCTGTAAAGAGAATTTTTGTATAATAAAACATTTAGAAATAACTTAACATAAATCAGAAAGTATGTGGAATGTATTTAAGGAGCTATTTTTAAATTGTCTAAAATCTCTTACAAGATAAAATGGAAATTACATACATTGAACAATCATAAGCCTTTATTAACAAAGCCAAAACAAGCAAAATAAAAAGAACATACTTTAAAAAAAATAATTAATATTATTATATAAGGGAAAGAACTACACATTTACAATCATAGATATCAATACTGCAAGATGTATTTCCTTTTTTGTATGAAACAAAATTAATTAATTACCACTAATTAATTTATTTACTTGTTAATTTTTTAAAAATTGTTGTTTGTTGGGGACAATGAATAATTGAGCAAAGTTTCAACTTGATCCGAGATAAAGAATTGGGAGAAATAATGTGTACAAGGAGTGGTAAAGCACTAGGTTTCTGAACTGAAGGGTCCAGGGTTAGAATCTCAATTTGGAAGGATTTTAATTTTGGGTTTTTTATTTTAGGATTTTAAGGGTGCCTCCGAGTCCACCCAACTCTAATGAATACCTGACTTGTTGGGGAAAGAATAGCGTTCGGTCATTAACCCCATTATCTGTCGGCCATAGAAACATTGATTGATAACTTTAATGTCGTTTTGATTGCCATCAGAGCAAATTAAGTTAATTTATTAGGCTTATCCCTGTCGGACTAGACATCTGGAGCACATCAGGTAGAGCTATCTATTAAATGAAAAGAACCTTTAATTCCTTCAAAAGTAAATGTCGCTACATTCAAAATCTTAAGGTAAAACATTGAAGAGGAAACTTTGATCAGCTCTTTTCTATTTTTGTTCGCAAACTTCAAGTGAGTGAAAGAAGAGGATAGCACCTGACTCTACCAACCACACAGAAGACCTCAGAAACTGTACCAGTACCAAAAAACTTTCCATTTCTTGTTGCAACATTTTCTATTCCTCCATTTTGTTGAAGCATCTGGACAAATATCAAACAGGTATTAAATGGAACAGAGACAACTCTTGGCTCTAATAAGCCGTTTAAACACGAGAATCAATGATGGAGAAGTAGATCTTCTGCAGATACACCACTGCTCATACTAGATGTTCTAAAAGCTTGGTACACACAAACACTAGACTATATCGCAGAGGTGTAGTGAGCAAAACGTGCGCCCGGGGCAAGGTACTTTATTGGCGCCCCCCTTTTCCCTGAACATCACATAGAAATATAGCCTTCTATACAAAATGTATTTACTACTAACCTACTAGAAATAAGGTTAGAATGTGTTTCCCGCTCTCCAACAGTCTCTTTCAGAGGCCATCTGATGCCACCTACTTTCCTCTATGCCAGTAAGGGCAAAATGGCGCCTGGGTTTATCTTTATAGCGCTTACAAAGGGTATCTCTGTTACGCTTAAAGAGTTGTTTTGCTCTGCACAATCCACTTTCCCCTATAAAATGACCTTAGCGCAGGCTGGATGTCTGACACAAAGCCTACATAGTTTCCGACCATAGTTCATTACTAAACTGTAGATCACAACTAGGATGATGATACTGTCAGATTACATACGGGGGTTCAATAAAGAATAATGGGAAAAAAGCGTTGTTTGTAATTAGTGCACAATGAATGTTCCAATTGAGTAGGAGTTACCGTAGCTAAATAAGAACCAATCGTTGTAGTTTTTTGAAATGCTAGAAAACATAGATCACCTTTTTCTCACGTTCAACATCAAGATTGAAAGCTTTTCCAGTCAGATGAGCGCAGACCTAAAACAAGGTTTCTCATACTTTTAGTAGTTGCTTTCACCCACTAAAAAAAAAAATTACGTTCACACCTCCCTCATATTCAGCTAATAGATCTGTAAGCATCGGGATCAAGCTTTTTCCTGCTTTGTAAGCTTCCGAAATTCCTTCTGTTTCGATCTATACCACACTTTACTCTTAGAAAGAAGTGTGCAAGTCAAAGGGAAGCTTGGGATAGGTTGATACTGAATTGTGAAATATATTCTAGGCATTTGAATATCTACGTTCGTAATGGGCTTGATGGAACGATACCTTAATATACACAAACATTGGACTATATCGATTCGATTCCTTGATATACACAAACACTGGACTTTATTGATACCTTGATTAACAAAACAATTTAACAGCGTTTCTAAACCAGTAAGGCGCCTCACTAGGCCAGTTCTTCTACCAATGTGTTTATTCTGTTAACTATTTAACTAGGCAGTTACCTATATTGACTTGAAGGGGCAGCACTGACTTGCCCCTCTGTACAGCTTGCTTAAGACAACCCAGTATTGCTTTCTTAACACCAGTAGTCACATCAGCTGTGGTCAGTTCTTTCATTTCTGCCAGAATCTCTGATCTCTCCTTGTTGGGGCACAATAAGACAGCATCTGTGTTGGTTCCACCAATATCAACACCAATAATAACAGGAGTTACTGTGTCTGTCATGGTTAGGTTTTTACTGGAATTATTTTGACAGAGGAATAACTTTCTGGAAAACATTTAGACGCATTGTTATCCTTGGGTCTGCACATTAATATTTGCTGTGTTTAAACAACAAGTTGTGTTGACTCGAAAAAAAACAACATAGAAATGTTAATAGATATTTAAAAAATCAAGAAAAAAAACATAATGTAATATAGCTTCTATGTAATACAGGTAGCTGTTCCTTTGTTGAACTATGTTTTTATTTCATAATTCTTTAACTCTGATAAGGTGCTGTGTAACAAAAGTATTTCTAAAATGATCTGCAAAAAATTTACTAAGTTAGTTTGGTTGAAAAGGAAATGAAGGCTAAAGTAAAAAACAGAAAGCAGCAGTCTATTTACATAAATGTATGTCCCCTTCTCCAAAAAAAATTAATTAATTAATCAATGAATGTGTTCTTTAATTGGTTATAAAGTAACCAGTCTTTCTACGACTGAAGGAGGTCAGCAGCATATCAAGGCGATAAAATATTTTTCGCTTAAAAAGTTCTACTTACCAGTATAACTGTTGTAAAACAAACGTCTGTTTATCTGATAACTATGACATGATGCTCATTGAACACAACAATGCTTTTTCTAATGTTTTAAGGGTCACTAAGACATATGTCAAGATTATAAAATTAGTACGTTGGACTATAACTAGTCAGTTAACAAACTTGTGCAATATGAACTTAAATTAAGATGCAGAAGTGTTGTCTCCTTTCACTTAAATTTCGTTGTCCACCGCTTGTCCTTGCATTTTTTTCTAGTACAATCCAGATTTGCACGTCTAATCGTGTTGACACATTTAAATATTACAAATACATTTGCTTGTAAATCACAAATTGACAATTTATCTTTCCCATCAACAATCCAAGGTATAGTTTGATTATTCACAATGTTTTATAAGTACTAGTCAAGTTGTCAGTCATGCGAAAGAAAAAAAAATCTTAGAGTCAATATGGCTTATGAAAAAAGTACAAGAAAAACGAACAGAAAATGTATCCTTTCCATAGCAACTGAAAACTAAACAACTGTCCTGCCAGAAGCATCTTCAGACGCAGTTTAAGCTGAAAAAAAAATGGGAGTCAACAATTACCTTGTGGTGCAGCTCGAGAAAACACAGACCATATTATTTATCCTCATAGCAGTTTTGGTCTAGTCACTCATCCCTCCAGGAACTCGAGAAATTGCTGGACTAGATACCACAGCATAGAGAAATTGCTGGACTATATACCACATGATAGAGAACTTTCTGGACTATATATGACATTAGAGAAATTGCTGGACTGGATACCAAAGCATAGAGAACTTGCTGGACTAGATACCACATGATAGAGAACTTGCTGGACTAGATACCATATGATAACTTGCTGGACTATATATCACATGACAGAGAACTTGCTGGACTATATATCACGTTAGAGAAAATGCTGGACTGAATACCACATGATAGAGAACTTGCTGGACTATATATCACATGACAGAGAACTTGCTGAACAAGATACCACAGCATAGAGAAATTACTGAACTAGATAGCGTTGCCCAGATTCTCATTGACATCGCCCGCAATTATTTTAATTAACGAAACAAAAAGTTTAATTAATTACACCCAGTTGTGTACTCTTCAATAAATATCAGGGGCCACAACCACTAGGAGCTATTTATTTTGGATAAATTTTTTTTGTCCATTCGAGCTCAATATTTAACAAATGTGGACGCAAATTCGTATTATGGAACATTGAAAAATTAAAGGGGAATAATTCAACTGTTGTAGTAGATATTCTCTCGATAATCTCCCTCGTTTCATATCTGAAAGCTCTCTCAATTACAAGTATGCCAGAGTTAACACCATGAGGTAGCTAGCTAGTGGACTAGAGGAAGGAGAAGTTTCTATAGAGCAGCGTTTCCCAAATCTGAATGTCACACTTCGCACATTCTGAGTATTTTTTTAAATCTAGATTTTAATTCACTAGGTGGCCTGCTAGTTAATGAACACTATTCAGGCCTAGTGGAACACTGGGGTTTACGGAACACAGTTTGGGAATCACTGCTATAGAGCACCAAGCAAAGGTGGATCTTGAACAAGTAAGAAATTCTGTCGGAGCGAAAGAGATGTTTATTCAAACCTTAACCTGGCATCTTAAAGCCTAAATATATTGGTGCACTTAGAGCTAGGTGTATTTGTCAACGAAAGAACATCCTTTTGTATCCAAGAAATAGACTTTGTTCAATAAGTCTGTTGGAAACCTCATTCTATTCTAGAACCATTGAAAGTTTGACAAAGATCGGAAGGTATGGGCTATGGAGGCTCATAAATTCGTGTATATCAAGCAACTCAATCATCAATAGTAAGTTATCAAATGTGAGTTGAAAACTTAGTTTTTTAAAACAAATCAAGAAAATGTCAGAGAAAGGGGAAAAGAAAATAAGAGATTATTTGGGATTGAACTTTGTTCAACACATACTTAAATCATGTTTAACTTCCATTTTTTTGTTACTAAACAAATATGATAAAAAGAGGTGAAATAAACAAAATAACACTAATAACTAATGTATAACCTGTTACCTGACACATTCTCAGCTCGCTGTACCACACGCTCTGTCTTGTTCTTAAAGCCACGAAAGAGGGCAAGATTCGCTGTCCTTAAGCGGCCCAGCTATACCAGTACTCGCTTGCTTCACATTGGAGAGGCCAGAGTGGAAACACTATTTCTTCACTTGTTGCTCGCCAAGCTGATGGCTAGAATAATTTAAATTAGTGATGCCCAAAGTACGGCCAGATCCGGCCCACGATGCGATACAATCCGGCCCGCCGAAATGTCGGCACAAAGTGTAGAAAATCTCCTCTTTCTCCAAAAAAAAAATAAAAAAATTAGAAGGTGCAAAAATGTATCTGTACTTACGTTAGGAGCTTAGAGCCCTAAATTTTTCTCCTGATTGATTGGTACCATGACATTTAGCATTTGTGCTTTTATGAAATAGGTATCTGAGTGTAAAATGTACGTTTTCAACCAAGAAAAGTGAACGGTTCTTTACTTTTTTTGTGGCACATGATAATAAGCCAACGTATTTGTTTTATAAAGAAAGTCTGGCTATTTAACAAAACAACAACATATAAACGACATTATAAAACCAATATGGCGGCATTCTTGGTTCGACCCGGGAATAAAAGCATAGAAATTGGAGGATTGATGGGCATATTTTACCAAAAAAAAGACAAATTTCAAATATCCCATTAATTAATGAAGCACAGGATCTACGGGTTTCAGGTCTATCGTTTTTGTAGACCTACGTTTTCGTTCATGTGGCCCGCGACACGAGTGTCGAAAATTAAAATGGCCCGTAGGTCGAATTAGGTTGGGCATCACTGGTTTAAATCAATTATAATAGTCGTCTGTTGAACGATTACATTTTGTTTTTGTATATGCCCTTATAAGACAAAGAGAGTTGATTCACACATACAAACACTTTCACTCAACCCAGACAGTCAGACAGAAGGGAAATGTGAGTTGTTGCCCTTGCATCATAAAAGTCGTGTTCAGAAATACTCGACTAACGCACATCAAGTTTACTCTCTAGAGTTTCTAACTTGCAGGTCTTGATCTTTTAGTGGAAGCAAGCTGCTTAGAGGGGCGTAGCAAACAAAGCGCGAAGGGGTTTAATGAGACCTTGCTTACGACCAATAGGGACCCACAGAGACCCTTGAAAGAAAACAAAAACTAACAAAAAAATAATAAGTTGATGAACAATTTCAATGTTTTGAATTCTGACATAATTAGCCAACATGACAACATGTATATGTACTGTTATTAAATTATATTACTGTAACAAAATGCCAATTAGCAATCAATGTCAATGATCACAATCATTTGGAATCTAATTAGGAAAGTAACTCTAAAATTATATGCGAATCTTTTTTGTTTTAAATGGCGCCATTGGCAATAATGAATAACAAGAGCCAATAATGTTTTATAAGTAAACAATTTGAAATTTCTCTAGTAGATTTAATTATGATTATTTGAGATACTTATTTCTTATTGAATAATTCGGTGTGAAGATAAAGATATAATAAGGCTTTGTCTTCGATTCCGAATATTGATGAGGAATGCAGTATTTCCCGTGGCTACGCAGCCCCATCTGGGACCTATATATTTTGCCACATCTAACATCTGCCATTGTCCACCTGTGGTCGATTTAGATTTTCTTTTCGCCGTCCACGTCTATCCTCGGCAGCAATGAGAGTTGCTATGTAAATGTCTTAAGATACTTTGCGCCAAGCAGTACCAATAGGACCTGAACTTGTATTTGTTTTGAAGTTGCAGTGACGCGTAGGAGGTCATCATCTTCTTTTTTTAAAGTAACGTCTCTATTATATAAGAAAAGATAATAAATTGATCAAGTAGCTATAACGTTGTGGTAGACTATTGGTTAATGTCTGTGTCTAATAAACTATTTGTTAGTGAAGATACTGAATATAGTGACTATATATATACCTGAAGAAGAGGCAGACAGAGAAAGCGATGGGAAGACAACATCAAAGAAGAGGCAGACAGAGAAAGCGATGGGAAGACAACATCAAAGAAGAGGCAGACAGAGAAAGCGATGGGAAGACAACATCAAAGAAGAGGCAGACAGAGAAAGCGATGTGAAGACAACATCAAAGAAGAGGCAGACAGAGAAAGCGATCGGAAGACAACATCAAAGAAGAGACAGACAGATAAAGCGATGGGAAGACAACATTAAAGAAGAGACAGACAGATAAAGCGATGGGAAGACAACATTAAAGAAGAGACAGACAGATAAAGAGATGGGAAGACAACATCAAAGAAGTGGCAGACAGATAAAGCAATGGGAAGACAACATCAAAGAAGTGGCAGACAGATTAAGCGATGGGAAGACAACATCAAAGAAGAGGCAGACAGAGAAAGCGATGGGAAGACAACATCAAAGAAGAGGCAGACAGAGAAAGCGATGTGAAGACAACATCAAAGAAGAGGCAGACAGAGAAAGCGATCGGAAGACAACATCAAAGAAGAGACAGACAGATAAAGCGATGGGAAGACAACATTAAAGAAGAGACAGACAGATAAAGCGATGGGAAGACAACATTAAAGAAGAGACAGACAGATAAAGAGATGGGAAGACAACATCAAAGAAGTGGCAGACAGATAAAGCAATGGGAAGACAACATCAAAGAAGTGGCAGACAGATTAAGCGATGGGAAGACAACATCAAAGAAGTGGCAGACAGATAAAGCGATGGGAAGACAACATCAAAGAATGGACAGAGAAAGCGATGGGAAGACAACATCAAAGAAGAGGCAGACAGAGAAAGTGATGTGAAGACAACATCAAAGAAGAGACAGACAGAGAAAGTGATGTGAAGACAACATCAAAGAAGAGACAGACACAGAAAGTGATGGGAAGACAACATCAAAGAAGTGGCAGACAGATAAAGCGATGGGAAGACAACATCAAAGAAGTGGCAGACATAAAGCGATGGGAAGACAACATCAAAGAAGAGGCAGACAGAGAAAGTGATGTGAAGACAACATCAAAGAAGAGACAGACAGAGAAAGTGATGTGAAGATAACATCAAAGAAGAGACAGACAGATAAAGCGATGGGAAGACAACATCAAAGAAGTGGCAGACAGATAAAGCGATGGGAAGACAACATCAAAGAAGAGGCAGACAGAGAAAGTGATGTGAAGACAACATCAAAGAAGAGACAGACAGAGAAAGTGATGGGAAGACAAAAAGAATGGACAGACAGAGAAAGTGATGGGAAGACAACATCAAAGAAGAGACAGACAGAGAAAGCGATGGGAAGACATCAAAGAAGAGGCAGACAGAAAAAGTGATGGAAAGACAACATCAAGGAAGAGGCAGACAGAGAAAGCGATGGGGAGACAACATCAAAGAAGAGACAGACACAGAAAGTGATGGGAAGACAACATCAAAGAAGAGACAGACAGATAAAGCGATGGGAAGACAACATCAAAGAAGAGACAGACAGAGAAAGTGATGGGAAGACAACATCAAGAAGAGACAGACAGAGAATGCGATGGGAAGACATCAAAGAAGAGGCAGACAGAAAAAGTGATGGAAAGACAACATCAAGGAAGAGGCAGACAGAGAAAGCGATGTGAAGACAACATCAAAGAAGAGACAGACACAGAAAGTGATGGGAAGACAACATCAAAGAAGAGACAGACAGATAAAGCGATGGGAAGACAACATTAAAGAAGAGACAGACAGATAAAGCGATGGGAAGACAACATCAAAGAAGAGACAGACAGAGAAAGCGATGGGAAGACAACATCAAGGAAGAGGCAGACAGAGAAAGCGATGGGAAGACAACATTAAAGAAGAGACAGACAGATAAAGCGATGGGAAGACAACATTAAAGAAGAGGCAGACAGAGAAAGTGATGGGAAGACAACATTAAAGAAGAGGCAGACAGAGAAAGTGATGGGAAGACAACATCAAAGAATGGACAGACAGAGAAAGTGATGGGAAGACAACATTAAAGAAGAGACAGACACAGAAAGCGATGGAAAGACATCAAAGAATGGACGGGCCTGTCGTTGAAAGAGATTCTGTCCAAGACAAAAAACCGAGAGGAATGGAGATTGACGTTAATCAGATCATGTGTGGTGCCCGAATGGTCCAACAGACTAAGGCACGGGTGAAGGTTCTACTGACATTGCATGGTTTGATATGTGACAGTCGCACTCAACTTAAAGGAGAGTGGCCCACCATCGTATTTTTCAACCCGGGCCAATGCTACGCCAATGAACGGTTGGACATTTCCTGGAGATGCAGCTTGTACTTAAGATGAAACAAAACGATGTGTCACAGATATTGAGTCGATTATTTGTCAACATTTTGATTTGGCTAGTGTATAGTCTTTTATTTGACTGATGTATAGTCTTTAATTTGACTGATGTATAGTCTTTAATTTGACTGATGTATAGTCTTTAATTTGACTGGTGTAAATTTTTTTTTATTAGACAGTCGTTTTGACTTGTGTATAGTCTTTTTCTTTGTCTTCGGTATAGTTTTTTATTTGACTGGTTTATAGTCTTTAAACTTTTAAGTAACATTTAAGCAAATGACGTCAAACGAAAGAGTTGGGATTTCTTGGCCTAGCGGTAAATTAAGTTTCTACAGACCACAATGTTCAAGCAAGCGTAAAATGACTCGCATCATAGTTTCTATTTCTTTGTATTTCTTGCTCCTGCTATTCAAGTGTATTTGAGGTCTCAATAATATAAATTTAACCAATCCGTCGATTTCTTTCAACCAATCCTTCCATGTTTTTGTACTTAACACTGTGGCCTTGGCTCACTCCTTTCAGGTCTACTGGGAATTCAAACATTGACCTTTCACCGCGCTCTACTCCCTTGAATTATCACGAAGTCTACATACCATTCTTTCTGCGTGTTCCTCCCCACCCTAACGTAGACTTGACAGTCTCGGCTCAAGTCCAGCTCCTACCAACTATGTCTCTCTAATATTTCATTTTTATGTTAAAGTGTGTTCACGACAGTTCACGTTAGTCTTTTTACTTAGTAGCTCTGTCTCTTTAATTCTCATACGATCGTTACGATTGCTCTTATGGAGTCTTTATGCATATTTCATGTAAAAGTTATTAATTAATTTTTTTTTGTTGACAATTTATGATGGACTCTTGTGATTAAGAACAAAGTCCAGCACTGACGAGTATGGGGATCATGATAGTATTAGGAAATAAAACGAAAAATGGGGAAAAAATTTTTTCGTGTTAAATACGTTTCCATTTCTAATGTTTT
Source organism: Biomphalaria pfeifferi (assembly GCA_030265305.1). Lineage (NCBI taxonomy): Eukaryota > Metazoa > Mollusca > Gastropoda > Planorbidae > Biomphalaria > Biomphalaria pfeifferi. Next base: position 644,952 of record JASAOG010000002.1, on the reverse strand, counting down.
TATTTGTTTTGTTTTTCCAATGACATCTTACATCATAAAAACATAAAAAATAACTCCAAAAGGAGAAAATTTTACAAACCAATTCACCGAATTTCTTGAAACTGGCTTAAATCAAGACCAAGAGCTCGTTGCCACGTCACAAGTCTGTCTTCAGGCGAGACCAATCGTATAATAGAATGGGTCTCGTCTCAGGTCTTCTGTAATGATTGGTCTCGCTTAAATACCTTGATCATTATTTCTACGGCGGTTCTCATCCTGTATTAACTTGACCCTGGAGGTGCAATATTCTTAAGGGTTGCAGTTCATAAAAGAAATGATTGTCATGGCCCTAGGGCTATTATAGAATTTGTGGAATGGTTTTCTAAATGCTTACTTAGGACCGGAAAAAAGTGTTGTTTTTTTTTTAAGTTTTAAAAAGCCTAATTTTTTAATATTGGATTGCTACCATACCTCATAGTGGCGCCCGGTTGGAAACAGTCGTAGGAAGAAGTGATTAGTCCAAATGGGTAGTGAAAGAAAACTTCCCTAGGAGTGCCTAAGGGGTGTGAGAGTATTTCCAGTGCACTGTGCCGGGTTGTAAAAGAGCACCTACAACCCTGTCGACAATCGAGGCGGCGTTCCTCAAAGGCCAGTTTCAAAAATGGTTAGCCCCTTAAGGTCAGCATGTTGTTATGGCATGATTAGGAAGTAGTTCTTAGTTTCATAAATAGGGGAAGTTTGACTTGAGACAATGACGCGACTAGTAAAAACTAGACTAGGTTTTGAGGAATAAATAGGAAATGAAGACAGAATACTTCTGAAGGCTTTAGAGAGAGGCATTTTTATAGACGTAGAGATTTCGTTTGACGACATTCGACAGTACCTTTTGTTATAAAACTTCTTATTCGACATTCGCTACCAGCGTCGACTAACTTCTAGTGTTGGCCTTTCGTCTGTGTTTGGATTTTGTTATTTGAGTGTTACCTCCGTTTAATTTATCTGCATATGACACTGCGAGGAAGTGCCTAACACTGGAATAAAGGCAAATGAAGGGGTCCTCGGTGTGCTCGGGCTTCGGCCGGATCTCTAGCCCGCGTGTCCGGAGCATCTGAATACGACTGTGTGAATATAGGCATTATTAAGTAGTAGTAAGGACTTCTTTCAGACAGAAGCCTCTGTTCAATCGGAATCGAAACTCAAAGAAGGAGCTCTTGTTCGTATTAGCTGACCTAGAGTTTCAAGAGCTTTTTGGATCAACTCGGCCCGACAGTTTGAATTAGCGAAAATGAATTGTACACTACGAATTAAGCCAATGAAATATTACTCACTGGTTTATAAACAGATCTTGGTAACTCTCAATGTAGATCAAGTCTCTTATGAATGAAAACCCCTTCTCCGTATCCTACAACCCTCCCCCTGTTTCTATAAAATAAAAGTCCTCCCGTCTTTGCCCTTCATCAAAGATTATTAAGAGAGAATCACTACAAGATATAAACTCATTAGTCGTGCATTAGTCTTTGCTAAATACTTATATTATACAATCATACGAAGACACATTCTTACTGCGTAAGGCCGTTGAAATACTTGGTTCGAGAAATTGTATCTATATAAAGTACAATAGTCTCAACATTTCCTTAGTCAAGTCTTCGTGAACTACTTGTGTCATTCTGCCTGACCTAGGTTAGCGCTAATCATTTGTAGTGTTAAGTCTGGACCTCGCTAATCGCTGTTAGGAACATTTTAGCAGTCAGTTAAAAATTGGCATTCCATTTCATTATTCTCAAGATAGATTTGTTCATTTAATTTATATTATTGTGTCATTATATTTCAAGAAACCATCGTGATTGTTGATTCAATTAAATTTTTCAATTTTCAGTTCGGTCACGTGATCTGTAATCTCTTCTTATAGACCCACATCACGCTACTGTGTGTAGGCCACTAGATCTAGAATTGCTACAGCGTGACAAATCATATTACCAGCGCGACAATAGACTAAGGGCGGGATTTAAGTATTTGGAGGCGCCGGGCATAATTTTAGTGGGAGCCCCTACACTCTTTCTAAAGCGTTAATAAAAATCCCCATTTTTTGATACTTATTAAATAATCATACTGATATCTAATAGCAAGCCACATTTTCGAGCAAAGAAATAGAGTACTTTAAAAAAATTTTAGTACAAATTTATATTTTAATTTTTTTTGAGTTTGTGGAGATTAAGACCATAGGTGCAGGAATATATTTACCTGGGATCATCTATTGCCAACAGCTAAATTTAAACTTTGAAGGGACAAAAAAGTATTGGTAAAGTTTCTGCAGCAATGGATGTCAATCGTATAAGATTTAAAGAATTGTTGGGGGAAAAAAAAAAAGTTCGAAAAAAAAAATTGATAAAATCTCTCAATTTTGAGACCTTTAAACTTTTTTTTTTTGAGGAGGTCCCTTTTATGAAGCCCCGCCTGCCCTGCCTTAAATCTGGCCTTGAGTAGACTTTTCAAATATCCTATTAAAAAGGAAGCTTCGGAGTTGCTCGTCAAAACTAGCACCTGAACTGAGACTTTTTGGGATCCACTGTTGCATTGGTTCTGTTTCAGTTCTACCCATTGTATCAATGACAAGATCAAACCACGAGAATAGTTTATTGATTTCACATCTTGACAAGTGCCCATTAAAGGACGTATGTACCGAGTGGGAAGGTACGCCATTTTCTTCCACTTCAAAGCAAATTTATCTATCAAATGTTTGGCAAATGTATTTTTCTAACTATCGAGAGGCTCAGGTCCGAGAATAATTCATCGTTCTGAGGATGACTCATTGCCATTAGCCAGAACCGGAAGATCTTAGTCTGTTGGAAGACAGATTGCGTTAAATGATGGTGACAATGTGGCGTGGTATATCTACATGCTAACTCACTAATAGAGCTGCTGCACCTTTTGTTATTTTTGGCTTCGTTTTGTCTTTGTTGTGTCCCGCTCTCTTGTTGCACTCCATATTTTTATATCGGCTCATTGAACGTGAAGAGTTCCACACACGGCTCACGGACTCTCTCCTTCACGTAGTTAGCAGTTTCAACTCCGCGTTACCTCGCGTTGGTGACGTCACGCTTAGAGCTCTGACGTCACTACTGACCCAATAAAGCTTGTTGACATTTTACTAGAATTTTTTTTTCCTTCATTGTCAGAGGCAGGAGAGAAAAAGTTTTGGCAATGTGTGTGTGTGTTTAGGGGGAGGTGAGGCGTAATTGGTAGACTATAGAATTGTTGGAAAACAATGTACTACTGTCACTGCTGTGTAGTCTTATCACGTTTGGAGGAGTGAAGAGATGTGTGGATGAAGAGTACGATGATATTGTGTAGATGAAAATTATGATTATATTGTGTAGATGAAAAGTATGATGATATTGTGTAGATGAAAAGTATGATGATATTGTGTAGATGAAGAGTATTGCGATTTTGTGTAGATGAAGAGTATGATGATATTGTGTAGATGAAGAGTATGATGATATTGTGTAGATGAAGAGTATGATGATATTGTGTAGATGAAGATTATGACGATATTGTGTAGATGAAAAGTATAATGATATTGTGTAGATGAAAAGTATGATGATATTGTGTAGATGAAAAGTATGATGATATTGTGTAGATGAAGAGTATGACGATTTTGTGTAGATGAAGAGTATGATGATATTGTGTAGATGAAAAGTATGATGATATTGTGTAGATGAAAAGTATGATGTAATTGTGTAGATGAAAAGTATGATGATATTGTGTAGATGAAGAGTATGACGATTTTGTGTAGATGAAGAGTATGATGATATTGTGTAGATGAAGAGTATGATGATATTGTGTAGATGAAGAGAATGATGATATTGTGTAGATGAAGAGTATGACGATATTGTGTAGATGAAGAGTATGACGATATTGTGTAGATGAAGAGTATGACGATATTGTGTAGATGAAGAGTATGACGATATTGTGTAGATGAAGAGTATGATGATATTGTGTAGATGAAGAGAATGATGGTATCGTGTAGATGAAGAGAATGATGATATTGTGTAGATGAAGAGTATGACAATATTGTGTAGATGAAGAGTATGATGATATTGTGTAGATGAAGAGAATGATGATATCGTGTAGATGAAGAGAATGATGATATTGTGTAGATGAAGAGAATGATGATATCGTGTAGATGAAGAGTATGATGATATTGTGTAGATGAAGAGAATGATGATATCGTGTAGATGAAGAGTATGATGATATTGTGTAGATGAAGAGTATGACGATATTGTGTAGATGAAGAGTATGAAAATATTTTGTAGATGAAAAGTATGATGACATTCTGTAGATGAAGAGTATTGAAACTATTTATCAAATGTTGTAACTGCAATTGCAGTGGTTAGAGAAAAAAATATTTGCTGGACTGGTCAACTGGTCAGACAGTTTCAGCATCAGATCTCTAATATTGGCTTCTGGTTAGGATGTCTGGACTTGGATCAAGAGCATAGTTTTCTCATGTCCTTGACCTTTTCAAGAATTAGCAAATAATATTTTAAAAAGTAAAATCAATTCCTCCTTTAGAAAACTGAAGGTAGACTATTATTTCACAGTCGATTCATTTCTTGTAATGCTTTTTTAGTGCAAGGAATTTAAAGGATCTTTCTGAAAATTTGATTAAAGAATTGGGTTTTGTTCTGAGTTGACAGGGGTCATATATGTAGTCTGTTTATGAAAAGAGGTCATATTTGTATCTGATAATCCAGTTTTCAACTGACTGCTACCTACAGGATTAGACTTCATTTATTTATATGTAGTAGATCTATCCGTTGTTTGCATTTAGATTAGATTCTGTCAACAATTAAATGCATAATTCCTTTTTTTTTTTAATTTCCTCACCTCTCCCCATAAAAACCTGGCCAAACAATTCTAAAGAATAAAGAGAATCCAATACAAATCAACTGCTTATTTTTCTTTGCCTCATTACGTAAGATACGCGTCTTCCAATTATGGTGTGTGTGTGTGTGTGTGTGGAAGCGACATCCACTATTTCAGGATCACCGTGACTTTTGCTAGACATCCTCCACAGGTCAATGACATTGTAAACCTGTGCGTGACAAAAGTATATCTAAACTCATCTCTCGTGTCAAGAGCAGTGGGTCTTGTACACAGTATTTCTATATGTCCAGTTTTTTTATACCCAGATAAACCCAGATATGACTGTGCATCCAGTCATTGGATTGAATCTTTGAGAAATTACTTGGTTGTCGTGAATACTATGTAGTTTGAATTTTGAACGCCATGACTGTTAACCATTTTTTTTCAGCCTCTACTCTTGTTAAATGAGAAATGATTAAAGAACTGATCATATAAGTTTTTCACATTTGTTGTAGGTTATGTTCGACAGTAGCAGGGCCGGATTTAAGGGAGGGCAGGCGGGGCTACTGCACAGATAAAAAACTATATCTCCGAATTTCGATGGGTCAGAATCTTTTACGTGTTGTTTTTTACCGCTAAAATGTAAATCTTACGTCTGCTGACAACAATGTCGTCTTTAAGAAATATCCGCTTGTAGCATGCTACTAATATGTCAGTGCAGCTCCGGATTTACGGAAGTGCCTTATTCACCACAAACTCAAAAAAAATCATTTTTTTTCCTTTAAACTAAATATGCATATTAAATATCTGTAAAGAACAAAAAAAAAGAGAGAAAATTAGATAAATTCAGAACTACTCAATTTATCTGTACTAAAATATGGCTTTTAGATCTAAGTGTTATTATTCAGAAGTGGAACTTAATTTAAGTTTCGAAAAAGCGTTAGGGCCTTTTTAAAATCCTGTCCCGAGACCTCCACATACTTAAATCCGGCTCTGGACAGTCGACAATCAATACTTTGTGTCCCAATACTCTAGGAAAACTTGAGAACCATTAATCTTGACAAGTGAAATGCTCGATTCAAAAGTAAGGATTTCAGTCCTCAATCTTGCTTTCGTTTCAAAATAATGTTACTTGACACTTTTTATTTTTTCTTACTTTTTCTTACTGGTTCCTACCTCCTGAACTGATTTATTCACTGGTATTGTGAAATACATTCGATTGTCTTGTTACGGTTCAAAAAACTTCTGCGTTGAAATACACACCAATACTATATGGGCTGTACGGTGAGTGTGTGCATTATAAAACCTTTTAAATTGACTTGAAGTAAATCAATTCCTGCCTGACATATTGAAGGTCTAATGGCGCAGGCGATTGTTTGTCAAATGTCAGCCTATTGACTAAGGAGATATTCGTGTCTCTCCCACTCTTAGAAACATGGACGTTTGTCTGAACTAGCGCAGGAAGACACAGAAATGTACCGTTCAGTCATGCATGCCAACTCAACGACGTTGCGCCCCCCCCCCTCTGAGGGAGACGCCGCTGTGCAGATATTGAGAAGGTTCGCGTTGCGAAACACCCCATTAAGGAGGCTGTTGCCCTTTCATTGTGCATTTGTCGAATGTCAAGTAAAAAGACGCCTCATCACGCATGGGGGTGGGGCTGGGGCGTGGACCAGGGAGCGTGGGGCAGAGAGCGTGGGCCTGGGGAGTGGGGGAGTGTTCAGTATCGCAATGCCACTTGCATAATCATTTTTTTTTTTTTTTTTTAGTAAATAAAAAAACAACAACTGGATAACAATTTTCCTGGATCGTCAAATAGATGGAAGGCAATTAGCATTTCTCAAGATTATGAAAACTAAACAGGTCAAAGTTTCTTGTAGTCTTCACTTTAAATCGTGACAGTGTCTCATTTGTCTCAATCTGTCTGTCGAATACAAGGGCAAGTCGTCCCAGTCACGTGAGACATGAATATTTATTAACTGATGGCGTTTCTTAACTTTCTTTTTTTTAAAATAGATTTCCAGATTGTGCAATTTTTTTTTTTCTTTTTTAAACTAATTTTTTTTTTAAAGATAAATGTCTGAGAAAAGAATGTCTTTTTTCACGTTTACAAAATGTACAGCTTTTAGATTGTAGATTTTGCACGAACAATTTATTTGTTGTCAAACGAAACCAATATGAACTTCTAATCTTTGCAGCTACGCCTCAATATCAAGGCAATGAGGACAAGAAGATGTGTGACACAGAGAAAAGACCTTTGTAGACGTGTTGAGAACATCACAGGGCCGATACAGAGGGCTTGAAGTTGTGAAATAGTCAACCAACATTCCCCTCGGACACACGCTCACACACGTGGGGAGGGGTCAACAAGTTTGTTGTACAAGTTGCTTCAGAAATGGAAGTATTCAGAAAACAAATATCCAGCAAAAGTTGGCAGTGGACAGAGTTCAAAGTGTATACCACACAACCAGGAGGGAAAGAATTAGTTATGGGACAAAAATCAGAAGCATGGAATATTGTGAAGCATATAATTCTAAATATTTTAACAAAATAACTAAACTGCTCTGATTACTAAATATGTAGACAGATAAATATTTTCCACATTTATTTTTTGTCTCCATTTTAGAAGAGTTCCTTAGAATCTCAACAACAACAAAAAAAAACAAAAAAAAAACAGTTATATATTTTTTTAAATAAAACACTTAAAAGTGCATGCAGTTAAATGTACAACATGTGTAGTAAAAATAAACTGTGTATTCATGTGTGTATGTTAATGACCATTGACTTTGTGTCTTGCTGGAGCACTGGAGACAATTGTAAATCTGAGGAAACATTTGGTTTTGTCCAACTTATCACTAGGTCACATTACTTGAAGATAACTTTCCACGAAAGATGAGATCCGGAACTAATTCCTTCCTGATTAATGGATGGCTACCTGGTTGTGTGGTCTGCCCTCTAAACTGACGTCTCGATGGTCCACGGTTCGAGCACTGACGTCATCACCCGCCGTCTTACGAGAGGTCTGACTTAGGATGTAGGAAACGTGTTAAATAAACCTATCGCTAAATGCAGAGAAATATTTGAGAAAGAATTAAGTTTTCTATCTACTACAAGTTCAGATCCTTAAATACACACATCTGGGTTAAAACACATGGCAGGAAAACTACTGGTGTTATGTATTTACCACCTGCCGTGTTTTAGGTCTTCTTAGAAATCTATTCTGTAACGGGTTTGATCCCAAGTCTTCCAATTCTGTATTGGATTTGATCCCAAGTCTTAATATTTTTTTATGTAATTTTTTTTCTCAATCTGTTCCTTTGAGATCTACAGCTTAATGACTTGCTTTCAATTTGAAAAAAAAACAACAACTAAATAATGAGCCCAAATCTTATTTAGCCAAGAATATTAGCGATTAAAAATATCGACCATTCTCGCCACTGGTCTATGCTGTCAAATGCAACCTAAATCCTTAATGTCCACAGCAAAGAAGCAGTTATGAGTTCTAAATTCATGGATGTTTGTTATAAGCTCTATCAAATGGAGGTTCTATAACTGTGTTAGTGACAAAACAAAGTGAAGGGAGAGCAAAGGAAACAAAAAAAAATTTTAATTAAAAAAAAAAAAAAGAAGACATTGATGAGCTAGGTGGGAAAAAATGCAAATACATGCATGTAAAAATGAGATACAAACTGTCACATCAGTTTTAGAACCCCCTGTAATATTTGGTGACTAGTAATTACTGAACCATTCCGTGCAGTTCGCACGAGATTTTGTTTTGGTCGGAAGCTGACCACGAGGTGGACATCTCAGTTGATCTTGGGCTCTCGTAGAGAGAGGTATATTGTCCAGTGTAGTAATGTATAGATATTAAGGTTGATTTTTGGAGTATATGTGATATCTGAAGTTTTTCATTGGATTATAATGCACTATGTTTTTGTGAATATTTCTTGATGGCTGGACTTGCCAATATCTTTTATGATTCATTATTATATGTAATAAAAACCATGTCTGCTACCAGTGAGTCTATTACTTATTCTAAAGGTTGTAATCAGAGTTCAGTATGTTAGTGTTCTCACGCACTAGCAAATCTAGTGCGTGAGTGAAAGTATTTAACAAAGAATATTATATTATCTACAAGAGGTATCTACAACACACGACATTTGCGCCTACAACAAGAACTAGGATGTGACACAAACATAACACTAGAATGTTGGACATGGAAACATAACATTAGAATATTGGACATGGAAACATAACATTAGAATATTGGACATGGAAACGTAACATTAGAATGATGGACATGGAAACATAACATGAAATGAAGAGTATTCAATCCACAAGCATCCTGCAGAGCGAAATGAGACGTGGGCAAGGTTCGAACATGGGACATTGCATATCACACAACCAGGCCGGCAGCTGACAGCTCTGAGGTATTGTATATCACAAAACCAGGCTGGCACTGACAGCTCTGAGGTATTGTATATCACAAAACCAGGCCGGCAGCTGACAGCTCTGAGGTATTGCATATCACAAAACCAGGCCGGCAGCCGACAGCTCTGAGGTATTACATTTCACAACAACCAGCCCGGCATCTGACAGCTCTGAGCTATTGGATATCACACAACCAGGCCGGCAGCTGACAGCTCTGAGGTATTGTATTTCACAAAAACCAGGCCGGCAGCTGACAGCTCTGAGGTATTGTATTTCACAACAACCAGGCCGGCAGCTGACAGCTCTGAGGTATTGCATATCACACAACCAGGCCGGCAGCCGACAGCTCTGAGGTATTGCATATCACACAACCAGGCCGGCAGCTTTGAGGTATTGCATATCACACAACCAGGCCGGCAGCTCTGAGGTATTGCATATCTCACAACCAGGCCGGCAGCTGGCAGCTCTGAGGTATTCACCTGTAGTGCTGAGAGCACTGAGTTATTCACTTGTAGGGTGTTGCTCTGCCAACTGTTTACACAGACCTCCTAATACTTTCATCTCAATACCTTATTGGTAATCGAAAGCAACGAACACGCTTCATTGAGCACACCAAATCAGATGAATCTGTCTTCTATCCCCCTATAGCACCCCACCCCAACAAGTCACTTAAATTTCTCGTTTCAGAGCTCTCACCCCTCTCCCCTACAAACACACATACATACAGACATAGAATGACGACATTAACGTCTGCACTTGTATAAAGTCAGGCTTACATTTTGTCACAAGGACGTCGTCTGCTTTAGCAACACCCAGAACAATTCCAAAGAGAGGCCAAGGACAAGCATAAAACTAAGTCTTATTGCATAATATTGTCCAAGACATTGCGTTTGACTTCCTCTATTTCTTGACACTTCGGGTCTGGTATTGCAACAGTTTCAATAAGAAAACACGAAATCCAATGCTAGACAATGCTGATAAACACGCCTGGCTTAGTGACATAACAGACATAGTTAACTCTTTAGTTCTTTTTGTCTTCCTTTTATGGTTTAATGGTTTATAGTTGTCAAAGTCCTTCCCTATGGAAGCCACACTAGAAATCCCCTTACGTCAAGGGAGCGTTGTGAAGGGTTGCGAACTTGGCTTCAAGGATATTAGTGACAGAAACTGTATTCAATATTTCTTTTATGTGTGGGTATGACTTGGTTGAAATGATTAAACACATGGAAGCAGATATCCAAAGTTTATAGAGCTGACAAGTCAGATATGGAATGTGCTAAGCCCAAGTAAGGGTATACCTAACCCCAGACAGAAACCCATTAGGGGAACCCCCTAGCGCACTTCATAAAGTGTGCTTCTTGGAAACAACTATATTTTGATCGAGCCCAAATGTTTATCGGAATTCACAACGAGAGCAACCAACGGTTACGGGTTACGGATTGGTCAAAATATATTAGCTTTTACTTAAAGAGGGAGGGTGTGACAATAGATTATTTATGGACTCTGTGAAAAGTCAACTCTCATGACGTAACACAAGCATAGATCTGATCCGCATACCAGGTCATAGTGTAACCATGTATACTTCATAGCCATGTTATTGAGATCGCCATCAAACCACTGTCCTTGACTCGTACACAGTGGCACAAGATGACTAAGCATTAACCTCACTAGACCACTCTCTAAGTTTCAGGTGTTAAGACCTAGTTCTAGAGATTAAGTTTGAACGTGTGCACAAAGATTATAGAGAAAATAAAGTTACAAGCTCGACGTCGAGCTGTTGAAGGTTAGTTAGTCAGCTAAGTGTGTGACTATGTTACTATAAATAACTTGTGTAAGGTACACTTACCCCATTAAGTTATGGAATCCAGGTATTAAATATTAGGACTCAAACAATGTGAAGTACACTTACCCCATTAAGTTATGGAATCCAGGTATAAAATATTAGGACTCTAACAATGTGAGGTGTGACATCTACAGATTGTCACACTCTTACATTTTCAAGAATAGGGCCAAAAATATAAACTATCATTTCATATAGCCCTAAAAAGAATTATTAGGCCATCTCCTTAATGTTGACCACCACTTAACCTACCTAGTAAGCTCAGGGTCCAACGATATGTCACTATCCAGCGAAATAGACAACCGTCTCACGAAGGCTAACAGCGCTTTTGGTCGCCTCAGAGTCAGACTGGGAGTATGGTGGAATAGGCTTTTTCACTCAGCAACAAAATCAATGTTTATAAAGCAGTGGTTCTCATCACACTTTTGTATGGCTCTGAGACGACAGTTAAGGCTCCACAAACGCTTTCATCAAAGGCGCCTTAAATTCATGATAGGCATACGCTGGTAAAACTACATTACAAATAACTATGTTCTGCTGAAGGCCGGTGTGGACAGTGTAGAAACTGTAGAAGCACTAATTACCATTCGACAGCTGCGCTGGGTCGGACACTTATCCCGCATGGGAGGCGACTGCATGCCAAAGGCAATCTTCATTGGCGAATTTAAAGAAGGACGACGTAACAGAGGTGATCCGTAAGCGCTGTAAAGATCAACTCAGGCGCCACCTCACCCTTAGTGGCATAGAGGAAAGTAGCTGGCAGCAGATAGCCACTGAAAGAGACGGAGAGCTGTCACAAAGTCAAATTATTGAAGACAGGCGCAGAAGACGGAAAGAAAACTTAAACAGACCGCCAGCTTTGTCTGCACGAGATGGGGGAAAATATGCAGGTCGCCACTGGGTTTGCGTTGTTATGTGAAACACGGCACTCATACTTAATCTTCGAAATCGAAAACATTTTCGTTGTTATTATGTATTTTAAAAGTATATAACTGTAATAGCTGTCATAGGTGCAGATTAGAGAGATACTTTATCTCAATCTTTCTGTTCTATGTATACAGCACACATTCCAGTCTAAATCTTTATTTGTGTTATATACATCTTTTAGAGGTAAACTGACTATTTTATTATAATTTTTTCTTCTTAGTTATGGTTCACTATCTTACCTATTACTGCTACTTAACGATGAAGTCGTCTCTCCAGAAGTGTCTCTAAGTTGAAGTGATTTTACTAATGGCGTTACTTTAGGTAAATGTGAATATTCATTTTCCGTCAGTTCTAGTTTTTTTGTTTTCCTTGAGTTGCGGGGCACAGATGACACGACTATTTCTTGTTTCATTTGTAAAAAATGATTTTGATGAATTCTAACATTCACATTTTTCATGTACTATATCACCTAGGTATTTTACATTTTTAGTATTTGTAACTAGTTTGCCATAAGATATGTAGTTTCTAAGTTTTGTTTTCTTTGTTAGATTTTACTCTTAAAAATTGGCATTTTTCTTGGTGGAAAGAATTTTTCTTTGTAAAATGTCTGTATCTTGTGTTATTTTAATTGTTCTATATATTATGCAATCATCTGCATATAGTCTAACTTTTGTTCCTGAACTATTTAAGTTAGGTAGGTCATATATATATATGAGCACATTTCTCATTTCCTATGGACTCGAAGATGACTGTAAAGTCCAATCCTAGCTTTAATAAGCCGGCCGCATATGTAGCATGCGGCCGGTACGTCATATATGTAATTAAAAACAGTAGTGGGCCTAAGACTTTCCTTCAGCCTTTGAGGTACATCCGAGTTTACTTTTATTTGTGTTGATTTGGATCCATTTTTAATTACAGTTTGTTCTCTCCCTATCAGGAAATCCTGCAACCAATGATGTAATGGAACAGTAATGCCAAAATAGTTTGTAATGACTATATAATGTGTCCATGACAACTAGAGTAGAGTTGTTCTCTTAAGCTTCGTGTTGAATACGAGGCATACATTTTGCAGATGGAGTAATGAAGGTCAATCTGTTCAGTGTGTCCAAACTAATGAAAACATAGGACCGAAATTCCCAAGTGAAGAATCGGCTTGAAATTCACTAAGCGTAATGTGTTGACTATTTCTGTACAGGGGCGTAGACCAGATTAATCTTTAATCCTTTCAAACCTTCTTCCCCCACAACAAGATCATTCCCACATGCCAGATTTAATAGCCCGTGTCGCCTGTATTAGGCAATAATGATTGTGAAACAATATCCTGTAACATATTGTCGCCTGGGCTCTTAACTCCCACAACCAAACCCCCATTCTCCCATTCTCCAATTTTTGTTTCACCTACTGAAATATCCGTTTGTAGATTGCAGACTATTAGTGCATTAAGTCAAGCATGAAACAAGTAAATTTTTTGCGTAATGTCTTGAGACGATTGTGACAAGACTCTTTTCAATGTCCGTAGACGGATACAAACATCTAGATATAATAACCAACTTTAAAATAAATGTAGGCTTCCACTTGATCAAGATCTAGTTACCTGGTGTTTATAACACACTAGGATGTCAAGACGAAACCACAAAGCTCCAAAATATATGTATTAAAAAACAACTCGACACTTTGGTCTATCCTATTTTAACCACAGGGTCGACAGGATGTCTTGTGCTTGTTTTGTTTCTGAATAATTCATGATTAAGTCTTTTGTTTGAATTGCACAGACAGTATGATTATGTGACACAGTTTACTTGCAAATTATGTTATCTTCGTGACGCAGACTATTTTAAAAGTAGGTCTTGAAACAAAAAATGAGGTCAGCACTAAACAGTAAGGTCAAAACTTAATTGCGCGTGAAAAATTTTGTTTTGATGTTTGTCATGTAAAGGTACAGAGTATGTGCTAAAGCCTATGTGTGTGTGTGTGTGTGTGTCTGTGTCCTAACTGGGAATTTAATTCAGATAATAGAATAGTGGAGCACCAGTCCAGAAAATAGAACACTGGAGCACCAGTCCAGAAAATAGAATTGTGGAGCACCAGTCCAGAAAATAGAATAGTGGATCACCAGTCCAGAAGAAAATAGAATAGTGGAGCACCAGTCCAGAAAATAGAATAGTGGAGCACCAGTTCAACAAGTTCAGCTATGTAAAGCGGTCGTGCTCCACTGTGGAGTTCTTTCTATTCCTATTCTGTGACTGCCACGCTCAGTGGAGAGATAGCCAATCCTGTTCATCCACAGAACATTATCCTATCACGTGGAATGATTTGATTGTATACATTGTATACAGACGCCTACTATTGCAATTGCATTTCATGTCAACTTACCGTCTTCTTGAGTCAGTTCTGTTACGCATAGAATCGATTTCAACGATCGTTAGCAACGTAGACTCTCTATTAATGATTGATCTATATCGATACAATGAATTGAAAGGAATTCGTACAACTTTGGTGTGGGTTACATCGAGATAGGACCAAAGTAAATCTCAAAACTTGCTTCTAATAGTGTGGTCTCTAGTCTAGGAGGAGAACAAGTTTAATCAAGTGAAACTTCCATTTGGTTTTCTAATGTGAACTTTCCAGAAAGAATGTCTATGTAGAAAGGATGTACAGTTCTTATAAAAGCAGTGTGTTATAAAGTCTGTGTGTGTGTGTGTGTGACTGATGTAAAGTGACTATGAAGAGGTTCAGGTTCAGTTTATAGGCGGCTTACAAAGAAGCGGGGAAGGACGCGGGTGAAGGCCTTGTTCTAATTCCGGAAGCTGAACGCAAGATTTGAATGAGTTGAGAGAGAAAACAAAATCCTTTCAAATATTGCATTAAGAGATCAAATAGATCCACACTCCAAGCCAAAGATTGTAGATATTTGTAGTTGTTGTTTTTGTTTTTTTTTGCACATTATTGTTTCTTTGTTTGTTTCTTTGTTTGTTTCTTTGTTTGTTTCATTGTTTGTTTCTTTGTTTGTTTCATTGTTTGTTTCTTTGTTTGTTTCATTGACATATTTCGGACGTTCCTTCTGAAGAGAAGATAATTACATCCTAACCCAAATCTACCGCAGGACGGCGGGAGATGGCGGCGGGTAGAATTTGAACCCGAGACTATCAAGAGGACAGTCCAGAGCGCATCTTAGCCATCAACAAGCAGAGTTTACATTGAGGTGAAAAAAGAGATGACTACTTATTGGCCCAAGATGACGAGAAGCTGAAATATTACTTTCGTCATCAGAAGTGAAAGAAATGGCCAACTATAGGAAAAGAAAAAAGCAAACAGAAAGCAAACAGAAATTCCTCTCAATCCGGACAGAATAAAAGAAAGTAGAGATCAACCAAAACTGGAGCAGCTGTCTTCAAGAAAAATGATGCCTAAATATCCCGACACGTTCAATGTTTCATTTTTCACTTCCGAGCCGACACAACAAAATAAGAAAAAATGTTCTGGAACTCTATTAAGAGGCCCAAAACAAGACATTGGTCAAATAAGACCCAGTGAAAGAAAAAAACTCGTTGGAGAGCTGCCTAACCTGGAAACCACTGCAGCGCTGCGCAGTTTATCTCAGATATGAACCCTTCAACATAATAATGAGAACGCAGAAGTAGAGATTTATTCTGAAGTCAATTCCAGACGACACAGCGCAATGGGCCTGTGAAAATAAATGAAATATAATTTCTGTAGAAACAAATACGTTATGCTTTCTGTAGAAATAGACAAGATTTCTGTTCTATGTTGAAATAGATAACTAATGTTTGCTATGGAAATATGTGAATTTTACTTCCCACTAGAAATAGAAGAATTTTTGTTTTCTGTAGAAATAGATTTTTTTTTCTATTATACATTCTTGTGTATGCATTTGTTTTATTCCAACTAGAAACCTAGTTTTATGGGTTAAGTTTAAACCCAGTATTTGTCTTGAAAAGTGTGTAAGGGAAGTAACAAAATGTTTGACTGGATGTAGTACTTTTTACTGACCAGTTCCCATCATGCACGATTGCGGGCCTTTGACTTCAAAACTTGCTGAAGTGTGTTGTATATGTCTCCAGTAAAACATTTGAGCATGCAGGAAAATACCTTGAATGCTGGTGAAAATACCCAGAATGCTGTTGTACCAGTGTACCGGAGTCAATCGAATCAAACAAGCGAAAATAAACAAAAAATACTTTAGAAAAAAAATAAAGCATATATTAAGGAAAAAAAACTTAACATTTTTACATTTCAATAATGTAAGATGTATTTTCCTTTTTCTATATTTAACAAAATAAATTAATTACCACTAATTAGTTAATTGTTTAATTTTTTTGATTGATTCCTGTTTTTTAAGGGACAATGAATAATTGGGCAAAGTTTCAAGCTGTTCCGAGAAGTGGGAGAACTAACGTGCACACAATTTGACCAGACAGACAGATAGAAGGACGAAGTGATTTGATATAAGCTTTGTAATAACATGCAGGCAGGAAACAAATTCTGTATAAATACTGTGAGATAGGACATAGTGTAGGTTTAGTTCATCGAGTGAAATTTAATAAAATATAATAGTTAAATACAAGCACACACACAAAATAGTTTTTATTTTTTTATACGTATGAACTCAGATCTAGTTAGAAATACCCAGTCGTACAAGCATAGGCCCAACTTAACAGACGTAGAAACAAATGCGTGTTTAACTTTTTTTCATTAAATATTTTAAAACATTGCATTGTTCTTATTGTAATCTGGATGAAGCAACCAATTAGTTTCTAAAGATTACGAGATGATCGCGTGTGATCATTTCATCCCATTATTACTGCGTTGTTGTTTCCATTGAAGCTATTTCAACACTTTCATGGTCTTGGTGATAACATATCTGAAACACATTTAGTCACTGTCACTGTGGAATCATAATCGATGCTTCCATTTCTCAATTTCTGGAATCGATTTCTACAGTGATGTTAAGATAGTATGGACTTCAAGGTTCTAATTGAATAAGACTAGATCTATAACTAGTGAAATCAGGACATACATAATGACATACAGACCATATCCTCTCATGACATAAAGCTCAATAAAATAAAGGCCCTAAGACAACGATGCTGTCAATGTTTATGTAACAACCTGGGTTACACGTGAACATTCTTCATTTTTGCATTCTAAGACAATGCCTTATAGTATTGTTTTATTGCATAGACATTTTACATATAACTGCACTTGCTGCTCTAAATGAACGGGGAGGGGGGGGGGGGATAACACAACTGTAAAAAGATTACCAAGTAAGTGGAAAAATACTCTTATTTTTTCATTCTCTGTTAATGACGATAACTTTCTCTTTTCAGTCATCTCGCGGTCACTCTTGTTAATTTAGGGGTGATTTGGTTTACAACGTACAACCGACCCACAGGGGCTAGTTCAAGTTTATGTTACCCTTAGTCACCTGGATTTCTTTTTTATAAATATCCGTTCAGTATAAATGTGTTAGTTATACCATGCCGACTGTGTCGTAGTGAAGAAGGTATAATATACTTAGAAGGAAATAAAAAAAATCTTTGACTTTGACTCAGCTACTTAAAGATTGACGGTGTGAATGTGTGTGTACTATTCTTGTTCCTTCTCCCACCCCGCCTCTACACACACACACACACATAATCATGAGACGCAATAATCTTAAACAGCCCAAAAAAAAATAAAAAATACTTCAGTCTTGAGGTTCAACGTATTTTTTTTCTTTCTTGAAATTATATTTAAAAAAAAAGGAAATAGTAAAGCCGTGAAATATTAAAGAGAATCTCTACAGAAATGTGGGAAGCGTGGTCGAGAGGCTAAGTGCGCATGAACTTGACTTGTCTTGACTACCTAGACGGTTCGACACCCGACTCGGGCAGAGTTGTGTTTACTGAGCACCTAAAGGTAGCACGGAAAACAAACTCCTAGATACCCCTCTCACCCCCCCCCCCCACCCCCCCACTGGTCCACAAATGAGATTGGCCTATAAGCATGAAAGTAGCGCTATATAAAAGCTATAATAATAATAATAATAAAATTAAATGATTGTTATCTGGTAGTAGATAGTGTCGTTAGTGACTGAAGAACTAAAAGGGTTTAAATCTGGATCTAAGAATTGCTACTTTTACAATTGCTACAGCCCTTTGAGGGTCGAATAACCATTTGACAGGGGACCAACGGAAATTTTTATTTTTTATTAAATTAACTTAGGCGAAACACATTTTCAGGTTGGGGGTCGCCGCCTAGTGGAGAATCGTATTAAGGGGTTCCCCTTTCAGACCTTGTGGTCGCCAAGGTTAAAAGGTTGAGAACCTAGATTGTAATTTAAAAAAACTCTTCAGAACTGCAGGCCAGGTATTGAAAACAGCAGACTTGCACTATAAGTTACTGTAAAAACATGTGTGTAATGACTTAGTACATCCAGGCTTTGAACAATCTCGATGTTCATTTCTTGTTCACTTGTTGAACGTGTAGCTTGAGACGTAAATGTTTTTATGTCAAACCATACAGACACCTGTTCAACGGTCAAACTATAAAAACACTGGTTCAACCGTTACACCCGGGACAGAGTGAACATTTTCGAGAAAATCAAGTCCTTGTCAGAGTCATATTTGGGTCAGAACAGTCAAACATACTTTGTACAGTATATGTTTCCAACTATACAACTGAATCCCTCACCCCATAAATAAAGGTTACAGTGTTGCCACTACATTGAACTAAAAAAAAAGTTCCCCCTTTCAGACCTTGTGGTCTATAGGGCAGATGATGTAAAGGTCATCTGTTTCTGTGGCCTAAGGTTAACGAGGGTGTCATGTGGCTAGCACAACGACCAACCGCCTTTACTTTTCTCCAACTAATGTCAGGCACCCATTAGAGCTAGGTGGACTCGGAGGCGCTGGAAGATCCCGAAATTAAAAATCCCAGTCTTCATCAGGATCTGGACCCCGGCTCGGAAGCCAAGCGCTTTAAGGTCAGCCACCGCGCCTCACAATTGAACTGAAGCAACAGTGTATTTGTATGCTCTGGTTGTGCAAACTATTGTAGATGTATCCACAGTAATGTCTAGGACCCTAACATCAATATTGCCAACTTAATACAAAAGTGAAATGCTTTAAGACATAGATGTTCTTTTTTTTTTTTTTTTTTGGGGGGGGGGGGGGTCTCTGTCATAGCGTGACATAGTCTACTGGTTCTTTCAGATTGAAAAGAGAAAAAGTCATGAGGATCAATAACAGACACGAGAACTCAATCATGCTAAAAGGAGAGAACATCCTCGATAAGGACCACATCACTTGTTTGGGAAGTAGAGTTAGTAAAGAAGGTGCAACTAATGGTGATATACACAATCGGATTATTCAAGCGAGGTTTGCCCTTTTCCACTCTTCAAGCAATCTGGCTCGCCAAGGCACTGTCTCTACAAAACAAGATACAAATCTAGAACACAAACGTTAAGTCTGTTCTTCTATACGATTCAGGGACATGGAGAGTCACCAAAACTTATGGAAAAACTCCAGACTTTTGTTAACAGATGCCAACGCCGGATATTGGGAATTATTTGGCCGGAAAAGATAACTACTGTTAATTTGTCTGAGGGAACTAGGCAAAACCCCATAGCCCAAGATATCAAAAAGCGAAAGTGGAGCTGAATAGGACACACCCTGTGAAAACCAGGTGGAGTAGTGTGGTCTCGGCCCGATGCTTCCGTTGGAGTATCTCATTGTGAGATTATTTTTTGCAAACAGAAGAACCTCGAAAAATTTACTTTATTGTACACACTAATTATTACTGTTATAAACATAAATTACAGACATTTTCATTTATGGATAGATGTAATACATCTTTAAGCTGTTTATTGCTCCATGTTTAAAAATGTCTAATATTCTATTAAGCTTTTAGTTTTGTCTAATTATTGCTCTATATTCCAGTATATGCTGACGAATGTGGGTTATTGGTTGAAAATTTCGATCTCCACTACTTTAGTTACAGTGCTGTATCACTGTTGGTGACGTGATTAGACTCTATGTGCTTATCTTCCTTGACCCGCGGACAACTATTTCAACTCTGAGCTCTTCGATGCAGGGAAAGATAATCCTCGGACATGGACCAAGCGTTATTTTAGAGGTCTTATTTTTAGACAGGGCGCGTAGGATGTGTGCGCTTCTATTTTCGTCGTCTGCTGGCAAACATGCGAATTTGCTTACGCCTAAAATACTTCCCTTACCCCCGCACTGCACCAGTTTATATCTCGTGTCTGGGTCATCTTTTGGCCTAAATAGTTTGTTTGTTTTTTTTTACCTGCTCCATTTTTTTTCAACATGCGGCAGAAGTAGTTTAAAAAAAAGTATTTTAAAAAAAATAGAACTGAAAACAAAGAAAGAAACGAAACAAAACCACGCATGTGTTGACCTACATTCAAACAAACACAAAAAGGTTGTACCTTTAGTAGATCATTGATTACGTAACAGGTGCACAGGTAAACGCCTTTACCTAAACATAGTGCGTGGGTGTTTGTGCGTGAGCGTCATTTTGTTATCTACTTGAAAAAGAAAAGTAGGTCAACATTCAGGTGGTGACATTTCAAAATATTTGTACTATTTTATCGCGCCTAATAACTATAGCGTCTTTAGAAGCGTCCGTAGGATTAGTGATTTGTATTGTATTATCAAACAGAAAGCAATGATCAGTTGCTTACTAAATGCAGTATGTTTTCAGTGCATGTCATGTAGCGGAATGTAATAGTGAATGCATCTTGGTGTTTTTACTAGATAAATCTATGTCCAACTATAGGACCCTATTCACCCAAGTGTAGGGGAACAAATAACAGAGTTCCTCTTTACGAATTAAATAATTTAATCCTCAAGTGGAAAACATAAAACCAGAGAATGCACATTTTATATTTAGAAATAAACTTATTATTAAAATTAAAATTCAATAATAAATTCACACACGTAGACTTGACATGAAGCTCGGAACTTATGAAACAGACTGATTGCAGACCCTGAAATAAGTTCGTCTCTTCTATATATATATATAGTGTTTTTTTCTCAAATCGAAAGTTTTCTAGTTTTCAAGTACCGGAAACCCATTGTCTACCCACAATAAATTATTGACTTTTCTGTCTAGACATTAGAAGATACTAGTAGACAAATGGTAAAAAGAAATGTTTACTAAATCTTGTTTACATTTCTGTAGCAACCTTTACGTGTAAACACTACGTCACAGTGAGGTTAAGATTTTATAAGACTTAAAAAGAAAGAGGCTTCTGAAGTGGATTAGAAGCAATCTATCCAGAGTGAAACCAAAATTTCTACCTTTTTAAATTTTTCAATTCAACATCTCAATTCAATTCAACAAGTCCAGAAACAGTCAGTTTTCAGACTTCTGCTCACTTGCCTATATCTCTTAAAAAGGACTATAGTGTCCATATTGTGATAATGACACAGTAAATAGTATCTAAAGTACTCTAAAGGGACATTATTCATAAAACGAGTATCTTAAGTTGTTCACTTTCTGTGCAATGCATCCTGCACTACTGTGGTGACCTATTAACCAGTATATTTAGATATAGTGATTTATTAACACATGAATATTAAATATTACTATATATTGACAATCATAGAGTTGTTATATTTGTTCTATTTATTGAGCGTATACTTTTAGGTAAGTTTGATATTTTAAGGAGATTACATTATTTGGTCTGATACTTCTAAAAACATATTTA
The DNA here is from genome assembly GCA_030265305.1 of Biomphalaria pfeifferi. NCBI lineage: Eukaryota > Metazoa > Mollusca > Gastropoda > Planorbidae > Biomphalaria > Biomphalaria pfeifferi. The sequence goes on along the minus strand of JASAOG010000002.1, from coordinate 623,173 downwards.
ACAGCAAAGCATCTAAAATACTCTTGTTGTGATATCTACAGTATTGGGTCCTAAATTATGATGTAGAATGAACAGAGAAATGTCAAGACTATGAAACAAACGTCTTCAATAAACATACAATACATATAGGTAACCCAACTGAATCAAAATAAAAATACAGGACATTTGGACAAAGAGGCCTTCATCAGCTGGAAACAAAAAGGACTATTGACAGCCGTGGCGTAGTTAGGGTGGTGGCGGGGGGAAGGTCCAAATTTAAAATACGCCACCCCCCGGGATGAGTGTCCGAAATTGTGTTTTTACATCAAATATTACCCCATTATCTTATGTTGAAATGAATGTCAAAATGCAAGGGCCCCTATAGAGGTCAAGCCCTCCAGGCCCCCAAATCCCTATAGCTACGCCACTTTTTGACAGTGGCTTATAGCTGAGCGCCTAAAGGCAGTCTTCTCTCAAATACCCCTCCCTCACATGTCCACAATAGAGATTGTCATAGCGTGAGCTTGTACTTCACTCTACCTAACAAAGAAAGTCTTTTTCAAAGATTTCAGATGGAAAAGAAAGATTTAAAAATAATTCTTCCAGATCGGTATAGTAACTTTTAAAATATTGTCTTTACTTTTTATTTATTTTTTATTTTGATTAAAGAGAAAAACCTTGATAAAAAGAAAGGGGGTGGGGTGACTTTAAAAAGTCCTTAGAGGTAACAAAATGAACAAAGGAAGCACCAAACGGGTTGAACGGGAAGTCCCAAGGTTGAAACTTTGACAGAAAGATACTGAAGAAAGCGACACACTCATGTTTGACAAACTGGCAATGTTCCTTGTGCTCTATAAATATCTATGACTCACTCTGACAATTATTGTTGACAAACAACTTCGATCAATTAAAGCAAGCTCACACCTACTTACTATTGGTTCGATCTTTAGATCTAACTGGGAGGTGAAATTTTGAAATAGTCGCACTCAGGGTGACATCGAATTTAGATACGCCTCTTCTACTCCCCCCAACCACCCACCCGACACGCCCAGTTGTTGTCACATGGTGAGCCCAGCCACCAGCTCAACCATCGATCTGCCTACTTACTCATAACGTGGGAATGTGTCCTCATTAAGAAGTCCTTCTGTACATTCGCGCTCCACATGTGACTTGTGTGGGGCACAGTCACAACAGACAGAGGCTTTACCTTTGGGGTGTGTGGACCTTCTGACAGGTCAAAGTTCAAACCAATGTGATCATAGTCTCAAGTTATTTTAAAAAAGTGGGACTCAAAGTCTCAGTCTCACGTTTATATTGAGTCTCCCTGTCGAGCATTGGAGTTTCTTCTCTTCAAAATCTAAGCTCCTTCACTGTATTGCCGTTTTCTGCTCTATACAGACAAGCACACTTAGCACCGCCATGATTTGTCCTAACCAGCATCGATATCTGTCGCAGCAAGCAATGCCATGATTTTTCCTAACCAGCATCGATATCTGTCGCAGCTAGCACTGCCATGATATTTCCTAACCAGCATCGATATCTGTCGCAGCTAGCACTGCCATGATTTGTCCTAACCAGCATCGATATCTGTCGCAGCTAACACTGCCATGGTTTGTCCTACCAGCATCGATATCTGTCACAGCTAGCACTGTCATGATTTGTCCTAACCAGCATCGATATCTGTCACAGCTAACACTGCCATTAATTGTCCTGCCAGCATCGATATCTGCCACAGCTAGCACCGCCATCACCTGTCTGAATTAGCACCGCCATCAATTGTTCCTATTGGCACCGCCATCATTTCACCCAAACTAGCACAGTCCCTTCGGTTTGTCCTAGTCTTTATCCAGTATAGTGGCATGCTTCACATTGGTGATGTCGCTACCTTCAAGTCTCGTGTCTTACGGGCCTCTGCATTAGGAAATAAGACATGCACAAGTCTTTTTAAAATAATAACAGATTATTGGCCCTTTGAATACTTTTTTTATATTTGTAACTGGGTTTAAATTTGTCTGACATTGTTATTAAACATTTTAGAAAGAGATAATGCGACGTACTAGGAAATGAGAGAAATGTTAGCAAAGATTTAGGTCAGTGGTGTTTATGTTTAACTTTATATAGCAAAGATTTAGGGCAGAAGGGTTTATATTTAACTTTTTATTAACTAACGTTTGATGTTTTAGTTTCTCCCTTCTTTTATTATGTGACCATTATTGATCGATATGATATTGATCCAGTAATTGAATCCAAATTGTAAACAGTAGTTATAAGTTCTGGTTGGATTCACCAACTATTTTTGAGTCTTCAGACTTATATTATTATGATTAATGTTTGAAGGTATTGTTATATTTTACATGTTAATCTGGAATGTGGTCAGGACATTTCTTGACTAAAAACGTTGTATCTAAAAGAATTTATTTAACCTTCATTCTTTTCATGTGTTTCTGAGATAAAATATATATTTTAAAATATCTACTTTTATGAAATATTTCTGGAAGGTTTCTCCATATTTCTCTCTTTCACTTTCTCTCTTCCTGATCCGGATGTGTTTGCAAGTTACATACTCGCCAATGCGGGACAACTAGGTCTCCACCCCATCAATGTGGGCAACTTACACCTCATCAATGTGGGCAACTTACACCTCATCAATGTGGGCAACTTACACCTCATCAATGTGGGCAACTTACACCTCATCAATGTGGGCAACTTACACCTCATCAATGTGGGCAACTTACACCCCATCAATGTGGGCAACTTACACCTCATCAATGTGGGCAACTTACACCTCATCAATGTGGGCCTTTTAAAAGGGTTAGGCCAAAATGAAACGATTTCCACTAGTGAGGATTCAACAGTTTTCCAATAAAACATTGCGTTCTTAGATCTTCATCGGCAGTCAGAAAGATTTCGATCTTTTACTTTTTTTTATATCGTCTTGTCACTATCTCGTCATTTCAAAAGATCTGGGTTTTTTTAGTCACCAAATCTCTATAGTCTATAGAGCTTCATCCATTTTCCTTATAGAAAAGAGTGAACACAAAACTAGACTACAGTATTATAATACGTAAGTAGTTATTATTGCAATTTTTTTTTTTGTTCCTATATTTGCTTTTATTATAAACAATCTAATTAATAAGGAAGTTATAAATCTAACATCATACTTATAGACCTCCTCACATTGCCACGATTTTTGTTTTGTTCGTAACGTCTAGAAAATGATCTAATTGTTTTATCCATTGCTTTGTACTGACGAGATGATTACGTCATAGCCTCGTACAGAACGACGGAGGTAAATATCAAAATGTAAGAAGTAGTCTAACTGCTGTGCCGATTCCGAGAACGACTCAGACAATGGTGCAATCGTTTTCGAGCCGTTAAGAAATAAGAGAGTTAATCAATCCCTATCTTGACATATGAACTGATGAGAATAAACAATAATTATGAAAGTAAATAATTGTGAAGACTTTGAACAATGTCAAGAAACTAAATGGAATTCATCCCAACATCCAAGCGTACTAATAGTAAAAGTTGTCTTATTAGAGCTATCAAGAATTCAAGACTTTGTGCTAAGAAAGTGTGCTAATATGTATATATTGGGTCATTGTTTGTTGTGAATGATTTGTGAGAAAGTAAGATGTGACGTAATAAACAAAGAGAGTCTTCTCTGTCTACCTGTAGGAACACATTGTCTCTGTTATTATTATTGTTATTATTGATTAATGTCTACAGTATGTTATATATTTATCTGTGACAACAGAACACAAATAGATTCTAGCAGCTTTGCTTTACAAGTCTTTACTTTTGCTTAATAGCTCTATTTCTTAACGTTTTCAGATGGAGAGTTCTCTTTAAAGAGAAGTAAGTAGAATATTGAAGACACGTGGAGCAGATCTTATAAACTTTAGATGAGAACAAATCTTTTTTTTTTCTTTTTTTTTTTAGGTCAAATCTGTTTGATTTAAGACGTCTTATTTGTTGACGAGTTATTGTTAATTATTATTGTTGTTAATGTTACGTTTAAAGGCACTGTCACGTCTAGATTTTGAAGATAGTCTTCAGATAAAATACGCATTTTTTTATTGGAGCCATGTATTTAGCTGAAGTTTCATCTTCAATACAAGAGACTAGTCGTTACTGGAGACACGCCTTTGTTTCGCTACTTCTCTTTCGTTGAAGATTTCTCTTTTTGTTGGTGTCCTTTTTATATAGGAACATTTGTTTAACGCACATCTATTTGAAGTCACGTTATTGAATCTTGTCACTTGGTCATAATTGTTGGTAGTGTAGATACATCTTACTTGTCATATAGAAATAACGGGACTTTCGTATACATCCATCAAGATTGAAATGATCTGGAACAGAAGGTGCACTGCGAGGGTGGATGGTTGTGACGTACGGCTGTACTTATAATGTCAGAGAGACACCTGACCACTTCCCCTATTGCCAGTAGGAATTATATTTATCTCTAGGACAGAACGGTTACATTACGTCATGGCCTTGTCAAAGCTTAAAAGTGCAGTGCTGAAATTGCAAAATATAATGTTTTATGTCGAATCAAAGTTGGACAAACAATGGAACATTACTTTGAAATAGGTTTCGCTGATGACGTCCAAATTACGGCCCGCGGACCACATCTAGCCCGTGACGCGGAGTTCTATCCGACCTCTCGGTACTTCTGCTCATAGTACGCAGAAAATCGGTTCCAATGGACATGAAGATTAGTGTGCTAAGTCAAACTTTAAAACTGATTTCTTCCTTTGGAAAGTAATAAACTCATAGTTAAAGTGCAATGTTAATTTGAAGAATGTATTTCAGAGCTTAAGTATGAAATATAACCTTATATTTTGAAAGTGTGTCGGCCAAGTCTTGCAAGCAGGGTTATGTGATAAACTAAGACTGGAATTCTATATTCGGAGATGTATAGACACGGAGAAATGTATTAACATGGAGAAGTGTATTGAAATGAAGAAGTTTATTGACATGGAGAATTGTATTCAGATGAAGAAGTGTATTGACATGGAGAAGTATATTGTTCAATGTTTTATATAGGTAAAGTTAGTATGGTGTGAGCTATTCAAAGTTCAAAAGTGCAATATTAAGCTACATTGGGGTCAGCGTTTAAATGCTAACATCCCAGTAGTAAATGAAAGGCAGGGTCAAAGTTTAAAGTGCAATGTTCTGTTAGACATGGTGTGACCAAATCATAATGTGGACGCCTGCCCACTGAGATCAAGTCTGGCAGAGATGGAGGGGTGGTATTGGAGGAAAGAGAATCAATCCATGACGTCAATGACCCAGATCTTGGGCTCACTGTCAGCTGGTTCGATATTGCAGCACGCAGAGCAAAAGTGAGTCGTACTACATTATCGATCAACAACTCTGTGGATCAATTGTGATCAACGAAATAACCGACCAGTGATGTCATTTTATGTCGAAACCGCCTGGGCAATGGCGACCGTTGTTTGTGTCTTTAAGTAGGTCATTATATATACTCTCTGCTAGAGAAGTTCACTTTCTCAGACCGGAAGTTGAATTCATTAGGGTTAGAGTACTCAATAGATTTCTGCAAGTTCAGGACGATTTACTGATTGTTTTAAAAGAAAACAAAGTCGAATAGACAAATACAATTTTTTAACTGTTCCAAGGAATGCATTTTTTTAAAATAATACAAATCTAGGAGGTTTTTTTCTAGTTTGAACCGAAAGATTGAGTAAAAAGTCCCGTTGTAATTTTCTTTTTAAACCTTACGAATTACTTGTAACTTTAATCAATAGGAATAATGTATAAATATTATTGGTAACAGTTTCGCCATTGAGAGTCCGAATCAGAGGCGAACTTTGGGGGTCGCGAGTGAGGCAACTGCCCAAGACGCCGCGCACGAGGGAGGCCACGCTCATCGTAGAAATGTTCGTTGACCTGATAGGACACTCGCCCAGGGCCGCGCGCACTGCTAATGCCGCCTCTGTCTATATAGTGGGCAGCTGTTAGTAGGATATGTGTAAATCTAGTAATCTGAAGTAAAAAAAAATAATGAATTAGGAGAATCTATATGCATTATATAATGGCTGCTTTATCGTGCGGAATGCGCTCTGGACTGTCGTATGGTCATCTTGATGGTCCCAGGTTCAAACCCTGCCTCTGCTATCCCCTGTCTTCTTGCGAGAGGCTTGGACTAGGAAGTAAATTATCATCAACATCCAAAAATTTTACAAACATTGGACTACATTAATCAAAATATAGGCCTTGAACAAATCTATTTTTGGGATAGATTAATCAACTGACATGTTAACGACATGCCCATACACTTTACTACATTTATGAACATTTGGGGGCTATTGATATACCTTTATATTAGTCTAGAATACGGCGGACAAATATATTTCAATATAAATTTAATTTTCCAACTGTTGAACGTATGGCAGGTGATTGTAGCACTAAAGTGGTGAATGTATTGACCCTTGTTGGATGCTTGCAGCACTAAAGTGATGTATGTTTTGACAGATGCTTGTAGCACTAAAGTGATGAATGTATTGACCCATGTTGGATGCTTGCAGCACTAAAATGATGTATGTTTTGACAGATGCTTGTAGCACTAAAGTGATGAATGTATTGACAGATGCTTGTAGCACTAAACTGCTGAAACTAGCATAGTGATTATACTTCATTTTAGTTCTGAAATGGTGGTTCACTATGGCTGTAGATAGCAACCAGAATGTTTGTGGGCATTCCTTGCAGGTCTTCGTTGAGTTTTTTGTTTGTTTGTATAAAAAGAAAGGTCGTCCTATGATTATTATGTAAAGCAAGTTTAAGCAACACATTTTGTTTCAGTCACCAAGTTATCGCTTGAAGACACCATTGATGTGTCCTGGAATTGGGGCAGTCGTGAATAGGCTGACTTACTGTGTGTGTCGAACCATGATGACATTGACACAATCTTGATGACAGCCCGCTTTGAACTTGTTGCTATGGAGCGTGTCACGCAAACACAAAGACACGATTGCTGTTGGATATCTATATACACATCTACACATAATAGATCAATCAAAAATTTAAAAAAAAAAATTAAATACATGTTTTAAATATAAGAAATAAACATATTAGTAAACATGTTAACTACATCTAGCAGTGGCGTAGCTAGGGGAGGGCGTCCAAATTCGAACGTCCCCACGGGCCCTTACTTGATGGGCCCACTAAATGAGTGTCCGAGATTCTATGTGGCATGGAATATTAAATATTACGTATTACGCCACTGCCATGTGATCTTGCTATTCACGTTGTTATATAAGTTAGTGACCCTGTTGCATGTATTCCTCACAGATTAATTAACTCTTTCCGTGCCTGGTTACTCTCAGGGAGTAACTTCCATAGCGCTTATAGTGTGTTGTTTCTCTCTGGAAGTAACTTCGTATATAGGGTTTGTTGCATTAGCTTTAGAATTGTTCAACTTTATTCCCGGATGTGAGAGTGCTTGTTCTTTGTTTCTATTTTGAAGTGGCTGATAAACATGCACGTTATTATTGACCAATTTTGTGTATGTGCAACAAAGACACGGTCTGTAGGAACCGAGAGAACAGATTTGGTGGGAAAATGAGAAGTAGGACTGTCAATAGAACTGCAATTCAAACGTGTTGTGACAGAAGAAGTGCTGGACATACTTCATATTGACGACAGATTCCAAAGGCTGGAAAACCATGTGGACACTTTTGGGTTTCTTCTTGAACCAAAACACCTCTTGGAGTCTATGGATAATGACACGCTAAGAAAAACTGCGTTACTTTTTCCTGTTTGAAGAAATACAGGCAAATCACTTGTTTAATGATGTCATTGATGCAGGAGCACTTTTCAACACACCAGTGTTTTTCTAATGTAATTTTCCTGCGCATCCACAACGATCAGATTTTCACCTGGTTTCTATGTGACGTCACACTAACCTATTAAATATATTTATTGATTTATTTGTGGTGGGTTTGGCACAGAACAAACTAAATGACATGACAAAGGTAACTCGTAGGACGATTCCAAACTGTTTATTATATACTAAAGACCTGCCAAAGGCAAACATAAAACATAATTACACTTGGGCAGAAACTAAACATAATTAATAAGCCTAAATGGTTATATACTACATCAACAAATAGAAAATCTAATAATGTAAGCCAATTATCTCTTATCAGAACATAAGGAGGGATATGATACATCAGAAACATTATAAAAATTAATGACAAAGTAATTCTCTAACAAGATGGACATTTAACATTCTATACATGATCTTATTCGTATAGTTTACTACAGGTAGGCATTTCAATAAATAAATTCATCTACATGCTGGCTTCTAAAAATAAGAATAGTCCAACATGAACAAAAACCGCGGTAGTGATATTCTATATAAACTACTAATTAAAATTACAATCTAATATAAATAAATAAAATGTAATTACCTGCAGCCAACCATAAACACATGGTGTAGAACCAGGCACAAACAGGGAGTGGAGACGACGTAGGTCCAGTAACGTACGGACACTACAGCGACAAGAGATGCCGGTCGAATGGACAGTGTCCACGTTGGTCTGCCTTGTTATGCGCGGACACAAGGTGCCATCTAGGGGGAAGGGTCACGTGGCTATCGGGGTGGCCGGTGTTTTCTGAAAAGGTATCCACTCCACTACATATTGTATAACGGGAGACCATACAGCAAAGTTTACATTCTCGTAAAAGAAATATATCTTCGTCTATGCAGTTAGATCTAGATCTTGCAAGCAAAGAAAAAAATGCGTGTTGAAAGTAGATTTACATGCTTGACTAACCACGGCAGTGTGTATTTTCTCGCCTGACCACTCAACACACACAAACACTATCGCTATCACTGTATAATATTGAATCTTCGAGTAACTATTTCACTAATGTTTAAATAAACTTCCTGTTTACACTTCTCTTGCTACCTTGACGCATACTCCTCGTGACAATGATCATAGCAAAACGAAATAGAATCAATATCTGTGATATACAAACGCAAAAGAAATGAAAACTGAAATAAAGACAGAGATGGAAACAGTGACGTCACTAGGGGGACCGCATTGGGTTACACCCAGCAGGGGGTGACACTCAAGTCGAAAAAATGCACTTTTCCAAAATGCAACTTTTAAAAATAAAATTTACTACCTTGAATGTCTTTCACAGTTTAGTATCATAATATCCCAAATTTCTTAATTAAATTCTATTTGACATGTATTCTGTCTATTATGAGACAAATAATACGTTGTAGACGCTAAGAAATGTAGAAAAAACGTTTGGCGCTCGGGACTTCCCGCCGGACAACTCCGAGTCAGCTTAAAGCGCACCCCCAAACATCTTAGCTGAACAGTTGAGTGACGAGCATAACATTTTTTTTTTTGTAAAATGTTGAGAAACACATAGACATAAGCCCCATTCGACGCCTAGGGCTGCAAGTTCTCTCCACAGATATCAGTCTTAGGCGACTTTCACAGCCACTTTCCATCTAAAAAGGTGTGACGCCATGATTACGTGGACGACCATGTTTTTCGTTCCTCTTTTCTGCTTTCATGTTAGGGCTGACTTTAGTAAACGTGTTTCGTGTTGTCTAATGCTATGTCTTACAAATGTCCATCGACGCTCAGTCGTCACTCTCCATCAGACGGCGAATGTGCGGGAAAAAAATTCTCTATTGGTAACAATATCTCGTAGGAGCCTTCTCAGCCATCACTGCTCAGCCTCTTTTCAACCTTCCACGTCTCGAAGCATAAGTGGCCGTTGGGACAAAGATTGTATTAAGTAGGTGGATTTTAATTGATTTGTTTGTTCAGATAGGCCGTACTTTTTTAAAGACGGCTCCTGCTTTCCAATCTGACATGCAACACCATGATATGCAACTTCATTGCTTGTGATCATCATCACCATCATCATTGGCCTCCTTCAGTCGTAGGACGACTATGGTTCATCTCAGAGCACACTTCCTCATGTGGCTGTGGAGCCCTATTTTGCTTGTGATAACAGTGCCTAAAGAGGTTAAAATTTCTATTTGTTCAAGATCTGTATGACTAATGTATGACTAATGTTGATTGGGGTTTAGGGTACAAAATGTTTTGACAAAAAATCTAAAACTGTTTGCATAAATGTGTTAAAAATATGGTAAATAGTCATCTTCCTTACTAAATAGCCTCCCGTGTTTGTTACTATTAATAGTGTACAGCTGTAAAAATGGTGTATTTTATGAAAAAACTACTTGAATACTTGATTTTAAAAATTAGATTTTACGCTTTCAGAAAAGAAAAAAGTAACCGTTGTATCAGAACCTTGAATGGTCTAAAATATTATGATGTCGGATTTTCACTATCCTTTCTAGTTTACGAGATCTAAACGGGACAGACTGACATACAGACCACACAAAACGTATAACGTCTTTCGGGGCCGCTAATAAAAATGTTCAAACGACATTTTAAAATAGAACCGAAAACCATTTTCTGGTGTAACCAATCAATTAATTAATTACATTTGTATTATTCAACATGGGGGAGGAGATTTTTTTCGGGAAAAAGGTGTGAGACACCCTGAGCTTACCGCACCGGGTGACACCGACCCTAGTGACGCCACTGGATAGAAATAAGAATTCTAAAATGAAGATAAATATGAACCTCATGAACTAAAATAAAGAAATCGAAATTAAAGCGGAATTCAAACTAAATTGAAAACGACAACTTTACTACTCTGCAAATGAATTGCATGCATGAATACGCGCGTTAAAAAAAAGAAAACAAGTGATGACGTCATTGTGCTAGTTTTTCTCATGGTGTGAGGTAACAAACAATGACGTTGGTCTATAAATAACTTCCCCGTTTAATCTTGATCTGTATTTATTGATTGGTTGTTGTGTTGCATGTATTTGTACATTTAAGTGTTCTAACAGGATCCTGTTTGACTCTGATGGAATGGTTGGGAGGGGTGGGGGGAAGAGAGAGAGAGAGAGAAAGGTGGCTAAAAAGAACCTGATATACATGCTGACACGCGCTATGATAGATAGAGAGAGAAAGAGATTAAGAGAAAGAGGCAGCGCGTGAGAGTGCGTTGCATAACATACAATCAGAACTGATGCTCTTACCCCCAAGATAAGTTATAAATAGAATAAACAACCAATCTTCTATTAATAGAAGTCTACTAGTCAGTCGAATTATTTTCACTTACGTAGTCTAGAACATTTACTTTAAACATTTTTTTTTCTAATAGTAATGAACCAATGTATTTTGGTCCCTACGGTATCGCTAAGTATAGAACTAGCCACATAAATTAAAACATTTGAAATATCATCTTCAAATATAATCCTCATAATTTAAACTTAGGTATATTTTTACAACCAAAATATATTTTCAACATCACGTGACGCCTATTTTTAGTTTAAATGTCGTCATTCATTTTGCATCATCAGAAAAGCAGTTTCTTTTTTTTTTCTACGGTCAAAGATGTTCGGCCATTTAGCACCCATTTTATGTCGTAAGCATTGGTTGGTGAATGTCTGGAGCTTGTCTGCATTGCTATTTGGTACTCGCCATGTCTCTGTGTGAAGCCCATCGAAATTAAAACTACTAATTAATAGTTATGAAAAATCGCTTAGATGTACAGTGATTCATGAAGACTATTAGATTTGGCAGTACTATCTAATAAAGCTTGTAAGATCAATTACGATATACTTATACTGGAATTCTGTAGACTAAAAGCAGAAAATGTGTTTCTTTAATTTTTTTCGTTAGTTTTTCTTTAATGACATTTTCATTGCAAGTGTTTATTTGGCTTTAAATAGATCTAGAGACAGTAGGGCCTAGTAGGCTAAGGAGAGATAAGCCTTGTGTGGGTGTCTTTAAATACATCTAGAGACAGTAGGGCCTAGTAGGCTAAAGAGAGATAAGCCTTGTGTGGATGTCTTTAAATAGATCTAGAGACAGTAGGGCCTAGTAGGCTAAAGAGAGATAAGCCTTGTGTGGGTGTCTTTAAATACATCTAGAGACAGTAGGGCCTAGTAGGCTAAAGAGAGATAAGCCTTGTGTGGATGTCTTTAAATAGATCTAGAGACAGTAGGGCCTAGTAGGCTAAAGAGAGATAAGCCTTGTGTGGGTGTCTTTAAATAGATCTAGAGACAGTAGGGCCTAGTAGACTAAGGAGAGATAAGCCTCGTGTGGGTGTCTTTAAATAGATCTAGAGACAGTAGGGCCTAGTAGACTAAGGAGAGATAAGCCTCGTGTGGGTGTCTTTAAATAGATCTAGAGACAGTAGGGCCTAGTAGGCTAAGAAGAGATAAGCCTTGTGTGGAGAATTAGGTCGTTAGCTACAGTGTTTCAATAAACACAAAAAAATCTGCTTTTATAGGTACAGGGATAACTCAGTGGATAACAAGTCGGCCTTCTATCGCGGAGGCTCAAGTTAGAATTTAGGATTCGAGCAACTTTTAAAAAAAAATGTTTGAAAAGGCAGCCCGGAAACCTTCTCCCATAAACCCCAGCCCATCCCCATCCCACTGTGAGCATGCTATAACCATGAAAGTTGCGTTAAACAAAAACAATTAGGCCTAATACAAATCTTTCCAATAGCACAGATTTTTCCCCTAGATCTACAAAAACATATTTACATGATAGATTGAAAGTAATTGATGCAATTACACTCAATATAACCCTAGTCTTTTTTAAAAGTATTTTTTAAAAATATTGCTTGTCTTTATTATACGATTTGTTTTTTCAACATTTATGATCAGTGAAGTGTATTCTGCTATTTAAGATCTGCATGTCCCCGGGTCTGTGCCTTGTTAATGTCAAGTGTCAAGTGTTGCCAATGAAGAAATGTCATCAATAGAAGATCGCGTGCTGGAAACTTCTATTGAGCTCGATCTATTGAAACTTTTTTTTTTAATCGATGAAGGCAATTAGCAATGGGTGGTTCATTTCACGGATCTTCTGCCAGCATCTGGCGTCACGTGATGCACATATCGATTACAGACATCTCCAGTAAGTTGCGTTAAGTACGAGGGCAAGTAGGAAAAACATTGCGTCATTTGCACATAGCCATAGTTTTGAATTTGGTTAGCCACTAAATCTAATCACAACGTTCTGTATGTGTTCTTTAATGTTGTCTTGTATATAATCACAACGTTCTCAATGTGTTCTTTAATGTTGTCTTGATTCTAATCACAACATTCTCAATGTGTTCTTTAATGTTGTCTTGATTCTAATCACAACATTCTCAATGTGTTCTTTAATGTTGTCTTGAATCTAATCACAACGTTCTGTAGGTGTTCTTTAATGTTGTCTTGTATCCATGGGCGGACTGGCTATATGGGCATTCGGGCAAATGCCCGATGGGCCGGTACCCAATTTGTATGGTTGGGCCACCTACATGACCTCATGAATGCCATCATAGAAAGTATTAAATTCTTAAAGCTTTTATAGTATTCTGTTGTAAAATAACCCTCTGAGGGTCGTGTTGAAAACAAACAACTTTTAACAGACTCTACAGTGTAATGCTAATTTAATCTCACATTTTCGAAAATCACAACTTTGTAAAGTGTTCTGTAATGTTCTTGTACATCTGGTCAAAATGTTTTCTTTAATTTTCTAATGCCTGCTTGAGAATGAAGAACAAAAAATTCTTCCTTTAACTTAATTAATGTAAGCTTTGCTTATTTATTTATCATTTGAATGTTTTAAAGGATGCTTTGGATTCGAGGGAGGAGATGGGGCGGGGGGAGAGAAATTTGGCCTTGAGAAAAAAGCTGCTATCGAGGCACCGAGGGGCGAACTCTTGTATTATAATTTGTCATTGGTTAATTTGTACAAAAATGTTTGAACAAATTACGATAAAGGCTGAGTAGTGAACACAGAGGCGGGAGACATGAACTGAACATAAACAGGTCCGGTCTTAGGGCACTGCAACCTATGCGGCCACAGTGGGCCCCGCGCTAGCTCTTGTTGTAAATTATTAAATTAAACCATTTTAACTTACAACAGGGTTTCCGCGGTCTTCTGATTTTACAGGAGCTTCTGGAAATCTCATGCAATTGCAAAGTATACGAAAAAAGTCATGAAAATCTCCTGAAATTATTAAAATATCCTGAAAACATGTTCTGATAAATAGACAAATTTTTAATTTCCGTGTGTCATTCAATATGGAAAATGCCAATCCTACTCGTGATAAAGAAAACGGCATTGTCAGCTTTCATTAGATAAAAATAATAGGGCGAATTTTAACCAAAACAGTAAGTGCTAATACTTAATTTACTGTAATAGTCAATGGCATTTAAATATAGATCTAAATCTATCTCGATCTCTTAAAAAAACAAGATTACAAAGAGAGTTTGTGTTATCACACAAACTCAGAGCCGGCCCCCATCAAATTCACCTATAGACGAGAAATATATTCAACCCATATTCTTGCTTTGATCGTTTAAAGAAATTTTAAAAATTTGGCGTTATTTTTCACATAGAAGCAAACATTGAAACACGTCGTTTTTGATAAGACTCTTCTAACTCATCTGGAATAAGTAGAGTAGCGTTAAGTGATCACCTAAGATCAGCATACAAACCTCCCGATACAGTGTCGGTGGCACTTACTGCGGTAGCTCAGGGTGTCACCCTTCCCCATCAACTTTCTTGAAATATGTTCCAATGAACTATTGCTAGTTTTTTTTTTTTTTTGTGGTTGTTGTTGTTGTTGAACCAATACAGTGAGCTGATTACCTACTTTTATTGATTTTTACTCAAATGTAAAATCCCAATGTTTATTACATTTATTCAAATGTTATTGCAAATTTTACAATAGTATTTAATTAAAATTATAAACAGACTTAACATCATATGAACAGGTTTCTTTCATTATACTTTAAATGGTATAATGTGCTGTATCATTTACACTTCAAGTACCACCTAGATGTGTCCAGGCATATGTGGGCATATATCTAGAGATTTTATTATTATCTTTTATTATGTGTCTGTTTTTAGCAAGTTATAATTTTTCCAACTTGCTTGTCACCCCCAAAATGGTGTCGACCGGTGCGGATTGCACCCCTCGTACCCTTCCCCCTAGTGACGCCACTTCTCCATGATATATCTTGAGATTTCATTATTATCTATTCCAATGAGTCTGCTTTTGCCAAGTTATAGATTTTCCAACTTGTCACCCCCAAAATGGTGTCGACCGGTGCGGACTGCACCCCTCGCACCCCCGAGTTACGCCCAAGATACCTACTTCGATGGGCGCCCGCAGGGGGGTTCAAGGGGGTGCACTTGCACCCCCTGGATATGAGTTGCCATATTCTAGCCATTTTTAAGCACCATCAGATCAATTAAAATTTAAGTAGCAACTGAACAAGTAGTGCTTCCGCTGGTGACTGAAGTACAGTTGATGTAGTCAGCCTCAGGCTTATCAGGAATTGATGATCATGAACGTGCACCCCTCTGAGTTCTGAGAGGCCAAATTTTAGCCAGTTTTTTACAACTTCAAACCAATTGATTTCTGCTAGGAAACAACTTAATATGTAGTGCCTTCACTGAAATCAAGTTAATAAGAATAAACTATTATTGTAATAAACTAGAATAGGCTAATCTACAGTCCATGTGATCTTTATTATAAGCTTGCAATTCAATATTCTATAGCACGTTAGTCTAGACTATTTGGTTTCATTTTTATATAAACTTATTATTATATTTGATAAACGCTTAGAATATGATAAACGTTTTGTTGTTGTTCTGTTTTTGTCTTGGAGGAAAAATACTTGCCATCTGTCTTTCGATTTGATATATAGGAAAGCTTCTTTGAACAAGAGTGAAGAGGGCAGTCATCTTGGTCAATGTATTTACGTCTTGCGAAGTTGCAGTCAATGTTAGCGCTCGATAAAATAGCAGGTAATACACGTCCATCAGTTTACGTTAGAAAAGATTTAGAAAGTTCTTCCAGCGCCAAAACGTTGTTAGTATCAACGGTGCACTGGCAGCAGCAAGAAACAAAAATATTCGAGCAGCGTTTTCTTGGTATTTCGGTAATGAAAGATATGCAGATATCTCAGATACTGACATACCTCCCCTGAAGTTTTTCATTGAAAAGTGGTGTAATTTTTTGAAAAATCTGCTTGCATGTATAATTTTCAAAATTAGATGGTTCACTTTCGGAAAAGTAGCCGTTGCATCAGAACTTTCAATGATCTAAAATATCATGACGTCCGATTTTCATTTACTCTTTTAGTTTCTGAGATCTAAATTGGACGGACGGACAGACAGGCTACACAAAACTAATAGCGTCTTTTCCCCTTTCGGGGGCCGCTAAAAATCAAAAGCGATATTTTGCTAGTCGATAGTAAATCTAAAAGGCAGATCTGAATGTTTATCGGCTTTATGTTGGAAATCTACCGTCTATTGTAGATGGCTCATAAAGTTAATTTGATCGTGATATTGCACTTAGTAAAGTATGAATAAAATGTAAAGACGAATTTATTTCCTAACAAAAAAATCTAAATTTTCACTTTTTATCCTTATCCCTACCCAGATTAGGCCCCGCGCAATTCGTTTCGCATAGGGCCACGCAATCTGTTGGACCCGCCCTAAACATAAGCATTCTATACTACTGGTGAATGTTAGTTTAACTGTCTTTACAAACGTATGTACATTATGTAACAGATCATGCAGTCTTTTCGTAAGCTGGAACAAGCAGGAACAACTTCATACTCATGCGTAAACATTTATAATAAGATCTTTAATTTATTGAATAATTCTATGTAGATGCGACTCCGACTAAATCGACTAAATTAACAGCTATTCCAACAACCTACTATATTACAATATTTTGTTTTTGAACATACTGACAACTAAAAGGCCTGGCTGTCAGATATTCAAGTAACATTTCGCTCTTTTGAAAGAAATAAAGAAAAGTGTTTTTTTTTGTTTGTTTGTTTTTTGTTCTTTTCTCTTTTTTAACATGCAAACATATTTTAATGATATGACGTCATCCGACACTTTGTTCCGATCCGACTCTCCTTTCTCCACCCCCTCCTTCCATCGTGTGACGTCGAGAGACCAGGTCGATACGAGGAAGTTACGAGGTACGTTATTGACTGATGTCAGTTGTGACCTGTCAGTCAAGGTCATAGTTGCGAAAGCCGACACTCCGTTTGCTGGTATCTGGTCGTCAGTGATTGATTCTTCACCGACATTCAAGATGGTCAGATTTCACTAGCCAAGTTAAATGTCAGACATCGTCCCGTAATTAAGATGTTTACATCAGACATTTTGTTTGTTATTTTCATTTGTTTGTTGACATGTTTGTACTGTATAAGATATACATTGAAGAGTTCTTTAGCTTCAGTTTCTATTGTCAGAGCGTACTTCCTTGTTTTGACCTTGTCTGAGCCTCACTCTTGGCATTAGTGACAAGTTGATCTGACTATTTGGTTGTTAAAAGACAACAATGGATGATCTCAATAAACGTTATACATTTTGTCACAACATTTACAGTTCATCGAATTAAATTCGAATTGTTTGTTAAATGCCATTAATTTGAAAAAGTGTTGTTGTTTTTTTGTGGTCGCTTCGTCGCCTGTAAATGTGTCCTTGATTGCCTGTAAATGTGTCCTTGATTGCCTGTAAATGTGTCCTTGATTGCCTGTAAATGTGTCCTTGATTGCCTGTAAATGTGTCCTTGATTGCCTGTAAATGTGTCCTTGATTGCCTGTAAATGTGTCCTTGATTGCCTGTAAATGTGTCCTTGATTGCATAAGGAAAAAAACGAAGAAAACTAAAAACTCTTTACTCCTTTTGATATTTTGATCAATTGAAGGAGGCTTCGTCAAGTGCGAGCTCATAGATGATAATTTTTACTGAATCTGATGATGTTTTTGTGCCCCCTCACAGCTTGTTTTTATCTACGCTCATTAACTTCATCAGTTATCTTTTCATCAGTAACTTTTAGCTACGGCTATTCGGGCAATGCTTCTCAACTTCAACGTGGCGCTCGGGTGGTAACGCCATTGGAGGAGACGATTAGGCCGATAGAGAAGCAAACAAAAACCTCTGTTGGTGTGCCTAAGGACCGAGTCCATTGCACTGGCGGGGATGGAAGAAAGACCCAACAAACAAGTCTCTATCCACACGCCGTTCTTTACATTTAGGGACGTTTTTTATGGCGGATACCTGGTACAGAGAAGGAATATGGAGGAGTTTCCCAAGTGTACTCGGCCTTCGGCCTCGTCTCTAATACGAGCGTCTTGGGATACGAGCCATCCTTAATAGGAATGTGCAAAAAACAACATCTGCTTGGATCTTTCTCGGACAGAACAGTTTATTCAGACAAGCAGAGAGCAACCGTGGACCTGATGTTATGAGTCTTACAAAGAAACATCATGTACGACAGAAGTCTGACAACACTTATCAGCTAACGTTTCATCGGTGACCTTTGAACTACGATGATTAGATGTGAATCTTCAATAAATAACTTTTCAGATTCTGTCATTAAGTTTGAATCCAACATTCCTCAACTAGCTTCTTTTGAATAATGTGCTTTGTTGTTTTTTTCTTTCTTTTTGTTGTTTTGACCCTGAGCTCTTCAATGATTTTTCTGTGCAACACAGCGCGATGTCCACAACAAACCAATCGGATACTTTGTGTCCTAACATGGTTATAGGCTTCACATCTAGATAAAGTTCTTTGTGTTTTGTTTTGTTCTTTAATAGGGAGAAAGTTTGTCTACGAATGTGTTTGACTGTTTGTCAGTCCTGTCAATGATGACACTGTTCCCACTGCTGGTCTCCGATGACGCAAATTGGAAGACAACATGGTGAAGGTCTCTGCCGCCCGCCTCTTTGTATATTTCTCTCTCTTTTTTTCCATTTAGTCCCTCCCCCGTTGTTAATCTCTCTCTCTCTCTCTCTCTCTCTCTCTCTCTCGTCTTTGTCTTTTTGAAAATGGATTTTTTTCTCTATACATTGTAAAAAACAAAGATGTGATGTGAGTGCATCTGAACCATAGTGATTAGTGCCCGCCCCCTTACAGCGCAGCATGCCGTCTGTATACACCCCATCCACCATCAACATATCACTCTTCTCTCCCCCCCCCCCCCCCCCAACACCTAATTAGACAATGAAAAAATTATTTTGTGACTGAAGTTTTCTATATCGAACGTTCAAACGACAAAGTTGCACTGATTAATTTCTGGATTCTCTTCACCTGATTTGGGGCACCACACATAATCTGTCGACCGTCTTTCTCCATCCCTGGCTATAACGATATCAATTCTTTCTTTTTTTTTTCTTCTGTCTCGATAGCGACATTGGACAACTAACTTAGAGCCTATTTTGCGTAATTTTTGTGTGTTTTTCGCTTGTTTGTATCTGAGGAAGGCCTTTGTTTTTACTTTGGTTCAGCACGGCTCATGGGTATGCTTATAGCAGTTTTCTATGCCGTTGTTCTTCCCTACAGCAGTTAATGTTTACCTTTCAGTCTTTGAACAAATATGTCATGTTTGATTCATTATTATGTTATAAAGATCCTTCCACAAAGAACTACTTTCAGAAGTACTTTGAAATTTTGAGCCATCTCTGTTTAATCATAGACCTAGATATACTATTCTTCTTTGTAGATTTTGACCCTGACCAATTTCAGGCAACTATGCTACTTATTGGTATTTTAACCAATTTTTACAACACCTCTATTCAAGTCAGAACTTCAGGGAACCTTTCGGTACCTGGAACCTGCATGGACGCTGATCTCAAATTTAACAGTTGATGTATTTCACCGAGAAAAGAATTAGGTGCCGCCCTACTAGCTCGTTGGACACAAGATGAGAACTCTTATTTGACCGTTATATTTTTTAAAGTAAAAAAGAAATAAATGTAAATTTGGCTTGAGAAGGCTACTAGACTTAGATCTAGAGCCAACATCGGTTTTGAAAGGACTATCGCGTTCGGGAATTTTTGATTGTAAGACAGGAAACTTGTGCGCATCGTCTTGCAAGTCCCCTTTCTAGGTAGCCGCTCTACATTGAAACAAACTATATACAATCTTCTCTAGTCACAAGTACCTCACTAGCAGAATATTTAGCATGTCGGTCTGAAGATGCGTCAGCCACGAGTTCGCTTTCAGGTCGTTCCCCTGTTTGTTTTTTGTTGTTTTTGTTTTTTGTTGGCTTTTTTTTTTTTTTTTTGTAAATGCTTTTAAAAACCATCCACCCATTTTACCAATCGGCCCAGACAAGGGATAGGATCATAGCGTACTGAGAAAGCTAAAAGATTAAAGGTGCTAAACAAAAATAATTGACAACAATAGTATTAATCCCACAGATTTATTTATTATTTTTGGTCTGGATCTATTACAATTTTTTTTACACGACTGATCCAACAAACTAATTGATACAATTGCACTTCTTTTAAGCTTTGTGATTTTGTTAAGGTATATTTTATGTTTTCCTTGTCTATTCTTCATTCTACCGGTACATGTCAGAACTTTCGACACATAGAAGAACCAGTGCGAAAACTGAGCTGTGATTTCTAAGAACTTTGGTCGATTTCATCATATTGTAATAACTTAAGTGAGGCAACTCAACGAGATATAGACGTTTATTCACACGACATCACAGGTACACAAAACAACATCTATCTTAGGCACAATCTCTCCATATTGGCTCTTTACTTGGGCGGAAATCGTTTTCCTCTTCTAATGTTGACATCCTTCCCAGTCTAGTTTATCACAGTGCGCACCTTCTAGCTTAGATGGCGGTGCGAATGGCAGAGTTATAACAATATTAACAATTTTGTCTCTAATTGTTCACATTCATTTTCTGCTAGAAAATTATTTTTTTTTACGAAGACTTGTTTATTACTAATAATGACTATATGATGTTAATATCACGGGTACGGCTTGAGCTCTTTAACAAAGAGTTGGATTGATTGTCTATTTGAAATGCATGCCTTTAAAAGAATAGTATAAATAGTGGGGTGCTTATATCCATTACTGCTTCCGGTAACAACAACAATTAGAATTCTATTTTTTCGCTCCTGTAATTTAACGCAACTGCTTAGATGCACTATTCACCTAACATCACCAATTGTGTTTGATCGAAGTTGTGGTAATAATAGACTTAGTGGTACGAAATTGGGAGAAAAACTAACATTTCATATCTTATCTACTGTAAACTGACATAAAGATGAACTCATGTGTCATTGCACATGCATACTGCAAAGTAGCTGGCAGTAGATGGACTATGAATGAAACAGCTGGACAGTAGGCGGATTATGAATGAGACAGATGGACAGTAGATGGACTATGAAAGAGACAGCTGAAGAGCTCTCACACTGCAGAGTGACAACATGGAGTGGTTTAGTGGTGAAGTGGTGAAGGTTTTTGTTTTAAAATGTTTCGGGTGTTTCTTCAAATTTGGAGATTATTACACCCAGGCCCAAACCATCCAGAGGACAGCGGGAGAAGACGTCGGGCAAGGTTCAAACTCGATCGTGACCATCAAACAAAAGTCCAGAGCGCATTTCACACGACCAGGAAGTCGGTGATTTGAGAAATTAGGAAAAAAACAGAATGTAAAACAATAAAGGCGTGCAGTCAAGCGTTGTGGGTACTTCGTGGGTGACATCTAGTGAAGTTCTGCTAGTCTAATGAGCTTCTAAACATGGGAGTATGAGCTTTTTTTTAATGAAACAGTTTACTATAAACGAATCTTCATTTCTCCATCATGTACACCCAGATGTATCTGACTAAAAAGACATCTATAGCATTACGAGTAAACTCTAAATACCTGTGCATTTTTTTTTATCCTGCCTATTATAATAGTGAACATTGTGGTGTAGTGTTTAAAAAAAAATAGAGGGTGGTGGGAGTAGGCAGAGCTACTTACTTAATCGTAAGCTTGATAACATTAGACTAGATCATGTGACCTAGTACACGACATAACAGGTAGTTAACAGAAGGGGGGGGGGGGGGGGCTAGTGGCAAGTTTGGGGTATCGGAAGGTAGCAGAATTTTTGTCCAAATTTCGAAGGTAATGCACCTTGCAAGTTAATGTCCTGTTGTTGTTGTTTTTTCCTGAGTCGGGGAATGCGCCAGAAGTAGGACTCCATTGAGGAAGTGCAAATATCGGAAATGTGAAACCGGTTTACCGCAATAACAAGTTCATTGTTTACATCAGTATCCAAAAGTATAACTGGTTAAGGTAACAACCAAAAATGGAACACCTTCACCCCCCCCCCCCCCAAAAAAAAAAGACGTCATTATCTGTGTCAAATCAGGCGAAGTGTAGATCACAGCCAGGTCTTAGTTGTCGGGTCCAGTGCTCCTCTCTTTTGTGATATTCGGACTTGAGCAAAACGCCTTTGCAGTAGAGCTCAAAGACACAAGTCTTCAGGATAAAACTAGAGAGCAGGGGTGGCGGGGTTTAAATCGGAAAAATCCAAGAGCAGGGGTGGCGGGGTTTAAATTGGATCCATCAGAGATGGTGGTGGGGTTTAAATCGGAACCATCTGAGAGCAGGGGTGGCGGGGTTTTAATCGGAACCATCAGAGAGCAGGGGTGGCGGGGTTTAAATCGGAACCATCAGAGAGCAGGGGTGGTGGGGTTTAAATCGGAACCATCAGAGCACACGTTTGGCTATATGATGCTCGTGATTATTTTGCTTCTAGTATAAATTTTGTTCAAATAAGGAGCTTCTGTTGTTCAATGCTTCATAGAATTGTATTTTTATTTTTACAGCCTATAGATATAGTTATAGATACAGAATTCTAGACCTAATCAGGCTTAAAAAAAAAAAAAAAAGAAATCTCATAACGATTTCCTGCACCACTGGGCAACGGATGTAGAACTCTCTTACAGAGTCAAATTGGGAAGCCAAAAAAAAAATCATACCTAAATTAAAATATATATATCTAAATCCTTGACCAAACTTTCCGGCTTTGAAGTTAGAAACATACGAAAGTAAACGTAAGATGTGCAAGCTTAATAGAAGCTAAACATGTGACGAAGCTGAAGTCCAAGTTTACCTAGAGCCTACTTATAAAGAAAAAAAATGAGTGTGACTTTGCATTGTTCTTTCCCCTCCCCCCTTTTCCCCCCGGCTTTCACTATACTATCTTCTGCATCTAAACCTTGATCAGGTTTTAAAATATGTATGCCTAGATCAAGATGTATCCATGGACTATAGATCTAACAGGTGATAACTTTTTTTTTGGCTTTAAAAAGTATTTCCATTTATCTAATTTTTGTTTGCTAATATCATAATATCAAATAAATAAATGAATTAATTTTTTTTTAATTATTCATTTATATTTCTTTTTAGCATCAGGTCTCTCAACGGGAAAAACCCATTGAGAAAAAAAACACTATATAATTCAACCCAGACGGTTTATAACAAT
Source organism: Biomphalaria pfeifferi (assembly GCA_030265305.1). Taxonomy (NCBI): domain Eukaryota; kingdom Metazoa; phylum Mollusca; class Gastropoda; family Planorbidae; genus Biomphalaria; species Biomphalaria pfeifferi. Next base: position 599,802 of record JASAOG010000002.1, on the reverse strand, counting down.
GGCTCTGGTTGGTCGACTGAACTCATTGAGAAATCTTTGTTGTGGGTTGTTTTTTTTTTGTTTTTTTTTAGCTGACTCCCCTTTTAAATGGTACAGCCCTATTCAACGTCTGGAGCGGAAAGGGAGAGGAGGAGTTCACTGCGCTGACACGGTATATAAGGAAGTAGGACGCAACCAGTGAAGTCCTGAAAAACTTTAGTGCTTGGATTTTTGTGTCTGGTCAAAAGTTTGGCCCATTCCGTGGAGACATTGTGTGTATATTTATAGACTAGATAAAAGTATTAACAAGTTGTGGGTGTGATTTAATCCGGAGACAAAAATATGGAAAGAAAATTGAATGTCTCAAGCCGTAAACCTTTTTCGAAAGTACGGTCCAGTAGACGAAGACCAGGCTGCATTCGACTCTTTGTGTGCCCTACCACCGGGGGTCGACTTGAAATATCCGTCTCACCACTGGAGACGGTCCTGGGATTAAAAGCAGCACTGGCCAGAAAACTAAGGGTGTCACCTTCGAAAATTTCACTTATTTATAAAGACAAGTAAGTGAATTTAAAAAAATAAATAGACTAGTTAAGTTGTATAAACTTTCTTTTGTTCGCTGACCTACTTTGCACTTTGACCCCTCACTTTTGTAACCTTGTTTCGAGTATCGGCTTTATCCAAAATATAGGCCAACTTTGCACCAACCTATAAATATATATATATATATATATATATATATATAGGTGTGACTTATATAATATATATATACTGACGCAATTACGTCACTATCAGCTGACTTGTGTCAATAAATGTTTTTTTCTTTTTTAGAAATGCCCCCCCCCCCTCTATAACAAGATTTAAAGGTGTTATGTTTAAAATATTTGTGGTTTGACTTAGATCTAGTTAATATGTAGAATTTTGTAGATCTCTAAATACGTATAGCCCCCTCCCACACGTTCTGGTTGCTACCTGTGTAGGAGACACTCAACATCTACTCACCGCCGCTGATACTAAAATAAAAGTTTCTTTTAGTCTTTGTGTCTCAAAGACAGCGCTCTATACAAGCCTAAGCCGCACCCAATCCTTATTACCATTCATAGTAAATTTTATATGCAGAAACATCTAATTACTTGCTTTGGTAATTACTACTAATGCTAAAACGCATCACACAGATAGATCTACTAGCCTGAGCTGTTGTTCTATACTCTATGCCACAACTTTCTAAATAGTGCTCATTTCTTTGTACTCGTTCATTATTGTTCCCTTGACCAAAGCAGTGTTGATTGGCTGCCTGGTTGTGTGGTGTGCACTCTGGACTATCGTCTTGATGGACCCGGGTTTGAACCCTGCCACCCCCGCCGTTCTGCGGGAGGTTTGACAAAAATGTATGCTGAGGGTATAGCAAGGAGGCTATAATTGTAATTGTTTAATAAATTTAGATTTTTTAATATCAATGATATGGATGTTCATGAAGGATTCTGCTAATGGATTGTGGGCATGGTTTGATTTGTGACATATTTTCGTCAAACTGAAAGTCCAAGACCTATCCCACGGCCAGACACACGAATAACCGAAACATATAATGAGGACAGTAAGACAGTTATATATCTTGACCAACTTACAAGTTTTCTATTTTTTAAGATTTTTTATTTTTTTTATTTTATTTGAGATTTATTTAATTATCGTAAATCAATTTAATCACTTGTACACTTATATATCTAGATGTACAAAGGAATGTAGCAAATAGTCGCTATCTCAACCTGTTTAAACAACCTATTTTAAGTATGTCAATAGACTTCTGTACAGCTAAACTCTCCACTTTTTTTCAAACATGAAACTATGCAGAGCCACAAATTCCGTCCATTGACGTCATTAGTCTGTCTGTAGGACACGCCGAGGCGCACCTCCCACTCACCCACCTCCTTCGATAATGATCGTTCAGAGACGATAAAAAGGAGAGAGCTCATTATGCGTTTTAAACTAATCTCTACGTCTTGTCAAATCCACTGAAATGTCAAACGCAGTTTACATATAAATACATTAGTTTCCGCTTGTAGTTAATCGTCACCCTAACCAGAGAACCTTATTTGCTATAAAAAAAAAATGGTGGTTGCTTTAAGCTTAATTACTTTTGCGTGTGTAATTATTTTTAAGATTAATTAATAGACACATCGTGGATGTAATGGGACACACTATCCCTCTATTCTTCTTCCTTTTCACCTCGTCAGTCTTACCATACGCAAACACACACTCCCTGTTCGATGTGGTTTGAGTGTCTTCATTTCCTCTCAGATCTACGCAACTTATACAATCAGCTGGCCCAAGCCACGCCTACGTCATAGCGTGAACTCTTGCGGTTTGATCTTTTATTGATCGCTGACCTATATTTCAGCGCGGAGAGCTCTGGGTGGGAGCGGAAAGCGGTTTGCACTTTTCCAGAGATTAGTAATTTGTCTGTTAAGGGTGACAATTACAAAAAAAAAAAAAATATATATAAAAAATTAGTATCAACTGTATCTTAACATTAACACAAACATTTTATAGTCCCCTAAACTATCATTATTCGAATGCCTTTTTTTTCCTAATTAAAACTATGATTACAAAAATATTTGTACGATGGTACATTGCTCGTAACGTTAGCTACACTTGAGAAAATTCACTGGTGTTAATTATCTTTCACGCTGACCATTGTGTTATCATATGCATATCTTCATGATGGGTATCTAGTGAAGAGTTTTATCTACCGGTAGGATAGAAGGAAAGAAAAAAGGGTTGAGAAAGGAAAGAGATTAATAGATTCATTCATGCAAAGCTCGTTTGACGTAAAATGCATGAAATAAAAAAATGGTTCAAAGATTGAGTAAAATATAACTTTTAATAAGCTAATGTACAAATTCTATTGACAATTGAGCCATGAAATATATGAATGTCAGCGTTGTATTAAAATATATAGGTCTGTGAATAAAACTCTCCCTACATGTACCTAATTAGGCAGAGGTCACATTCACGTTGCCTTGTTCAAATGTAATGTTTGAAATCTGGGCTACAACTTCAACTAAAATATTCTAGAACGAAAGTCCCTGGCTATTGAGTGTCCCCCCCCCCCCTTTCTGTGATTGAATGTTGTATTACTTGGACGAGAAATTCAGCTCTAATTGACATAGCAAATGACGTCATCATTTTTCTATTTCTGTTCACTTCGTGTTTTAACATTCTGGAGAGGGCTTTGGACTTTGTTTCCAATTTTAAACAGTTTTGTTTTTCTTGCGTTCCTTTCTTATAAAACAAAAAGTCTGGAAAGATAAATTGAAATATATAGATGTCAGTGTACATAGTTAAACAAAATACATGCATCGATATTCCATCTAGATAAGTTCTTCCCAGCTACAGGAATCATTTTTGTTTCCTCTAAAGGAGCCAAAAAAAACTCATGGTCTATTTATAGCATCACTGTTGGTTAAGTCACGTGCCATAAGGATAATCTATCTTCCCCCCTCCCCAATACCACAGACAGCAGGGAGTGGAGAAGTGGGGAGGACGGTGGTGGGGCTTACCAGATAGATAAAGTGTGAGCGTAGGCTGTAGCATTAGTAGATTAGGGGAGTAGCGGAGGACCTCGTTGGCAAGCTTATCCAGAGAAGTCTAGGTTAAGGTTAGGGTTCTATCTTACATTCTCTGGTAGATTGTGTGTGTGTGTGACTTTATTTATGTGTACAAACTAACATGTAGGTAGATCTATAGATTAGTTGAAAGTAGAAAGCAGAGCCTTTGTGTGTGTGTGTGTTAGTTTCTAGTCAATCCTAGTTTGTGGTTCACACTCACTTTCATTGTAGGCCGAAAGCAGCGCCTAAGTGTCACACGTTGGGTTCAGTCATTCTAATCACTCGCATTTATATATATATATATATATATATATATACACACACAGGGTATAGACAGCAACTCTCACACACGTGAACATATGATTGACGTTTTATTCTATTTAGAAACGTGTACCTATGTCTTTGTGTGTTTTAAGTGGGGAATTCTATTTCTATTAAATTGATCTTCAAATAAGAATCATACAATTTAATGAACCTAAAAAGGTGTGTCATGTCATGTGTCTCGATAGAACGATTTCAACACAAGGACATTGAGACACACGAACTGTGCTGTTATCATATTTGACGTAATTTGTTATTCCATTAGAAAACTCGAGGTACAAGTAGCACCCCATTCTATTGTATCCGTGCTGATGTAGTATCTTTCATTGAAGTAGTCAACTGTTTACCTGTTTTCAAGTGAAGTTACGTTGTAGGCCTATTTGGTTCTAAAAAACTGATAGCATTTAAAACTAAAGCAACAAGAAAGCAATAGACAGCCCTAAATATAAATCAAAGCTACGCGACATCTGATTATAGATGTAATTTACTTTTGATTGAAATTTAAATCGATTTTATTGTTCAATTATTATGTATTTACTTTTATGCAAGAGATAAATGTAAAGCATTTGACCGTCCCCCCCCCCTCCCCAAATAAACCTAATTTACCATCGCCGTGTGGGACAGGGCAATAACTCTGACTTGATTGTCTTGCTGGAAAATGAAAACACAACTATTCGGAGTCCCCCCCCCCCCCCCCGGTTGCTCTGCCCACTCACGCCTCCACTGCTCATTCTTCTAAGTTGTCCCGTATTGGGGGGCAAACACTTCAACCAGCCCTGGATAACGTTTAATGCGGGCCTCAGCAAGGCATGGGGAGGGGGGCGACGCATGATTAACTGTGGGTGGTTGTTTCTGACCTAGTTCTCTCCCTTGCTGCGCTATTTGCTAGGGGGATACAAATATTACGGAACATTCTGTAGACAAGACTAAGTGTGTAGGTTGAATCAGGATAATATAGATCTGATTAGATATAGATAAAGACTTAATTATGTATGTTTATTCATATTAAATTAAAAGTATTGTTTTGACGTTAAAAGCGTGAAAGATGCCTTATTAAAATATAAGTAGCAGATTCTGTAACTGTGTAGCTTTTTATCCTGTAGAGCTAGATATAAGAGCTAATGTAATGAAACTCTAATTAGGCTTCAGGTTGGGGTAATGCCAGATATATTTTCTTAAAATTAATTTTGCTTGTATTTACTTTAGCTTAGGTAGGAAAAATAGGGCAGAGTGGCTTTTAAATGATGTAACATGTACTCTTTGTTTCTCAACGCTTAATCGCCTGAAGGCTATTGTGTGTATGTCAGACTGGACAGAGATAAGGATATGGGGACCCTGGCCACAGAGTTGGCTCCAAACTTAGGATGCTATGACACGGCACAATGTTTCAGCACGATAGAAACACATTGCAATGACCCGGTGGACAGCGTAGGCGACATGGTCTATGCACAATGTGCAAAAGTCGCCTGTAGAAAATAGAAAAAAAAAGATGCCAACATTCAATATATATTTTTTAACTACACATTAAGCATGTCAGAAAATACGCTGCAATGTGTCGGATGGAAGTAAAAAATAAGCAAAATGTAAAAAATACTTATAAAAAAGCAAAGCTTATCTATAGGAGAATAGAGACAGAGCGAGTTGATATAAGCTCAAAATGTGTACCAGACAAAGCGAGTTGATAGAAGCTCAAAATGTGTACCAGACAGAGCGAGTTGATAGAAGCTCAAAATGTGTACCAGACAGAGCGAGTTGATAGAAGCTTTGTAATCAAATACAGGCGTTATATCTCAATATAATGGCTAGCTGTTTGTAGGAAAGTCTCACTGTGTGTTCGCTTGTACGTGTGTGTGTGACATGTTATTGCAACAAAACTAGGTTCAGGTGTTTTTCAGGTATTGACTTGCCCCCTCCAGAAATATTCCGTCGGTAACTTGAGCCTCGGCTTGAAGGTTACGTCACAACCAAACTAGGACTCTGTGTTGCAATACTGGAGTGGACAAGAACAACACAATCTTGAGCAGATTGGTGTTATAATGCTCAGTAGTGCAATGCTCAGTAGTGCAATGCTCAGTATTATAATGCTCAGTAGTGCAATGCTGAGTATTACAGCTACAAGTTTTTATAATGCGAAATACGTTTCTTACACTATTCATATTGTTGCTTATCACTACACTGATGTACTACTGTATGCCTATTGTTCGCTAGTCCCTACAAAGTATTCATATAGTTGCTTATCACTACACTGATGTACTACTCAGTTACTACTGTATGCCTATTGTTTGTTAGACCCTACAAAGATCTGAAACTACTCATATTAATTAAAGAGATATGAAACTCCAATTCTGCTCTTCGCCAATCCCTACAGTGATTGGAAACTGTTCATATTTTATTGTTAATCTTTATATCGATTTTTATATTAGAAACTTCATGATATTGGTCACTAATCCAATGAAACTTGCGTTGATGCTTAAAAAAATACAGTTTGGCAGTTGAATTGTAATATCTTATTATTTATTATATTCATGCTATTTTGTTATTTTCTCTTTTGTTGACACGTCTATTCGTTTGAATTTCAACTTGCGAAATGTTACTTTAACATGCTCTATTCTGTTGCAAGTTGATTTTGTAGGCAGTGAATTGCGCAACTAATCTTTTTTATATTTTTTTACGAGAAAGCAATATTTTCCTTAAGGCTACTTTAAAATGCACCTAACCGCTACACTAAGTGGATCAATGTGCCCAAAGAACCAGGTATTATGGGAGGTTGGGACACCTCGGCAACAGAAACTGTACACATTTATAGTAAGAGTAAGTTAATAAATATTTTGGCTGCTTTGAAAAGTCCCACATTATTTCAAAGAATTCCCCCCTCCCCAATCCTTTTTGCCCATCTAGCTCCGGTTCTCATAGCTTGAGTCTGTGTGAAATTCATTTTTTTTCTATATGAACCGCTAGGGATAACTCTTGACTAGCAAAGAGACGACACAAAACACACTGTACATTTAATGAACACACATTTTGATCTACCTCACTCTATCACACATTACTTAATTAAGGTATGCAGTGTGCGTGTGTTTAGGGTTTAATTAAACATTTTTTCCTGCGTGGATGCTTTTCAAATGCTGCGACTATGTGCATGGGTGTTGTTAATCGCTAGACAGTATCTATAAATTTATGATGAGAGTCACGTGTAGACAATTGTTCATTGTAGCTACTAGTGAAAACTATTATTCAGCTTAATGTAAAAAAAAACAACAATTTTTGTTTTGTATATATCTAATCCTTTTAAAATGTACCAAGTGAAGCGAAGTCCTAAGTGTTAATGAAACCAATTCCTAAGTGTAAATGAAGCGAAATCCTAAGTGTTGATGACCGAAGTCCTAGGTGTTAATACAGCAAATCCTAAGTGTTAATATTGTCAAGTCGTCGGTTAGAAAGAAGAGAATCATATTTCTCATCAAGAACCTGAGCGATGTCCTGCTGGTACACCGGCAAAAGTGGATTTTATTCCTTCAAAATATCTTATACAATGCAATAAACACCTTTTGCATACATATACAGGCGACATGCGTAGGATTTACTGATCTACAGCACTTGGGTCATACTCAGTTCAGCGTTCAAAGTATTATGGCACTAGATTATCCCATAGCATATCTATTTAAATCCAATAACTCACTAAAATCATCGGAAAGGGGAGCACACCTCGCTACTGTAATCCTTCTGATGCTGCCCCCCCCCCCCCCCAAAGGAAAAAAATGCTGCCTGTCAATGTACTTAAGCTCGATACGACATAAGATACAAGATACAACATGCGACATAACATAAAACATAACACACGATAGCATAGCAAATGTCAACATTCGACACAGCGTACGACTTATCATACAACATAACAAATGTCATTATTCGACATAGCAAACATATTTTTTTACATAAAACATAGACAACATACGACACAGCATAACATGACAGCATACGACACAGCATTTCTGGCTTTCAACATCATGTCCTATAGCCAATGTTTTATTCGCTAACTTATTTTTTTATTTATCTTTACTATGACTCTTCAAAATCAAAATTTAAAAAGTCGTTCTCCGAGAAACGCCCACCAAAATCCAGGCGCTGACGTCAATGGTTTGAATACAATCGGGAAGTACTAGATCTCGTCTGCTGAGGAGAAGTGGAGTTTGTGAGACACAGGTACGGCCAGGTAGAGAAAAAGACTACCTAGATCTATTGACTTGACACCCACCCAGAAGTCGGATCACGAACTGTGTCACTTGAAGAGTACAGATTTTTTTTTTCAATCTGCTCGATTTTGTTTTTCTGTCAAAAACTTCCATCAAACAAACAAATAGAAAACTAAAAAGTCAATTTCGATGTAAGGCGATGTTGTTGTCATTTAAAATGTTTCGTCACATTGGAGGTAGAGGAGAAATATTGATTGTATGTTTGGAGGGGAGATAACATATAGATTCTTACAAATTAATAATTAGTTTAGGGAAAAGAGCGATTTTTTAGGGGGTGGGGGGGGTCTATTACTGTTTAACAATAACATCTGTTACAGTTAGCACATTTTTATTTTGTTTTGTTTTTTTTTAGTGGAAAAATAGACATTGATTGACATTTAATGAGAACATCTAGATGTTTAAAGAAAGTGGCTATCTATTTAAATAGACATTGATTGCCATTTAATGAGAACATTTAGATGTTTAAAGAAAGTGGCTATCTATTTAAATAGACATTGATTGCCATTTAATGAGAACATCTAGATGTTTAAAGAAAGTGGCTATCTATTTAAATAGACATTGATTGCCATTTAATGAGAACATCTAGATGTTTAAAAGGAAAATGTTTTGGTGCTTGTCTGTTAAAAGAGGATGGGGGTGGGCGGAGGCAATATCTATCTAATGTTTAGTGGTAACATCTAATTCTGTTTTGTGGAAACTTTGATTTATGTTCAGCAGAGTCTGACGTCAGATTTTGCTTTTAAATTTTTACAGATTTTTATGTATAAATTTTTTCCCTAGTTCTCTCGGTGGGTAGTTCAATGTAATCTACATCTATTCTATTCCATGGCTGCTTGCTTTGTATACTATGTGGGTGTGTCTAGTGTCTACAGGGCTATTGCGATGATACGATTAGAATCATTCAGTCCTAGACGCGATCATGACACACGGAGATAGCTAAATATCATTCTGCTGGCAGATAAGGTGTCTTTAAAAAAAAATCTTTATTGACATGCTTGAATAAAGTCAAGCAAAAACGTGACAAGAGTTTAAAGCAAGTTTCAACTAATAAACTTCCAACAGTTTAGGAGCATTGTTTATCTTAGGTTAAGGTTAGGAGCATGTTTATGTTAGGTTAACAAAAAAAAAAGTTATTGTGCGGCGCTTAACCATGACCTCCTAAACGTACCTCCGTTAAAGTGACCTCGAATGAACTTAAATACCATGACATTTGAAAAGATTTTATATGAATTGGATAAAAATATGCTTCTATTAAGTGGAAATAGTATATAAACAATGTCAATAAATACAATATATACATATATACACACAGAGTGGCATAAGAGTGCATTGGTTACCGAAATCCGTCATTCTATACTTGCAATGTTTACCAAACTATTGTGTACTCCAAAGAACTTCTTTCTAAAAATATAATTCCACCGCTTATCAATACGATGCAAACAAAGCCCACGCCAAGGCCTGCTCTGATGTTATGTATCGAAATTAAAGTCAGTTAAAAGGGGAAACAACTGTGTTGTGTCTGCTGACATTAAATAATAACATCACCACTGCAGAACAAGATTCTTCAACTTTACAGTGGGTAGCTCAAGGTGTGAGGCACCCAACCATTTTTGTTAGATGACGTCAATACAATAACACCTTGCTCCCAGTGTTCCAATGCACACACTAACAAGCCTATTAAGCACTCTAATTCTAATTCTAATTCTTTTTTTAAAAGTAAATTCTCAAATGTTCCTGATGTTTGGATGTTGTTATTTTAAACTGGGCATTAAAGATGTTCCTATTGTGTTGTTTTTTTTTAGGGGAGCTCACAGAAATATATGCAGTACCTTAATTAATCACAACTCCCAGTCCAACTAACGCGCTCCAAAGCAGTCCATGGTCACTAACGCGCACCAAAGCAGTTCATGGTCACTAACGCGTACTGGCATCTATGATCGAAAGAACGTATTCGCATCAAAGCACTATCTTTGCTCATACGAACACGCTGAGACGAAAGCACATTTTGTGCTCCCTTTTAAGAACAATAACATGAAAAAAGAATAGCAATACTTAGGCCTATAGACTACGTAGGAAGCCATCCATCACTTTGTTCTACTCAAACTAAACAATTCCATGAGATAGTGTAAGGCGAGCCATCCAGTGTTGAAAACTATACTGCAAGGGAACGGTGTATATTTATGTGGGAATGCTAAGTGTCTAGAGTTTAACTACTGCAAGGTAAACACACGAAAATCTGCCGAAAATGAAAACACTCTTGGAAGTTATTTGTCAACACCATTCATAATAACGTGTTGACGAGATTTCCATAATAAGCGGGTTTCATCTGAAAAACATCATTTTAAACATGTTTGTTCCACAGCTTTAACTATTCTATTTGATATGGACGCAGATATCTTATCTACACAAGCATATCGGGTTCACATTTTAACCACATACAAATATCAGCATGCAAGTTTTTAAAGAATCTTTGAACATCCATTTCAATCAATGCATTGGAAAGACATACTCAATTAACTCGAATAGAATATATATATATATTAAAGAGAGAGAGAGAGAGTTAATTTAAATCTTATGACCGTTTTTTAAAGTGAAACAGATCTTGACACACAATATACATCTAGTAAATATAAAATATCACTAGGACATTGTTGATGTGTGTTTTATATAGGTTGCATCACTCGGTGTTTGGGAGTAACATCCCTTGTAACTGTGGTTGTCAACCAAGATGGCGTTAGAATAAACATCTGATTTCATGTCTTATATGTTATATCCAGAGTCTTGTTATTTTTCGTTCATGATAATTAACAGACATCCCTCTGACCCTCCATACACAATGAAACACTCGTCTCTCCCAGCTTTGAGATGTAAATAAATACACACATATCACACACCATACAATTCTCTACGTAGTACATAACGCCTGTTTCATCAGCTCTGAATCTGGATTTACATAACATCTTGACAACTTTAAAACTAAACTTCAAAATCTCTTTTGAAAAGTTCCAGTGCCTACTTAAATGTAGATATGAAATAGAAAAACACTGTATGAAAACAATGAAGAGATGGTTCATGTGGAGAAAAACTAGGTTTACACCGGTGGGATTCCATCAGTTGTTAAAAAACTAGGCTTACACTGGTGGGATTCCAATAAGTGACCACTTTTATTTAGCTTATAATTTCAACCTTCGTTATCATTATGTGATTCGAGTCGCTGCGCTGGGACATGTAACTACAATGACCCTTGTCATTGACATTCTTACTACAAGGGCCACCACTTCTCAGATTATATGTTGTCTAATCTTGTTTAAATAGACACGTTTTTCTCCAACGTCGGGCATACATTAAGACTTGATAGCCCACAAGTCACCAACAGGGATTCTTTTTTTTTCTCTCCTCTACAGTAGTTCCCTAAAATACACCAACACCATTGGAGCATTGGCACGAACTTAAAATCTTTATAAGTTTATCTGTTCGAGGCCATTATAATGAAACTAGCTGGCAACATTTTAGACAGCTACACTTTGAACGTTAAATCTCTGAAGCTATTGCCGCCCTATGTCTTGTTTTCAATGTGTGCTGCTGTGTGTACCTGCTTTTTAGGCCAATGTATAATTGTTTAACTAATGTCATGTGTATTTCAGAGTGTTAAAAGGAGGCTGCATACAAGATCACCAGATTCCTGACGACAGCCACGTGACACTGTTGCCAAATATGGAGTCCGGATTAAGCGTAAGCATTTTTTGTTATTTTTTAAATGTACCCTTAGAATTCTTAACCTTAGAGCGTTGAAGTTTGTGAGCAACACTTGGATCTATATATTTAATACTATAAAGTATTGATTTTGTTTCAAAACAACGTGATTAACCTGATGGCAGGAAAAACAAAACACTACAGTCTGTGCAATTTATTCCTATTCTTTTCTTTGAAAATTTAAAATAATAATCATTATTGATGGGGAAATATCTCATTAACAATCAGTAATCTCCTTGTGACAAATTTTAAAAAAATTATAAAGTCAAGCTAAAATTTTTCATATCCTGATCAAGATTGTTCCCCTTGAATGAGAAGTGAACGTTATTGGGTGGGTCACATTCTGTGACATTTGCGTAGCATATCAATCATATATCCACTTTCAAGAATAGAGTCACGCGTACGAGATCCTGAACTAGCCTAACAGCTAGTTATTTCCCATTTTGAATATACACTTCACGTCTTACCTAGAACTAAATGATCATGTCTATTTACCAGTCACGCTCAAAGACATGCATACTTTTCCCCGAAAAAAAAACAGCTTGAACGTATAACTAGGTTGTATCACCTATTAGTTGAAGTTCACTGGCCTATATGTACTATAGATGGCTCTGTTTTCAAGCTCCAATGCGCAACCAATCATTTTAATACATTCCTCATAGTTTTGAAGAAAAATTTGTTCTCTTCTTTCCAAGTATCTTAACACATTCAAATCTTATAAACACTGCATCTTCACTGAGTTAATGAAAACACTATAAAATCAAAAATACTGTACTGTGTATTATCATCATGGTTGATTACTTTCGTGCTGTACCATTACTTTATATGGCTTAATAAGTTAAATATACAAATTACACTATGTTCCACAATAGCTCAACACCAAATCACTTCAAAGTTTGTTTATTTTGCTATAAAATTCATAGGAGAAGCACAGACTATTAATAAATCACATACTGTGCGAAATTTCCATTTTGTACACAGGCACTACGATGGTTTAAAATAAATTAAGATCATTTGGAACTATATTACTAAAGAAATGTACTTAGGATTCTTTCTAGTCTTTTGATGATTTACTTTCCCGACGACCACATGTATAACTTCCCTTGGTGTAGTAATCTAATTTTGGCTGAACTGGAACGCCTATTCTGAGCAAGCTCCGTCAGTGCGAAGAATTATTGTCACTTCGTCACGTGGAATAAACCCAGGCAGTGGGTTATGTAAGTGTAACACTGAATAAACCCAGGCAGTGTGTTATGTAAATGTAACACTGAATAAACCCAGGTAGTGTGTTATGTAAGTGTAACACTGAATAAACCCAGGCAGTGTGTTATGTAAGTGTAACACTGAATAAACCCAGGCAGTGTGTTATGTAAGTGTAACACTGAATAAACCCAGCCTGTGCGTTATGTAAGTGTAACACTGAATAAACCCAGGCAGTGTGTTATGTAACTTGTAACACTGACGTCAGAAGTTTCTCTTAAACGTCTTTGGCTGCCTTTTAGTATGTTGATCGGAGTTTCCCAAACCTCTGCTAATATCAACAAATGTATTGTAGAACATTAGCGATTGTAAATGTGACTTTAGACTGTGTCTAGGTATTCAACATTTGAGGACTAATGTATTACATTAGTTAGATTAGTTTTCCTTCCTTCATTTTGGTTCTGTGTATGTGTGTCATGTCTATTCAAGAGCTTGCATGTGAGTGGGGTGGGACATAGCAATGAAACGTGTTTTTTGTTTTCAATTCATGTTCGTTTTTCTCTACTTGACCTACTTTCCTTTTAGATCTATGCACTTCTCCCAGCTGCCACATCTCCAACTCTCCAGTAGTTGTGGCCTATTTAGTGCCTTTGCTGAACTAATAGATACTCATGTGGGAGAGATGTTTATATAATAATAATATCATCCCCTTTTTCAAGAAATATTGTATGAAGAAAAACGCGAAATAATATTTATTAAATCCCTTCCCTTCTCGGCCAGCGTATCTAGTGTTGGTCAAAGGAACTTTTAGCGACATTTTGGAGAGACTTAGCGACATAGCTGGGGGTTTTTTTACGGATCGGACAGGATAAGGCTTAAGGTAAAAGGGAATCTTCACTGTTTTATAATAGTTCAAGAAAAATAGTGACACCTCTTCTTTGGTTGGCCTGGTGTGGTGTGTTCAGTTTGGGAATGTCCACAAGAACGAGACACTTTTTCCCCTTCCTGCCCACATTCACAGTGTTTTGTTTTGTCTCGTACAGTAGTGCGCATTCCGCGCCTTCACTTTCAGCGTCGATAAGAACAAACTCGTGATGCACAGACATTACACATCTGCCTGGTCGTGCGGTTTGCTCGCTGGACTGTCGTTTGGACTTATCGATTTTCCCGGGTTCAAATCCTGCCCTCTGCCAACCCCCGTCATCCTGCGGAAGGCTTAGACTAGAAGTAAATTAGGTTAAACTCTGAAGGAACATGTGAAACATTTAAAACAAAACAAAGAAAACAAACAACAAACAAAACAAACTTCCACATTTCGCGAAAAAAATTCCCTCTCACCTTTACAAGCAACACACACACACACACACAGTACCGGTATGTGATTTATTAATAGTCTGTGCTTCTCCTATGAATTTTTTTACAGAGCTTTACAAACAAATAATACGAAAATCTCAATAACAATATTTACCATAGTTACTGTAACCTAGAGTTAATACTAAATAATTCAATAATAAGTGCACATTGGCGAGATCTTAATGTGAATAATTGAAAGATAGTATAGTGTACTTTTATACACAACAGCTGTGACGTTTCAGGCACAAAGAAGAAAATAAAACTTAGCTGGCACGATCTATTGATTTTTTTCCCTATGTAATGACGTCATTGTATTTTGCAATCACAATTTCCATTGCTCGTCACACGAGTAGAACTGCACAAGTGAAGAGGGGCCCAAGTCCAGACAAGTAATACATCCTCTGGTTCCATCGTGCTGTACTGTCTCTGCTTATCCAGGCTTAACTCTACAATCTCTGACTTGTTTGTGGCTAGATCTGTTAATCGAATGTTATGGCTACCTCATCTGTTCTCTACATATTGTTTCACCCAGACCCTCGCCTTTTTAGTAGCATCAAAATTACTTTAAACACGGTGGCCCCTGCAAGCAATAGTTGTAGTATGATTTAATCTGCATATTAAGTTTAAAATAACAACAACAACAGTGGACGCTTTCGAATGATATCAAGTACTGTTGCACCTGTGAAGACATTAAACGTTTTTGTTAATTAGATATATACATAAATTTGACATTTACCAAAATCTATCTATGTATCTATCAATAATAATTAGTTTATGATTATAAAAATAAAAATATTGTATTTTTCACAGTTTTTGAGCGTTCTTTGCTGGCAAAAATATTTTGGAATATTGGATTGTTAATAATCATGTCGTATTTGCTGCTATGATCGTCTTATGATCTAATTGTTTTAAAAACTTTACATCCTAAACAACACATCCTAAACAAACCTGAAGTTCTTTTCCCAACAGTCGGTACTGTGATGTTTGAAGACAATCGGTACTGTGATGTTTGAAGACAGTCGGTACTGTGATGTTTGAAGATTGTCGATACTGTGATGTTTGAAGACACATTGTGCACTTGATGCTCCTGCTCCCTGACTGCTGTCGTGTACGCGACTAAAAATACAAAGAAATCTAATTATAACTACGAGCTGAGGTTCATGTTTGATCCTGTCCTAAAAGGAGACCACTGGTCAAGTCCGATGTCTTTGTAGTAAGAGACCTGGAAACATTACCTGACTAGAAATGCAAAGTGCGTGAACTTGCGGGTCTCCAAGTCTATCGGACCGTTGACACATCTCATCACTGCAGCCTAAAAAGAAAACTCTAGTCCAAATAAATAGGCTACTGCGACGCAAATCAACTTGGTTCAACCAGTGCTCAGAGTTTTGTTCCAGTTTGACACTAGACAAAGTTTTCTTTCAATATGGTAGCTCCCCCCCCCTCCCCCAAACACTGTTTACCATTAGTATGTCTTTATAACTCATTGAATATGAATAACGTTTCCGCGATAAAGGGGAAAATAGACTTGAAAGGGACAGTCTCTCTCTCTCTCCTCCTCCTTTTTTTTTTTTTTAACTTTCTGTACTAATTTTTAATTTCGTAAATGACTCAAGTTGACGAGAATTTAAAAAAATGTAACTGTGGCAGTAGTTTTAAAAACTAAACGGTTTATTATTGAGACATAATCTTATTGGGTTTGAAGGACACCAATCGT
The DNA here is from genome assembly GCA_030265305.1 of Biomphalaria pfeifferi. Classification (NCBI taxonomy): domain Eukaryota; kingdom Metazoa; phylum Mollusca; class Gastropoda; family Planorbidae; genus Biomphalaria; species Biomphalaria pfeifferi. Next base: position 583,621 of record JASAOG010000002.1, on the reverse strand, counting down.
CTGGTTGTGTTCAAAGGACACCAATCGTCTGATTGTGTTGCGTAACTTTGACATCTGGCTCGCCCTATCCTGACTATCCTCGAGAAGATGACAAGAGACGGGTGTTGCACAATTTTAAGTCGCCATGAATCATTCTATTAGTGTCATCTGCCCGCGTAAGAAAATAGTTCCATGAGCCTGATTTCACAGTTTCCCAAAAAAGCTCCGCCATTTGTGTAAACTTTGCTATTCATAAAATAAATACTTCTCTAAATATTTATTTAATGACGCTCACATTCAAGGCAAATATCTTGGAATGGAAGCTTTTGCTTTATTTCCCATTTTATTTAAAAAAGATATTTAATTCCTAATCGTGTCTGGGGTGTGGGTTTTCCTGAATGAGGCATACCGATCAATGGACGATCGATACAACTTACGCACGAACTGACCCGATTTACTCGCTCGGGACTTGCTCATTTCTCTCAGATAGGGGTGATGAAGATAAATGTTGACTTGGACATCCCCGGGTGGTAATACTTGAACAATATTGACTCCTTATCGTTGATTCTGATTTACTGTTTTTTTTTTATAGTATCTCTGTGGACTGTGCATGAATACATGAATGGCATTGTGTGTATATGTATGTATTTATGCATAAGATGCGTTTGGATGTTAAAAAAAATTACAACACGCATATGGTACCGTGTAATTGTTAAAAAAGCTGAGCCGAAGGCTCATCGAGCTCTAGGCATGTAAGCCTGCTTGAACAAACCGTTCTGTCTGGAAGCGATCCAAGTCAATGCCTATGTAAAACATTGCTATTTCCGAGATATCTGGCACTCCGGGTGCATGGACTAGAATTCATGGCCGAAGGCCGAGTACACCGGGAACCTCCCCCATTTCCCTATGTTATACCAAGCTAACAGTGCAGGACTCGCCATTAGTGTAACGGTCCCTTGAGAAACGGCGCATGGATTATCGACAGGGACGTGGAAGCTCTCTTTCAACTCCGCACCGTGCAATAAAATGCAAAAGGAAAACTTTTGCATTCCCTTGGACACTCCCACAGGAGTTTTGTTTTGCTATTCATTTTGCCTACTTACTTCCTCAATTAATCGTTTCCACCCGGGTGCAAAGTTGAGGCAGAATAGCGTACCCGAGCGCATATGGTGCCAGAAGTCGGGATAGTACGAAGGTTTAATTGTTCCTAGAGGGAGACATCTGTTTCAAGTGAAAGAATGTATATTGTTAAGTACAAAGTCATGTGGGGATAATCATTGAGTCGATTCTCTCTATGTTTTAACCATTCAAAGTTTTTTATAACACATTTTCAATTTGAAAAAAAATATAGCATATTGTCAGTTGTTATAATTATAGATAAAAAAAATAGTTATGGACAAGCACTGCGTAAAATTGTACATATTTAGGGCCTATATATGTGTGGGTGTGATAATATTTTCATAAATCGGGCTCTTGTGAAGCTCTTTGGCCCGTTGCGTTCTTATTTAATCAGTATTACGTTTATCTTCATGGAATATTGTTTACGCATTTTCTTTGCGGGAATTTTAATGTAAGAAACCGTGTCAATTGGAATGGTAAAGCATATAGACTATAGTTGTTGTTGTTGTTTTGTTTATAATCGGTCTGTAATTTTCAGGATACATATGTTATAGCGCAATCCTTTACGGTTCAATTAAACGTAAACTGTTGATTGGAAATTTAGGGTGTTAACTAGCTAATTTTGAGAGGCGCCACCTATAAAGCTTAGTGCATAACTATATTAAGCGTCAACCCTGCTCCCTCCCGCTAGAGACGGCTTGCCTCTTCAAAGCCGCTGGCATGTAGCGAAGTGTACAAAAAGTAGGTTTTATTTAACCCAAATTCAATTCCACTTCGTGACAACATTCGCCTACAGTCGAGCCAGCTGGTCACGAACAAAATATCCTCTATACCCGACGTGTTTACCGAGAATCGTGACTTGGTTTAATATATCAATTAATTTTAATGAAATCAATTTCTTAAAAATGTAGGCCTACATGGCCGTTAAGGTAACATAGGTTTAGGCCTATATGTGCAATCTCCTAGAGCAGTGAGCAGTGCTCGACTAAGCTGAGCATGCTGTTAAGTCTTTCATTATGAGGTATCTTTGATTCATAGAGGCATTCATAGTTGATATTTAGACGTCATTTCATGGTTTTCTTTCTACAGGTCAATCAGTCTGATAAAAGCATCATGCAAGCATTGGAAAATTTAACAGAAACTCAGGTTAATATTGTATAATTAAAAAGTAAATAGTAATTGTGTTTCTGGAATAATTCCAGTAATTAAGTAAATTTTTCTAAGCTGGAGCTCACTTACAAAGAAAAACAATTAAGACCTGGGTATTTAAAGTTTGCTTAGACAAACGTGGATGAAATTTTAAAGTGCTATTAGAAAGCAAGGAATTATTCGCCTAGACCAGCTAGGAAAGCAAAACAATAAGTTTTAAAAATTAATGAACTTGTTAGACTAAACTAAACAGATAAGCTATTTTCTTTTTCAAAGGAAGTTATGAATGGTGATACAAAATTCTTTGGTTTTGTATTAAAATTAGATAAATCTACGGAATTTTTAAATTTGTAAAATGTTTAGTTAAATGTTTTACATGTATTTGAATGTTCCTTCAGAGGTGAAGTTAATCTACTTCCTAGTCCAAACCTCCTGTAGGATGATATGGCACATATATGGTGGTGGGCAGGGTATGAACCAGGGACCATCAAGATGACCAAATGATCGTCCAGAGCGCATACCACATGACCAGGCAGCCAATTTTGTATTTTGAATCAAATTTTATCTAAAATACATAGCTCTACTTTTTTAAAACCTTTTTTTTGTTCAAAAGCCAATTTGAATTGCATGTTTATTTTCTATTGTTCAAATAGCCAATTTGAAGTGCATATTTATTTTTTATTTGTTCAATAGCCAATTTGAAGTGCATGTTTATTTTTCAATAACTTTATCAGGTGAATGACTTTTTATCTGGCCGAAGTCCATTGATGCTGGCTATTCGGATGGGTGATAACATGGTCTTTGTTCAACTACAACTGTCCATGCTACAAGGTCAGAGGCAGACTCAGCCATGTCCCAGTGTGACTCCAGCAGCAGCAGCTGTTCTTTCTCAGTCTGGTCTATCTCCATCAGCTATAGCAGAAGCTACCCGATGCCTGTCTCAGAGAATTCACAGGCTTCAAGAGATTAATCGCACATCAACACTGAGAGTAAGTTATTGCAGCTTTGAGTAGTTTATAGTCTATTTCTTTTGGATGGTGGTGAAAATAATATATATATATAATAGGTTGATTCTGTGCCTTTTCCTTACAAAGCTATATGAACTCATTCTATCTGGTACAATTTTTGTACACTTTATTTCTCCCAATCCCATTCTGGATCAAGTTAAAAGTTTACTTACTTATTTGTTGTACCTAACAAACAAAGCATGAATCAATGATATAATTAACCAATTAGTTAATTGATTATTTGTAATTAATTATTTTGTTTGGTACCGGGTATTGAAAAAAAAAAAAGAAACAAAGGCTACTATTGAGAGATGTGGCTGTATATGTGTAGTTATTTCCATTATGCACACATTTTTCTCCCACTTCCCATCAAGTTGAAATTTCGCATAATTATTTCTAGTACACACTACATGAATCAACACATATATAGGCAGAATGATGAGCTCATCAAAATAAAATGACATGAATAATTTTGAATGTGTTTGAATCAACGCTGATTTCCTCTCCTTTTAGATTTACTTAGATTTATTTTACTTACCTTTTCTTTATTTTCTTTTTATTTAGTTACTATTAATTAATGTTGGATTTGACGTCTCATTTGAATCTGAATTTTACAAATTCCAGCCTGAGCCTCCAGTTGTGCCACAGAACACTTCCAGCCCTTCCTCCAGGAATGGCCCTACACAGGCATTGATGCAACAATCTCATCGCCCGCCAGCTCTTGCCAGGATACCAGATAGCTCAATGCCCTCTCCTCCACCTAGTCCTGGTGCCGTTATTGATAGCATGAAGCACTTAGGTCGTGGCATTTACACTGGAACATTTCAAGGTCAGTAAGCCAAATTCTTTTCAAATGAGAACATTTTTTTTTTAATTTACTGTTCTAAATGTGTGCTCAATGCTTGCTTGAATTTTACTGTTATAAAAGTTGTTGTTTTTTTTTAATTATTTCTAACCATGATTCTGACAATTTTTCGTATCACTTAAGAGTGGACACAGTTTTGTTAAATCTCATGTCCATTTTACAATGCAATGGACACTAAAAGTGTGAATCATGACTGCCTGAAATAATTAAAAATTTAATTTTAAAGTAATCTTTTGGAATCAACTTTTTCCTCTCTCTTCTCAGGAACACTCGACCCGTCTCTCCAAGACATGCATGGACAGCCTCGTAGGAATGTTAGCACCATCCTTCATATTTTGAATGATCTTCTGGTGGCAAACCCTAGCAGTTCCACTCCAAACTTTGCTCCAGCCCCTGCACCTAAAAGTCATCCTCCACCAGCTAACACTATATCATCCCTCCTCATGTCTCCCCCTAGTCCAAGCTTCAAAACAAACTCTGGTTAGTTGTGTTTTGTTTGTTTTAAATAATGATATTACAACGAAAGATTTTCGAGAAGAGGTTTTCATTCTAATGTTTATAGAATTGTTATATAATTGGTGACTTTTTATGATTACTATTGCAAGGGAGATAATTAATGATCATAGATAAAGTTAAAACATTTAATAGAAAGTATAACTAAGTATGTAACTTTAGTTCTGATAAAACCAAAAACATATGTATTTAGTTAAAGTAGTTAAAAGTAGTATCTAGATATCATCAAATTTCTTTTTACATTTTATACATATTTAAAATTAGTGGAAAAAAATATAGCTAAATAAAAAAAATTGTTTAGGAAATGTTATTAATTTAACAAATTTATATTTCTACAGCTCAACCTAGTGATAACCCTGAAAATATTGCACTTAGAGGAAAAATGCAGCATATACAAATGATGTTGGCTCACAAAAAACAGCAGCGAAAAACTCGCAGAGAAATGTGCTCCCCTTACACAGTGGTTCGACACACTCAGGAGCAGTCATCAGTCATCAAAGTTTCAAAGAGTTCTACTGTCACCTCCTCTTCCTCTGTATGCATGGCTGCCAATGATGGAAGCACAGACCAGTCTAGCACTTACTGTAAACCTTCTATTGAGCAAGATACATTGGCTGTGTGAAGCAATGGAAGTCAAGGTTTTTGTTAGCATTGTAAGATGACTTTGAAATTGTGTTCACCTTCAAACCCCAATGAAGGTTGTACTTTTGTCAGGCAGTGCCTCAGTTGGCCACTGATCAAATAGGAATGTATTTTTTGTTAAAGAAGTTCACATAATGTTGGTTGTCTATTACAGACATTATGGTCCATTATAACTGGTCAGCCCTAGCTAGAGAGCTTACAAAGGGCAGTAACATGAAGTGTAAATATGAACTGTAAATGTACATATATATTTTTTGTTGGTAGCTATACCCTCTCTGTGCCTCTGATGTTGTTATTTTTTTAAGTGACCGGCTCAGCTACTCAGAAGTTAAATAAATGCAATCCTCCATCCCCTAATTTCTTTTTAGTTTTTTTTTTCTATTTGTAAAATTATTGAATGATTCTGGATCTCATTTCAATTTTTTGTTTTATTGCAATGATTCATTATGCAAAAGTAAAATGTAATGACTCAACCCGGCTTCCACCTTTTTATAAAAACTTAATGTTTATCAATATTTTTTTTAAGTCATGCAAATCAGCATTTTGTAAATAATTTATTTTTTATTCCAATGAAGCAAAAAGGAAAATGAAACTGCTTTATTATTACATATTGGCTGTGATATTTGACTAGTTCTATCCCCTCTCCTATTACTAGAGGTTCAAAATTGAAGGCTTATAAACAATTTTATCAAGCAAGAAGAAATAACTTTTTTTCAACTTTCTGGAGTAGATCAACTGATGATCCGTTACATCAGTTTATGTAACAGGTATTAAGCAATATAATATTTGTAAATAAGTCGCATGGTCCCTGCTGACTGACCGAAATGTTAGTAGGGTCAGAATGAGGAGGCAACAAGAGGGTTTTAGTGTACTAGCATTAGTTATTAAATGTGCCATTGTGGCTCACTGGTTTGATGTAACATATTAACTCATTTTTTTTCATATCTTCAAATCTTGTGAATCTATTGGTGATTCTGGTGATTTTAAACTTCAAAATTTTGTTTTTGTTTCCTAGTCATGTATAGTCAAAACAAGGTTGTCATTATTCAGATAATATACTTAAACAAAATTGTATTACTTGTTCTCAACTTTTCCTTTAGTTTTTTCAAATAAAATGACTTGACACAAATATTCAAATTCATATGTAAAAAATACTAATGTAGCCTAAAGCATTACTATTACTATCACCATCATTTAGAATTGATTTTTTCATTTAAAAAAAATTGTAACTTTTGTTAGATAGACTGTGTTGTTTGGCCTTTTGTCAACAATGTCATATTTTGTATGTTTTTTTCGTACAGTTTATTCATTGTTTTTTAAAATATAGGTATGAAACTATTTTATTTCTTAGGATAAACACTCACAGAAATGTAGATATTGAAAAAATACATCTTTGTTAACTCTTTCTAAGACAGTGAAGGATCCGCAACATATACAAGCATTCACTTTATTTTATGCCTTACTTTATTTTATGCCTGCAACAGTAAAAAACAATAGGAGAATATAGAACAATACACAGGTGCTACATTGGTTTAATACAATTTGTCACATTCTCTGTATCATGATATATATATATAAGTGTAATTATACTTTTGTCAATGTTTATTTGTTGTTTTTTTTATCTCTGTGACACTTGTTTGACACATTTGTTTTTCTACTTATCATACCAATGTTGCCAGAATTTATTTGGAATCAAAACTAATCTCTTTTTTTCTTCAACATTTATCAGCAACATAATTTTTTTACCTATTAAGTTCACATTTATTGTGTTTTGTTTTGTTTGTTTGTTTGTTTTTGTTATACTGTATTTTCAAATTTATTGTTACAAGTCAAATGGAAATACCATTTACTTCAGATTTATTTCTCAGTTAATTACCTTTCAAACAAAAAGACTGCATAAATCACTTTTTAATATCCTAGTTATTAGACAATTCAAGATAAAGTCAATTTTGTCTGCTTGTCTCCTGGACAAGGTGTCTGAGTGTTTATGCTCTTGGCTTCCGAACCTGGGGTCCTGGGTTCAAATCTCAGTGAAGACTAGGACTTTGGATATATGGGCGCCCTCTAATGGGTACCTGACTTAAGTTAGGAAACGTAAAGGCAGTTTGTCGTTGTGCTGGCCACATGACAGCCCGCTTGTTAACCGTTGGCCTAAGAAACATATGACCTTAACATCACCTGCCCTATGGATCCCAAGGTCTGAAAGGGAAACTTTGCTTTATTTTACTGTCATGCAATCACAATATAGGTCATTTTTTAACTCACAGTGCTGTCCTACCTGTCTACATTAAAATTAATTAATTATGCCAGAGAGACAAAGTATCTTCCATTTAGTTTATACCTTTCAATTCAGATTTTTAAAAATATATTTATATATATATATATATTCAAAACTTAATTTAAAAATCATGCTACTTTTGTTAGGTCACACTGACCTCTGATATAATTTAATCAATTAAAAAATTATTTTTTTTTATAATTTTAAATACCATCTTAGATGTATCCACTTAATAAACACAAAAAGAAGATTGTATAAGTCTTTAGAGCTCATTGTGTATTTTCAGATCTTATTAAATGTCATTGCAAGAATATGCAATATACACCATACATACTAATAAAGAAATATATAACATCAGCAATGTTAGTTCAAAAACCTTTAGAGATTGACAGTAATTTCTAAATGACTTTAAAGATCACTGTTTAAAACTAAATCTACTGTTCAAGAAAGTGTACAGGTGTGTTTGCTAGTGTCTGTGATCATCACATAGAATACATTGAATGTTCACAACTATTGTTAGCTGAGTTTATAGTGTCCTATAGGACAAACAATTTTTCATTTGTCTTATGGATCCATAAAATAATAAAAGTACTAATAATCAAAAGTTTGTTATAAATATTGTTTCACTTTTTTATTTTGTTATTGTTGGCTGTAATAGGCTTATACTATAATAAAAGTAACAAATTTGAAGTATGCTACTTTAGACCACTAATTCCCAGTGAACATTGATACTGACCATCGGGAAGACTTAGGCTTAGATCGCACTAGTTGGAGAGAGACGGTGACATAGAACGCTATGGACAGCGAGAAAACATGGGCCTCAGCTCTTGAAGAAAAGCATGCCACACGGAAAATGGCTGGCTCTTCTACCACCAAGTCGAAAGCCACCTTGACCTGCAATATATGTGGACGGTAGTGTCTCTCCAAAATAGGGCTCCACAGCCATATGAAAAAGTGTTCGAGATGAACCATAGTCGAGAAGGCCAATATGATTTACAAAGTGGTCTATATAGACCCCCCCCCTACCAGTGGTCCTTTACCTATCCCTAAGTCTATTAGACCGTTGGGGCACTATGCAAGACTCGTCGACCGTCTTTCTCCATTCCTCTTCTATGTCTTAAATTTTGCCATAGTTAGAACCTCTTTCAATGTGGTCTACAATAGTGTACAAATGAATTAGGGATTTAATAGAAGTAATTGGGGATGCAGCAAAGTGGATTTCCTTCAGGTCTTTGAGTTTTATTTTGATTTCCCATGAATGGAATGACCTCATTCACAAATATATGATTTGAACCTTAGGTAGGCCCTAATTATGTTATTGGAATGAATCATTGTTATTTCTAATTCTAATCACTTCAATAAAAAGCATAATTTTATCTACTGGTAATTAAAATCAAACATGGCTAAATCTAAATGACAGAAATATGGAAAGTACAGTGTTGATTAATTGAAATTTGACTCATTCCTTCCCTTTTGAACATTTATGACAAAAAAAAAAAAAGTTTGACTCATGGCGCTATGAAACCATTTAAGCTAAAAGATCAGTTAAGATAATTCCATAGTGATAATATAAAGACTTTCACTCAAATATGAAGTTTAGAATTTACCCACACAGTGGACTAAATCTTCGCTTAGACACCAAAGAAGATGTTTTGCGAGTGTCAATATCCCATTGCTTATAGCAAAATTCAGAAAGTGTCACACTACAGGCGAAAAATTGATTTAGCAACATAATAATAATAATAAGGCTTGTCTTCCAGTCCGATGATTAGTAAGGAATGCAGTATTTCCCGTGGCTGCGCAGTCCCAGCTGTGACCTACATATTTTGCCACATCCAGGGCAAGCATAACCATTGTCCGCAGGTGGTCAATTTAGATTCTTTTCGCCGTCTGCGTTTGTCCTCGGCAGCGGATTTTCTTTTGGTCTCAAATGTGTATCCCGCGGCCTTCGTGAGTGACCTCCAGCTGTCTCGTTCTGAGGCCATGCAACCAGGTGCTCTCTTCTATGTCAGCTAAGCAAATTTGACGCTTAAGCTGATCTTTGAAGCGTTTCCGTGGAGCGTCTCAGTTACGTCGACTACCTTTTAGCTCACCAAAAAAGACTGCCTTTGGCATACGTTCGTCTCACCTACGGGATACGTGCCCTGCCCAGCGTAGATGTCGGACCATAAGAAGTCCCTCTATAACTGCGTTCGCAAGGACATCGCTGTTTGTAGTGCTGTCTTGCCACCGTATGTCCATGATGGAGCGCAAGCATCTTTGGTGAAAGCGCTCAAGTAGGCTTAGATATTTCCTGTATAGTGTCCATGTCTCAGAGCCATATAGAAGGGTTGAGAGAACCACTGACTGTTAGACATTGATTTTTGTAGGCAGGCGGAGTGATTTGTTCCGCCAAACTTTCGCCTGAAGGGGTCCAAAAGCGCTAGTGGCCCTGGCCAGACGGTTATCAATTTCCCTTGAAAGTGAGGCGTCATTTGATACTATACTACTTAGATATGTGAAGTGGTCGGTCTACCTCGTTAAGGGGCTGTCCGTTTATGGTGATCTTTGGGGCTGAGTATGTTTTAGTATATGTATATGTCTATGTTTATCCGCCTTAGAAGTTTTTACGAAAACCTGTACCTATCTGAAAATATATTGAAATAATTCCTCTAAGCAACAAAAATTTCAAGGTTTTATTGATCGAATGAGTTAAAACTTTTAAAGCTTCTCATGCAATTATTTAAAAATAACGTATTTCTCTGTAGCTGGACGGGTCAACTTTGCCTATCGCAATGAAGCACTATTTTTGGAATATTATTCGTTTTATTGTGGATCAAGAAATCCACAAACTGCTCTTAGTGAAAAATTTGACAATGGACACTAAAAACGAAAAATCGACATTACCAACAGCACTGTGTTTTATGAAAGCATCCTAGGTCTGGGCACTGGCACCACCTTGGCATAACAAGGAAAGGGACGTTGGCAATCTACTGCTAACAAGTAATTTCAAAACAAAACAATGCAATATTAATCACGTAGAAATCGTACACTGAATATTATTATTCTATTTTATATAGCACATTTTTATGTTTATAGCATGCTCAGTGTGTTATGGCCCAATCTCTTTTGTAGACCAGATGGGAAGAGGATATCTGGGAGATGGTTTCAGTGCTGATTTTATGTGCTCTGCAAACACATCTCTACTCAAGTCGAGATATGAACTAGTGCTTTCATCGTCGTCGAAAAAGCAGAACACTTTCGAAAGGTCTCAGCGCTCTCCTTCGTAGTCTGGCGGCTGTTCGGGGCAGAAGAAAGCTGTCCTTTCAAGAACTGGTCCCTTTTGCGTCCACTCGCTGTATGGAACGCTTCACAAATTCGCGTGTCGTCCTTGCGCATTCTTGTAGATGATATCATGCCCATAGTGGATCTACCACTTCTGAACCCACATTAAGACTCTGGATAAACTCTAGAAGCTATCACTTGTAGCCTGGATAGTTTGACTCTAGCGAACTATATATATATATATATATATATATATATATATATATAGGGAGATATGTAGGCCTACTTGCTCCCACTCAGTTTGCTATCTTCTTTGGCGCAATGCCGAGTCAAATCAGGTAGCGACTGCGAGAAGAAATCCATCCAGAATATTAAGTGTCTATCAAGCAGTGGTCCTTTCAACCCTTCTAAACGAGTCCGTGACATAGATGCTATACAGAAAGTGTCAGAAAGCAACTAAGACTTGAACGCTTTCACCAAAGATGTCTGCGCTCCATCATGGGCATACGTTGGCAAGACCGCACTACAAATAACGATGTATTAGCGAATGCTGTGTATGGACAGTATAGACAATAGAGGGACTGCTTATACTTCGACAACTACGCTGTATGTGGAAAGACAGTATGCCAAAGGCAGTGCTTTTTTTAATCAGCTGATACAGATGTGCCCCCCAAAAACGCTTTAAAGACCAGTTTAGGCGACAGATTGCTATAACTGACTTAGAAAAGAGCACCTGGCAGCAGGCGGCTTCCGAACGAGACAGCTGTAAATTTATTACAAAGGATACAACTTTGAGACCAAATGCAAATCTACAGCCGAGGACGGCGGAAATAGAACCAAAACCGACCAGAGGCAGACAATGGTTAGGCTGTTTCTGTGCTGGCTGTGGCAAATTATGTAGAAATAGTACCGGCATGTCTATCTCTGATGCTCCCACCTCTCCAATAGAGCATCTTGAACTGCGTAGTCTAGTGAAATACTTTACTCTTTAATTTTCAGACTCGAAGACAGGCCTTATTATTATTATATGTTAGCTTTACAGACCGCACCCGTTGATTTGTTCATTAGCTATATATTGTTTATTTTGGCCAAACACCCCCCCCCCCTTTATTATTTTCTTTTTTTTTCCCCTTTCCATAAAACGGCCAGCGCATTTTAACGATCCCACAAACATATTTTTGATTTCTATAATGTTACGTTGAATTGAGCCAATGTCTGCGTGATTATTTCTCGTCACACTCTCGCTCAAAAGTAGCATTTGAATATGCTTTGTTCGTATGAAAAAATTAAATGTAGGCCTATTGATTCTTATCAAACTTCACATTTCCCAACTTACACAGACAATAAATAGAGCAAATGAAATAAACTATATCTCTTTATCTATCAGAGTTATACAACAACAAAAAAAGAGTGGTTTGGTTGAGGTTGTCACATCTCGCCTCATACTGGGGTAAGTTGACATAGAGCATTGGGTACAAAGTCACACAAATCAGCAGAGTTTGATGCCTCAAAAAGCTATAAACAAAATGAATCCAGACTCTTGCATTGGTTCGATTATCTGCTCGTTTTGAAAGAAGGACATATACATGAGGATGGTCTGAAATATTTTCGACCTAACAATAAAACCTGAAGTTTTGTTTGTCCTTCAAATTTAATTTCAGTTTCTCTACGAAATCTTCTTTTAGATCTATGCACACATCTCTCTGATGCTCCCACCTCTCCAATAGAGCATCTTTCCTAACACAAAATGTTGCTCTCGGAGGACGGAGATTAATGATGGCCATCACCTTTGTAAACATCTATTTTATGGAGATAGACATGCCGGTACTATTTAGTTATTAGTATCCATAGAATAGAATACATAAAATATTTATGAATTCATGAAATTGTCATTCAAATAATGTTTTCATCATGCTTCGTCATTATTGGGGTCAAAAGTCACACATGAACTCCACCCTGTGGGATCATTTGCACAACAACAATTTTCCGAACATTAAATCCATTACTTATTTTTTTATTTTGATCAATCAAGCTGAGCTTTAAGAATAAGAGCCATTAGAATGTGAACGATTTGTAACTAATAGGCCTATATTATGACATATGACATAGTCTAAAGTTGAACAATTGTTTCAATATTACATGTGCTTCAGAACAAAATTAAACACAGAATCAGCTCTCACTTTCAAACACATCAAAACAATCTAGCAGAGGCCTAACGAACAGAACTGCCCCCCCCCCCCTTTTTTTCAGAAACAACATATGGTAATATAATAAATAGATTGTGCTCAATAATAAAATTATAATCAAAATAACTATAGAATGTGTTTACCTTCACCTTTCTTTTAGTCTGTTGGACCGTTGGGGCACCACGCAAGATCTGTTGACCGTCTTTCACCATTCCTCTCTAATAGAATGTAGGCCTATTACCTAACTCAAAATCTCTACAATATAGTCACTATCTCAAACTTAACTTCCACAAAATACTAAAAACAAAGATTAGCTGCTGCAGGGGTGAACGACTGTAGGGAAAATACATGCATATATATATATATATATATATATATATATATATATATATATATATTATGATCCTGCCGGGTCAAGTAAAACAATGAACGTTTGGGCCACGAGGCGTTCATCAGCTACAAAACAAACAAACAAAAAAAACAATAACCAGAAAAAAGGCTTAAAGACACAACAGGGACTTGTGGTATTATTGTCATACACTTTTTTTTTTTAAATCCAACTACGTTAACTGCTTGTGTTTTGATACTCTGTCGTGTTTCAGATTTACTTTAAAAAGTTTAGTTGAGCGTACGATGGATTAGCTATGACTTCTGTTTTCTCTCAGAGAAAAAAAGCTAAATAAAGGGGCTGTTTTTGTTCTCTCTCTTCTCCTGTAGCTGCCCCAAGGAGAAAATCATGTTTGTTCTGTGTATGCTAATACCATACCCAACGCCCCATTTGCAGCGCACGATCACTGATGACTGCCATCTATTGACATGAATGGGGCACACATGTTGGTCTGAGGTACAAGGCTTTTTTTTTCATAACCTCATATAATCCTCTGATATTGCCAAAGTCAGCACAAAATTGGAAGTTTTGACGCGTGTAACTTTAAGTGTTTACAGGTTGCATGGGTTTGGCATTTTCTTGTAGTTAAGTTACTCTCTTGGACCTATTGGCAGTTTCCATTTCTGACAGACTTGCTTCGTAGGCCTACGTAGCAGTGGCGTTACTAGGGAGTGCGACGGGTGCTTTTCGCACCGGGTGACACCCATTAGGGGGTGACACCCGAATTGAAAAAATAGAACATGGGTAAAAACTAGAAAAAAAAACCCGCATTGAAAAACTGAATAACGGCAAAAAAACTAGCAGATTAAAAAAAAATTATTAAAAATCTCAAGATATCTACCCAGATATGTTTTTTTTTGGAGAACAAAAATTGGTTGTATTTGCATTCTAGTTATTTTATATTTTAGTAATAATTAGGCGAAATTTTAAAACAAATTAAATTATTAATTATGTGACCTGGTTTTATCGTAGGCCTACAAGTAAAACTTTTCTACGTTAGCAGCAAAATGATTTGAAAGTTGTTTTTTTTTTTTTTTTTAAGAAAAAAAAATAATGCCCCTTCAACAACATGAGTCCACCCCGTTTTTACAGCAGTACGAACTAATTTCTCTCTACTAACGTACCATCGTACTAATGACGTTTTTTGCGTGAACAGAACAGGCCCGCTACAAGACGCCTTCTAAAGATGAGGATGATCATAAGATCAAAAGCCCATTACAAACTGGCATGAATACTGCAGCTGGTGGGAGGCCCCACATGGAAGAGGGGGCGACGTTCTTTCATGAGGACACAAAGTCATGACCAATGGGGATGAGATGAAGCACTTAAATAACTATACACGGGTACAATTTTAAAAGTTATCTGTTTATTGTAATTATAAATCAAATTTTGAATATTATCAATGTTTAAAACGTTAAAATAGTGTACGATAAAGATTTCGTATCATCTACTAATAAAGATCTTTTAAAATGTTTACCAATTTTGTGTGAGGCATCTGCAAAAATATCGATTAAACGTTTTGAAGAAGATATTGCAAAACGTCTCTGCTGGCGTGATTCTTTTTAAATGGTCACAATGGTCTAAATTATTTCAAATGTTTAACATCGTTAAGTTCACGACCTTTATGTGACAAAACTAAAACGTTGGCGATAAGGTTTCTCTGTGAACACGAAGATGATCTTAAGACATACGTGCGGCGCTACATGTTGTACCTTGCTGCCTCCTTCTTTAGCGGGCTTCATTTAAGACATACGTGCGGCGCTACATGTTGTACCTTGCTGCCTCCTTCTTTAGTAGGCTTAATTTCATCAACTTTTTTTTTAACTAGTATAATTATTGCTTTCATTATCGGAACGTCCCACTCCGTTATACTTTAACATTGACATGGGCTCTTTTTACTACGGTAAGGAAAATGCGTTAATGACGACTCAAGCTAAGAAAGAAGGAAAACGCTTGGAGGAGCTAACGGCGCTTCAACAGACTACCTTGCTTGATGGAGAGAGAGCCTGATGCCTCTCTAATACTAATCTCCAGAAAGAATGTTTTCGGTTATACAGAGCAGTTTAAAATTATCTACATAACACTATTTTTGAAAAACAAAAAGACTTAACATTTAGCGGGCGGGGGCGCCAACGGTAAAAGTTTGTTTGAGAAACACTGCTCATTTGCCTTGCATGAATCTCACACGTCAGATGCGCCTGTTCACCTCTTCTTCATTGAATTTTATTTGTCCAGCAATCTTCTTACTAGTAGGAGGAGGAGTTTTTTAAGCTTAGAAATGCTGAAAAATACTTGGCGCTAGGGGCTTCGCCCTGGACCTAGCTGATGGATTTTAAACGCTCCCCGAGACCTATAGTTGTCTAAAGTAGCGGCAAACATACATTTTCTCCTTTATGTGGTAGTCAAAGTTTGATTAACATAGCAAAATGTTATAGAAACATGTTTAGATGATGTTAATAAATATACATAGTAAAATATGCAAAATTATATAAATAAGGCCATAAAGTAATGAGCAATGGGATTTTAAAATAGAATTGGCTAATTTTACATCGATGAAATTAGGTAATTATCTTACTTTTTGGTTCAGCAAAAAAAAAAATTAACGATAGTTTCTATTGAGAAAAGTTTGGATAAGGTTGATGGCGGGAGCCAGCTCTGATTTACTAGTGATAGACATAGTTTACAACAAAACTACGGCATAGCTGGCGTCAAATGTTCATGTAACCAACTGAGCTAACCTCACCGTTTGACACCGACTCTAGTGACGCCACTGCTATGTAGTACCAGTCTTCATTTTTCTTTATTTTGTTCCAGTGGTGATGATTGGTACATTGCGTCACAAATAAACATCCAACTAAAGTCACTGGGAAGTTTTTAACTCTTTCAGTGCGGCGTTACTCTCAGCAAGTAAATGATGAAAAACTCAATTTTTTTTCCTATCAAAATAATTCGCACTGAAAGAGTTAAAAGCATCCTTCAATTTGTGAATTCGATGCTTTGGTCATCGTGGTTTTCTTCTTTCCCTGTGAGGTGTGGCTCTTAGTGGGTAGCAGTCTTATCCAGCAATAAGCTATTATTTATATATATAATGTGTGATCAGAATTTGGTTGCTACGTGTTAATAGTATGTTGGCAATGTCCTTTTCCGTATCAGTATTATGTCCAGTTGGTGTCACTGCCCAGACCTATAGGGATAGATGCCTCCATGAGACACGGTGCTGAAGTTTTGTCCTGAAGTTATGTGTTAGTAATGCATAGCTTCATATCGACATCCTTTTCGATAATTATTTCAGTGAGTTCATGTAATTAAAAGAGAAGATATGAAGGATTTAATTCGACTGCTGGATATATGGCTTAACACTCAGTAATTAAACAACAAAGTAAAAGCCGGGCATTTTCACATTTTAGGCTTTGGCCTACCGGACGGCGAGAACTCGACCTAAAAAAGGAATGTCCTTTTTCCGGACGTCTAGTTACCCTCCACCCACGGACCGTATTTAGTTCTATATCTTTAATTAGATCTAGAGTATTCTAGAGTGTATGAGATTCTAGATTTAGACCTCTAACTACTCTAAGAGTCTACGGACTTTAGATATATCTACGTCATATGGTTAGTGATTATGAATAATAAAATTGTTTCGGACTTTGAACTTCTTTTAAGTTTATTTCTATTTAATTAAAAACTTTTACTTTTGCCCAGAAACAGAATAACACATTATTTTTGATAATTTTATTTTGTTCAATATAAAACCATAACAGTAACAATTAGAGATATAATATTTTTGAAATATACATTATATTTTCATTTTTTAAACATGAATTTTTTTGGTGCATTTTTGATTTAGAGAAAGATTTATTTTTGGTTTTATCTGCTATTTTGTTTTTTTATACAGTACTTGGCATCATCCAATAAACATGGCGGCACAGAGTAAACTTCTAAAGTTCACTCCAAAAAACTCTGCTTTAATTACGGCAGCCGGCATAGCCACGTATTTCTTATACAAGCGAATAACACAGAAAACTAAAAAAAGGTTTGCATAAATCTAAATTCATGATCTATCTAGATCTATAAGCTCTAGATTTTGACTTGATCTAGACTCAAAATTAAGTTTAAAGTTTAGTTTACTCTCAGGACTCAGTCTTAATCTTATTACTAGATATATTAAATATATAAGAACAATATGAGTTGAGTCTTATTATTTATAGATCTAGTACTACTTATTATGACTTATAGAATTAAGAGTAAGTGTAGTCTGTAGTTTAGACTTAGCGACTTAGATAGTAGATCTATAACACTATGAAAAAGAAAAAGTTATTAGATGTCTTTTTAATGGATCATCGGATAAGTTTAGTGTGCTGTTAATGTTATTAGATCTAGAGTAAAGTTCGAAAGTATTAAGCCCGCTGGCAGCAATTTTCACGTTTAGATTTTTATAGCACCGTAACTGTGTGACCAATGAAAAAATTGATGGTATCTCTGAATTCCTCGTCCTTTTATCTATAAAAATAGATCGGATTTAATGCTAGGATTAGTTAAAATTAAATATGAGGTCAAAGAGATATAGGGTAGGTATCACCAGCGGATTTTTCCCCAGTTAGTAAGCTAGAATGGGTTGATGGGAGGTTTGAACAGACCAAAGTAAATATATCAAAAAACATGTTTTAATATTTAATTTTCACTATAAAGTCATTTTCTTTTTACTCCAGTGCAAGTAAACCATCCGTTGCACCATTTTCCACCCTCCACAACTTCAAATAGTCTCTTTAAGCTGATGAGCCATAAGACTTAAAAATAGCCTTAAGCCCATTACCCATTTCCTTCACTACCGGGTAGTAAAAAAGAATAATTCCACACCTCCTGAGTTTGACCTCACCATGAACTTAGCCTTTACAAGGAAAAGGAAATAGTATGTGTCGGAAGTGAAGAAAAAAGGTGCATGCGCAGTAGCAATATAGTAGTAATTACAAATAAAAAAGTTTTAGCAATAAAAAGTGAACTGTTCGAACCTCTTGACAAATCGGGGCTGCTCGAACTTCGCACTTTACTCTAGATCTAGTAATTCTTGTTTCTATTAGTCAATTTTAGTAATTTTACTTGAAAATTGTTTAGTAAAAACTTATTCAAACTTAGCCGACTTAGGACTTAGATCTAAAATCTAAATTGGATAATAAAATAATAATTTTCTAGTTTATTTAAACGGCTAAAAAGACCCAGTCTGAGTCTCTCTAGTAATTACTCTAGTTTCTAGATCTAGATTCTAGCTCTACTCTAGTCATAGTGAAGTCTAGTCCGAGACAATGTACAATAAATGTATATAATCGTATAATGATATATCATATAATCTACATTTAGGAAGAAGTTTAGACTCTAGACACTCTAGCTCTAGAATAGATCTAGTAGATATTCTAGATGATCTACTCTAGTGACCACTCTAGTCTACTGTCACCCACAGGACCACATCAGACTCAAGTCAGGAGTACTGAAAAACAATTTACCTTCACCTAGATCCCTTAGTCTTTGTTGGACCGTTTGGGAAACACACAAGATCTGTTGACTACAAGTCTTTCTCCATAAATAAAAATTACTATTGAATAAATCAGAAAATCTGTTAGATCTACGATATCTTCCAAGCTTATGTAAAAAATTTTATTTTATAAGGCCTGAAAGAAGGAATGTTGGTCAATTGATTTTGCAATGCCATTTATGTAATGGCAAGTTTATGACCATCATCATCATTTTGTTTCATTTCAAAAAGGAAACAAGGTTCTTTAGAAAAGGTCACTGGCGTTTTCATTTTGTTTCTCCAATGTTTTTTTAACCTTTTTTACCTATCATGCATTAAACCCATTTTACCTCTTTCTGCATTCAGGAACGTTTTCTCATTTTTGTCCTAAAACTATCATAGAGCGTTTCTAAAATCCCCAGGTTTCAATATGCTTGCTTTAAACTTTTAAAAAATTGTTCTAGTGTCATTGCAAGGGTGATTACAAATCATTTTGAAGATAACTTATTCTATTTTTAGTAAAATTTGGAAGAATCTTTTTTGTTTCCATAGAATTTTTCAAACATACAGGCTATGTCCCCAGTGCATAAGCCCTCACCTGGGAAAATTAGTATTTTTAAGCTTTTTAATTCTAAATGTGTATTAAAAGTATATTATATATATTTTTTAAACATATTTTTTCTATTTTATGTTTTATTTTTTTTATTTAGACGTATATTTCTATTTTTTTAAAGTTGTTTGTTTAAATTTATTAGTATTAGATCTTAAATTTTATTATTTTTTCATGTTTTTTTTAAAATGATTTTTTTATTCAGAGCTACCCCTCTTTGCCTAGGTTATGGGAAGGATTTTCCTTAACTGGAAATATGAACTATTGGGTTAAAATACGCTTTAAAAAATCACAATTATGATTGAATTAGAGAAATTGCTTTGATACGATCTAAAGCGTACCACATCTTATCCATTTGTACACACTTTTGGCTATTAAATAGCTTGCATGTTGTTAGAGATTAAAAATTAAAGAAATTGCTGTAAACAAAATTGCTTTGATAGGATATCTAAAGCGTACCACATCTTATCCATTTGTACACACTTTTGGCTATTAAATAGCTTGCATGTTGTTAGAGATTAAAAAAAATAAAAGAAAGAAAAAACAAACATTTAAACCATTTTTACTAAACATTAATGTTTGTTATTTGTTCATTTCTCTACCCAAAAAAAAATTTCCTTTGTAAGGAAAAAAGTGCCTGTTTGCAAAATTTTAAAATATTTTTCAAAAGTAATTTTAAATAAATATTTTTTTTTTACAAATTATCTGAGTTCACTTATAAAAATGTGACACAGACTGAATGGCTTTAGATATATATAACTTCTTTTAGCTACTTTATCATTTGAAGTTACTTTTCAATCTTACTTACAGAAGTACTGATGGTCAAGAAGAGGAAGTGAAAGTTGTTATAGCTCAAGTAAGTATTTCGGTGAATCACTGATAACTGATTGCCTTGTAAAACTTTTTATAAACTGGGGCACCCCCATAAGGACACAACATAGTTACTCAAAGACAAAAATCTGTTGTTTTTGCATTGTAGTTAAAAAACATATTTGAGTATTAATCAAGTAAAAACAACACTATTACTAATGATTCCAGAGTCAACTCATCTTTAGCAGTTAAATTATTTCTAGTTTATTGGTGTCTTTTGTGTAAACAAAACAGTCCTGCTTTGAAGAATACTTTAGTATCAGCCTGGTCACCCCTTCTTAATTTGACCTGCACTCTTCTCACTAGGAGATATGTTACATTGTATGTTATATGTTAGGAAAATGAATTTCTGAAGTTTACTTTGTGAAATTCCTGTGTCCCTGGTCCCCATTGGGGAAACTTTCACCCCACCTCCAGACCCCCTAGCAGACAATTTGAATTATGGTCACTAGGCATCATAAGTGAAATTTTAAGAAACATTGGCTTAGTCTCTAATTGCTCAGGTATTATGATCAGACTGTCATCAGTATTTAAATATTGAACTTCATTAGCTCTTAATTTTGTTTGCATCCTAATTCATGGGGCTACTTGAAAACTAATTGTCCATCTGATGTTCACTGTCCTACTTCATGTTTTTTGTTTTCAAAGTTCTCAAATGGACTAAAATAATTTAACCCAAACTAAATAATATTTCAAGCTGTACCTCTACACAAACACAAAGGCTTGTCTAGCTACTTGATGAAGCAAGGGGAGGGTTACCTTATTCAATAGTCATCTCCTTGGGGAAAAATGGGGGGCTGAGCTGTTCATTAAACATTTATTACTAGGCTTACTTTTCGTATCTTGTTCATGAACAATCAGCATATATTTATATTGATTTTTTTTCTTGGTTTCTCAAATTGCTGTAATAAGTAGTATGTCTTCATTTTTCCTATAGTCAACGCATAAATGTTGGGTAATAATGTAACTTGGTCGCTTTCTTTAACTTTCATTTATTCATTTGATAAGATTGTTAAACAAATTTTTTCTTTTATAAATTTGACCATTTTAAATTTCCTATAAAAGATTTTCATTAACAGAAATACCTAATTATATCAGAGGTTCTTTGGGAGAAAATGCAACAATTTTTACTCTAAATATAGTCAAACTGTGTTTCCATTTTTTTAATTTTAAAGTATTAGCTGAAAAGATAATGGGTGGGATTTTCATTTGATTAAATTTATTTATTAAACTTTTATTTATTTTTCATTTTAAAAAATTGTTGTTTCCAAACATGTTTAATCAAAATTTAAGAGAAATATATTTGTGGGACTTTCAAATAATAAAATAAAAGAATTATAAAATCATGTTGACAAATGAAATGAAAGAATAGAGGCATGGGCTCAATGTCCTAATCTGAGGGCTTCAACTAATTGATTAATACATTTCAGTGCATTTCACAGTTATTTAGTTTTTTTTAAAATTTTAAACTGTTAACATGTTTTTGCTTTACTTAAAAATAAAAAAAAAACATTTTTAAATCAGTTGGTTGAAATAAAATATTAGGGTGAAACATGAGAGTCACCTTGCAATTTATAGAGTCCATCTAAAAAAATGGGTTATTTACACATCAGATATTTTCTTAAATTGGTCTCATATATTTTGATATAAATAGCAATAAATTACTTTATTTACTTATAGAGTATCCCTAATGTGCCAGTGATGTACAATGTAGGAATTTGAACATTGTTATTAGAAATAGAATGCTACTAATTAAATAGAATTAGACTACTTTTTTTTTGTCATTTACTTGTCAGATTCATCAAAAAGAACTAAATAGACCAAGACGAAATCCTTATTAATTCAAGATAAAACATAAATAGCAAATATAATTGTTGAGAATGAAACCAATTCTTTATAATTTGTTCTGAAAACATAATTTTCATATACAAAGAATAGAACTTTATTGCTATACCATCTAGATCAGATGGCAGGCCATTTTAATTACTGACTTCCTAAACCAGAGAATCTAGTTATAGTACTAGAGTAATAACTAGTAATTATTGGTACCAAGCCAATTATCCCACGTAGGCAAAGATCATTGTTTTAAACATCTTTTTTTGTGGAGTGGGGATTTTCTGTACATTGTGCCTATGTTTTGGCAGGCCAGATAAAACCACAAGTCCGTGGGCCATAATTTGGGCATCACTGATCTAGACTATAAAATAAATTATTTCATAAAATTACAAAACTGGTTCTTTTTTTTGTTTGTTTCACAGCAACACTCCCCACACCTACATTTAAGTGACTCATACTAAATCTAAAATTGTTCACATCTAATCTTTTCTATTGTAGCATGGCCAGAAAAAAGAAAAGGCAGTGGTGAATGCTGTATTTTTTGCGTGAGTATTTTTGTTGTGCTGAAGTATATACATAATATGATGCTAATATTACAATTTCAAGCTATTTGTTGCATAATATGAATAATAAATATATTTTGATTTATTTAAGAAAAACAAAGTGTGAAGTAATTATTTCTAGGTTCAATAATTTTTAAAAGAAAAACATAAATGAATAACTTAATGATCCAAAAACACCTAATCATTATTTTTATGACAACAAACCAGCAATGCCCAGCTGATAACTCAAAAGTCTGATTGTGTTAGAGCTCTCTAATGTTTAATCCACAGCTCATTTATTGTAGGTGGCAACACTTTGGTATCAAAATATAAAATATTATGTCAGAATTTGAGAGATTTCTCTGTACTTGGCTTGAAGACATGAAACTGGCTCCTCATCAAGCTTGATTACTTTCTAAAAGAATATTAAGATTTGAGAGGAGTTTTGAAATAATCTATGTGCAAAAATAATGATGGTGTTTTTTTTGTTTTTTTAATGTATGCTATTTAAAAAAAATGGGGGGGGGGGGGGAGCGCTGCTAACATTCTTACAATATGTTTAATAAAAAAAAACAGTCTTTGAAAAAACATTAATATTGAAAATTATTATGTTTATGTGATTTTTTTAAAAACAGGTTAGAAGTTCATTAAAAATATTGTCTTTTAAAATTGTAACTTTTCAGACGATTGGCAAAAATTTTGAAAGTTCTCATTCCTGGGATATTTACAATTGAGGTACCTTTCAATGATTTTTGTTTGTTTGTAGGAGTCATAGTAAGATAGATAACTGTAGTGTCTTGGTAGTAATGTCTAAAAGATTGTAATCTTATCATAGAGTTTCTTCATATTTAGTGCTTTTTGTACTATGAATGGAACTACTGAAATAAATTTTACTAAAATTTTCAAGCAGTGTTGTTGTTGTTTTTCAAACACTTATAACATGCTATTTTTTGTCAAACTCTTCATTTAATTACTTTTATTTCTAAGTCAATTTGTCTATGTTTCTTATTTGTTTAGACTGCATACCTTGGAATAGTAGCTATTAGTCTGGTGGCTAGAACCTATGCTGATGTTTGGATGATTCAGAATGGAACTTCTATTGAAAGGTAAGCTTTATCAGCAATTGTGAGATCCTAAATTGTTGAGAAACATCAAAACAAACAAAAAAAAGGGGGGGAGAATATGAGAAAAATTGTGTCAAACAAACTAGAAGTAAAGATATTACAAGTAAGCACAAATTTCATTCAAAATGTTTTATTGCTTTCAAAGCACTAGAAACATGTAATCTTGCTCTTATGGTGCTATGAAATTGTTATTGTTTTTAGAATCGTTAAACTATTGTCCAAATTTCTATGACCTTACATTATAGTCAATTTGTGAATTGTTTGTTTGCAGTTCAATTATTGGCAGAGATGCTGAGCAATTTAAAGGTCTTCTGTTGAAGTTCATTTATGCCATGCCTGTGGTGAGTAGCCTGTTGTTTTTTGGTAGCTAATTTAGTTTAAAGTTTAAAAGAAATAAAATATTTTAGTTTTTATCTTGTTAGCCTATACTTTTCTTCCTAAATAACTTTTATATTTAAGTTTAATTGACTATAACATAATTATCCATTATCACACTTATTAACTTAAGAATAATTTAATTTTTTAAGAAAGTTCATCAGAGTTTCTTACTTAATTTTTTGTATCCTCAGATATCTGTTGTTAATAATTTGCTGAAAGTGAGTATTTTATATTTCATGTGCGATGAATTAAAAAAAAAAGTTACCTTTTCATATGTTGAGTGTATTGCTAAGTAGAATGTTTGCTTTAGTGTCTTCTGTCTCTGTTGCAGTATGGACTGAACATGTTAAAATTGAGATTCAGAATCAGACTGTCCAAATACTTGTATGACAAATACTTAAAGTAAGTTATAGGAACATTTTGCACATTGTCTTCTAAATCTAGATCTAAAAAGGTCTATCGTAATTTTATAAAGTCTTGTAGATATATACATTTGGTTAACCAGGGTTCTTTCTAGGAGGGGGGGGGGGGTTGATAAATGTTCCATTTTTAAAAGTTAACTTTCATTAGTTATTAAGACAAAAATAATTGCTCTCCAAGTTATATAAAAGAGGTGTTGCGTTTTTTTAATAAAGTATTTTTTTTATGTTTTTCTTGTTAGTGATTGTGCATTTATTTTTATATAACAGGGGATTCACATTTTATAAAATGAGCAACTTAGACAATCGTATATCTAACGCTGACCAACTTTTAACACAAGATGCTGAGAAGTTCTGTGACTGTGTAGCCGAGCTCTATTCAAATCTCAGCAAGGTCTGGTTTTATACCAGTTTCTTTCTAGTAGTGAACAAACAAAGTCAATATTGTTTTAATTATATTCATATTCATGAAATGTTTCCAAAGATATTTATGTCTAAACTCTAATTTAAAATGATCTTTTCTGTTTTTTCAGCCCATACTTGATGTCATTCTATACACAGTGAAATTAGCTGGTGCCATTGGCATAATGGTAACAAAATACCATAAAATATTTCTAGCATTAAAAAATGTCTGTTTTAAAAATATAATTATGACTATGTCTCGATCTTTACAGGGCCCAACTTACATGTTGCTGTATCTGGCTTTCTCTGGTGCTGTCCTTACAAGGTATATTTTGTATTGTTTTATATTAATAATAGTTTTAATGGGAAACTCCAATGGTTTTTAACAATTTTTGATTTACAAATAAAGAATATTCTTTTTATTTATTTAAAAAAATTACTTAGTAGTTGATGTTTTTCTGATGTAATTTTTCGGGCACCCAAAACAGTCAAATTTTCACTGGGTTTCTCTGTGACATCAGAAATGTTGATTACACTCTATAGTAGACTATGTATGTATATTTGACCAGGTTGTTAAATTCAGTCTGACACACAGTCTATTTACTTTTTTTGGCGGGGTCAAGGATCAAGTTAAAATTATAGTCTAGGTCTAGATAGTTATCTAGGTCTCTTGATTAAAACAAAAGTGTGTAACACTATACCAATGAATATCAAACATTGTAAGAATGAAGTGTTTGTAACCTTCATGACTTATTTAGAAGATACGAATGGGATGAGATTGGTTATATCTAGAGGGGACTGACGTAGGCAATGTCTAAAAACTAAATCTCATCCTGTTTTTTTTTTACATGTAAAAAATTTACTTTCTAATTTATTAAATAGAAATGTTTCTAATCATGTAGATACAAATGGTACGTTTATTTACTATTACAACTTTTAAGCAGAACTTAAATATGTCAATAACTCAAAATTTGAAAAACCATCAGAGTTTCCCTTTAATTTGTATGCATCAATTATGTGAAGCCTAAAACAGTTTCTCTCATGAACTTGTAGGTTGAGAAGACCTGTGGGACGTATGACAGTATCAGAACAAAAACTAGAAGGGGAGTACCGCTATGTCAACTCTAGGCTTATCACAAATAGGTAATATTTTAGACTGGATAAATTACTGCTTATGCAGAATTACATTTATATCTGTAAAAAAATGTGTAATGTTTTAAGATGGTGTGTTTTAGAGTAACTTAAAACTGAAAAAGAGTTTTTACTAATTATACAGTTTCAGAATTACTTAACACAGCTGGGAAACAAAAAATAATTAATTAATTTATTTTTAAATTTAAATTGAACATCTAAAAGAATAAGTTTCTGTTTGTACATATTTTACCATTATGTTGTTATTGATTATATTTGTGTTACAACCACGTTATTAAATATAATGATGGCACTTGACTGTTTTAATAACTAAGTTTTAAGTATTCTTAATTTTATTAGGATCTCTTTGGTTAATAGTTGTCTTATTTGAACTGTTGAATATTATGTAATATATTTATATCCCCAGTGAAGAGATTGCTTTCTATCAAGGCAACAACAGAGAAAAGTTCATTATTACTAGCACATTCCATAAATTAGTGAGTTATAATTGCATTGTTCATTATTTGCATTGTTTTTAGATTAACCATTTTAAAAAAATATATGTATTCATAGTATTATTATTGTAAATGATGAATTTCAAAATATGTAGTCTTATTTGTCAGCTTCACTAGGTTTTACATTTATTTCTAGGTTGACCATCTTCGTAACTTCATCCATTTCAGAGTTCAGATGGGATTTGTTGATAACATCATTGCTAAATGTATGTGAACATTTTTTTCCAAACATTTATTAGCATCTGGGGTT
Source organism: Biomphalaria pfeifferi (assembly GCA_030265305.1). NCBI lineage: Eukaryota > Metazoa > Mollusca > Gastropoda > Planorbidae > Biomphalaria > Biomphalaria pfeifferi. The sequence goes on along the minus strand of JASAOG010000002.1, from coordinate 556,651 downwards.
AAAAATAGTAATTTTTAATGTGTTTTTAACTAATATAATTTGGGGATGTTATACAACGATAAAGCATCTTTGAATGCAGGTTGTTAATATGTCCCTCTTTAGAAACTATTTTCTAAGGATGAAATATATTTTGTTTACAGATGTTGCCACAGTAGTTGGTTACTTGGTTGTAAGTCGACCATTCCTTAACCTGAATCACCCAAGACACATGAACTCTTCTCACAGTGAGCGTCTTGAGGTAAGACCCTGATAACTTTGCTTAACTGCACAAGCTACCTTTGCCTATTAGAGTAGTTCCTTAAGTTTTTGTTTTGGTAATCATTAAATTATAAATTAATATGCTAGCTTTTTTTTTTTTTTTTTGTGCTGCAGAGATTCTTAACTATTCTTGTCTATATAGTTCTTGGAACATACAAAATACAAATAGCAATTATTAACAGGAGTCAGTGGTACAGAATTTTCTTAACTAAAAATGTCATTTATGAACAAGTTTTTCAGTTGATCCTCAAAATGTTGTATGTTCAGTTTATTAGAGATTTTAACTCCACTAAGTCATTAGTTTTTCTGGATGATTCAAGCAATATTTTCTATGCTTCAGTAGCAAGGCAAAAAAAAAGAGCTCTATTTAATTAGGTTAAAGTAATCCTCAATGTAATATGCAGGTTATCTATTCTTTCTAGGACTATTTCAAAAGTGGTCGAATGTTAGTCAAGATGGCAGAAGCTATTGGAAGAATAGTTTTGGCTGGCAGAGAGTTAACAAGATTAGCAGGGTTTGTTTGTTTTTTTGTTTTTACAATCAGCTGAAATAAGGTTAAAAAAAGGAAAATTAAAATTATTTACACAAAGCAAATTCATAAAAAAAAAATTTATAGAAGACAAGTATACTGTCAATTGAGTTAAATTATAAAATTTATAATTGGAAATTTTTGTTAGTTTTGTTGATTTTTTTTATGAAAGATATTATTATACTTAAAAACTTCATCTTTGCTTGCTATTTGCAGGTTTACTGCCAGGGTGACAGACCTAATGAAGGTGCTGGATGATCTTAATACTGGGCGCTATGAACGCACCATGGTGAACACAGAAAATAGTAGAGGTAATATAACATTAAAGGAATTGATACTCTGTATAAATACTGAATACTGGTTGTTGTATCTTTTGGTAAATGAAGCTCATTATGGAAATGTTATGATAAACATAAGGATTACCTCGTACAACTAGAAAATAACAATAATAGGAGTAATAAGGAATTAGTCTTTTGCACTGAAGTAAATGATTGAACAACCTTTTCTGCAATTCACAGTAGCTTTTTGTGCAGTTTTTTTTTTTTTAATAATTTTGTACCTGTTTTTACCATGATAATAAAATCAGTGATAATGCTTTTTTTTTACTCATTAGTATCTAATGCAGTAGTTATAGTCTACTCCTTACATACAAATTTTTTAAAATGCATGTTTAATGCTTAAAATCTTTTCTATAAAAAGAACTTTTCTGGTCTTTTAAGTAAAAAAAAATTTTCAAATGTTTGTTTTTAAAGTAAATTTGCTGTTTTATTCAGGATCTTCAAATAACTTGAAACAGCTGACTCTTAAACCAGGAAATGGAAAAATAATTATCAAAGATCACATCATCAAGTAAAATCTTAAGTTTATATCTGTTTTTTATTTTCTATATGTTTGTAAATGATTTTAAACTAAACTCCATCGCTGTTTTTTTTTTTTTTTTTCTTGTCGCTATTTAGACTGTGGCTTGATCTATTGATGTTTAAACTGTCTTCCAAGTTTGAATGTGTTGGCCTAAGTGTTATTTCTTGATTATTCTATCAATGAGTTAAGTTCTAAGACACCATCCATTCTCCTGATGTTTTGGTTTCTTATGTTATCTACCTGATGTTCTACATAGGCCTCTTATTTCACAAGTGCTTAGTTTCTGTCTTACCCTACATGACCTAAGTCTGACACTGGTATTTTTGTGTCAAGTGAAATATGGAGTTCACAAGTCAGGTCTTTGCATCAGTGTTAATATTTAGAGAACTCATTGGCTAGGCTACCTGGGAGCTCACTGAATTAGTCTTTTAGAATCTCATTTTAATTTTTTTTCACTTTGTTCTTATCCTATCAACTCTAAAAAAAGGTTTTCCTGTATTTAAACTAATTGTTTTTTCTCTAATCAATTTTGTCATCATTTCAGTTGTAGAAGTCATTGCCATTAAGGTTTTCTTGACATTTATTTGAATCAGGTTGTGCCAGAATTTCTTGTCCAATTAGCAAACATGCTGTTTGAGTATCATATGAGTGAGATATGAGTAACTTTTTGTGATCTATTATGCATTGGTGATTGCTTCTGAACCCACTGAGTGATTTCGAGCTTGCAGAGTTTTAAGACACCTATAAGTCCACCCAACTCTAGTGTATGTTGGTCATTGTGCTGGGGGTCACATGACACCCTTGTTGACAGTCATCTATAGAAGCAAATGAACTTTATGAACTTTACATTATCCTCGCCCATAGATCATTAGGCATGAAAGGAGTACTCCCTTTATTAGTGAAACATTTCAACTTAAGTAACTCCTGTGTTTATTTTGAATCTACACAAGTCTACTTACATATCCAACATGTATGTTTTTTGTTGTCTAGGATCTTATTTATTTCCTGAACCTCTCAGGCCTTGTTTTATTTGTCTGTTCAAAGTATTTTCTTGGATAAGCAGAAGTACTATACTATTTTGGTGCTGCTAGGCCTTTTCACACATATTCTATAGAATGAAGAATGCAGTTGTTCATCCTGACTTAACTAAGCATTACTAAACACTATGGCTGTGTGGTGGCCTTTTTCCTCTTTTGCAGGCTCTTGAAAACATTTTACCCTTGTGCGTCGGTCTGGCTTTTCTTTTTTAATACTAGGGCCACCGTTTTTTTTTTTTTCAGTTTTCTTTTTTTTTTTACTTGTCCAATATACAATATTATATGCTAGCTTTTTATTGCAGATTTGATTTCTGACTATGCTCGATTTAGCAATGAGGCTGATGATAACGTATTTAAAAAAAAATTTTTTTTTATAAACTAGATTTGATAAAGTGCCTCTTGTAACGCCCAATGGAGATGTCCTGATTGAAGAGTTAAATTTTGAAGTAAGGGTTTTTTTACATTCTCTTATTTATAGATTTCAATTGTTTTCCCTATCATATTACAACACACACAGACTTGGAAGCTGATAGGAATATTAAATGTATGGTGGAAAGTGTTTGCATTTTATCTTTTATATATATATATATATACTTCACATAAAGATTTTTAATGACCGTTTTGTCTAGATCACTTTGTTCTAAATGTCTTACTTTGTTCTAAATGTCTTACTTTGTTCTAAGTGTCTTACTTTGTTCTCAGTCTGTTGTGTCTTTTTCTCTTTACACTGATTTCTCTATTTCTTTCTATACTTAGGTAACATCAGGGAAGAATGTCCTTATTTGTGGACCTAATGGCTGTGGGAAAAGCTCACTCTTCAGGATATTAGGAGAAGTAATACATCTGTTTAGTTCACTTTTAATTCAATTTGAGTTTATTAGTCATTTTTTTAAACTCTAGTGCTCACAAAAAAATACATCTTATTTGAAAAAGGAATACATGCTTTTTTAAGACAGGTAAATGTTTTGGCACTAATTACTTATAAGACTAAATGGTGAGGCAAATAAATTTGTTAGCTCTAATTACTTATAAGACTTAATGGTGAGACAATTTTCTGACCATTTTGACAGCTGTGGCCTTTATTTGGTGGAACTATGACTAAACCAGAGAAGGGAAAGTTATTTTATGTACCCCAGGTAAACATCTACTCATTGATTTCATAGAACAACTTAAACTGTTAACAAGTCAGTTACTAGTTGAGGATTTTGTTAAAGTTTAATCTATATTTCTGAAATAAATACTAATATGATTTGAATTATTTTCAGCGTCCTTACATGGCTGTTGGAACTTTGCGAGATCAAGTCATTTATCCTGATAGTCATGCTGAACAATTGAAAAAAGGTGTCAGAGATGAGGAACTGGCTGAGATTCTTGCCAAGGTCAAATCTCTTACTATGTAAAAGTCTTGTTCTCACTAGCCTCTTAACTCTACAACTCTTGTTCTCATTAACCTCTTAACTCTACAACTCTTGTTCTCATTAGCCTCTTAACTCTACAACTCTTGTTCTCACTAGCCTCTTAACTCTACAACTCTTGTTCTCACTAGCCTCTTAATTCTACAACTCTTGTTCTCATTAGCCTCTTAACTCTAGAACTCTTGTTCTCACTAGCCTCTTAACTCTACAACTCTTGTTCTGACTAGCCTCTTAACTCTACAACTTTTGTTCTCACTTGCCTTATATTAGCCTATTTGACATAAAAAAAATGTTTTAGTTTGTAAAATTACTTTTGTTTTATCAATTGTTTTTCGTTGTTTCCTATTTGTTTGAATTGTGACTTGAGTCCTTGTAATCTCTAGGTCCAATTGAACCACATCTTAGACAGAGAGGGAGGATGGGAGGCAGTACAAGTAAGTCATTTTCTTTTTACACTTCATTTGTTTGTTGATGAGGCTATTTAATTCATTCTTACAATCTCAATTATTTATTGGGAGGAAAGAAGAGTAAAAAAAAAAATGTGTGTAGGCTTACTTAGAAATGTCTTATGCACATTTTCTTCGTTTTTTTAAGGACTGGATGGATGTCTTGAGTGGTGGGGAGAAACAAAGAATTGCGGTAAGATTTGTTTGTGTGTAAATAATTTTTATATTAATTTCTAGTTTTAAAATGTATGTCATAACAGTTCAGACAAATTTGTATTAAATTGTTGAAAATTAGTTGAATGATTTTTCTTTTAGTTTAATGAATATAAAAAATATCTTATATGTCTGTACAGATGGCTCGACTGTTCTATCATAAACCTCAGTTTGCCATATTAGATGAATGTACTAGTGCTGTTAGTGTTGATGTAGAAGGATTCATGTACCAATATAGTCGAGAGGTAAGGTTTAGTATTTGAACTAAGATTGATTTTCAGTATCTCCACTATGAGAGTTTGAAAAAATCCAGGGGTCATTTTTAACATCACAGTCAGAGAGAAACCCCCTGGAAAGACCATGAACTCGTATTTTGTAAAGAAGTACACAAGTCAGCGAAAACAAACATTTTCCAAAGAAAGTTTGAAGGAAGAGTCAAGAAAAAATAATCTAGAAAAGTCTTTTTTGGGAGACTCTAAAAGGAAAACAAGGCAAATATTGGAATCATTAATCAATATAGTCATTGGCCAGTAGTTGTCTGTCATTATTCTTTGTTTACAGTACTTTGTTTAATATTCCCAGTTTTGTGCCAGTCAAGCTACCTAAATACTTTTACCTTTTATACAAGGGATCTATGGTTAATGTATATTTTTATCATAGGAATATTTATTTTATTTGATTGAATTTGCAGCTATAATTTGAATAGTAAATATTGTTCAAACTAAAATGAAAACTGTATGTGTGTGGACTTAGAGACACAGTAAAATGAACATCTCTAAAGCAAGAAGCATTAATCATCTGCTTTTTTTTTAATGCTTAAGAGCTACATAGAACATACAAAAAAAAACTTACAGGTCAGCTTAAGACCATTAGAGGTACATACAATTAGTACAGTATCATGCATTTTATAAAACAGCTACATAAACAGCATATTCCACATTAAATGTTTATTTTTGTTTCATAACATCTAGGTTGGGATAACTCTGTTCACTGTGTCTCACAGAAAATCATTGTGGAAGCATCATGAGGTAAATAACATTTATTAGCTTGTATCTTAAGTAAACATTATAAGACACCAAGCTTTTATAAGAAGGCCATCTTGAAAAACTGTCAAAAAAAAGTCACACAGCTGCTGTTTTTATTATATACAAACTTAACAGCTTTAAATTACAAAAGAACATCTTGGCTAATTTTTACTGTGCAACAATACAAAATCTGTTGCATGTATGCAATAACTTATTGGCAAGCAACTTGTCATCCAACCTGATGAGTCACACATTTCAGAGTGTGTATTTCAACTGGGACTAAAGGTAAGGAGAGGATCTACTACATCTAGAACTGGTGAACCAATAAATTGTGGAAAGAGCTGTCTGTATCATATTGTTCATGAAAAGATACAAAATAAATGTTTCCTTACCAACTAACTGACCATTTGCTTGTAAAAGGTGGAGGAATAAGTTGTTGATGGCGGTGTCCCCACCATAAGTGGAACAAAGTAATGTTGTGCAGGGCTACTAGAAAAAGGAGGAACTTCTCATTACTGTAAAGAGATGAAAGATGATCTGGTTCAGTCATATTCTGTGAGAAGTCATCCTTCAAAGTACAGTGGATTGAGCACAAAGGAAGGGTCACCAAAGAATAGCTGGCTGGACAACTTAAAAGAATGGATCTGCCTCTCTCTTGATATCCTACTGACAACAGCTGCTGACTGGGAAAGGTGAAGGGATTTGATTGCGCGAGAGGTCACAGCACCACTACAACCAAAGTCAAGGGACAGAACGATCAGAATGGAAGGTTTAAAAGGCTCTTACCTTACCCTAACCTTAAAAAATGCTAAGACTACAAGAGTTCATGGTCCAAAAGTGTGTGGTGGGGAGGGACCATTCTGTTGAAGAATGAAGACATATAGCAACTTTTTCAGTATAATGAAGCACAGATATCAACCAGTAAATGCTAAACTTTTTCTAATAATTAGGATAAAAACCTTGAAACAGCTTATTTTGGGTGGAACTAATTGAGATTAAGGCCAAAAAGAAAAAATAAAGTTTATATGAAAATTAAGGAAAGAAAAAATTATTTCTAAAATTTTTCTTGAAAAAATTTCAACTGTTTAAATAGTTTAAATATTCATAATTACATAAGCGAGCTCACAAACCTTATTGGACACATTAGTTTGCTTATAGCCTACAAGTCAGTCTGTTTTGTTTTGTGAACCTTCATCTTAAAATGTTTCAGCTTCAAATGTCTCTCCTTATAAACTTAAGGGCCAGTCCTTTGGTATTTCACAGTAACAAACTGTACTTTGTTACATTGCATTTTTACTTAAGTGCAATAGTTTTTAATTCTGCTTTTTAAAACTTGTATCATTCCAGTACTACCTTAAGATGGATGGCCGTGGTTACTACGAGTTCAAGCCTATTACTGAAGACACAACTGAATTTGGTTCTTGATTTCCTAAACAGATTAGATTGAGTTTTTTACTTAAAGTTATTTATTTACATAGAGAGCTTGTAAAATAATTTGAATATCTTGTTGCAGTGTCAGAGTTTTTTTCTTACTTAGAAACTAAGCATTGATCTGGTTTTACTATGAACTAGAAATCTCCAGGAACTTCAACTTGTCAATCTTGTTTGATGTTATGTGCAAGTTTTTTGTTTTTCAAATATATATGAATATAAGTAATTTAATGTGGATGTATTTGATATATTTTTTTTTTTTTAATAATCAAACTGTTCTATTTTTTTTTAGTCCTTATCACTAAATTATTTTAAATAAAATTGATGTCTGTTGAAAATTTTTGTCATTAATGTTTAAGTGACAATTTATTAGTCGTTAAGTCTACACATAATAATGTAACTTATTTTAAATTGTATCTTTTTCTTCTCAATAACCACATTTTGTGTGTGACAAAAAAGTGACTATTCTATTTTTTGCTGGCTTTTTTTTTTTTCAAGATGGTAAAAGTTGACAAGATTCAAACTCTGCTCTAGGCTAGTGATGTTCTATCGTGATGGATGTAATAACTTTTCAAATAGTGAAATATATTTGTATACTCTTTTGGTATGTGCAACTATTTTCTTGCTCATGAACTGATCTGTTGGCCTATCAAGTTAAACCATGTCATTATATGTTTCTGTTGCCCTTTGAACTCTGTGTAGATGTACGTTAAAAGTGTACTATATTTTTTTTTTATGATGATCAAATGAAAGTGTTTTCTCCTGATGTAAATATGTTTCAAGACATTCATTCAAGTTTTCTCTCATAAACCTTGCTTGCTATATGATTCAACTTGTGTCGCTGACTACTTATGACACTGTTGTGGGCTTTCATGTCAGAACATTTTTATTGTTTTTGGGATGGAAAGAAATTCTTTTAAAATTTTTAGATCAAATTTTACTTTAGTTATTGGTTACATTTCAACTATGTAGAGCATTGGTTAGATCTTCTTAAACCTAGTACTTTTCTTGATCTATCAGAATGAACTAGAGACGAGCCTTCTAGATATTTTTGTTGTCTTTTAACAAGAATTCATTTGTTACTTTATTTTAAAACATGATGATGAGTTGTGTGTGGAGAATTGGAGTCAAAAATATTTTGGAGATCTATGAAACATTATCTAATATAGCATAGAATTTGTGTTAGAATGAATTGAAATATGAACAGGTTAGTATCCAATAATTTTGATCTTTTATGAGTTTTATTTTTGTCAACAGTTCTGATCCTTATGTAAAAAAGTAACTAAGAACCTTCAGACTATATAGAAAATATTATTGAAAATTGTAAGGCCTTCTTTTTACTTTGTTTCAACTGGACTGGAAATAAGAAGTGACAAAAAAGTAGTTGTCATTGTTGAAAGTTATTGAGAACTTAAAAAAGTAAAGTTAAACCAAAATTGGAGCAAAAATTTATTTATGGTTAAGTAGGAACTAAAAATAACATTTACTGAGAGTGTGCTATTTATTCCGTACGCTGAAGTAACTTGTTGACTTAGGAAACTTCGAATGCTTCAAGTTAAAATAGATGCTTGAATGCACTTTTAACAACTGGTTTCTTATGATGTTTGAATTTTTTGTTGAAAGAAGACTAAATTAGTTAGAACTACTCTGTGAGTTCATTTAGTCAGTTCCTGTCCCCACAGTGCCTAGTATTGGGGCTAGTGATGTCCAGTTTGTTACACTTTCTTTTTGACATTGTGGAGTTTGAGAAAAGAAAGATGAAGATGCTTAAGTTTTTGTTTTTATTTATAAATGGAAACAATTTATTTTGGTCTTGTAAGCTTACGTTCAATCATAGAAACTTGGACTGCCACTGCAACTTTTGTAAGGAATAAAACAAATGTACAAGAATAATTTAAATACTGTACTTTACAACAATGTTTCTGTTTTTTTCATCTGAGTGCCTTTTATTGACTCCTGTTGCTTGAGTTATTAGTTTTGTTGAAAATAGCAAGCTATAAAGTTTGCACTATCAATTTAGTCTGTTAAAGCCATTTGTGTTACAGTTAGCTGGAGATATGAAATTGTTTAGTATCCAGAAACTATTGTTCCCTACCAGAACACACATTTTGAAAGTAAAAACCAGAATAATAGGACTCAAACATTTGTTGTTTCTTTATTACCGAATGACTTCATATTCATAGAAAAAAAACAATATTAAAGTATGCACTATGATAAAAGGGCTGTTTATGTACAAACATATTTAGAAAGTTGACATTTGTTTTATTTGCAATGCAGTTTTATGAATTACAATCAAAGAATAATACCATAGGATACAAAATCTATTGCAAGAAACAAATTGTATAAATAAAGAGGACTTTGTTATCAAATTGTTGTGGTTTTGTTTTTCCAAGACAAAATAGTTACAATAATGACTAACACTGCATTACATTTACTAGTTCTTTATTGAGCTGCACATTGAGTCTGGCTGAGATAAAAAAAAAACAACAACAATGTATGGAACTGACTCTACAGAACTATTCAATGTAATCTTACAAACTTAATCTAAGACATCAACTTGAACAGAACATTTTCATAGAGTAATAAAAACGTATGAAATCAAGATACAAATTCATGAAAGACATGAGGTATGACTCTGGCCATTTATTATCTACAATCTAAATATAAGTTTCTACCTGGCAGCCAATCCTAGTTAGTTTGGACTGTACTTTCACTATTTCCACTCTCCATAGGACTAGTTCCTATCTAGCAGCCAATTACTTTGGACTGTACATTTATTATTTACATTTTTTGATGTTTCTCTATTAAAGTGAACACTTCAATTATTTGGCTAAACTCTCATTTTACAAATTAGACAAAACTTTTATTTTCAAAGAGAAAAAAACAAAGCAAATTGTACATTTTACTTAGTTTTATTTAGAACGACTATGGTTCATCTCAAACATTTTTTCATATGGCCGTGGAGCCCTATTTTAGATACTCCCATACACATATATTGCAGGTCAAGGTGGCTTTGCTTTGGTGGTAGAAGAGCCGTCCATTTTCTGTATGGCACACTTTTCCATAAGAGCTGAGGTCCATGTTTTCTCACTGCCCATAGCTTTCTTGGTCCAATTTTTGGGCTTGGGCTTTGAGTAACCAAGATGAAAGCCTGGGAATTGTCTATGGTTAGAACGATGTCACCCACACAGCAGTCCCCCCCCCCCCCCCCAATCTCAGCACAGCTGATGTGACCATATATATATAAATATATATATATATTAAAAATGTGTAGAATGCAAAAACAGTAGTGATTTTAGGAATTATTTTTGAAGTCAAGTCTGTTTTGATCTAAAGAAACATTTTCAAAACTCTCAAGTCCATCAACACGATCCTGTAGTATTGATGCAATTTTTTAAAAATTATTATTGTAAAACATAATGAGATAAATAAAAACTAATGTTTGTAAAAAAAAAAGGAAAATGAACATTCAAAAAGCTTTGGTAGAACTTAAAAAGGAAGTGTAACAACATACAGACATAGCATAAAACTAGAGTCATTTACAGTTTGTTTCCTTGAAACACAGGGAGTTGATTTCACCCACAGTATTGCAGAACAAAGATACAAGTTTTGAAGGGTAGAGAGTTAGATAAAATATTCTAGAGTAAAAACAAGAACTAACATGCATGTAAACATTAGAATTGAAAGTTATTCAAACAGTGTGCTATTGGTTCCATTTTGCAGAAATATTGAAATACATAAATGTATCCAAAAAATAGTAGGAAATCACATTAAAATTAAACAATTACTGTATTGCAAGAAACTTTTCAATAAATTCTAAATACACAGTATAAAATAGAGAAAAAAAAGTATCACAAAAAATATAAACATCACAAACTAAAATAGAAACTTTTCTTAAGATTTGCTGTAAGGCTCTATCTGCCATTCTGTATTGCGCACTATGAATTTCCGAAACAGTCTGTACACAGTGTGTCTGGCTTTAATCTCCACCGTCATGGCGGCAAAGAAAGAAATAAAGAACAGAACCCCACATGTCAGTGTTATGACCTCTTCTGTACTGAGCTGGGATTTGTTGTCTGCCACCTGGCCATGATCAGACAGGAAGCAGAGAACTGTAGCCACTGCACAGGTTATCATGAGAATTAATGTGAAGAAAAATATTGTGTGTAGACATTTATCTTTTTTTGATACATTGGGTAGTTTCCATTTTCTCAACTGAAAAACAAATATTAGATATATTATAAAATAGGCAACCATATATCTTGTTAGTCTAAAATTGAATATATTTATTTTGAACTTTGACGTCTATTTCATGTACAATGTGTAGACATTCTTTTATTAAAAAAGAAAAATACAAAAAGACTTTTTTATACATCTTATAGAGTGATTATTTTGATCTTATTAACTAATGAATGTTTGATTATAAAAAAAAATTGACCATTATCCTGACCCATTTTCTGCTTCCCCCTCCTCCCCACCACCTGTGATGGTTAAGCGAATGTTTAAATCTACTACACTTTATAATATTGAAATTCTAATAATTCTATTGATAGGCCTAGAGATCTAAACTTAAAAGACAGTTCGCAAAATGCTACTGAACATTAATTTATTTAACTTTAATGAATAGGGTAATCTGTTCAAGATAAAGATTTTCTAGTTCTCTTGCCAAATTTAAATTATTTTTTTTATACTTTAAAAAAAAATTAATAGTCAAAATACAGTTTTCCCATTGTGGTCAACAATTTACATCAACTGTCAAATTTCTAAGAAAATCGTTAGAGCCATTTTGAGAACCATGTCCAGCCCTCTGTTTTTGCCCATGAATGTGCCACCTGAATAGAAGAGTTTAAAAGAGAGTTCTACTTTTTCAAGAGATCCAATTATATGTTAAATACAATCCATAAATGCTCCATAAAAAAATGCAAAGCAATTCAACTTACTCTAAATCGTTTATGTCTTTTATAAACAAAATGACACAGCTCACACATAGGTTCTCCCCTTGTTCTTCTGCTAGAGTATTCAATCCATTTCTGAAACAAAAACTCAGAATTTTACCTAAAACTTAAAAAAAAATCAACAAAAAAAAAATATTGAAGTTAAAAGACAAGTGCATAAGGTAACCAAGAATGTAATGCATGGACATACTTGTGTGTCTCCTTATTTCATTCTACCTCCCTGCTGAATAAACTTAATGATGTACCAAGTCTCTTCAAAAGAATGTGAACTCAAGGCTAAAGCTTCTAGAACTTAAATCTCTCCAGCATAAATATTCTTTGGTCCTCTCTTCTCTAATTTGGACATCCACCTAACTGTATTAATACATTATAACTAGTATATTCAATAATAAGTGTCAGATCCAAGTGATGGCTATACAATATATTCAGTAATAAGTGTCAGTCCAAGTGATGGCTATACAATAAGATCCTTCCATTTTACCACCTACTTGTGTTAACATGACATTTCTTTTTCTCATAGAACTTTCTGATAAACAATGTTACAACACCTTGTAACAGCAGAAAGAACTAACAAATCTTTAAGATCCCAGGCTATCAACTTATAATGTAATGAAGTATAGTGGGGGGACACTGTTAAGACACAGTGCGTCTGCCAAGTGAGTCTAGTTTTTTTTTAATCTAAGGTATACAGGCTGACCATTAATTCTTTGAACAAAGAAAGTAAAAAAAAAAAACATTAAGAAATGTTATAAAAAGTGCACATACCAGCAAGCAACTATAGTGGACATATTTCAAACTCCCTGAACATTTACAAGGGGACACCAAGTTGTCATTGTCCCCTGAAACCTGACAGATTCTACAACAGTTGAACAAGTCTGAGTCAGATTGCCATACTTTCTCTACAGCAGGTAGAGGGACATAGTTCTCTTTGAACAGATTCACATTACTGAAATAAAAAAAACAAGCAAAACATGAAAATATCATTATTAAACAAGGTTACAAAGACAGTTTGTGTTGAAACACAAACTGAAAATCGGCCCCCTAATTGGTCCACCCAGGCAGGCTTCAATATTTTCAGAAAGAACATCCAAATGAAATTATATCAAAGACAAATGAGAGATAAGAATGGAGAAAGAAGGTTGACAGATCTTGTGTAGTGCCCCAATGGTCCAGCAGATCAAAGGATAGGTGCAAGTGAATGCAAAGTTAGATGTGAATCTGGCCTAACTAGTTCCCCTTTCAGACCTTGTGGTCTATAGGGCAGATGATGTAAAGTTCATCTGTTTTTGTGGTCTACGGTTAACAAGGGTGTCATGTAGCCAGCACAATGACCAACCGCCTTTACTTTTCCCCAACTAATGTCAGGTACCCATTAGAGCTAGGTGGACTCAGAGGCACCCAAGGATTTCAAAGTTGAAAATCCCAGTATTCACCAGGATTCGAACCCGGGACCCCCGGTTCGGAAGCCAAGCGTTTTACCGCTCAGCTACCGCGCATCTCCTGGCCTAACTGAAGTCTTAGAATTGATGTAATTGTTTTTGAAAAGGCTCAATCTCTTATACGAATGCTCCAAAAAAAAAAAAAAAAAAAAAACATTTTCGCTATAAAAAAAAAAGTTTACGAAAATGAAGTTTACAAGATTACTATTCGTTTTAATCTAGGTCTAACTTATAATGCATACTAATTAGCTTTTTCTCTTAAAAAAACTGCTTGCATAACTGATTTTAAAAATTAGATTTTTCTCTTTCAGAAAAAAAAAGTAGCCGTTGCATCAGAACTTTGAATGGTCTTAAATATTGTGATGTCGGATTTTCAATATCTTTTCTAGTTTACAAGATCTAAACGAGACGGATGGACAGACGGACACATTCTGCACAAAACTAATAGCATCTTTTCCCCTTTCGGGGGCCGCTAAAAAAAAAGTAGAAGTTCCATTTCAGTATTTCTTTATTTCAACAAAGTGTGTGACAAGTTTAATTATTCTTATCAAGAACTTTGTTATTATGTGTTTCCAAAAGGCAGCATTTAAAAGGATGGACGTCTAGTACAGCTATTTATATGAATCAGATCAAATTGTTTCAGTTAGGCTTTTATATCAACATGGTAACTTAACAGAAGTCTATCTGCTATGCTGAAACATATTTCAAGACTAAGACTTAAACCAGATACGATACTTTCTTTGATTATCCAAAGATGTAGTAATGATAAAAACTAATAAGATACAATATTTTTACTTCATAGATTTATAGAATAGATATTGATGATGATATAAACTAGTCCAAGTAAATAACATTATAATATATATAAATATGTGAGACCTGGCTTAAGAAGTGACAAGGTGTGTTATACGATGACCACAAGTAAGAGTTAATTTAGAATCTTAGGCTTGGCTAAAGAGGTGGCAGAGTGTGTGCTGTAATGACTTACTTTGAAAACTTGGCTAAAGAGGTGACAGAGTGTGTGCTGTAATGACTTACTTTGAAGACTTGGCTAAAGAAGTGACAGAGTGTGTGCTGTAATGACTTACTTTGAAGACTTGGCTAAAGAGGTGGCAGAGTGTATGCTGTAATGACTTACTTTGAAGACTTGGCTAAAGAAGTGACAGAGTGTGTGTTGTAATGACAACTGTGCACACTCAAGCAGCTACTGGGACAACTCTGTGGTTTACTTGCACAGGGAGATATCAGTGTGTTGGGAAGACTTCCAATGCTAGTGTAGGTTTCTGTGTTCCTCCTGAAACTAGGTACTATTGTCTCGGAATGAGTTTTGAGAAGTGACAACATCTTTTCTTTCTCTGGATCCATTTCTATGAACCCTAACAATGTCCTCTCTGTAGATTGACCTCTTGAAGTAACACAATTGTAATTGCTCCTGTCAATGAAATGTCATTATTAATTAAATGTGTTGACTATTAATAACTGCCTAGTCATTTCAAGAATAAACCAAAAGGACCAATGTATTGTGAGCATTAGCAACATTGAATTTTGAGCACACACAAAGCAAACTGAAACAACTAGCTTACAATCTTAGACAGGTTCACAGAACAGTAACATAGCCAAAGATGTGTAGTGGAAATTGAAACAAAACAACCTGCTTACAATCTTAGACAGGTACACAGAACAGTAACATAGCCAAAGATGTGTAGTGAAAATTAAAACAAAACAACCTGCTTACAATCTTAAACAGGTACACAGAACAGTAACATAGCCAAAGATGTGTAGTGGAAATTAAAACAAAACAACTAGCTTACAATCTTAGACAGGTACACAGAACAGTAACATAGCCAAAGATGTGTAGTGGAAATTAAAACAAAATAACTAGCTTACAATCTTAGACAGGTACACAGAACAGTAACATAGTCAAAGATGTGTAGTGGAAATTAAAACAAAATAACTAGCTTACAATCTTAGACAGGTACACAGAACAGTAACATAGCCAAAGATGTGTAGTGGAAATTAAAACAAAATAACTAGCTTACAATCTTAGACAGGTACACAGAACAGTAACATAGTCAAAGATGTGTAGTGGAAATTAAAACAAAATAACTAGCTTACAATCTTAGACAGGTACACAGAACAGTAACATAGCCAAAGATGTGTAGTGGAAATTAAAACAAAATAACTAGCTTACAATCTTAGACAGGTACACAGAACAGTAACATAGTCAAAGATGTGTAGTGGAAATTAAAACAAAACAACCTACTTACAATCTTAGACAGGTACACAGAACAGTAACATAGTCAAAGATGTGTAGTGGAAATTAAAACAAAACAACCTACTTACAATCTTAGACAGGTACACAGAACAGTAACATAGTCAAAGATGTGTAATGGGAATCAAAACAAAACAACCTACTTACAATCTTAGACAGGTACACAGAACAGTAACATAGCCAAAAAAAATGCACTGGATATTAAAAGAGTTTCAAAATTAGAATTATCCAGCTGTTTGCTTAAATCAATAAGCCAAGGGAAATTATCCGTTAGTGTTGGTTCAAATTACACATAAGGCAACTGGTCTTTAGATTAAAACAATAAATGCTTATAACAATACAGACATTACATGCGCAGGACATTTATATATGCTATAAATAGATACTTTTATATTGTAATCCTTCAATTTCATGGGGAAAAAAGGTCCCTCTCCACAAAAAAAAAAATACTAATAAGTGGATGCAGATTCATATCGCGTACGTAAGTTGTTTGCAGCTTGAGAAACTTTTAAAAATAGGATTGGGATATTCCCCTTTTTAATTTCTAATAATATGAAGAGAAAAAAAAATTGGGTTATGATATTGACTCTACAAAGTAGGTCTTGAGCTCGAGCTTTAGGTCTCAAACCTCGTGGGAGAGAACAAGCGAGCTTCTAAACTCTAAAGGAAGCCAAATGAGGTCTTTTAGCAGAATTTTTTTTTTGTATCTCCAAAATAAGAATAATTCTTATAAGTTAAAGAGGAAAAATAATATAAAAACTATTTGAGTAACCTAGAAGAACTATTTGAGTAACCTAGAAGAACTATTTGAGTAACCTAGAAGAACTATTTGAGTAACCTAGAAGAACTATTTGAGTAACCTAGAAGAACTATTTGAGTAACCTAGAAGAACTATTTGAGTAACCTAGAAGAACTATTTGAGTAACCTAGAAGAACTATTTGAGTAACCTAGAAGAACTATTTGAGTAACCTAGAAGAACTATTTGAGTAACCTAGAAGAACTATTTGAGTAACCTAGAAGAACTATTTGAGTAACCTAGAAGAACTATTTGAGTAACCTAGAAGAACTATTTGAGTAACCTAGAAGAACTATTTGAGTAACCTAGAAGAACTATTTGAGTAACCTAGAAGAACTATTTGAGTAACCTAGAAGAACTATTTGAGTAACCTAGAAGAACTATTTGAGTAACCTAGAAGAACTATTTGAGTAACCTAGAAGAACTATTTGAGTAACCTAGAAGAACTATTTGAGTAACCTAGAAGAACTATTTGAGTAACCTAGAAGAACTATTTGAGTAACCTAGAAGAACTATTTGAGTAACCTAGAAGAACTATTTGAGTAACCTAGAAGAACTATTTGAGTAACCTAGAAGAACTATTTGAGTAACCTAGAAGAACTATTTGAGTAACCTAGAAGAACTATTAGAGTAACCTAGAAGAACTATTTGAGTAACCTAGAAGAACTATTTGAGTAACCTAGAAGAACTATTTGAGTAACCTAGAAGAACTATTTGAGTAACCTAGAAGAACTATTTGAGTAACCTAGAAGAACTATTTGAGTAACCTAGAAGAACTATTTGAGTAACCTAGAAGAACTATTTGAGTAACCTAGAAGAACTATTTGAGTAACCTAGAAGAACTATTTGAGTAACCTAGAAGAACTATTTGAGTAACCTTAAAGCAAAAATCTATTGGGGCGATCGAAAAGTACTATAACGTGTAAAAAGAAGCCTGGTCGCAAAAGTTTATTTCAAAGTTTGTTTCTTGAAATTGAATTCGCCAACGTTGGTTTAGTTGTACTAGCTTAACTGAAGCTACACACCAACGACCGACCATTAACAGAGCAAAAACATTTATCTTTTATAGGAAGTCAAAACACTATTTAACAGTTAGAGACACCCAAAATGAAAAGATTGAGAACCACTGACCTCGAGACTATGTTAAAGAGTTATTCCAACTTTATTGTGTGTGTACGTTTGATGCTGTAAAGTCAAGGGGAGATCATTGAGAAAAAGGAGGAAGGAGGGGGGGGGGTAGAGAGAATTTTTTATGATCACTCGGTTGACGCTAAGTCCTATGATAGGAGTTCGCGTAAAGTGGGTCACAGTGTCAGCGCTATATACGAATGGAAGAGTAAGCAAGGCGTCCGTCTTGAGGAAATCACACCGACTATAAGTAGTATTATGTCACCAGGCAGAATCAAATAAAGACTGCATTGCTGACAGCACAGCTTTCTATGCTGACAGAAGGAAAGCACAAGGCGAACATGTTGCACAGCTAGGCGGCAATGAATGAAACAAGCGGCACAGATTGAAACAGCAACATTAGAACATACAACTACGAGCAGATACGTCGAAATAATGAAAACAAAAGAATCATCGACTCTTCCAATTATTTTCCCTTGTACAATAAACTGATGTTAATAGTATATATGTATAGCATTATAGTTGGTTATAAACTGGCTCAAATATCTGTGACCGTGAGAAAATAGGTAGACTACTAGGTGTTGGTTCAAATACATTTAATACTATTTAATAGCATGCTGTTGTGTAGATATAATAATGTAGATTAACTTTCATTCAAGTAGAGCATAAACAGGTTCTGTGTTGACGCATCAAAAAAGAATCTAGATTTACATGTGTACTAAGCTGTAGGGGACTTAATTACATTACCTAATGCAGCCTTTCCTAAACTTTGACGGATGTGGCCAAACAAGCAGATTCTGGGATGGCAAACTTGACACAAATCATGCAAGTGAATGCATCTGCTTTAGAGCTAGCGAATATGGCAGCTTTCTTCCTCTTATCTAAGGCTGCTTCAGTTTTTGCTCTCTGCAATGTTTATACCAGTACGCACAGTCTTTCTTCTCTATGCTGTCCGATATTGTGCAATTTTATCCCAATTATTTTCATTGATGTCTTGGGATCACGCTTAGTCTTGGGCGTCCCTTTGATCTGAATCCCTCCGCAAGCTCAGCATAGATAATGTCTTTGTGAATTCTTTAATCTGGCATGCGCATGTTATGTCCAAGCCAACGCAATCTTTTCTGCATCAATAAAGCATAGACACTGTGCTTCCTGACCAGTTTGAAAACTTCTTGACTAGAGACATTATATCTCTCCAAGAGATGCACATAATTCAAACAGCGCATGTGAAAACGATTGAATCTATGCTCTTGATGCATGTCTGATGAACAGTTCTCGTTGCCTTCAAGTAGAGTGCTCACTAGACAGGCATTGTAGACTAGCACTTTGGTAACCGAGGTCAATTTAGCATTTTCCTAAACTCGTTTAGATAAGTTTGCCATTGCTCTAGTCACCATAGAGGCCTTTCCAATTCTTTTTGTTGCTGGTGATAGATGATCCCAGGTAGGTGAATTCATGCACCACCGAAATAATAATGTCGTGTATAGTGTAACAGTTGAAGATTATAACAGACAGAAAAAAGAGCTAAAAAAGAAAATTACAATTTTCTTTGTTCTTGAACTTTGATGTACGTGGTCTGTCAGAGCTCAATGGGGAGTGAGTTCCAAATTCTGAGTTCATGAACTAAATTTGTTTATGAAGTACTTCATCTCTCTTCCCAAACATAAGAAAGTGGAAACCCAACGAAACACTGACTCCAATTTAGATGAGCTATCAGAGAGGCAAATAGATTTTGGCATACCCCAACGTCGACATCGTTCATTAGTAATCAAAATGTTTTCTTTTAAAAGAAGACATGATTTAATTGCTGAGGAACTTCCAGGAAACCTAATTCCAAATGACAGTCACAGTCAGCTACGAACGGATTTTCCCCATACGTTTGTAGGTCACACAATACTCACTGAAAGAAAGAAAAGTATTTGTGGGTGTGTGTGTGTGTAGGTTATTCCAACCTCTCTATGTACACACACACACTCGCACGCGAACACCCGTACTTTTTTTTTCCCTTTCTAGAACGTTGAGCTTGCCTACATTCCTCTCGCGTACATTCAACTTGTGGACGTTCGGCTTCAGAAGGGTCTCTAGTTCGAATCTCGATGGAATTTTCAACGTATACTTTGTGTGGACACCACTGAATTGACCCAATCCTAGTGGGCACCTGACATTCGTTAGGGAAAGTAAAGGCGGTTGGTGGTTGTCCAGGCCACATGACACCCTCCATAGAAACAGATGGTCTTTACATCATCAACCTCTATACTACTCTATAGAAACAGGTGGTCTTTACATTATCAACCTCTATAGATCGCAAGGTCTGAAAGGACTACTTTTACTTGACATTCAACCAGTACGCAAGTGGTAAGGATCTATGTAGAGTCAATCAGTGCGCCAAGCATCACCAGTGGTATGCGCACTCTAGGTTGAGAAAAGAATAATTCGGATCAAGGTTTCTTAATCTGGGGTAAGCATGACACTCGGTATAACGCTTGATTGTTCTCAAAAGAAGATGATTAATTGCGGGCACTTTTAAAAGAAGATATCATTTAGCAGTTCCGTAAATGTAAAAGGGAAGAACAACACTATGAATTAGTAAAAAGCTACCCAGCTATCCAAACTTTGAAATAAAACATAGATCACAACACTTATAGCAACTAGAATTCAAAGGCAAGAAAAAAAGCGACCGGCCCTAGTAAAATCTGCCAGTTTTTGGTCACACTGAACCAAGGGAGATGTACTGATGTACATTAAGGGAGGTAGCCTAGTGGAGAACTGAAATCATGCATTACGTCCCCTAACACCGGAGTCGGCAACCTGCGGCTCGCGAGCCACATGCGGCTCTTTGGGTGTGAGTCTGCGGCTCTTTAGTTCCATACGCAAATATTATTTATTTTATCGAAACATTTTTTTAAATAGCTCTGAATGGTTTAACGAGGATTAGGCGCCGATTCTATCTCTGAGCCACTTGTACTCGCTTTTCACCACACCCATCCCCCATTTCAAGCGTCTTCACTGTTGTCAGTCCTTCGGAAGCTCTCGGCCGTCGTCGGATGTTCCTATGTAGGTTTTAATTCGCTTTCGACTCAAGACGAATTGGCATCTTCACCACGCGCTTTGGCTGTGACTTATAGTTTGTTGTTTTAAGTAAATGAGTTAGAAGCGATTATCTGCTCAAACTTAGAAGCAATCTACAAGCAATGCTAATATGGCAAGTTTTGCGGTACCACTAGACATTAAACAAAAAGACAAACCGTTTACAGATGGTGAGTATGTCAAAGACTGCTTCCTGCGTGCATCTGAAGAACTGTTTTGTGATTTGAAAAGCAAACGAGAAATCTTGGGGAAAAAAAGATTTGCCACTCTCCGCATAAACAGTAGAAGAACGATTGGCTGCCTTCAAATGTAATCTATTTGTAGGTGGAAGATATTTAACTTTCTTCTGCCCTATCACTTGCTATAAATGTGTGATAACAACTTTAAAAGGAAGGATGTGCTAATATGTTTATATTGGGTCATTGTTTGTTGTGAATGTTTTGTGAGAAAAAGTAAGATGTGACGTAATAAAAAAAAAGATAAGTCTTCTATGTCTACCTGTATGAACACAAAGTCTCTGTTATTATTATTGTTATTATTAATTAATGTCTACAGTAATTAATTTATTTATCTGTGACAACAGAACAAAATGAGTCTTGCAACATAAAAGACACAACACAAGTTGCCCCTTTTGTCAGGTATTTGTCTTCCCAAGGAAGCACTTCTCGGGTTTGATACCTCGTAACGAACTAGAGGTGAGGATATAACGAATGCAATACCATGAAGACATTAACATCGATTGAAATAAAAATCGTTTAAATGCAAACTGATGGAGCCAGAAGTATGACAGGAAAAAATAAAAAGGCAAAAACTATTCTTCAGTGCAAAATAAACCAAGAAACTCTTACGTTTCACTGAATAATACACCAGTCCGGCCGAAATAGTTGGTAATTAATATTGTTAACATCATCTTGTCAAAAGCACTTTACCATTATCAGTTTTAAATGGGGACTCAGTATTCTGAGCTCCTTCTTAACAAGAAAGTGCTATAACTGAAACGTTTTGCTTTGTGCTTAAATGAAATAAATATATTCCTAAATGAAAAAGATATATCACCCTAAATTAGAGAACGACAAATATTTGCCAAAAAATTACTTTATGGTTGATATAACAGACATTAAATGAGCTAAATCTGAATGGTAGAAGAATTGGTTTGCTTTAAAGAAAAATTATTTCTTTTTGCGAAAAGAGGTAGATTATTTCATGTTCAATGTCTAAAGCAGTATCGCGATAAAATCAGTGCAATTTTTGGCACGAATTACTTGAACACAGTTATAAAAAAAAAATCAAAGATGAATTTCTTGATAGATTTGAGCAATTCAAAACCAACAAAACCATTCTAGCATTCAGAGTAAATCCTCTCAACACAAATAGTAACACAATCCACATTGATGGGTTTGGAATTGATACTGGATCTCTAGAAATGCCATTGATCAATCTAAAAAGTAAAGTTTTGAGGGCTGGAAAATATACAGAGTTGAAAATCAAGTTGGAAGAGTTGGAGGTAGAGAATTGTATATAAGTTATGCAAAAGTGGGCAGTTTTAAAAGGAATGCCGCGAGTTGATTCGATGCATGGAATAATCTTCCAAAATGCTACAGTAGGTTGAAGAAGTTGGCCTTTGGAGTACTGACTATCTTTGGATCGACATATTCGTGCAAGCAAGTGTTCTATTGCATGAGTATAATTAAATGAAAAGTAAGATGCCAACTAACAAATGAAAATTTGGAGACATGTTTGAAACTAAAAACAAGTTATGAGCCAAATGTCTCCAAACCTTCTAAAACCATGCAAAGCAATCACTCACATTGAATTTGTTTGCTCAATTGTTTGTTATTGAAGTACAAGTTAGCATTGTAAGTAAATGTTTAAATGCTTTAGTTATTACCGAAATAAAAACATAATTATCTAATAATGCAATATGTATATTATCTAATTTGTAGTGAAAAACATTCATTCTATAGGAATAAATAGATTCGTTTTTTTTCAGTCAATATTATGCGAGTACTATTTATTGTTGGTAAGAAAAAATGTGTGGCTCTTTGAAAAATTTAAAATTTTGTAAATTCTAATTTTTAGCTCTTTCAACTCAAAAGGTTGCCGACCCCTGCGGCCTAACACATGGATCATAATCAAGAAAAGCATGAGGTACAGTTGAAGAGTTTATCTTCATTGATGTTGTACAATCCACATTTGCCTCGAATGAAGACATGATGCTAGGTTTATGGATACCCTTGTATGGTAGCTACAGGTAGAAAGTTGGCAGTCAGCTAGCCACACAGTAGTCTATTGACAAGTAGGAAGTTAACGTGATTGAACTAATTGAATGAGCACGGCGAACTCATTCTAAACTAGTATGCAATGTGTACACGTCCGCACACAAATCTTGAATGTATTTTGTTAGCTAAACCTACTGTCACAGTTTGGTCATAAATGCTGGGATGGTTTTTTTCTTTAAATGATTTTTCTGTTTGTCCAGATATACACCCCTGTCACGCATGCGCACACAAATGGCATGTATTCGGACTAAACAAAAAATAGCACACTCACACAATGGTAGGCCCTAATATTTAAATAATGTATAAATTCTTAGATAATGCTATCTTTGCATGAAGATGGTGTCATAGTTGCTGATACTGCTGACCTCGCGTCCCCCTTATTTTGGTTAAAGGCTGTTGAGAGCGAATGGTAATGACGGTTCTGGAGAAATAAACTAGAAAGATGTGTAGTTGCCATTTCAAGTAGTTAGCGTGTCGCACCTTGAAGAATACAAGTAAAAACACAACTAACAAAAAAATATATTTAAAAAAAAATACTTTTAAAAAATTAGTTAGGATCAGTCATGCAACTAAATTTGTAATAGATATAGACTAACAATAATAAAAACAAACAATTTATAAATTTAAAAAATTTGACCTAATTTGAACTCATGGCTTAAGCCAACTCGATCCGAAATTTTAAGTTTGTAACCACTCAGCTAGTGAAGTTCTTATTAACATAAAAGATCGCATAGTTATCTATCGTTCACTAAGACTCGGCGACCTATAAAGGGGACTAATTCAGCTTATACCACTACCTCAGTCAAGTATAATTTCTTTCCCTTGTTCAAGATACCAAACAAAATAATTGATTACCAATAACTTTTTTTTTCAGATTGATCCTATATTGGGTGTCGGGGAAATAACGTGTACAAACTTTTTTATAAGACAGAAAGACAGTGAGTTGATATAAGCTTTGTAAGAATAGGATACTGGCGATAATACTCTTAAGTTTAGGGTCAATTTAGTAACCACTAAATAAAAGGTAAATAGCTCGAAAACTTTCAAACAGATTACTGGACAATGGACACTAGCTTAATTACTGATTGGACAAGTCATGAAATGTACCAGTGTAAATTGACCTAAATCTAAATGCAAACAAAAAGACACCAAAAGGAACAAGAAAGTTGATGGAAAGGAGAGGCAAGAAAACTTGGACCATTTGTTTATATGTTTGACAAATCAATAATTACATAGAGAATACATGTAGGGAACTAGAGAATACATATCGGGAACTTGACTGTATAGAGCCGCCTTGGTTAGTTCTACACAGCACACGTTCTGGGACTTGTCTTAAATGTTTGTTTTGTTTGTAAATGTTTGACATATTTCGGATGTTCTTTCAGAATTGAAGGATAATCTACTTCCTAGTCCAAACCTCCCGCAGGACGACGGGGATGGCAGCGGGCAAAGTATGAACCCGGGACCATCAAGATGACCGAATGATAGTCCAGCGCGCATTACCGCACTACCAGACAGCCATCCTAACAGTATACAACAGTATACTTTATATAAGATACATAGCGGATACTTTACACTGAACGCAATTTATGTCTTCTTATACCTAGGCACTATTGTAAAGTAGAAGAAACTAGTACGCTTAAAAACCTTCATTTCCATTGAGGTGTATCTCTTGTACTTTAGCCGACCATCCTAAATATTCCCTGTCTAAACAAAGGTTGTCTGCACTTGGATTGGTAAAGTGTTCGTCATTTCTTTTGTTACTGTTTCTCACTGGTGAACATGTAGCGGATACAATTGTTTTGGTGTTTTAATAAGAACCTGATATTAATGCATCTCTGTTCTTTATGTCAATACTGATCTCAATACGTAGCAATAAATATAGAGCAACAAAAGCCTAGATGTGAAGCTTGCGCATGAGACAGTGCTATGAAGATGTTGAACTATCAAAACCTAATCGCCCTATATTTTAATGAGCTATTTTCTTGACATAACAGAGTGAACTGACTGTATTGGAAAGGACAAAGACACCATTACAGGTGGTGGGTATCGCTACCGCCACGACATTATTCACGTGAAGCCTTTATAAAAGTAAAGATTATCCACAAAAGTTTCTAAATAGAGAAATAAGGGTCCTATCCACAGGTTCTTCTGTTTTCGTAATTTTTAGTGGTACTGGAATACACAGTTGGAGCTTTGCATATTAATTGTGCAGCGAGTAGATGGATCACCTTATATGGGCCACGCCAATGAAGTGCTTCCACATTCCTGACCCTTAGTGAAA
Organism: Biomphalaria pfeifferi; assembly: GCA_030265305.1. Taxonomy (NCBI): domain Eukaryota; kingdom Metazoa; phylum Mollusca; class Gastropoda; family Planorbidae; genus Biomphalaria; species Biomphalaria pfeifferi. The sequence goes on along the minus strand of JASAOG010000002.1, from coordinate 531,195 downwards.
TCTTTCTATAGGTTTACTGGGTTGGCGATATGCTAGATATTTTCTGGACATTTAAGATGTCTTGTGAATGAACTAGTTAGTTTCTAAAGATATGTTTGACCCTTATAAAACAAATATTGAAACCAGACTGATTTCATCTATTGCATGAAATGAAAGGTGTTCTGAATTCACTGATAATAATGCGCACTGAAGATTTACGTGACTTTGAATTCTGTCTAGTGATCTTGAAGCCAGAACGAAACTGAAAGATGGATGTCTTGAGAGGACATAGATCTAGACTTGAGATCTGAGCCAGAACGAAACTGAAAGATGGGTGTCTTGAGAAGACATAGATCTAGACTTGAGATCTGAGTCTAATTCTTCTGTCTACTGGATCTAGGATTTAAGAAGCAAGAGTTGCACAGTAGCTATGACAAACTGAGAATCACAATACAAATTTCCATTGTGTTTCTTATAACAATAATGAGTAAATATCAACAAGAAACAGATCTAATAACAAATGTAGAATACAGTTTAATTCTGACAAAAATAGCCTATAGTAGGCCTACTAGATCTAGATAAATGTATAGATCAGAGATGAACTCCGATTAGTAAAAATTTAAGGCAGGGAGTCGATGTATAGATCTAGATCTTTATAAAGTAAAGGGTTGTAATACAACTTGTGTTGTACAATAATTAGCATCATTACATAGCATAGATCTACTTTAATTTAGTTGGAATCATTTGGAGGTGGTTTCTTAACGCTAAAATTTTAATCATTTTGTTATTACCAAGAATTTGAACTTTTCAATTCTACACCAATGTTGAGGTGCCAAAAACTACTTTCGCTAAAGAAAAGTACAAGAATAGATTACAGAAAAGTAATTAATTATGCTACCCTTAGAATGTGGGGGCGTAGTAGCTGAGTGGTTATGCGCATGGCTTCCAAACCTGGGATCCTGGTTCAAATCTTGGTGAAGACAGGGATTTTGAATTTCAGCATTTTAAGAGCACCCCTAAGTCCACTCCTAGGTACCTGACTTTAGTTGGGGAAATTAATGCGGTTGGTGGTTGTGCTGACAATATAACACCCTGCTTGTTAACCGTTGGTCAAAGAAACAGATGACCTTAATATCATTTGCCCTATAGACCGCAAGGTCTGAAAGGGGAACTTTTGAAAGTGGAAAAGGTTAGAAGTAAACAAAGATAACAAAATTTGCTTCTAGTCAAGTTTTATTTGTACAGAAAGACAAGAAGTTTTCCACTCAAACTTTTCCCTAAAAAATTGTTTTAACAATGTGTATTTGTAAAACTAGCTCAAGGCTATACCTTAAAGAAGGGTTAAAATTACACATGCAGTCTTATTGTTTTCAGTTTGTTTGTTTTTAACAATAATTTTGAATAGACACTTGCACGAAGTATAAACAAAACACTATTCTATTAAAAACTGCACCTGATAATTATATGCCCCCTTTAGTGTGTGTTTACTTGGAATGAAAAGGTACAGCAGACATTCCTTTATTTGTGAAAGTCGTATTTCAGCCAGTGTCAACAAGTGTCTTTGAATAAATTATCCAACACAGATAACAAAATGCTTCATGCTCACAAATTAATGACTCAGTTAATTATATTACATGATTTAATTGGAATATATATGTCCATGACTTATCTTATGACTATTGCAAATATTGTTTTAGAATATATCATGAGCAATCAATTATTATTATCTGAATTGGAACAAAAAATGCTAACCATTAAAAGAAATGCAGAAGACTTTTATTCCTAAAATTAGTATCTATCCACAAAAATAAGTTTACAAATATGATTTTGAAAAAAAACCTCTTTTGTTTTCTGTTCTAAATAAAAAAAATTTAGGACAAACAAAATTGTATGTGATAATTTTGTTTTAGGCAATGAAAGCAATATGCTGGGAAATAAATGGTGTTGACAATTCCAACCTGGGCAGTTTTAAATGTACATATATGTTACTGTGAATCAAAGTTTAGACTTAGTCCTGCAAAACAGATAGCGTCCCAGCATGGAGTTCACCTTAGAATTAAATATGTCACCTTATGCCTATCTTTGGCACTGATTTAACATTAAAGAAAAAATATGATTTGAAATACTCAATCTCGAGCTTCATTTTTTATTCTAATTTTCATGTAACCCTTAGAAGAAAATCCACATTGGCATTTAACTAGAAAGCCACTTGATGGTTTCACCTAAAAGTTTTCTTGGATAATGTATTCATCAGGCCCACACAACTCAACTAATACAGAACTCTAAAATCAGAATACCACTACTTAAATTATAAGTCTAATAAAATGTTTTTATCGTTCTGAAAATGTATTTATCTTCAAAAGAGTCAACACCTAGCCTGCAATTTGGGTGGATTGAAAGAACTCAGAAATAATGATCAGCAATGTCACATGCCATGTTATAAATAGCAGACCTTCAATTCTATGTGAAAGCATCTCAGACAGAAAGTCACATTTCCATCCAGATCCAGGCCAGTGATGAGTAGTTTTTCATTGGCCCCCAGAGCTCTAAAGAACTAGACCAGCTCTAAAGTTTTCTTGGACAAAGAAAATATATTTATATTGGCCTATATTATATACCGGCATATCTATATATTTTAACTACTAATAAATTAATTTTTTTTATATAACAAACGTTAAAATGCAAGAAAAATAATAATTTTTTCTCCACATTGAAAAAGATGCACTGCTGCTTACCGTTACAAAAAAAGCACTATATATATATATATATTAAAACTTAGTAGATCTATATTATATACTTATATAGTATTAATTAATAGTAGTATAGATCTAAATTATTCAATTAAATATAGAGAGAGTCTTAGTGTACTATAATACTACTACTACTCTAGTATATTAGATCTACATAGTCACTATTCTATATCATAGATTATGATAATCTTAACAAAGCGACTATTCCCAACCAGCTGGGAATGGTAATTAATTTTTTTGTTTGGAATCGACAAAGTGAAAGAAATATACTTGAATGATGTGGTGGTATAAATGATTTTTTAAATTATTATAAAAACAACGAAGATTAAATTACGTTATGGCTACAAAATGTTACGCTTAAAGTTAGAGGTTATATATTTGATGTGAATATTTTTTCTATTTTTTTTTTTTGTCTTTGTAGATCTATGTTATTACCTTTATTACAAAGACTCTAATTTATCTTTAGTCTTTATTATAGTTATTGCTTAAAGTACAAAAGCTTGCTTGCATTCTAAATGAGTAAATCTCTATTAGGTCTAATAGCTGTTAAAAATTAAAAACAAAGACAATTTAATACAAACAGAAAAAAGTTGGCAATTAACTTAAGATAGATAGTCTAGTGTTGAGCCTTAAAAACAAAAAAAAATGAGTATTTCCAAAGACAGTGAATATATGAATATACCCCTAGATCTATACGGTAACAAGAAATTAAACTTAAAAATTTTTTTTTTTAATTATTTATCTCCGTAGAAATCAAATTACATATTTGTAATCTGAATTTTTTTCTGCATATTCTTAAAATATAAGATTATAAGAGAAACATGATTCTGCGTATCTACTAATCTAGTCACACAAATTAATACATGATTTATTTTAATATGGTTTTGACCTAATCACAGTTGACTGGGAATAGGAATAAAGCCATTTCCCAGCTGGTTGGGAATAGTTCAATAGGGGGCTGCCTAATCTTAATATAGATAATAGATCTATTACTGTGATAATAATTATAAAAATAACATTATTATTATTATTTAATAACTTTGCAGTCTGAGTCTGCAGCTTCCTAGTATTCCTACCTGTCTAAATAAGTAAATATCTAAATAAATCTAATCTCGGCCTTACTTATGCATTGGCTACATTAGTATTACTATTAGAGCTAGAGTCTAGTATGATTATGATTGATTAGAGTTAGATTAGTTAGAGACATAATCATTTAACAATTAGAGTTTCAGTTTAGACTCCTTACTTAGACGCCTAAGTCTAAATAGTTATAGATTTTAGATCTATGATAGATCTATATCTTACACTTACGAGTAGTGTAGATCTAAAGTATAAATCTGATCTTTATCTAGACCTATAGTGATCTAGACATGTCCTTTTCACTTCTGTAAGCAAAATGATAGCTTAATATTTAGATCTATTACGTTAATGTCGTTTTATTTGTTGTTTACACTTTCTACGCATGCGCCTTGTCAAAAGCAAAACAGTTTCGGATTTTCTAATAAATTAAGTAAAAGGTGAATCAATTTTTGGGGTAAATCGCCTAAAATAATGTAATAAGACATTTAGTCAAGTCTATTTATAAGCATAATTTAAATAGTGTTATTCTGAAAGACGTTTTTTTTTTTTTTTTTTTTTTTTTATGTATATAGAATCTACTTAAATTTTAGTAGACTGGTTGCTATGTTTTGGTTTCAAAGACCAATGGTTTACTGTAATTTATGAGACAAGATAATTTAATAAGATACTGCACAATGCAGTTTATAAATCTAGATAGCCTGTAAAACTATAACCGAAGCCTGTGCTTCAATGATAAAGACTGGGAAGTTCTGGGTTCACCATTAGTTTTTTTTTTGTCAACGTTTGCTAGACATCTATTATGATCTATTAGGGTCCCCACTTGCTAGGCCCTTAAAATTATCACAATAATAGTTGCATTGATTTTGAAGAAAGAGCAAAGAAAACTTGCTTTAAATTATGTTAATTATAAGAGGCCCTCATATCTCAAATCTAGTTATAGAGCCTTAATTGCATCAAATCTAAATCCGGCCCTGAGACTGAACTACAGTGACTATACAGGCACTATCAGATCTACTACAAACGAACCTGCTGCTCAACTGCCTCAAATGTATCTCACAATGAAGTATCGACCAGTCTTGATTTTACTTAAACTTGCACTATCCTACTACGATAAATATATAACCACTGGTACCAAAGGAAATTGAATTTTGGAAGTTTACAATGCAGGAAAAGCTTGGGCCCGGTACTTACATAGGTTTAGAGGAAAGCCTCTATTAATCACTATTAAAAGTTTGAGAAACATTGTTTTAGGCCTGCACTTTTCTTACTTGAAAAAAACATCAATGTTGAATGTGACAAAAAGAGAGATATATGTTATTGAAACAAAATGTTGAACTATTGGATCTTTTTTTTTAAATTTGCCACCTTAGAAGTATAAGTTAAGGTAATTTATTTGTTAGTACTTTACAACTAGAATTTAATATTGGTTCCTAAGAAATATAATTATTTGTCTACATCTCAGACAATAGAACACAGTGAACTTGAACACAGATTTTTTTGTTCAAGATCTAACAATTCAATGCATCAGAATTTGGCTGAAGAGGCTTAATAATTACATAATTCTTGAATGGAAACCTTAGACTATATTGACTTTTACTAATCAAGTAATGAGAAGATTAATCAACAAAAAAGACAACAAAAAAAACAAAGATAAAATTCATCAATTTTAATGTCAGCTACTTGATGTCACAATTCTATTTTGTTGTCAGCAAACTAGTACATCGCCCAACATATGACAACCACAGTGGAACCCTACTTTTACCCAGGCTGATATTACAATTTCAGTGGAACATCCACTATAAGACATTAAACCTTCAGTGGAATACTCCATTATAAAGAAAAAATACAATTCCAGAAAATCCAACTGTATCATAAGTAATCTGGTGTTAAAATAAGTTTGTAAAAATACAATATCATTGATGCAATTTCAATTATATAACTTCATGACTAAGCAATTATGTAAATTCATTTTTTAAATTTGTTTTTCAAAAGCTTTATATTAAAAAAATGTTAATGCACTGGCCAAACATTATTTTTTAATGAGGGCATGAAACTTCTAATAATTTAAGATATAGAACATGAAGGTCAAAAGGAATATTTTGTGCAGTCATAGTGAGACATTTTTACCTTCAACATTAGTAGTAGAACTGGAGTCATTTAAAAGGAATTCCACTCTACAAAAAAATACATAATAATAAAATATGACTTATATACACAAAAAGATACAAAGTAGGCCTAAAAAAGCTGAAATGCTTATAAAGATTGGAACTATTCCTTGCATCACACTTCAATCAAGAAAATGCAGTTTTTCAAATACCTAAATACTTTCTTTTAACTTTAATGTATATATACTGGTAGATTGGCTAATTAATGAAATTTTGAATATTTTTATCAGTAATAAAAATGAAAAAAAAAAAGTATTGTGCTATGCTTTCTTAGATTTGAAAATATGAACAAATTATTTACAGTTATTAAAATCAAATGGGAAAAAGAAAATAAAAGACAAAAAAATAAAAACGCAAAAACTCCACACAAAAAAACTAAGAAAAGAAACTTTTTTAAACAAAGAAAAAGAAAATTGTAATGGTCTTTCAATTATAAATTTTTTTTAATAAAAAAAAAATAATTGTAAAATATATGTATCATATATTGTTTACACTAATAGGACAAAGAAAATAATTTTAATAATCCAACTAATGCTTTTCCTGACTGATAAAAAAAAAAACAACAGATGGCAGCAATATTAAGGCAGTTATTATTTTTTTTTAAACTAGTTTAAAGTTTTGTTATTTTCTATTGAACACAAACATATCCCTCTGGCAGTCAATGAAATGAGTTGTATCAAATTTATATATGCTCAAGAAATTTAGCAAAAAAAAATATTCAAACAACATCTAAAGAAAACAAAACAATACAGACTTTATTATATCACAGCAAACGATTCTGTCATTTTTTTAAAATAGATTTACAAGAGTCAATAGAAAGAGAAATGTAAAAATAATACTGCTAGTAAAAAACTACAGCAACCTTAGATATATTTTTCATTGAAATATTTGTTATCATTTCATCTGTCACACTATTTGCTTTTATTTATTCTAAGTGAAAAAAAAAATGTCTATGAACTTATTTAACTTAGCTGAAATAATGCTTGCTTCTCCTGACTTATTGCAGCAATATAACTAGATGAATCATATTGAATTGTTATGCTGTAGGTTTGAGATTGTAACTTGCAGTGTACACTAATGGTAATTTAAATTGTTAGAACTCCACCCAAAAAATTTGACTGGGTCTTGGACATTGAATTTCTGTCGTTCCTTTCACCTCTAATAAACTAGTTGTTGATGGCTGAAACAAAAGTTGAAATAATCCATTGAATTAGACATTTAAATTTGATAAATAGAAAACTAAACATTCATATTTTGTTAAGCTTTCAGTCTATAGTAAAAGTTGTTTATTTGTGTAAAATGACTCAAACTAGATTTTGTTTTGGTTAGCAAGAATATGATCTTTGTCACCAGTCATAATGTAGCATAATGTATGGCTTTGTAGTTTGATGGTTTTTATTAATGCTATTTTATATAAGGTTCTTTTACCAACAATTTTTATCCCACTACTATACTAAGTCATGATTTTTTGAAAAATTAAATACCACTTCACAAAAAGAAAACAAGTAAAAAGCCGTTATGACAAATATAAACATTTAATGATTTCACCAACAATAGAAAACTAAAGTAAAAAAAATATATACATGAAAAACACAATTTTAAAAAAAGGGAAATGACCTGAATTTGAACTCAGTGCTTAATCCACCCCAAGCTGACATTCTACCACTGTGCTAGCAAAGTGCTTATAAAAGTTGAAAGTTTTATAGTTATCTATTGTTAGCTTCAAATTTTAAAGCATCAAGCTATATAGGGACTAACTCAGCTTGTACCACCACATCAGTCAAGAACAATTTTTTTCCCTTGTTCCAGATACCAAACAAAATAATTTATTAACTAATTTGTTTGTTTTATTACTGATTCTAGTGTTGTCAGGCAAAAAAATAGCTGTGCAAAATTTCAGCTTGATCCAAGATTGGAAGTTGGAGAAATAATGTGTTTCGTTACAAACTTTTTACCAGACAGACAGAGTGAGCTGACATAAGCTTTGTAAAAAAGGAAATTTGAGTAAGTGAAACTGTGTTGAACAAACAATAGTCCAGGAATTACATAACATATAACATATAAAATCCAAAAGAAAAATCTTGCTCTGGGACAAATGCAACCTAACACAACTACACCAAAGTGCATTAAACTTTCAACAAACATTCTTATCAGAAAAAGACATTAACCAACCAGTCAATAACCTCTGGAATTTCATTAAAAACTATCTTAAAAACATTATAGAAAATCATATACCAGCTAAATACACATGCTGGTTTAATAATAGATTAAAGAAGCTTTGTAAACAGAAGGTAAACATATATATAGAAAATTTAAAGAAACTAAGGCAGAAAGAGTTTATAAAAAATATATTAAAATTAAACATCTAACCCAAAAAGTAAGCAGACAGCTGCAGAGTGAATACATAAACAATGTAATATCTAAGGATAACAACAGAAACCTATGGTCATACATTAAGTCTAAGAAAATGGAAACAACAGGCATAACACAATTAAAAGGAGAAGATAATATAACACATAATGATGATGAAACTAAAGCTAACATCCTAAATAAATACTTTGCATCAGCATTCTCAGCCCTAGGAGACAAAGACATATTACTTAATTTGAACCAAGTAGACAACATAGGAGATATAGAAATACAAGAAAAGGGGATCCAAAAACTATTAGCCAACATCAAACCAAATAAAGCGTCTGGACCTGATGGTATTCCAGCTAGATTACTCAAAGAACTAAGCAATGAGCTAGCACCAGTGTTCAAAATACTTTTTCAGGCATCTCTTACCAAAGAGTACCAAGGGAATGGAAAGAAGCTAATGTCACCTATTTAAAAAAGGAGAAAAATCTGACCCTAAAAACTACAGACCAGTATCGCATGTAAAATCCTAGAACACATAATATGTAGCAACATCATAAACCATTTAGACAAACATAATGTCCTTACTCCATACCAACATGGCTTTAGGAAATATAGATCATGTGAAACACAACTAATAGGACTAATTGATGATTTTTCAAAAGGTTTAGATAATAATGAGCAAGATGCTATTTTACTAGATTTTTTCAAGGCTTTTGACAAAGTTCAAAAAAATTAAAATATTTTGGCATTGATGGTCCTTTGCATCAGTGGATTAAAGATTTTCTGATAGGAGGAGAACAAACTGTAATAATAAATGGCTCTAAATCAACACCAAAAACAGTAAACTCAGGTGTACCTCAAGGAACAGTCTTAGGTCCAGTACTATTTTTAATTTACATAAATGAATTACCAAATTGTATTAGTTCAGGAACAAAAGTCAGATTATTTGCAGACGATTGCATAATATATAGAACAATAAAAACAACACAAGATACAGAAATTTTACAAAGAATTAGATGAATTACAGAAATGGGAATCAAATTGGAGCATGTCTTTCCACCTAGAAAAATGTCAGTTATATAGAGTAACAAAAAACTAAAACAAATTAATTCCACTAATCTTATTCATGGTAAACCAGTAACACAGACTAAAAACTATCAAAAAATCAAACAAAACATTAGGGTTTTTATTAAAAGAAATTTCTATAAATCAAATAAGATCATAAAGCTAAAATGTTATTTAACCTTGGTTAGGCCAATAATAGAATATGCATCCTCTGTTTGGGACCCCTCAACTCAAGTAAACATTAAGAAACTGGAACAGACACAAACATTTTTTCTCACACCTCACAAATATTTTTTATTTGCATTGCACTCATCATTAATCTAAATTTATCTTTTTTTGTTGTTGTTCATTCTGTGATGTACAATAAATATTTTTTTAAAATCTGAGATCTGTTACCTGGACTTGGGTCTGATGCTCTACGTTGTATGAAGTGGGGTGATCGTGGTGTAACCCAGTACTGATGGTAGCTCTGAGAAAACAAATAAAAGATGTAAAAATAAGCATACTAATGTAATACTTAGATGCTGACAGTTTACATTTGCCACCTTTATCAAATGAAAGTAGCCAGAACAAATGTTATTTGAAGTGAGAGTAACTAATTTGAGTAAAAATAGAGAAAAATGTTGATCCATGATCCAATTCAGAAATAGTTTCTCTAAAATGAAGAAATAATAAATTTATGTTTTCTGTTCCATAGAACTTTTAGCACTAATGGCAAAATTAGTAATATTCTAATGAAGCAATTTAATTCAACATTCCCCAAAACTTCATTTTAAAATAAATTGTACTCCTGTAATTCAAACCATTTACCAACCTACTTAGACTTAGATCCTCCTTTTGCCATTTGCTGTATATAGCAACAACCTCTGTCCATAGAGATCAGTTATAGATGACTTCCACAGCCTCTTACTCGCTTGTTCCAAATTTTTAATTCAAATCAACAATTTATTTCTTTATAACTAAATCTGTTGTTTTTTTTAAAGGAGGGTTTATTCAAATGAACATACCATTGTTAAAGATATTTTCCTGCAGCATTAAAATAAAAAAATATATATATATATCAAAATGTACACACAATCAAAAGTTAGTAAGTAACCCCCAAATTTTTTTAAATACCAAAAACACCAGTTTAGAAGAAAGTATATAAATACCACTAAAACAATCTTAACCATTTTAATTTTTTAAAAAAAGAGAAAGAAAAAAAATACTTGTGCTTCTTCTTCTTCTTAAAAAAAACAAAAAATTAGAATGTTTCAAATTAAAACTTGTGATCCTCCAAGTGATAAAAGCTGTGCATATGGATGTGTAATGAAAAGAATTAGAAAAACATTTTTAAAAATACTTTTTAAAAAACAAAGCTTGTATTAAGTTTCATTGTAAAAATAAGTTTGGATCAGTCTTGTGATTAAATTAGTAATAGATCATGACTAACAACAATAAAATTGTGCTATTAGAAATATTTTTACCAATTTTTTTTGTTTAGCCAAATTTCATGCTTTTAACTTTCTCAATGCGCTATGATGCTATCACTTTCCAGTTGGGGAAAGGGCGGGAAAGAAGTGGGTGTGGAGTCTGGCAGCATTTGCTTCGCCCAGACTGCGACGATCCATGGTGGAGGCTAAAAAGGTCATAACAATCTATCATTGCGCAGTGTAGAACGGGGCACTGCCCTGTTGGTGCTTATTTTGCCCGATTCCGGCCAAATTTTGATGCCTGTTGCCGACACTGTGGAGAGTCAGTGGAAACAGTGACACATCTCTTGCAAGAGTGTCCGCAGCTCTGAGAGCTTCAGGGTAGTTTGTCTGCAGAGTCACTTGACCTGTATGGGAGCTTAAAGGCACTACGCCTAACAGCAGAGTTTCTCCCCAAGGCTCTACGGGAGAACTGATCCTTCCAGCCTTGCCATCAATTGGAGTTCATGTCACGTGTCTGGGTGAATTTACCGTGACTGCTTTTTAAATTTTGATTGTATTTAAAAAAAACGTGTTTATTCAGGACTCAAGCATCCTCAAGGGAACTAATTCAACTTATACCAATACATCTGTCAATTATGATTTCTTTCCCTTGTTTCATACCAAACAAAATAATTAACTACCACTAGTTAATAAGCTAATTGATTTTTTTAATTGATTCTTTTGATAGGTCAGAAATAATTTTGCAAAATTAAAACTTGATCTGAGATTAGGTGTGAAAGAAATAACAAAATTTTTAGACTGGCCGGCAGAGTGAGTTGATAAAAGCTTCGCAAAAACTAAACTAAATTGACATGAATTTTGTGCTACATAAGATTATGTCAGGAACAAAAATATAGAAAATTAACAAACTTCGTAAAAGTATACAAAGTTATAAAAAAAAGTCTGCTTAATAAAGAAATAAAAATTAGAACAATAAAACAGCATTATATATATTTTTTCTATTTAATTGAAATAAAATTATTACCAAATGAAAACATTTATGAATTTCAAACATTGAATTATTGAAACAAAATCTTTTTTTTTTTTGTTACTTGAAGTTTAATTATTTTTTTTTCACATTTTTGATCACATAAAAATGATTCTATATACAACTTTTACTTTAATCAAAGCAACAATCTGATGACTCATTGAGACTTCTATCTTAATAAAATTTGAGATCTATAATAATGAAACTTTAAATTAACTGATGACTCGACTTCTATCTTACTAAAGTTTGAGATCTGTAATAATGAAACTTTAAATTAACTGTGATTCGTTCAGATGTTTCTCATGAATCAGTTGAGCACTAAAATATTTGTGAAATGCCTCAAGTTAATGATGTTTTTTTACTTAACCTCAGAACATTATGTAGCTATTCTTAATTCTTGACAATAGCTAGAGTGTTAAACCCAAAGTTTACCATATCCTTCAAACACTTTTATATTTTCAATGGACTAGACACATCTATATGGCTAATATACAATGAACTATATATTTAATGTATTCATAAAGTAAAACTTAGCATATCTTATGATAGCTACAAGTGATATTGTTATGATATAGAGGGTTTAAATGGATTATACAATTTGTTTGTTAAAATATTTATTATAATTGTTATTTCCATAACCTTAAAATAGATAACACTCCAGTATTAGAAATTTAAAATACTTTAAGAGATAAAGTTACAATTTTGTATGCAAGTAGTCTTGTTTATGTGGCTGTGTTTTTTAAATAAAATAACATATCTATTGATTGCTGCTTTTAGACATAAAATTATTTTTCAAATTTCTGTAAAATAATATATATTAAGTTTTCATAAGTAAAAAATTTGTTCAAGTTGGAATTAAGTGAAATGATTGTTTAAAATTATAATGAACCACAGAATTGGATGGCTGTCTGGTTGTGCGGTATGTGCTCTGGACTGTCGTTCAGTGGTCTTGATGGTCCTGGGCTCAAAAAATGCCCACTGCCATCCTCCTTTAGGAGGTTTGGGATAGGATGTAATTATCTGCAAATCTGAAGGAACATCCGAAACGCATAAACAATTTTTTTACAGAATGTGGTTAACAAAGCTGATTTCAATAGGAGCAAAATTACCTTAAGATTTCAGTTTTTTTCATATTCTTCTGACTACCTTAACTCATAGTCAATTATAATCATTTTATTTTTCACTAATTTAAGGTACAGATGATTATATTGTAAAAAATAATCTGATTGATGAAAAAAAAAAGGTTAGCCAAGCCTAAATGTCATTGTTTCATGTAAAAGTTCATTGTAAAGAATAAATATTTATAAATAAAGATATTCTTTATTATTTTCTTGCACATAATTTTGCTATTATGTAGAAAAAGGTTTGTTGACTTTTGTACTATTCAATCAGCTCTTGTATACAGTATTTAAAGGTTCTTCATGCATTGATTTAAAAAAAAAATTTTTGGTATCAATGTTTTTTTTTCTTTGATAGAGTTTTCTATTTGGACAGGCAATAAGGTCTAAAGACATATTGGGAACTAAAACTTTAAATATTTTCGATCAATGTGTTCAGTGGGTCATGATCTAATTCAATAACTTATGTGTTATTCTTTAAACTAAGTAAGTGATAAAATAAATAAAGTAGAAATCAATATGCATTTATATTAAAAATTTGGTTAACAGTAATTGAGGCAAAAAGAAATATTTTTTTAAATGCATCAAATACATAGGTTATAGAAACCAATTAATCAAATGTATAGGTTAGACTCTAGTAGAGAAATAATTTAAAATAAAAATTCTAACAATGCACTAAACAATACAGAAAAGAGAAGTTCTAGTGCTGATTGGAAAAAAATAGTTCCTACATAGTACCTTGGAGTAAGAACTACTGCAGAACTTTTCAAGGAACTACTTTTTATTGGACCTGTTATAGAATACAATCATTTTAGTACATATCAGTTTTAGCTTAAAATAGTTTTAAAATGAACCTGTGATGAGATATAACTTTTAAAAATTAATAAATAATAATAATAATAATCTTTATTATCCGTAAGGATAATATGTCTTACAGTTTGTGCATTACAACATTAATTCTTGTTTCTTTGTTTAAATATCATAAATATGTTTTGAAATGCACTAAACTTTATTAAACTAAGCCATTTCACTATAGTTTGTATATATAATATCCTCTATGCTGAGCTTGCGGAGGGAGCCAGACCCAAGGGACGCCACAGCACAGAGTATCTTGGTGGCATCCTCGCTCCAAACACTGGCACCAACTAGACCTAATCATGGTAAGACAAAAGTGCTTAAAATTTGTCAAGCTTACCAGGTCCTACCACAGTGCAGACTGTGACATAGATCACTCCTTTGTATGCTGTAAGATTAATCTTCTGCCCAAAAAAATCCACAATACCAAGCAGATTGGAGGACCCCAATTGAATGTAAGCAAGATGTGCCACCCTGATCTCCAGATACAGTTTGCGGAATCTTTTAAATGCAAGTATAAAAATGTCTCTGGAAATACAGCAACAGAAATATGGGAACACCTCGAAGTCCACCATACAAAAGACTTCCTTGGACATCTTTGGAAGAAAAACTACAAAACAAAATGATTGGTTTGACTCTAAATCAGCTATTTTAGCACCTGTCATCAGATCAAAGAGAGATGCACTCGCTACATACAAGGCAAAACCTACCCAACGCAACTTGTGAAATCTGAAAGTAGCTAGAGCCACTGTACAGAGGACAGCAAGGATCTGTGCCAATGAATATTGGGTAGAGCTCAGTGAGAATATTCAGCTTGCAGCCCAAGTGGGCAACATAAGAGGGATGTATGAAGGAATCAAAAAGGCTCTCGGACCCTCCCAAAACAAGTCAGCACCTCTTAAATCAACCACTGGGGAAATTATCACAGTTTCAATATAAACAGCGGAGTCAAACAAGGATGTGACCTGGCCCCAACCCTCTTTGGAGTACTCTTCTCAATGCTAATCCACCGAAGGCATATATCTTCATTCAAGATTCGACGGCAAACTTCTAAATGTTGATAGACTGAGGGCTAAAACTAGAACCAGAACAACCCTCATAAGAGATATGCTCTTCGCAGAAGATGCAGCGGTGGTGGCACACTCATAAGAGGAACTTCAGTTACTAATGTCCTGCTTCTCTCAGGCCTATAAGGAGTATAGCTTAACTATAAGCACAAAGAAAACAAATATTATGGGACCACCTGCTACAGCACCACCCTCAATCCTCATAGACGATAACAAGCTGGATGCCGTAAATGAATTCTGGGATCCACAATTGAAAATGACCTGTCTCTAGAAGAGGAGATAAAAAAACGTATAGGGAAGGCTGCCTCGAGCATGAGAGAAAACTTAACTCATTCCATTTGCGATGTCTCAATAGGATCTTGAAAATCACTTGGAAAGAAAAAGTGTGCAATACTGAGATCCTTGCACTAACAGGCATTCCCAGCATCTTTACAGCCCTCAGACAACGCTGCTTGTGCTGGCTTGGACATGTTCGCCGGATGGAGGACAAACACATCCCAAAAGTCATTCACTATGGACAACTCGCGACTGGCTCAAGAAAAACTGGTCGCCCCCACCTCCATCACATAGATGTAATAAAACATGAACTCAAATCAGTGAACATCAATACTGACCATTGGAAATACATAGCTCTAGACTAGATGGAGAGAGACAGTGACCAAGAAAGCTATGGATAGCAAAAGAACATGGGCCTCAGCCCTGAAAGAAAAACGGACAATGCGAAAAATGGCCAGCTCCTCTATCACCGAAGCAAAAGCCATCTTAACCTGTGATAATTGTGGACGGGAGTGTCTCTCCAAAATAGGGCTCCACAGCCACAAGAGGAAGTGTGCTCTGAGATGAACCATAGTCATTCTACGACTGAAGGAAGCCAATGGCAATGGGATAAATATGTTTTGAAATGCACTAAACTTTATTAAACTAAGCCATTTCACTATAGTTTGTTATATATAATATCCTCTATGCTGAGCTTGCGGAGGGAGCCAAACCCAACGGACGCCCAAGACTAACCTACAGAGATGTCTGCAAGATTTGAGGACTACTAGCGTCAGTAAAAATATGTTGAAGGAAACCTGCTTTCATCTTGCAAGATCGGACAGCATATAGACAGACTAAGTGTGCTGGTACAAACCTTGCCAAGAGCAAAAGCAATGAAGCAACTTTAGTCAAGTGGATGAGAAAGAAATTCTGCCCCATCCATTAGCCCTAAAACAGATGCATTCACAAGCATTTATAGTTGCAAAATTTGCTGCTCCAAAATTGGCTTGTTTGACTCAAGAAAAAAAAAAAATTTATCTGAGCACATCCATTATCTTTTGAGATAGAAAGAGGTATACAAATACATACACACATATACATATATATTTATATACACTCACAAACACTATGCTATGAATTCTAGTATCCCTATAAATTATTCAATATACTTGATTGGATTTATGTTCTGTGAATTCTATTTAAAAGGACTCATATTATGTTAGAGTGTTAGATTCACAAAATTGACATTTAGAATTACTACAAGTGATAACCACACAAACACAATGCATATATCACAATACTAGAAAGGTTAGTAAGAATAAAAGGATCTAAAGAGAAAATGACTAGTAAGTAAACTTAATATATGTTGCCCTTATATTTAGTTATACATTAGTAGAACCAGTATAACAAAGTAAAGATTAATGGATAACTTACTTTTTCCCGAATTTGACAGAAATAAGACTTGATCTCCGTGAGCAGGTGAAGTGATATTTGGAGGAATATTGTCTGATAAACTCCTTTGTCTTGAATGCCGTCTCTTCCTATTAGAAAACTGTGTCTCTGCTTTGCCATCAGAAGCTATTTCCTTAGCCTGCAAGCCTCTTGTTTTAGAACCCTGTCGTCTCTTAGAGATGTTGTGCATTCTTTTGCGTCTTTTAACATTGGTTCTGTCAACAGTAGCAAGTAAGAAAACCAAATTATAAATAGTAATAAGTTATATCCCTTCCCCCAAATATTTTTCAATACAGATAATTTTTGAGAAGGTAAAAGAAAGAAAAACATGGATAATTGATATAAAGGTAAGAAGTTACTCTTTTTTTAAATTGTACAGTATTAGCACAAGAGAATGATGCTAGAGATTGGTAAAACAGTTTAAATATGTTAAACATATGCATTTGCTAAATATGTAAAAACATAAAAAATAATTTTTATAATTGATAATAATTTTTGTGTTAGAAAGAAAAAAGCTTAATTTACACCAAGTCATAGTCACATGACAATTTTTCTGAACTTTAACATAACGGTTGTACATTTATTTTTTTTAGAAAATGTAAAATTAATTTTTTTCTTACAATGAAATCCATTAGCATACAATTTTTTAAATAATATTTACCCAAAACGATATGATCCTTCTACATTTTTTGATTCTCCACTGCCTATTGCCATTGCCTCGGTTATTTCCATGCCCTCTGAGTCTCCATCTTTCCAGTCATTATTATTTTCAATCACAGTCACTGATGAACCTTGTTCTGGAGAACCCATTAATAAATCTACATTAGAATGCCTACTGCTGGTTTGTGTTTCTGCCTTCTGATTTACTACAGTTTCTGATTTGGCTATCGACTGTGAGTCTGATGCTGAAGGCAATCCAACTCTAGATTTTCCACCACTTGCCAAAGGAACTCTGGTTGATGTTAATCTTTTATTGACCTAAGAGTTAAAGATCATGAATTAGTTGATATGATATATTTATGGAAATAAAAGCTTTGTTCCTTTTTTTTTTTTTTGAAATGATGTGGTAAATTTGATTCTTTGAGCATAAGAGAGAGCCATTACAAAATGATGTATATTTGTTCCTAACAGTATTCTTTAACAAGAATTAGTCAAACCTTTGCTGGCATTACTCTTTTTAATACTAATAGATATTTAAAATGTGTTTATCTTTAATTAATGTCACAAGTATTTAATAGAGAACCAAACTAATAAAGATTTTAAAAAAAGATTGTGCTATTTACTGGTCTAAGTTGATTCACTTTTGTTTCTTCCCTTGATTTCAGCATTTCAGTTGCCCTTGAAGTTTGAAGGACTACATCTTGAGTTTTTGATAAATTATCAGAGTCTTTTAGCCTAGAACTAGAGCTAGAAAACTGTCGCTCCCCTGATAAAGCACCCAGAGCCAATGTCATTTGATTTCTGTTAGTTAAATTTCTTGAGAAAGCGGCATTGTTAAAAGTCATCTTTCCACGCATGTTGGAAGCTTGGGGCAAATGTATTCTCTGTGCTAGAAACAAAAAAAACTAGAACACTCAAAGTCTCAAATATCTTATTGAAAGGATAGACAGAACAAAAACAAAAATTGTTAGCCTAAACTGACAGATTTCACACACAAAAAAAAAGAAAGACCTTCTCTCACTGGTCCAAGCTCTCTCTTAGCAGCAAGAGATTCATTCATGGCTGGATAGGCTGGCCTTGGATATAAGCGATTGGAAACATCTTGTCCCTGTCTCAGTTTAGAGTTGGAAGAAATAGTTCCAACCTCTGTAAGACTTGCTCTTCTAGTTTGGGGTATCTGGCCAGAACTTGAAAGAAGAGATTAAAATATATACAAAAAAAACTACCAAGGGGGTTCGAGTTTAAAACCCCTACCAAAGGGGTTTGAGTTTAAAAACCCCTACCAGGGGTTTTGAGTTTTAAACCCCCTACCAGGAGTTTTTGCAGTTAACTACCCCTCTTCTATAAAAAAATTTTTAAAATGCAAACGAAAATCCCCAAATTCCAAGAGCACATTTAAGGAAGATTTTGATTTTAAAACCCCTTCCGAAATGTACGATAAACCCCCTTTTCAATATAAAAAAAAAGCTAATTACGCACTCAAAATGTCATGAGCGTAGCTAAATGGGTTTTGACTCAGTTTTGAGTTTAAACCCCACTTCAGCGTGGTTTGAAGGTAAAAATACCTCTTTAATAATAAAAACAAAGCAAATTATACACTCAAAATGTTATGAGTGTAGTCAAAGGGGTTTTGAGTTTAAACCCCCTGCCAGGGGGGTTTGAGGCTAAAAAATACATCTTCAGTGTAAGAAAAAAAGCAGATTATGCACTCAAAATGCTATGAGCGTTGCCAAAAGGGGTTTTGAGTTTAAACCCCCATTCAGAGGGGTTTGATGCTAAAAATACCTCTTCAATATAAAAAAAAAGTAAATTACACACTAAAATTATTTGAGCTTAGCCAATCCAATCGGGGGTTTTGAGTTTAAACCCTTCTTCTACAGATGGCTTTTTTAAAGTTTAAAACCCCTCCAGATGGTTTTGAGTTTAAGATCCCCCTACAGAGCATTCTGAGGTGGAAAACCCCCAACAGATGATTTTGACGATAAAGCAAACTACAGTTATTTAATTCCAAGAGCGTATTCAAGAGAGGTTACACATTTTTATCAGTGGCAGGGCTCAAATTAATAAACTGCAGTGAATAGTCATCTGCCGAAATTGAAAAACCCTAAATGTGGCTCAACAAAGATGCCTAAGACAGATTTTTGGAGTCAGTTATAGAGATTGGGTCTAAATCAAGGAAATCCTATGCCAAACTGGGAGTCGACCCCTTAGTAAGATTGTGAGAGAGTGATGCATGAGGTTTGCGGAACATGTTTTCCGACAAAATGAATTACGCATAAGAAGAGTTTTAATGATACCCTAGTACAACTTGACGCCACTCATTCATGGAGGTCCTCATGGCAGGTGGGAAGAGGCTTCAGACATTACCAGTGACAGATTTTTATGGAAACAGCTTGACGTCAAATGCTTCGAACGGCGCGGGAGGGTCTAAGTCAGTAAGAATAGCACATTAGGTTTTTGAAATAAAACTTTTTAATAGCAGGAAAATGCACTGTAGATACCTTAGAATATGCATTTTGTTGGCTTTCAATACCAGAAAGAGTGCTTGGCGGCGGGGCTTAGCCCCGTGCTGGGGGAGCTCATAGCGCTCATAATGGCGGGGAATCTACAATTTTACAATTAACTCATGGAAGAACCTATTCTAGGGCACAATAAACGTCTTCCAAAAGAATGAAGGGTCAGAATGTAATAAACATTATGTACACACACACACATAAATACATATAAATTATTTTTATGGCGGGGGGGGGGGGGGGGGGTCTCTCCCCCCCCCCCCCCCCTAAATCCTGGCTACGCCCATGTCCTATATTATAACCTATAATTTACTTATCCAAACAATATATTTGAAACACACTTAAAATTATGGAATAAATAAATTACCATACATTAGAAAACCTAAAACCCTTGTGGCAAGCTTAAGAACAATTTGAAACAATGTAAGTATTAATACGAGTGTTATAGATAATAATATTAAAATGATACCGGTATACTAAAGAAAAAAATTATTTTTAAAAAAATAATCTAGCAATGTAAAGGTGTACAAGACATTCATTTATTCATTTTTTTTTTTCATATTGCTATGCTGTACAAAACACATCATCCTCAAGAATGTTTTATAAACATTAAATACAACAGTAATACAGTATAAATGTATATAAGTACTCACTTTTGCGATTTGTTATTTCCACTATATCTGGAGGGAACATTTCTGGGGGCTCTAGGTTGTCCCCTTAAGCTTCTCAAATATCTATGAACGGCTTCTTTAACGTTAAACAAATTTCCATGTTCTGAGTTGACAATGCGTGACCAGGGGTTTAGGTCAATCATATCAAGGGCTGCTACTGCCATAGCTTTACCAACCTTTGATAATATAAAATAAAAATAATTATATTTTTTTAATACAGGCACACCCATAATAACTGAGCTTGTTAATAAATATATTAAACTTCTCATTATTTAGAATTGTTTAACTGTTTTACAAGTTTTTGTCATTCCTTAAGAGGTGAAGATTATTTAGTACATCCCATCCCAGACTTCCTGCAGGATGGCAGGGAATGGTAGCAGGCTGAGTTTGAGCTTAGGTCATTAAGATGGTAGTCCAAAGGTATATCACATGCCCAGGCAGCAAGCCATATATTAGACTAGGACAAGGACTTTTTTTTCTGCAATACACTTGTATTTTGTGAGGTCTTAATAAGTGTTGTGCAAATATTTGTAATAAGCAACTAGTGCGTGTTGAATAATTCCTAATAATAATAATATTAACTTTAAAGGAGTAAGATTGATCCACCTGTCTACTCATTGCAATCACAGATATACAAAACTTTAATATTATCTTACATCTTCATAATGAGCTTGTGTGTACTTTGGTGGAAATCCAGCTTGAGGTGGAGGTGTCGCCCTTCCATTGTCATTTGATGCAGGAGGAACTGGGTTGACCATACGACCAGTGTTGTAATTACATTCTAATGTGAAGCTGAAGCAACAATAAATACATTTTTAGTGACAAAGATCTGAAGTCAATAAACAAAATCTAAACAAAAGTGACAAAGATCTGAAGTAAATAAAAAAAAGTCTTAACACTATTTTGCTACAAAAATCTTTAGTCAGTAAACAGAACCTGAACAATTGTGAGTTAGTAGACATAACATACTAATTTGCAAACGTGTATGTAATTTCAAGTTGATTTGTATGAGGAAAAAAAAGAAATTAATGAGGTATATTAGCTAGTATTGCAATGTACAATTGTGTGGGAAGTGTGGCCAAAACTGCTGGCTATAGCTAGGCCACCTATCAAGGGGCCTTGAGTTTGAATTCTTATTTGAGTGCCTAAAAGCAGCAGGAAACCTTCTTTCAGATACCTCCTCCACCCCCGCACCCCCAACTGGTCCACAAAAAAAAAAAGATTGGACAATTGTGTACTGAGAATGCTATAGAATGAAATATGCCTTATATAAAAGCAATTTAAAATATAAATATATAACTAAAAAAAATGGCACATTATCTTTAGTATGCAACTGAAGACTGAATTTTTAAAAACATTAATAGGGAGAAAAGAGGACTTATAGAGGAAACTGAAATGCAGATGGGTTTATCTGATAATGTGAACAAAATTTGTAGAAGGATATGATTCAAGGACTGAAAAAAAAATTATAGGTGAAGTAGCCATAAAAAAATCACCTGTGAATCAGCCCTATAGCTTTATACACAGCCACACGGCCACTGCCCTCTTTAGACATACCATCTCTTTTATCTTTCATGTACATGTTTCTTTCAGAGAAGTTGCAGGCAGTAAAATCAAAGTGGGCAGTATTGAAGGCTATGAGCTTAGAATAAAGCATGTTTTCAACCTGCAAAGACATTGATGTGGATAGTTACTTTGTCAATGCTTTCAGTGTAACACCAATATCTGAATAAATAGATCTGTGACTATTTGTCAATGTTTCTATACTAGTTAATTACCTGGATGTCTTCATTATCAAAGTAGTTGCCGTAAATAAAGCATCCACGTTTAGAGGCATGACCATGAAGGTCTACATACAGGGCTACACCACTTTTCTCAGGGGGGATCATCAAAAGCTCTGGAGCTCGAAGGTGGGGAGCATTGTTTCCTTCTTCAACAGGGTTCTCATTGTCTATTTCAGCTTCAGAACCCTCATTCCCCATTCTCTCTGACTCCAGGTCATCAGAGGTTACTGCAACACTAGATAAATAAAAGATAAGTACCTGCAAGTTAAACTTAAGTCAAATATTTAAATAATGTACTGAGAGAATGTCATGGGCTATATTACTATATTACCTATTTTTGTTATAGTCTTCTGACATGTTTAGAGAAGAAAGTCTGAGCCTAAGTTCTGAGTCAGCAGCAATATGATCTTGATTTGTATCAGATGAAAATTCATTCACATCAAATAAGCTCACCTAATAATATAAACAAGAGATTGTTTCTAGTGTCATAAGTTGTTCTTGTCTTAAATAAACTTTTATAAAAAAATAATTTTGTACTGTGTTAGTTGAATCAAGAAAAGAATAAAAAGAAATTAATTGAAAAAGTGAAAGTCAAAAACATTTATTTTGTAAAATGTTTTACATAATTCGGATGTTCCGTCAGAGTTGAAACCAAACCTCCCGCAGGACAACGGGGGATGGGAGCGGGCAGGGTTTGAACCCTCGACCGTCGATAAATCCGAACGACAGTCCAGCGCGCAAACCGCACGACCAGGCAGCCATCCATTTTACTAAGGAAAACTTAAAGATAAATTCCATTTCACAATGATGTGAAATTTCAAATAATAAAGGTAATACTTAGATAATGTTAAAATTTGCAGAGATAGTAGATAGAGATAATAGATCTATATCTTAATAAAATGTAATAAAAAATAAAGGAAAAAATAAAAGTACCATGCTACAGTCTGAGGAAGAACCCATCAAAGCCATGTTACTTATTTTCTTTGTGTTTTCTGATTCCTCTAACTCTGACAGATCAAGTGGTTCAATCAATGGCTGAGCTGAGACAGAAACATCAGAATTGATATTGTAATTTAGTGGCAAAGCCTTTGTGAGTGTTTTAGTTGGGCTTGATGATCTGTTAGGTTTTGGGACAGGATTAAAGTCAGCCTCACTTGTGGACAAAGGATGAAATCCATGTTTGTGGCTCTGTAAATGAGGGAGATAATGTGCTTCAAGTAAAGAATGTTTTTCAGGCTTCGATTCCAGATGATCAACATTACTCAGCAGAGGAGACTCCAAAGAAAGGTCCTCTTTTTTGTGATGGGCATGGTTTTGCCAATGTTGGTGATGTGTATAATGCACTTGAAGCTCATGTTTTTTTTCAAGATGCTCTTCTTGGCATCCCTTAGTTGAAAGTGGTGGCAAGTGGCTGGCATGAGCTGGCCAATGGTGGTCACTAAGCTGACCAATGTGTAAATCCTCAATGTTCATCTCCATAATCTTTTGTTTCAATGCTCTGGCAGCTTCTTTGTCATACAATGAGTCAATATCATCATTTCTTGCCTCCTCAACTTTGTAAATGAGCTGCGTGCCCCCATCGCCACTACACAGTTTAGTGAGTTCTTTTGCATGACGTTCACTGCTAGGCACTCTACACCCACCTGGAAACTGGATGTTGACATGATCTAAAGAATGGTCCAGCCTGTCTCTTTCTTGAATATGATGGTAAACAATAAGACTTTTTGCTGCATAAATGGATGGATGCAGTTCAGGACTGGGATCTAGGTACACACGATTCAAATTCACTCCCCTTGGGTCAGTGCGGTAGTGGCCTCTGACCACCCCATCTGGGTTTAACATAGGAATCAGTTTAAAAACAAAATGTTGTCGTAAGCATTTAGCTCGAGGATCATTCTCTCTCAGAATGAAGTTTAAAAATCCATTAAATACATGGCTTGCTGGTGTTTCACCTGGATGGACTCTGCTGCTCAGTACAAATACCTAGTGGAAAATATAAACATTAATAACAACAATGAAATATCTCAAAATATGATACTTAATATAAATTAAAAGCTTTATTTTGAAAATGATTAATATTTCATAAATCAACATGTTTTAGTTAATTGTATTATGCATTCAATTATCTAAATTATTTTTTTTAAAGTTGCAATATCAATAGCATATGAAATTGATTCTTTCTTAGCTCTCTATATAATCTACAGCCCTGATTCTATCAATCTCGCAGTGGAAAATAGGATTTTTTTTCTACCCAGAAATTCCTTACCATGTCTTTGTTCAATGAGGCCCATAAACTGCAAGCTACAATCAAATTTCCACAATGGATGTTTCTTGTATTTTGTTAATTTGAAGTTTTAAAGTTTAAATGCACATTTTGAAATACATATTATTATACTTTCATTTTCTTTTCTTGTTTTTTTTAAAGATATAGAAATACAAGTTTGAAATAAATGAT
Organism: Biomphalaria pfeifferi; assembly: GCA_030265305.1. Taxonomy (NCBI): domain Eukaryota; kingdom Metazoa; phylum Mollusca; class Gastropoda; family Planorbidae; genus Biomphalaria; species Biomphalaria pfeifferi. The sequence continues at coordinate 506,523 of JASAOG010000002.1, read as the reverse complement.
AACACTCTCTAATAGCATGCATACGTTGACTAAATTATCCAGAGATGAAAGGGAAATTGTGTTCCATTGGAATAAGAGAATGCAAAGCAAAGGTTTTTTATAAAGGTTAGATCTTGACCTACAATTAATTATTCAAAGAGTTTTTAGAGTGAGTATACATGCCTTTGTTTGTGAGGCTCATTTGTATAATTAGGTAGAGCAAAGGAATTATTTTATAATTAGCTACAAATGACAAGGAAAGAAGGAGTATTTGGAGGGGGGAGCAACAGATTAACATGCATGACTAGATTGACACAGGAAATACGTATGACGTAATTCTCTTCTTTTTTAAAGTAACGTTTGTAATCTATAAGATATGACTAGATATAGCACTGACATTCAAAAAAAATTTCAATTCATGAGTATGCATATGTGAAAAGGTGTTTTCTTTGGCAATGTGGTTAAAGAAAAGCAAAGTATATGTCATCCTAAAGATCTAAGTGGAACAAAGAAACTTCTGTGAAGTATTAGTGGTCACGATTTAGGTAGCAAAGCAAAGGTATTTTTTTTTTTAGGAATACAACTGATTGGCCCAAAGAAATTATGAAAGAAATGTCCTGTTCCATGGAAGGAGACAAAGAAATTTGAATCTTTCTTGAGTGGCCAAAAAAGAATGCACGTGTGAGGTGGCAGAACAAAATTATGCCAAGGGTTATCCCTTTAAGACTGTTTAATGGAAAGATCGAAGTAATGAGGTTCATCCATAACTTTACTGGAATTCACCGCCAAATATTGTTTGGTGGGCAGAGTTGTTATGTGTGCCTTCCTCTGGAGGAATTAAAAAAAGGGTTCTGGTCAAAATAAACAACAAATAAATTTTAAAGAAAACTTTAACAAGTTTTATAAAATAGAATCATTGTACCAACTTTTCTTAATGAAGCTCTAGTATCTGTGGGTCACTATTAAGAATGCTTAGACTTACTCTTTTACCAATAAATCTTCTACATCTGGGAATAGCTCTGTCAGGGAAGAGATGCTTGTCAAATCTTGGCTCAAGGTCATCTGTCAGTCCATGACAGGAAGATATAGTGATCAAATCAATTCGTAGCTTATCCAATGAGTAACACAAGAGTTCTCTATGGTAGTAGATCTTTTCTGGATGACTGAATTTTGAATTATACACAAAATATACACAAAAATTAAATTAGATATTTAATGCAATATGACATACGTAAAAAAAAATTAAATTGTGTATACATTTATTGTACAGATCTACAGAACTTGTATTAGTTTAACAACTAAACATAATCCAATTGATCGATAAAAAAAATTATTACAATTTAATTGAAAGCCCAAATCTTTAAGTAAAAAAAAATGTTGTTTTTTTTCCAAATAGAGATCTTTGAAACTGACACATTACAAATGGAAAAAGTCTGAACTAAGCAAGAGCTTTGTTAATACAAAATAAAGCTAGGCTAGACAAACATTAAACTGAGTATGGTTGCAACATTGTGTTTGCCACACTATGCACTATGTTTTTTAATGACTTACTTATAACTGAATCTAGTCGCATTTATATAACACCATATGTTTTTATATCACACCATATTTGAAAAGGTGTGCCATAAGAACATTGATTTGCTTTACAGCTTTGATAAAAAAAATTTTAAACATAAACAAAGTGAGGTGTGTATAAGCATTTTTGAAGATGAAATTCAAAGTCTTACACATTAATATTATTAATATTATAGTAACAGTAGTCCACATTAGATATGATGTAAAATGTTAAGATTCTATCCTAAGCAAAGTGTTTCTTTATTTTATTAAGTCTTATTCCAGACCTCTTGCACATGACATGCTGATAAATGGTGCAAAGACAGTCTCATTTTTTTTAAGGACTAAAAATGTGTTGTATTTGCCTCGCAGTTATATTATAACTCCATATATGAGTATTAAAGTAAAGTAAAGTTCCCTTTTCAGACCTTGTCATCTATAGAGCTGATGATGTAAAGGTCATCTGATTCTGTAGCCTACGGTTAACGAGGGTGTCAGGTGGCCAGCACAACGACCAACTGCCTTTACTTTTCCCCAACTTATGTCGGGTACCCATTAGAGCTGGGTGGACTCAGAGGCTCTCAAGGATCCCGAAATAAAAATCCCAGTCTTCACCAGGATTCGAACCCGGGACCCCAGTTTAGAAGCCAAGCGCTCAGCCACCACGCCTCCATGAGTATTAATCAAGTGAAAATGTCATTAATACCAAAGTTGAAAAATTTTAAAAAGGAATCGTTATCTTTTCCTCTTATATGTAAGACCTTTTTTTTAGTGTGTTCACAAGAATTATCTGGAACAAGATTGATTATATGCGGTTTTTTTTGTTGTTTTTTTTAAAAAGACATTTCAAAGGAAGCATAGCTGGAAAAGTTTAATGCACTCTCCAGACCTCAATTTAAACTTTTTTATCTAATGGGGACATCAGTAGTAACATTTTGAAAAACACTGCCTTAAGGCTAGTCTCTATTAAAGCTGATGAAACTAAAGAAATGTCCTGAGAAAATATGTAGATAGTAAACTCCATACACAAACCAGGACCTTGAATTGATCACCCTAAGTACTACAACACTGTTCTCTTAATATAAAATGAAAGTATTTAGCAAATTAATAACTAATTTTTCAAAATATTTATGTTGAAGAAAAAGTTACTTAACGTTTCTGATGAATACTGTTGACAATCAGAGAACTGAGCATCTAGTTCTTTAAGTTGATTCTGACTCTCTTCATAGGACCAAGGAATGCAAAATGCAAAGTAGACTGCACCACTTTTCATATCAGGAAATCTAAATGTGAACCTCAAAATAAACTGACCATCAATCATCTGAAAAGTAAACAGATAATGTATATATCTATTGGTATTGAGACATTTTTGTGGTTATATTTGAGATATTTTATGACAAGTTAATCTTCAAAAAAAAAGAAATACAAAAGAAAAAAATATGATCAGTTCTATTGGCTTATTTGTATTGTTGGTTTGTTTTCATGACAACTTGAAGTGTACTTGGAAATTAAAAAGAAACTTTTACAATTCATGGATTTGTGTGCATTTTCTATTAGAGCCATTGCTGATATTGACCTTTGACTGCTAAAGAAAAATAGTAAAGGCAATAAAAAACATTTTAAGAGCTGTGCATGATACTTAAAATAAAATACACATTTTAAAAATAAGTAGGTAACCAGATTTTTAAATGTATTGCACCAGTAGTACCATAATGTACTTTATCTATTTAAAATACTTGTTAAGAAAACAAAACCTCAAAAGTAGGCCTCTCTCTAATCCTTTCCCACTTTGGCTTTCCAGGAAGTATTTTATAAATCGGAGCAAGACCTTGACTGTATAGCTTCCCTTGTTTGTTCAGATTCATTATATTAATTTTGATTACTTTGTTGTTGGTCAAGCCTTTAATGCCAAAATAAAACCAAGATCTGTGGAAAATAAACTTGACTTATTTCCAACTGAATTATTTTCAGCCAAATTTATTTAGGCTTTTTAGATATTGTGTATCTTACCTATTGGGATTTTCAAACTCAGTTCCAGCACAGTCAGGATTTGTCCAAACATTAAATTCATAATCAGGTTTGATATCTGCATTAGAACCTGAATATTGAAAGCTATTTGTGACATCTGAGAACAAGCAAAATTAAAACAAGGGAATAGAACTATGAATAATTTTTTTTTACAGGTAACTGTAATTACTTAAAATCAATTTTTAAATATACATACAGAGTGATATATGAACTGAACCTTAATAGAGAAAAAGAAAGCATTAGGCTTGTACAGCTTAATTACAGCTCATCGTCCCACATAAGATATGTGCAACCATAGTAGTCATTGTAATGTTTAACTTATTCAAGAGTTACAATTTCTAGGTTTGATTTGATTTTAGTGGCATGATGGTTGAGTGGTTGAGTGGCTTGGCTTCCAAACCAAGGATCTGAATCCTGGAGAAGACTGAATTTTTTTTTAAATTTTGAAATTCTTAGGTGCCCCCAAGTCCACCCAACTGGGTACCCGACATTAGTTTGGGAAAAGTAAAGGTGGTTGGTCGTTGTGCTGGTCACATGACACCCTCATTAACCATGGGCCACAGAAACAGATGACCTTTATAATACTGGAAGGGTTACTTATTTTTTTTTAAGATTCAGAGATTCTTATATAAAATGGGTACATTTAAGTCAGTTTTGACTTGTGAATTTTGTTTTTGAGTAGGTGCTTCTCTGAGGCTTCCATTTTGGTGAACTAGGTAAAGATTTTTTTTCTCTTTTCCCAATCAGTGATTTCTTGCTCTGATGGACATGTTTTTTTTTTAATTGGTCCTGACACTATGCAGATATTTTGTACATTGTCTATTTCATGTCAAATAAATTTAAAGAAATTAATGTTTTTAAAGATAAAGCAAGTTAATTTTAATTTGTAAGTTTAAACAAAGAATTACCATTTTCTGTGCCTTCATCATCTTTAGAAACTTTTTCTATTCTTGCTAGATTTCCTGAGTCAAATTTAGAAGTGAAACACAAATTGCCAATTTTTATTTCCATTTTCTGTGTTTGCCTTCATTAACAAATGGAATCACTGTGTAAAAAATAAAAAAACATTGTGGTATGTAACTTTCATAGAAAATACAAATTGCTTTAATTGTTAAGCCATCAAAAATGATAAAATGAGACATTAACTATAGGTGTACTTGGCTGCCTTGCCATAGGTTTAAGTTTTAAATCCAGATAAAAACTGGATAAGCTCAAGATATATCCCAAACTTCTCTTTGGGTAAGAAAAAATGGCCATATATCGCAGTTGTAAATCATTGGCTAAGAATGATTTTTATCATACTCTTGAAACTCAAAGGCTCAAATAAGGAAATAAACATCATTTTATTTTACAATTGCTGAAAGTCAGAAGACTTTGTTTTTTAGATTAAATCTGTAAAAAGCTATTTAATAAAAGCCAACCTGTAAATAAATTTTTAAAACTACAATGACATATTTAAGATAAAAAAATAAAATAATATCAGCCTTTTACAGTTCAAGTTTAGCTCAATTCTGCTTCATGCCATGTAAGCTTATTGTGCAGACAACACATACTACTGTAATGTTATTACAGATATGGGTTCATCAAGAAAGATTTTTCAAAATTAAGATACTTAACAAACATCAGTCATGAATTGATTTGATAATATGACTAATGTTATAACAGATATTTAACAGGGTAGCTATTAATCTTAATTAAGGCATGTCAGGGCAAGGACCACCTAAAATTCTGATTCTAACTAAAATCAAAATTTTCATTTTTGTTTTCTTGTAAATAGTCAAATTTGTTGAATTAAAAAAAAAATCCTCTTTATGTTTTACAGCTATCTTTTAATTATTTTATGCCGTTATAAGCTAAGATGTCAATTGATTTATTGTTATTATGCTGCTTAAAGAACCATTTTCTAATTCCACTTTAGGACAAGTCCAGTAAATGCGGCTGAAATAATGGCTAATATAGGTCCTTAGGAGGGAAAGGTCAGTACTGACCTTCTATGAGCGGTATAAAAGGCTGGATGAATACCTCCCAGCTAGAAAACTAGTGGATGGTTGGAGATGCAGAAGACGTATCTAGATGCAGTCTTTTATGCATCATGCCACTAGACTATCTTATGAAGCTGGCCTCTCCACCAACCAACAAAACATTCAACGCTTTCATCTCCTTCCCCCTTGGTGTCGCCCAACGACCCCAGACATATGCTTGAAATTAGTAGACCCTAATGCCACTAAGCAAAGCCGTTCATCTAACGACCTTCAAATTCTAGCTCTGGAGACCATTAATACCTTCAAGCCAAGTGCTATTTTTGCATACACTGATGGGTCGACATCAATAGATTCTGGAAGAGCAGGCTATGGAGCCTACATCGATTTTCTTGGCTCTTACACAGTCAAAATCTTTGGACCATGCAGTAGTGTTTGCAGTTTTGATGCGGAGACCATGGCAGTCTGTGAAGCCTTAAAAGTCATTGACTCTCAACTCGATGAGGGACATTTGAGGGCAACACAGACTGTTGTGGTCACTGACTCAAAATCTGTAATACAGGCTTTGCAAAGCCCCGGACCATGAACCCCAATATCAACACTGTCATCATGGCTTCACATAACATAAAACAATGCTATGGCACCCCTGTAATTATGCAGTGGGTACCGAGTCACATAGGTGTGACTGGCAACACAATTGCAGACTCTTTGGCCCACCAGGGAGGGCAAATTCCACCCACTGCTGAGGCTGTAAGCTCTCATCAAGCCCTGGCTATAATACAAAAAACAGAAATGGAAAAGTGGTTTGAGTGCTGGGACAAGTCCCAAAAAGCCCGTGGAGTCTGGGAGGGCATGAGGCGCCCTGACCGCACTTCCCCGTGGTGGAGGCTGTCCAGGCCTGAGCAAGCTATTATAGCACATCATATTTCTTGCGGCTATGGCCAAATTTTGATTCACGGTGCCCCCGCTGCGGGGAAGAAGAGGAAACCGTGCCTCATATTCTGTTTGACTGCCCCAGACTTGCTGATCTCCGTCTCGACAGGTCTGGGAAACCCAAAATTCTTGACCTTTATGGTGACATTTATGCACTACGCAAGACAGCAGGGTTTCTGTCCAGGGCTTTTGCAAGAGAGGATTTGAGCCTCTCAAGCCCTCACTCTAATGGAGTTTGATGATGATGATGAATTCCACTGTATAAAATAAGTCTGAACTGCATCATGTGTTTCAGTTGGCAGATGTCTGACTTACAGAACAAAATGATCTTTTCCTTGAAGAATTAGATATATTTAATCATTCTTTATATTCATTTGATTAACTTTGAAAATGTTAATAACAACTCAAAATGCTCCAATTTTTCTGAATGTACTAAATAGCTTTATTTTAGTGCTGTATGAACGAATACAAATACGCTTGCATTAATAAGCAGGAAGTAGTAAAAGTTCCCCTTACAGACCTTGTAGTCTATAGTTAAGTAAGCCTAGAATAAATTACTAGGTGCTAGACAAATAAATAAAACATTAATTTGATTTTAAGTTTTAAAAAAGGCTAGAACAATTTGTCAACTATTTTAATGTCAATAAATTTGTTCCTTAAAAGAATGAATACATCATATAACATAATTTGAACACCACGCCTTAACAAAGGAAGACATGAAAAAGTAAACTCGAAACAACAACATATATGAAAAATTGTTAAAATAATTAGGAATATGGTGAAAATATGCAAAAACAACAAGAAAAACAAAAAAAAATAGTTTAAAAAAAAAACACATAACTTATATTAAGCATAGTTGTTTCAATTAGTTTGGATCAGTCATGTATTTAAATGTGTAATAGATCTAGACTAACAATAATAAATCTGCGCAATTACAAATATTTTTACCAATTGTTTTTGCTTAGTGCAATTTCATGTTTTTAGATTTTTCAATACACTATGATCCTATCACTTGTCTGGATCAGTTAGAAAAGGGTAGTGGAGAAAGAAGGAGGTATCTGGGTGATTACTTTTTAAATGCATTTATAAAAAAAAAACAGAATTCGAACTCCCGAGCTAAAGCCTCCTCAAGCATACAAGTATCTACTCTCTTAGACACACCAAAATCATTTATAAAGTGAACAATTTTCCCTTGCTCAAACTAATTAGAATGGCACAAACACTAAAAAAAAAAAAAGCATTGTGCAAAGTTTAGATATATTGATCTCTAGCTTGAGTTTAAAGTCATTTTTACTTTCTTATTGATAGCTTAGTAATAGACCTAAGAAGTAAATGAAACTTGAAATACATAAATAAGATATTGGATATTCATGTTTACTATAAAAAATTATAATGCATTTCAATTTGCTATGGGCATGTATCCTTTGCATATACCATTTTTTACTGTCCACAGTCAGCTGTTAAAAGCTTGCTGACAATACATAGAAAAAAATATATAATTTAAGTCATTTTTTCAACAGCTAGACATTCTAGTCCTTTATTCATGCAACACTTTGAATCTTGTCTTCCACTTCTGCTTTGATATTTCATCTAAGACCTTCTTATATCACTCATTAATTTTTAATTATTTTTTGCACTAACAGGCAAAACTGTAAACATAGAGAGTAAGTAAGTAAATAACATAGCTAAACAAAATTCATTTTTAAATAGATATAATTTAAAGGCCAAAAAAAGCATTAACAAAAACATGCTAGAAATATACCATGGACTAGGTGCATTCATCTGGAGAAATATATAGAAAGTTAAATTTGAAAAAAATTTGGTTCCCTAAACAAACGACCAATACTTCATCATGTATGAGAATGAAAGCAATATGACATGGAAATATAAAAGGTAGAGCATGTACAGTAGGCCTACCAATATTGCTGTTCCACAATAAACATCAAAATGAAGTTTAAAGGACACTGTAATCTAAAGCATTTGTAAATACTTAAAAGTGATTTGTCCACAAAACAATGATTTTTTTGTAAGTAAACAGTAGATATCTGTAAATCTGTATTATGTGTATACAATAATACATGTGTTGACAAGTGGAAATTATTTTTACATTCACTAATTATACATTATTAAATAAGAACAATCTGGTATAAACTTTGTCACATGTAAATTATGAGTGAGCCTGGTGTGAATGTACACTTTGGTTTCTTATAGTTATAATGTTTTTTGCTTGGTGTAATGCACAAATTGTAAGACAAAGTTCCATACGGATAATAAAGATTATTATTATTATTAAAATTTAAGAGTCTCTAGAGCCTAGAGAGGTTATAGTTGCTGCTACAGTTACTAGATCTAGTAACTAACTAAATAGAAATATTATCTGTGGAAAGTATTTTTAGTAGTGTTTGACAAAGTTAAATGTACCAAATAAATCTTACAGAATCAATCATTCACAATAATTGATGATTGTCCGAATCTACACTGAGTAACACTGAAATAAAGGAAACTGAATGAACAAAAATGAAATGTCATTCCAAGTTGAAGTCAGATTTCTGTCAGAATCACAAAAAGATTTCATCGTATCAACTAGTCGGCTATTGACATTGAAATGATTGATTGATAATTCATTAAATTAATTGAATTTGATGCTTTCCTCCGATCCAGCAGGCTAACTAGTCTTAGAGAAAAAAACCGATATAACGACACGACGCTAAAAGCAGAAACTATCAAAGTTTGTACTGATTCAGAGATCTAGATCTATAGTGTTATACACTTCTTAGCATTTCAATGACAAAAATAGTAGGGTAATAATATTAAGAGAATACGAGAAAAGGAATTATGTCAGACATTTTGTAAACTTTTATGGTTGCTGTTCCATGTGACCTTATGTAATAATACAATTGGTTGGAAATATTAGTAAATATTTTCGCAATTTTCTTTTTAATAATAAGAAATTTAATCCTCATGGCGAGGTAGGCGAGCCGCATAAAAATGATATTCAATGAACCATTATACTCTATAGTCGTACTAGATTCAGTATGCCTATATAAATGTGTTTTACATGTTTCGGATGTTTCTTCAGATTTGAATATAATTATATACTAACTGCGGGCACCCTTCTTGAGAACTGGTACGATGATAGCACTTTTCCATGCCCTGGGTAGTCTGGACTCTGCCCAGGTTTGATTCATACACTCCAGGAGTTTACCTCTCGCAATACCCCAGAGGTGTTTTACCATCTCAGGGGTAACCTTATCTGGCCCCGGAGCTTTTCGGTTTTTGCACTTAGCCATCGCTCTGTCCAGCTCAGCATGACAGAAGGGCGCGTTGCTTGGCTTTCAGGCTCATCTAGCATATCGACATATTCAGTATTTTTTCTTTAAAAAAAAAAAAAAAAAAAACTGGGTAAGAAAACAAAGCAACATATTTGTATTGGTATGTTATATTTTTTACAAAGCGTATATGAATTCACTGTCTGGCACACATCTTTTGTACACGTTATTTCTCCAACTTCTTATTCTCAGATCATAAGATGAAACTACGCACAATTATTTATTGTTGGAAACAAAACATAAATAAATAAATAACATTAAACTAATCATTTAGCAAATTAATTAGTGGTAATCAATTGTGTTTATGGTTGCTATATATACGTTGTTGTATACATTGTACGTTGTACATTTATAAAGTCTGGATATTATTAAAGTGATTACTAGTTCCAGAATAAAATATCTGTAGTTATTGTTGAAGGGTCCCCGTTTTGAATCTACAGTTTATATTTGTATCTCCTGCATCACGATAGTGTTGGAGTGTTCAGTAATTGTTTAAAAGGAGACAATTATACGGACGAATTTTAGTATAGAATTCACACAATTTGTATACGAAATTATTACTTAAGTTAATAATATATACTAATTATTTATATTTCAACTTATTTTTAGATATTTCGCCTCCCTCCTGTAGTATGTTGGCCGATTTGGTAGGGTTGGGAGGGGGCGTTGACATCAATCCAGCCCCGCCCCCATAAACTTTCGAATGGGGAGGGGGTCCAATTTATTTGTAGAAATCACAGCTTGCTAACAGAATCAATTACGTACCTTTATATTATGTCGTTCCCCTGCTGGCCGATAGGGGGGGGGGGGGGGCGAATACCTCTACTGTCCTTTCCACCTAAACCCTTTGAGTGGGGGGGGGGGCGGTCCTACTTTTATGGAGAAATCATAATTTGTGAACAAAATTATTTTAATTACTATATATATTTTATATTATGTTCTGATATCTTGACCGATTCTGTGGGGTAAGGGGGATCGATTGCATGTACTGCCCTCCCCACTCTAGCCCTCTGAGTGAGGGGCGCGGTCCTATTTTTATGGATAAATCATAAGTTGTGAACAAAATTAATTGAATATATATATAATATAAGCTACGTATTGATATGTGAACCTATTTGTATATTATGTCGCACCACACTCCAAAGTCAAATTTTATTATTAGTGAATATAAAATGAAAAAGGGTTGTTCCAGGTAGTAGGTGCGATACATGCAATCGCTCCCCCCCCCCCCCCCCCCGGCCATCGGACAAACTAATACTTTTTCTTTTTGTATTATAGTTAAGAAATTACAAAATTAAAAAAAAATCTGTCACTAATATAATAATATATGCTCTAAATTAAATTCTTATATCGAGTCACCCCACCTCTATCCTTTAATGCCAAATGCAATCATTAGCAGATATTGTACAACGGAGCAACGATTAATCGTTTTCACTCTACCGCCCCTTCCCCTTTCCAGACGAAAACTGATGAATAATGAGCTGTATATGTCAGGAGAATGCGTTTCTGCAGAGAAGACTGCAAAAAAACGCTTTTGGCGTTGGGGCGTCGTCCCGAACCCCACTGATGAATAATGAGCTGTAGATGTCAGGAGAATGCGTTTCTAGAGTGAAAAATGCAAGAAAACGCTTTTGGCGTCGGGGCTTCGCCGAACTCCACTGGGGAAGGTTAATGCGTGTGTGTGTGTGCTCGCTGTACGCACGTTTATGCATAGGGTTAGGGTTTGGAAAAAAATCGCCCCCACCCTCTCCAAAGTTCTGGATCCGCTAGCGCCTCAGCACATTTAATGATATCATCACAATATATCCTTGCTCATGACAACTCAAAAGATGGTCAAGAAATAAAAGAACTCTGGAGGTGTTCAGTTTATTTGTGCTCAGTTTATTTATGTATTTATATTTTGTTCACACAATGTTCAATTAATGTACAGAAGCTAAAAATATTAGTTATCTCATCTGATGAATGCTCATTTTACAATTGTGGTTCAAATTGAAACAAAATTCAAAGTAAAAAATATTGTGCAGCAGAATTTCACCAGAGCTTCAGCGAATAGCAAGACTTTCTGTTAGCTTATTATTGTGTGCCGTTACAAAGACACTCTTCTTTGCCTTTATCACATCAGCAAAAATTTTAATGCCCTGGGGAAAAAATATTATATATATATATATATATATATATATATAAAAGATTTTTTTTAAAGAGAAAGCACAATTGTGACTATAATACAGTATTTCTAAGACCCGTGACTCATATGGTTTTTTTAATGTAATGAGTGACGGTGAAATGTGCTTGGGTAATGTGTCATTAAGCCAGGCTTTCACTGAACCATTTCTTCCTACCAATCAGTTCATTGGATACTTATGAATATCAACAACGAAATCATAATAATAAAATTAATATATTTCCGCAGTTTGTGGTATCATGCAATCAGTCAGTCAAACAATACAGACCAGCAACACGTTTGCTCTACACACGTCTATTTTGTAAGGAGGGAGGTCAGTTTGTGGCCGTTGACCCATGGGTGGTGGACCCTTGGGTGGCTCCTATGAGTTTGTGTGAAAACAAAAACTCTAATTGAAATTCTTTTTTTAAAGTAGTGCTTTATTGATAATTCTGTACTCTTTTGAAAAGGTTCTTTCTGGAATGGCACCAGGCCCTCCCTTACCCCAGCGAGGCGTTTTTCTGCGTTCTTTGTTGTCCACAGTGCACTTTTTGGTCAGTAAAAAATAGTAAGAATGTGTGGGGAAGACCAATATTAAAGCGAGTTCCTGCATTATGAGCTGTTAAAATGCATTCTACTGACGTTTGGATCGCACCATTCATCTTAGTAAAAAAATTATAAAAAAAAACGCAGGTCAAATAAATCTAATAAAAGATGCATCACTGGCCTTTATATTTCATGTACTTCTGTTATGGGCGTGATCGGCACATAATCACCTTGGTGTTAAGTTTTGTCACCAGGGCCGGCCTTAATTAATTGGAGGCCCAAAGCGAAGTGATTAGGGTAGCCCCAAATAAAAAAAAATCAAGACTGAAAAATATGCAAAGAATAAAAAACCTTTCTGTGTCTATATCTAAATCAACAAAAAGTTAAATTCATATAGCGCCGATAGCTAATATACATATAGTGGACGATATAGTATATCAAGTAGTCGTGAATAAATCTTCAATCATATTAAAGATTTAGATACATGTTAGTAGCCATAAAGTTCTGCTATGTTTAAGAGTTGATCCATGTTTCGCAATTTTTTTCTCTAAAAAAAGTTTTTCTTTGAGTCCTGTGCAAGGCCCCCGACAAATTAGAGGACCTAGGCGGCTGCCTAGTTTGCCTAAATCTGGCCCTGTTGTCACTACAAGTTTTCTTGTCATGCAAAATTAGTCAACAGAATGATGTACAATAGGAAGAAAGTCAACTGATCTTATAAGTCGATCTTGTTAGTATGCCTTTTTCAAAAACTGTTTACATTCCTAATGTTTCTATTTAAAAGATGAAACGACGTCTCTTACTTTAAATTATTTCTTTTGTTTTTTTTTTAAACATTGGTAAAATTGCAATCTTTGCTTGGTTAATATTTAATTAGGGATTTATCATTTATGAAAATAAGGGTTGTTTACTTTTTGTTCCAAGAAAAATAAAATGAATGACTTTGCGCCCTCCTCTTAGACAACATGTTGCGACCTAGAAAAGGGGTCACCCCTTTGTGAAACGATGCTATAATGCAGAGGTCTCAAACACGTGGACCGCGGGCCACATGTGGCCCGCCAAACAGTTTTGTGTGGCCCGCGGCCACGTCCACGAATTCGAAAAAAATTAGATAAAATTTACAATGACCACATATAAGCCGTGAAATGATTTACATCTGCACTAATCAGTAAATGAGGTGTGTCTACTGCAAGCGAAGATTCTGTGAAGGCAAGCTTTGTTGTTAGCGAGATGATAGCAAAGGCATCACGACCATTCACTGAAGGCCACTTTGTAAAAGAGTGTATGCTACAGGCGTGTGAAATTATCTGCCCCGAGAAAAAGAAACTCTTCGAAGGCATAAGTTTGCCTGCGAACACAGTTGCAAGCTGGATCACCGAGTCAGCGACAAATGTTCAACAGCAACTGATTGCCGCTGCAAAAGACTTTGTAGCATATTCCATTGCACTGGACGAGTGCACTGGTGTAACAGACACCGCTTACTGTGCAGTATTCATTCGTGGGGTCGACGAAAACTTGAACATTTTTGAAGAGCTATAGGACTTACTACCCATGAAAGGAACGACGACTGGACGCGACGTGTTTCAAGAACTGGAAGCTTGATTGACAGGTGTGGAATACCGTGGGAATAAACTTGTTTTAGTGGCTACGGACGGTGCACCAGCAATGTGTTCAGAGAAGGTAGGTGTTGTTGGATTAATGGTAGAGAAACGGTATCAGCTCAGCTTGGCGGGACCTTTTGCAGCCATACACTGCATTTTCTGCACCAAGAGGCACTCTGTGGCAATAGTCTACTAATGAAGAACGTGATGGATGTTGTCGTGAAGACGGTGAACTTCATACGTCCACGGGGTCTCAACCACAGACAGTTTGTGTAATTTCTAGCTGATTTAGAAACGGAAGTCAGATGGTTGAGTCCTGGAAAAGTGCTGCAGAGATTTTTTGAACTGAGATGGGAAATAGCAGCTCAGCTCAGTGACCCAATGTTTCGTCGGATCTTGCTTTTCTTACTGACATCACGCAACATCTCAATGCACTCAATTCACAACTACAGGGCACAAAGCAGCTGATTACCGTGATGTTTGACCGCATCAAATCATTCAGATGCAAGCTGACTTTGTGGGCCACTCAGCTGGCATATGGAAACCTGGCTCCTTTGTCTTTTCTACAGAGCATTACTGTTGAACCACAGCTCTTGAAAGACTACGTAGACATCCTATCCAGACTACTAGAAGATTTTGAACACCGCTTTCAGCAATTCACTGCTCTCGAACCACAGTTTTTCCTTGTTGCCACTCCGTTCGCAGTTGACGTGAAAAACGTTCCAGAGGATATCCAGATGGAACTACAGGACCTGCAGTGTGATACTGTTCTGAAGCAAAAATACGCTGATGTTGGTGTTCCAGATTTCTACCAGTTTCTTCCCAGAGAGAAGTTTCCAAACTTATTCTGCACGGATGCTAGAATTCTAGCGATGTTTGGGAGTACGTACGTTTGCGAACCGTTTTTTTTTCAAGAATGAAGATTAACAAAACAACATTATGATCAAGACTGACTGATGAGCATCTAAGAGCAACCTTGCGGCTTGCCACTACACGCGACTTCAGGCCTAACGTCGATGGTCTGGTCTCTGCCAAACGCTCTCAGTTGAGTGGACAGAAACATGAGTGACGAGCCATCTGCAGTAGGCCTAGTAATTATAGTTGTTTTTTTTTCCAAAGAACTAC
This sequence comes from Biomphalaria pfeifferi, assembly GCA_030265305.1. Classification (NCBI taxonomy): domain Eukaryota; kingdom Metazoa; phylum Mollusca; class Gastropoda; family Planorbidae; genus Biomphalaria; species Biomphalaria pfeifferi. Next base: position 491,291 of record JASAOG010000002.1, on the reverse strand, counting down.
AGTTTCTGCTTTTTTATTAGTGACAGAGACAACGTCAACTAATTTTAGTAAACTAAACTGCCTGTGCATGTAATAAACTACACTAAATGTCATTAATAATTATAAAAACTTTATTTTAGCATTTTACTGCAGTGACAGTAGTGTTCATAAAAAAAAAACTCTCATTTTGTGGTGTGGCCCGCTGAATGGTTGTTACTTTCCACTGTGGCCCACATGCTGATATGAGTTTGAGACCCCTGCTATAATGTATGACTGAATTGTTTCAGTCTACAAATCTTACTATTTATTTCAATCAAAACTACGTGTGTATAAAACAATTAGGAAGTCATCCATCTGACATTATTGTTGGTGTACTCACTTGTTCAATATCCTCCATGTCAGCCATAGAGAAAGACAATCTAATGTAGCACGTTGATTTAAACTCAGGTACAAAGAAGTCCCCAGATATCAGGGACACCCCAGCCTGAGTAGCCTCCCTCATAATCACAGAGGTGTCTTCAATATCATTGATCTTAAGCCACATGAACATACCTCCTCTTGGAAAACTCCAGGTCGCTAGGCCTTCAATACAAGTAATTTTTGTATGTATATTACATGAATACAAGTAATTTTTGTATGTATATTACATGAATACAAGTAATTTTTGTATGTATATTACATGAATACAAGTAATTTTTGTATTTATATTACATGAATACAAGTAATTTTTGTATGTATATTACATGAATACAAGTAATTTTTGTGCTGCTTAAACAACGTCTATTATACCAATTTTAAAAAAATGTGGAATGTTGCACAGGAGGGCTGGTCGTGTAGTCTCGACTCACATAAGCCTACACTAAAAAAGAAACTACTTATTTTTAAACAGTAAAAGTTAAGCACGCCACCTGTAAGATACTTGTCAAGTGCAGAGGCCAAAATTTCAGCGTTTTTCCGGTAGATTTCTGAGGTGTAGATCATTTGTTTGTTAAAAGTCTCATAGCCCCAATACTGCAGTATGTGATTGATCATTATCTATTGATACAAGAGCAACAATAACAATTGAAATATCTGACAAACAATTTAAAATTCTAATTTAAAATAGTTAATGGCATAAAATAGGTATTTGTATTCATTTCCAATACAGTTTACAGTGAATGTGGTTACTTTGGATTAGATTACTAATCTTTAAAGCTAGTCTCCTAAACACTGGCATACAAATGTTAGAACACATCAATTACTGTAAGCTAGTGATAGTCCAAAGTACAAGGTGTCCTTCAGAGCAGTTACAAAATCTGAAAGAGAGTTGCCCTTCCCTTAGTTCAGGGGTTCTCAACCTGTGGGTCGCGACCCCTTTGGGGGTCGAATGACCATTTGCCAGGGGTCGCCTAAGACCATCTGAAAATAGGGGGGGGGGGGGGGGATTGGGAATTTTTTATCGGAAGTTGTTTTTTTTTTCTTATGTGTGTGTAACATTTGTGTCCCCTAGTGGCTAGAGATTTGTAGTGTACATTGCGGCGAGGGGACATTACTCAAATAGCATTATTATAATATAAATTTAGAAACGATCGTCGACTTTCAATAGAAAATAAATATATAAAAGTGGCAGTGACAAATATAAACGTACATATATTGTAAGACGATACAGAGGGCATTTTTAGTGAATGTAACATCCTTGTTTGATAGTGGACATGTTATGTTTTTTATTTGTTCTTCTTTGTGTTTCTTTTTTTTTATAATTGTCATTCAAAAATAGATGTTACAGGCCACATCTTTTTCGTTGCAAAATACATTTTTCACCAATAAATTTAATGTCCATCAATGCATCAAAACACCATTGCGGGATCAAACATTTCTTTGGTGAAGATCTAATCACGTCGTGAAGAAAATTCGATTAATTATACGCCATCGTATTATATGCAGTGGAAATAGATTCATTATGTAACAAATCATGAACACGGACTTCGAACAAAAGAAAGTTAATACAAGAAAAGAGAATGACGATTTTTTTTTGGCGGTATACTTTAAGCAGATACCCCGATGCAACATTTGTAATGAAGTTCTCTCTGTATTGAGGTCGAACAAACGTCCGAACTTTGCTGATTACGACATACAGTAGCCTAGTTTAGTTTAGCCTCAGATGGCAAGTACCATAATTGAAACATATGAATCTTCTTGTTTGGTGTCTCTCAGAATTGCTAGAGTTCTGAGACCTCACACTAATACCAAGCAGTTATTGTTAGTGGACAAAGACATGATAGGAACCAAATTTATAAATAAATTTAGTGTAATTTGCATACCTAATGACACTATTTACAGGAGATTAGTTGACATGTCTTCTGATACTAAGGAAATGATATCTTCTTCTTTTACAATAGTTAGCATCCAGCTTGATGAATCCACAGGTGTTGTAAATTGTTCACAATTACTAGTTCCGGTATACTTAAGATATACACAATGGCGATTTTAAAGATTAATTTCAATGCAAACCTCTATAAACGACCTCTACAGCGAGTGATGTAATTGACAAAAATGGTTAAATTGGAAAAAGTAAAAGACTTCTTAGAAAAATAATTGTGGCATCTGCACAGATGGTGCTCTAAGTATGCTTGGATGTCTGTCTGGAGGTTCTATGATTGGTACAGAATGATTCACCATAAGAATTCATCCTAACTCACTGTATGATTCGTCGACATATATTAGCAACGTCAATAGCAATGCATCTAAATATTTCTCTTCAATGTCAGTTACAAAATTCTGGATCAATTGTTTGCAGTCATTCTGTTCTAGACGAGATGTTTTTTCTAGACTTCCTTTTTCATTTCCAACATTTAATATCTATGAAACATGTTTTTTTTCCCTGCCTGTTAGTTATCAAGTCTAAATACAGAAATAAACTTGATGCAGAAAATGTAAATCTATTCTAGTGAAATAATAACAAGCTCAACTTTCACACTAACTTTGGCGTGTTTGTTATTACTGTGCCCACATTTTCCGTGATAAGTAATACTTTTTAAATTGTAAATTATGTATGTTACGTGAATATTATAAACACGCAATAGAAAAATCAATAAATGAATATCATAAAATTAACTTTTTCAAAAATTTAAGCCCTAATTTATTTTACACTAAATAAATATGATACGTTTCTAACAATTAAATTAACATCATAGATATTAGTTATATACATTCTGATAACCATTTTATAACATTAGCTAAATCACATTGATCTAGACCTATAACAATTTTTTATTATGGTTGGGGGTCGCCTCCTAGTGAAAAGTTGTGCTAGTGGGTCGGTAGCTATAAAGGTTGAGAACCACTGCCTTAGTTGGTCAAATTGAGAATGTCTTTTTTTTAACTTTCTTTTCCAATACAAACTAAAATACCAATACAAAGAAACGTACACAAATCTCTGCCAGATTAACTAATACCATAGAGTCTTGAAAACTTTGTGTACATGTTTTCATTCGTTACTAATGTCTTAGTTAAAGTGTGATTTCACAAAGGCCTTTAGGTGATTACCTGAGACAGCACACAAGGATGAGCAGTATTCTGAGACATGCTTAAAACATAGCGATCGGTCAATGTTGATGGACCACTGATCCATCCCAGACGATACCTGTAACATCAATCATTAGGCTATAAAAATAACAATAATTTTTTATTATAACGAACCAAATAGATCAAACATTATTAATGGATAGTCGTGTGGTATGCAATACGGAGTGTTGTCGCAATGTACCTAGGTGTAAACCCTGCCCACAACCATGCCCTGAAATCCTGCATGGGATATGATGACATCATTTCTGAATGAACGCCTGAAAGTGCAAATGTAACAATAAATCTTGAAGACATTTGGACATTTTAGAAAGTTTAGCCTAATCTCCATATTTGCATTATCATTGGTTTATTCGAAAATGCTCAACATTATGGAAAAGTTTATTCACGAGGGCCGCTTTTAAGTTGATAACATCATTTAGTTATAAGCCTAAATGGTCATCGCATCCATAAAAATTATAATCTGAATCCAGGGCTAGCATTTTTATACGGCTATTCATTTTATACATTTCTATTCAGTTGTTTCGACAAATGCTTCAATAAAATCTGTCCGTAAATTGTAACTTTCTCATTCCAAACAGGTCAATTACTTTAAAAAAAAATACTAATCCGAAATAAATGAGCACAATACTACCTCTTCTTTGAAAAATTTTTTTTTTTACTTTTGAAATTACTGTATTAAAATACAAATAAAATGTCAGACTGACCCTGCTCCAATGGTCTTAGAGAATGTGTCCAATCGAATGACTCTGCCATCCACATCTATCGACTGGAAAGTCCGCTGCCTCTATTTTAGTATTTGTTTTTGTAAAAAAAAAAAGTTTTAGCTTTTTATTGAAATGATAATAAATGTATTAACTACATTAACAATTGAAACGTCGACTCCTTAAAAGATTTCATATTTTTTCTTCAGAAGACCAGAACTAGAGTTTCTTTTAGGACTCAGTCAATTAGAAGGTATATATTTACTGATCATCACTAATAGTATTAGATCTAGAATAAATGAATATTAATTAGCCTAAGCTACTACATTTACTGTGACAGCCATATTCCAGAACGAAGTATTTCAAAGAGACACCTAACATGAATTGATTAAGAATCAAATAGGATCATACTATAACATACTGATCTAAAGAGAAGTACATATGTGTTTGTGTGTGTTAGTTGCCAGCCAATAAGACAACTGCTGAAATATTTTGGACTATTAGATTGACATTTTAAGAAATAATACTAGGGTCATGGACTCGTGCAGGTTTCAAGGACCGTCAAGATGACCACCCCTTTAGATAAACTTTAGATAATCTATATTTCTTCTCTAACATTGCCTACATGATGTGTATGCCTATAGGATATATACTATAACTATATTGACTTTCTAATGACCGTACGATTACTAAATTATGACTTTCTAATGACTATACTTACTTCTCCGAATTGCAAAAAGTAATATGCAGAATCTTCAATTATGATGACCTCATACTTTCTACACACTTTGTACACATTTACCATATTTTGCTCTGACCACGTGTAGCCTTGTTTAAAAAAAATAAAAGATACTTAGGACAAACTTGAATAAATTCATTATAACTGCACAGTAACACATTTTAATATGTACACATATATGGGTGGGTGTCTTATATAGTTTAATTTTCAGTGCAGCGTTAAAAAAGAAAAAAAGGACACTTTCTCTAAAAGTTGATAAGTCCAATGACATATGCCAACTGTTGGGATAGTGCAGTAAAAAGATTTCCTCTCTTCTCAAAAGACATCAGCTCGAATCCAGTAGGTTAATACACATCTAGCCCTGCACAAACCCGAGATCTGCTCGAATCCAGCAGGTTGATACACTTCTAGCCCTGCACAAACCCGACAAAAGCTTTAAAGAAAGATAATGTAAAAAAGTAATTATGATAACCTCTCAACACTGGGGTCGCTAGAGAGGTGCGAGTCTCACGTGTGGACATTTTCGGTAATCATAGTCATTGTGGATAGATGGAGCCAATTATTTCGGTTGTGTTTTTTTAAATTAAGTTTTTCAAATGTATTATATGAATAGATATACATATCGACCATCTACCTATGCTGAATTCTTAAGGCAGTGTAATGGATTTTATTTCTATCTCAACTTAAGATCTAATCTAAGGCGAAATGAAGATTGAAATAATTTAGGGTTTTAACATAGTTTAGCCATATCCATCAAAGCACACCATTCAGTTCAATAGGGCTTTATTGGTTATTTAACAGCCATCTCCAATTAATTTACCAGTTGGGTTACTGCAGGCGGGAGTGATGTACATAACACGAGGTCGTTTGGAATGCGGATGTATCTCTGGCCATGAACTCATAATCGCCTCTAAATCTTTAGCATTTATTCCCTCCTCATCTGTATTCACAGCAATAGGACTGGCTGCGAAGAGTTGAAGCTGCAAATACATTAATTTTTTACTTTATGAGTCATTCTGAATTCAGGACTACTACTACTAGGCCAAATGTAGACTTAAAGATAGACTACTCAATTTTTGGAAAACGTATTGAAATGTAAAATTTTTAACATTAATACAAAATGCCATAATCATAAACTTTCAGCATATTTCTTTAGACATCAGACGTCAACATAAGTACATTTTGATTGGCTAATTGAATGAAGGAGGTAAATTACCAAAGTCAGAGTACCGGAGTAAGTCTCTCTTTCCATTAAGACCGAGTCGCCTTCATCAAGGAGCATGTGGAAACACTGAATAATGAGATAAATTGAGTCAGGGGGACATTTAAAACAAACATGTGTAAAACACCCATCTATATAACTTCTATGTATCAAATATCCGTGAATAATACATTCATGTATATAACTTCTATTTATCAAATATCAATGTCTAAAATATCAATGTATCATACATTCATGTATCAAATATCCATGTATCATACATTCATGTATAACTTAAAAACTAATTTCTGGCAATTAAAATCTATTGATATATCTTGTATTTGAATGCAAGACATACAGTTCTGATGCCATCAGTAATCCCATTAGTGATTGTCAGAGCAAATGGCTCAGGGTGATCTTTCCTCGTCAGTTGCGGTGGTTTGTGTTCTAATTTGTGCAGACCCAACAGCCAATCACGTAGCTCTGTTATTCTTTAATGGAAAAAAAAAATAAGGCTTGAAAAAAAAAAAAAGCAAAGATAATCCTATTTCAAAAGAGAGGCCTATGTTTCAAGCCAATTTTACTTACCCTTCACTGAGACTGTAACTGTTAGCATGAGAAACTTCTTTGTCACTGAGGGAGATCTCGTGCCCATCGCTAAAGGAAAGAAAAACAAAGGATGCAAAGGCAACTTTCTTAATTGTTTTTAAATATCAGGATGTAGAAGCCCCTTTGTGTGATTACTAGATTGCAGAGTTGTGTAAATGTGTTTGTCCACACTTCAAGTATTATTTGTTAATTTTGTTTCTGATTGAGCCTGTAACATCCATCTGTAGTATTGTGCACATTTTCAAATACAAGTTCAAGTTAAAATTGGGTTTTCCAAATATAAATGACAACGGATTTAATGGCTTTAATGTTCGGTGAACGAGACTACAATGAAGAATTTCTCAAATCATTAAGTATTCTTAGTGTTAATATACATCATTTTAAGCACAGGAGAATAAAGTTGTTTCCTAAGTATTCTAATACACATCATTTTAAGTCTAGGAGAAAACCCGCTGGGATTAATCCACTTCTGTTGTTAGGGCCTATCCACTCCTTGCAGCCTACCAGCAATATTAATAACGAATAATCGTATTCAATATTTAGCCACTACCGGTACTCTGAACTGTCTAACTGAAATGCTAATAGTCCGTTATCACAGCACCAACAGTATACGCGTATACCCCGCACAAATTACAAAATAAGTAAAAACAAAATCGTACAGCCCGCACCCCTACTATTTGTTTTGTTGAGGTTTATAATGAGATGTTTATAAATCATTCCACTGTACATTTGACAGCCACACGGCGAACTGAAGGAAGTATAAAAACCCACCGGTATGTCCATACTTTCCATTATGCTAGGTTCATGAGTAAAATACATTTTAATAAACCCCGCACCTTTGAACACCCCGCACAGCTGCCTTCCGTCTGTAAAAAAAATCATGTATTGCCCTCGGGTTATATGCGCGAAAAGGGAAGAAGAAAAAAATTTATGCGTGTACCTAGGAATGGCCCTTAAATCGAAGGTCCCGCCTGCTCCTTCATACATACGAAGTCCAAATCTCGAAATCAAGATCTATAGGGTAGATGATGTAAAGGTTATATGTTTCAGTGGCACACTGATTAACGAAGGTGTCATGTGGCCAGCACAACGACCAACCGCCTTTACTTTTCCCTTACTAATGTCAGGTACCAAATAAAGCTGGATGGACTCAGAGGCGCCCTAAAATCCCGAAATTCAAAATCCTAGTCTTCACCAGGATTCGAACCCGGAGCTCTCGGTTCGGAAACCAAGCGCTTTACCACTCAGCCACCGGGCTTCCTTGTATATACATACAAACAACTATTTTACCTCATCGTAAACTGGATTTTTTTAATAGGCAATGGCTTTTGATTTGGTAAACCACTACTCAACATGATTGACTTGCCACCTGTGAGGTCTGTAAAAGAAATCGCATTAATTGGTGTATGAGTTATTTAGATGTATATATTTTCAGGGAGAAGATGTGTAGAATCAGGTGGCTCCTTGGTCGTAGCTCTGTCATGAATCAGCTTTTCTGCCTTGTTGACAAAGACATGGGAAAAGATGCTCGTGTGGAAAGTGCTGCCCTTAATACAGGCTGAAGTTCCACACTTCCAACTGATGAAATTTTAAAAAATTTCTAAATCGACATACGAATTAACACCAAAATGCAAACTATATGGTGATTTCAGAAACGTAAACCCACATAAACCTTTGCAATAAAATTGGTAAATATTTTGTTTTGTTGAGAAGTGATGCAGAGTTAATTGTCTTATCATGGAACTATACTAATTTCATTTTACTTTTATAAAATGTGCGCTATTGCGTTTTTGTGTGTGTGTGTGTGTGCAATGTATCACTTTGGTGTGACCTCTTGGTGGGGAACACGACTCTGTGTACATTTACTACCTTCCTTCAGAAATGAAGACAATTACGTCCTTACCCAAATCTTTTGCAAGACAGCAGGAGATCACGAACTACAGTCATAGTATGTTGACGTTATTCCCAAGCGCATACCACACACAAGACCCAGCAGCCATCCGATTCTACAAATCATCATTTCACTGAAGATATGTACTTATAGAAGTACGTATTCATTTTTGTTTTCATATAGGGGGTCAGTTGTAAGTTGTTGTTTTTTAAGATGTATAGGTTTTTATTCTATGGCAACATACCTTGTTTCAATTTTTGTCGTTGTTATATACATATAAATGGCTATTTTAATACAACAATGTAAAGGAAATAAAGCAGGAAAAGAAAACTTTCGTACACCAGAGAGGTTCAATTCCAAAAATGTTAATTTGCTTATTGGATTTACGTCATCAATTTGAAATTCTGTGCAATTCAAATTTAAATAATTTCGCTGATTTAATACTATTAACAATATAATAACAATTATTAATTTGAAATTTATTTATTTCTATAAAGGCTGACTACTTAATCTATGTGTGCACGAAAATCTTCCATTTTATACTGTCACAGTAAGAGAAACTAGTCAGATCATTGAAGATATAACAATAAAGACATAATTCTATGTCAAGATACAAATAAAGACTCAACTACACACACACACACACATTGTTCATTCAACTAGAATCCTGAGAAACGATAAGACATTTGTTTAAGACAAAAAATAAGCGCACAATCAAAAAGAGCAGACCCCTTATTATTTGTACAAAGCTTATAAAGACTCAATCTGACTGCTAAAAATGTTTGTACACGTTATTTCTCCCATACGTATTCTCGGATCAAGTTGAAATTTTGCACAATTATTTATTGGCATAGACACAAAATCAATTATAAAAATAAACCAATTAATTAATAACTGGTAATTAAGTATTTTGTTTGATACCATTAAGGGAAATTAATCCTTCTGTACTCACAGATACGGCTAAATATGTAAGGTTTCGTCCGCTTGAGCACGTTACTTCTCCCACACCCTTTATCTGATAAAGTTGAAACTTTAAATATTTATTTGATTAATTAATTTATATATTTTACATGAATCAATTTAAAAATTCACGAATTAGTCAATTTTTCGGTAATTAATTATTGTGTTTGATATTGAATAAGGGAAATATATTCTACATTATTGAGAGATATAATTATAAGTGCGGAGTTTTCCCACTAGAGATTTTTTTTTTTAATTTCTAAAAATATTTTGCTTGTTTAATGATGACTTTTTGCTTTATGCATATGTTCTTCCCTGTTTTCCCACAACACTTAGGGATGATTTCCTTTTTTTTTTAAACATTAGCAAACGTAACACTGTGGCATCTTGTCAACAGCGCTTATAGTAAATCATGAACTTAAAGAATTTAAATTCCTTGGAATCAATTTCAATAAAAATATGTGTATTTAAAATGAGTGTCAATAAAACTATCGTAAACGTAATGGTCTCACTGAGACTTCTTTAATTATAACAGAATACTCAAACTTTAGACGTTTTCTTTGAGAATTACGAAAAAACAAACAAAATAATGCATTTGTGAAATGTTTGGAGCTATTTCAGTTGAAATTACTGCCCTTTTTATGTTTATGATTTACACCTTATTCCTGGAAACTAATTTTCATTGAACTCTAAATATTCATCCGCAGAAACAAAGCATAAAAGTAACTCACATTGTTTCCCGGCACTTCTCAGTTTGTTGTCTGTAATTCTTTTTCCAGCCTTACTCAGAATTTCCCAGTAGTTGGGTAAGTGGACTGGACTCTGGAGGTGATCTTCCACTGCATTGCTAAAGACATTGTGATGAGAATATTGCTTGATATTAGACAAGTAAGGTTGTGAATAAAGAATTAGGTTGAACTTTGACATGTGAATATAACTTAGTGGTTGAAATCTACGATTGAGAATAATGGCTGCTATTGACTGAAACAAATTTAAATTAAAAAAAGAATTGTTGATTTGGACACGTGACCATTTTTAAAACCGTTGCTTTACGCGATCAGTTAAATGTATAGAATATAGAGTTTCTTGACATCCAAAACTTTGGTTACATCTAGAACAAGCTAGAACTAGCCAGATTTTACGTTAGACTTACGTACAAACAAAAAAACTAGCTTATCTGAGTGGCTGTCCCTATCACTAATGATCGTTTAAAAAAGGCTATAAAAACGTTTCATGTACAGTTGTAGTCAACTATTTATTTCCTAATCATTTCTCATTTTAACAAACTAGCACAATGGTTTTCATTTTAGAAGCATGTGCGTCAATTGTAAAGATGCAGATACCAGAACAGAAGCAAACCGGAAAAAAACAACTAGAAATTTGCTGTAGACTAAACTAAACCGCAGATACTCAACTTTCAATCTGACGGTAACCAAAACGAGCCGAAAAGTCCTAAACAGCTGGATCTAATATTTTGTAGCATATATATATAATTAATAAATATAAACTTTAATTTAATTTTGTATATTCTAATTAGTTTTTATTTATTTATGCAGGCATTTAACTTTTTAAATAAGAGTAAATAAATATGGAAATTTGGATGATTTATCCAGAATTGATAAAGCCTTAAGAATTGATTTGCTAGAGTTATAGGCTATAAATCTACATGTGCCAACATTTGTGTTAATGTTATAGATTTTTTTAAATTTCTCAGCCTTCTTAAAATTTAAATGGAGATAAACCAAAGAAATATTGTAGGTCAGTGAGATAAGCAAATATAATGTACATGTTTTTGAACTTGTCTTATAAATTTTAATTATCTATTTCTTTAGGCATTATACATTACATACATACATGTGTTAAATATATACATACACTCAAAACTGACTAACAAGGTCTCTAACGTATCCTACTTCAGATAATAGGCTACAACGTACAATGAATCAAATCTATTTGTATTGTGTATAAGTTACCTTTCACGGCTCATCGTTTGGTTTTGATTGTTTCAAACTGTGACACGGTCCAGTGTTATTATGTTAAGTCAATTGCGAAACACAAATATTTATTAGGTAGCCTGCATTAAAATAAACATGAAACAGCGCACACACACACTTTTTTGAAGTAACGTCTATATTATATAAGATAAGATAAGGAAATCAACACACACAATAGTCATTGGCCATGTTTTACTTTTCACAGAATAGTGGCAAATGGCGTTCTACATGTAATAGAACTGAAGCGCACTGCCTTCTGACCGGAGACCTTTTACTGTTATAGCTAGTCAGTCATCAACACATCCCAGTCAGTGAGTCAACACAGTCAATCAACACATCATAACATTTCATTATATCACTTGTTTTACACCTGATTCAGATGTCCAAATGGTTCGAAGCAAGCACGCTCCTTTTATGAACCATGTGACCCGAGAAAGGGTTTTATTTCGTGGCCAGGATGAGAAATTGGCTGGTAGCTGGAATTTCCTCCGCTTGTTTTACACCAGCCTATTCCACTAATTTTTTTTGTGTGGTTTTCTAGTGGATTATTATTCTATCCACCCACACAATTCCCCCCCCCCCCGATCCCTTCTAGCAGATTAAAAATGAAGGAATAAAAAGAAAATAAGCTTTTGTTTTAGAAAAGAGAATACTTTTTTTTTATTCAGCGAAGCATTAACAATTTTAAATGGCTGATTAGCGATATTTGTGGTTTAGTTAATAGTAAAAATAAAATCTCAACCTCGAGAAAATTAGTCTCACAGTTTGTGCCAATCAGCTATGAAGCATGCATTACAATTGGCCACAGCTAGCTAGATGTAGATCCCGGGAGGACTGTGGGTCAAAATCGACCCGGGCGGCCCACAAATTGTATGCCATATGAAATATGATGGACATCCAATTATATCTGTCCTCAAAAGCATTGTGTAAAGTTTAATAATGTATCGAAAGTATTCTGCGATATGAATAATTTATTAGATGATTTTGAAACTAACTGATAAGCACTATTACTAAATGAATAACATGAATAAAGTATAACACTTGGAATGGTGAATCTCTTATTATGAAAAATTCCTGCTATCATATACATTAAAATATACATATTCACATTCAAGGCATTCAAAGCTGGTTTGGTCATACTGTTTAATACGACTCACTGTCTAAATCATTTCTAATGAAGGTACAGAAGAAATAAAATGACAAAGAAAAGAAAGACGACTGACGTCAACCAATGAACTGCTTTTGTCCTCAGTTCCGCCTGAGGATAGCTTCTAAATAGGAAGAGTGAAGATATTGTGTTACGCTAACCGTTTAAGGGACAGATGATGAAAAAAAAAAGTAAGCACAATTTATCTTATCTTATCTTATATAATACAGACGTTACTTCAAAAAAGAAGATGATTACGTCCTACGCGTCATGCATTTAGTCATGCATATTAACCAATGACTTAAATTCTGCCAAGTCACTGGTTTTTCTGGCTAGCTCAGGCAACCCATTCCATGCTCTAATTGCACTAGGGAAGAAGGAGTATTTGTACAAATTTGTCCTAGCATAGGGGACAAGGAATGTACCTTTATTTTTGTGTCTTTCAGAGTATTTTATTAAGTTTTGTTTTTGTATTTGAAGATTATGGTTCAGTGTTTTATGTATAATTTATTGCAATTTTTAGTTATTTATTAATTAAAAATAGGTATAAAAACTTTATTTAAGAAAGAAATTTTTTTTACAGAAATTTGAACTTCGCACCTTTGGTATGGAAACCAATGTTCTACGCAATTACCACATGACAATCAAGGTAAACAAAATTCGAGGTCTTTTATACTTACTTTAAATTAAATTTCTTTCTGGAAGATAAATCTACAGTTTTTAAATTCAGTATTAAGTACATATTGCTTTAAAAAAATGAATTGAATAAAAATTAAAATATTTTATATGTTTCAAAAGATTATTAATAAAAAGAAAAAGTACGTTTAATGAACTTAAAAGTTCTAAATTTAGTACTATTTATATAAATTAAAAATATATGGCCTTTTCCAACAGTTATATAATTCTCTTTGTAAAATTTCTCAAAGAAACAGATGACCTTAACATTATCTGCCCTATATATAGCAAGGTCTGAAAGGGGAATTTTACTTTACTCATAAGGTCAAATACTGCTTTCTTAATAACTTGAAAACCTAGTTTTACTGTCCGCATCTTAGAGCTGGCTACACACACAACAGAACATTAAGTCCATTTGTTTGACGGCCATTCAATATCCTTACGTTCAGTAAAACTAATGCTGTCAAGATTATTTCATATTTTAGCAAAGCCTCTATGTATTTCAAACTAAGTCTATATAATTGTCGTATTATGGCGTTGAGTCTGTTCATTCATAAATGCTGTCATCATAAGGTTGGTGAATCTCTAGTGCTGGCGAGAAAACATTCAGAATTTTACTCCAATTTTTTTAACACGGGAATCCAGCAATATTTGCTTTTTATCTGATTTATTTTCTGCTTCTTCTTTTTCGATTCTTTTGCATCTTGAGTCCAATCAACACATTTCTACAGTGTTCAAGATAATATTCATGATTTGTGAAGGACTTCGTAGCGAGGCTGACTTGAGATCATGCGACAACTCCATCAAATCCATAGGAAATCGTATGTGACTGGAACATGTTATCTATAGAACTTAAAACTTTGGTCTCTTGATAGATACATCCGAATATATTCACACTAACGTCGATCTCTATAAGAAATAATGGCATACAGTTTCTTGTTTATCATTGAGTATGTATATAAGGAACTGACGTCTACTTGGAGCATTTATTACGGACGAATGGTATTTATGACAATGCTTTAGATTAGTACTAGACTTTTAAGTGTCAAAGATTTGTTTAAACTCACGATGCCCAAGTGTTGCTTTTAAAGAGAATAATATAAAATCATAAAAAAATTTACTGGCATTCATGCTGCCCTTTCGCTGGCCCTACCGGCCTAATTGGGTACCGCTGCCTATCGGGCATTTGCCTACTAATGGAAGTGCTGAGACTATGTTTTTTTTTTTTTTTAAGTATTTGATCATTTTTAGAAGTGCAGAATAAAATTTTCTAAGGTTTTTTAAATTGTTGCACAAAATAATTTCGATCTGGAAGAAGCATTAGACCCCCACTCTCTTACAACTTAGGCTAATGAAAAACAAACGGGCAACTAACTTGCGGAACTAAAGAACATACATTATAAAGTTTGGTGCACATAGAGAGAATAGAGACATAGCATTAGAGTTCAGTTCTTTTTAATTTAGTTGGCAATCAGTGACAATTAGGCCCTAAGCATCCTTGACATTGTTTAGTTTATCGGGAAAATCTCCAGTTAAGGAAAGCTCTCTTGGAAGATAGCCTGGTGTTTAGCTAAAACAAGAACGTCAAGTTGTATCAGTGGATTCACTTTTATGTCATCAAATCTTTCTTTCACGTCCTTTTGCATTTCTCGTAGTGTTCAATATAATCTAAGCATCATTGTCATCCATTGTATTTGGAGGTCTAAATTTCACATTTGGACATCGTAAGGTCCTGTCAACAACCAAACACATGAGAGGGAAGCTTCATTTTTTTATTAGAATGTAGAAAGTTAATGATAAGATTTTTAGTAAATGTGTTCATTTTATTCGTTTATAGAGGTGATAGTTTCACACATAGCCCTGTATCGACTAGGCTAATCTACCGAAACATGGCCTTTACTCGTCAAAGATAGGTCGGCACGGCACCGGAATAGGAATCCAAGAATTTCGCTTTTTTACTTTCGGCCCAGCAGGATTCATATTTTTCAGTTAGCACTAACAAAAACGATGAAAAAAAATGTATTAGTTACCTTTTTGAAGACATCGTTTCGTTAGAAATTGATACACTCTCCACTATCTCAAGTTTAGTAGCTATCTAGAAGATCTAAATAGAAACAAACAAAAAGACGTCAGTATTCTCTAGAATCTAGTTGGCCTACCTAAATATAAGAAGTGAAAGGAGATAAAGTAAAAGGTCACAGACATATTAAATGTCCACCGTGCACATGGGCCTATAAAATATTATCAATAACAGGTACAGTTTGGCAGAGGTGGAGGCTTTGGGACTTTATGATTTTTTTCGCATTTATTTTTGCAATTATCTTGCATATGTCTTTCTTTTCAAAATTTTTAAACCTAGATTCAAGTTTTTAAATTCCTTTGCTTGCTACCAAAGCGCGTCACGATAGCAGAAAAAAAGTATCTACGTGTGCTCTTCTTTTCCGTTTCTTGAGACGACCCCACAGACGAAAACAAAAAGGATATTCCCATCACCTTAACCTTAGCTAGCTAGAGGGTCTGGAGAAACGCAAAAACTGCACCAGCGATGTCAGGGACCCAGCGCCATGCGTTTTCCTGCTGTAATACATTCTATAGTGCATAGCCTACAATGTGTGCAACAGAATTTTAAAATGCCTAATTAACTGAAATAAATAACTAAAATGGGCTTCACTGGCCGATCCTGAAAGGTGGGAAGATATGAGATATATGTAACTCACGTATGTCTGTAATGGGTGTGATAGTTGTAATTATCTTCGTGTTCAAGACGTCACACAAATGACACTTACAAAAGGATTGTACAACACTGAGTAAAATTATAACTTTCTAAATTTATTCACATTTTTGTTTTCGTAGTTAAAGAAGAATTCTGAACTTTGTCTTAAAGTTTTGTGTGATTCCGATTGACTTGTGTTTGACTGGGCTATCCTTTCCTGGTGTGTAGATCCCTAACGCTTACCCCATCCCTAATCCTAAGATCCCTCATTCCATAACCGTATTCTGTATAATATATAATAAAGACCTAATCCTTTTTTTCTTCTTCTGATGCATAGATACCATGTCCTCTTCCTAGTGTAAAGATCGATCTCTTCCTTTGCTCCTCTAGCAACATTGCTGTTGTCATTGTATTCTACGGGTTTCTATGTCTGGTTTTTTTATTGATAATGATAACATGGATTCGAACTCAAGTTAGCTTTAAAGAACAATAAAAGTATATATAGCAACTATAATGGAGTGTAATTTACTATTAGGCCTACTAAAACAATGTAAATAAATGTCTTTCTTAGGTCTCCTATCTATTGGTCAATGTTAATGTGTAATGCCGTCTTTAGTCTGGCTCTGAAAGAAACTTTGACATTTCGACAGAAACATGTTGCCCCATGATTAAGCATAATTACATGTGTTAATTCTGGTTCATTATCAGAACAAATATGCAAGATCTGGTCTGCGAATAATTTTTATTGTTCAGATATTAGATAAGAGATTAAAAGCTACGGAGTAACGGTTAAAAATTAAATTGATTAGCGTGCTTACTAAAACAAAGAAGTCTAAAGTACGATAGGCAAAGTTGGCCTGGTATAGGCAGGCTAGTGAGTGGTGAAATGTTATGGTCGCCTGTTCTTTGAACTCTTGCAAAGACCATTCACACGGGGAGGGGGGAGCTACAGTTAACTATAGACATAATAAGCGTGCAAAACTTTGTTGCTACTTGGTTAAATAAACAGCATTATTTGACCGCTATGGATTGTACTTTTGGTTTGAATATTCTTCTGCGATAAATCTAATTCTTGCTCATTTATTTATTTGTATTTGTAGGCAATGTTCTAGTATTTTCTGCAGGGCGAGCTCCAATGATGCACATTATGGAATAGACACGTCTAACCTACATTTGTTGACAACAAGGCATCGTCAGTTTCGATGATTAAAGAATAGTGGACTAGTTCACGTGACAAGCAAACCCAACTGCGACCTACTTGGTTTAAGTCCTTTTCTCGTCTGCACCTAAAGTCAATAGATAGAGACACTCTATGATAACATATTAAAACATAATGAAAATATTAAAAAGAGAAATAATTTTAAAAAAACATAATTTACAAATAGGGCCTGTAACAACTTATTAAATTAATAAGAAAGGCACATTTATACAAAACATTGAATTTAAAACTTAACAAGGTATCAATCAGTCAGAAAAAGATGACTTAGTAAAATTCAGATCTCTCAGTACCATTATGAGGTCGAGATGGTGTATAGGCCTAATTATTGACATCTCATCGATGTATTTAATAGCCCTCATTCAAGACAGTAGAAAGACTAAGAAAGTAACTAGAGACAGTTATAGTGAAATTTAATTGATAGTGAATATTTACAGAGGAATATGTAGGCTACCATATGTGAAGCACGCAATGACGTCTCGGAACCAGTAAAACATTGTCAGTAAATGTATAGAAACTAGTTAGAGGAACCAGATCAACCACTAGAACCTTTAGAACATTACTTATACTATATAAGTAGATGCTTACCTTAGAACTATTTCCTAGGGTGTCTCCACTGTAGCCACTCCCAACGGTGGATCCGAAACACGGCAGAGCAACAACGCTGGATATTCATTTGACTGCCTGGTCTCCTGGAATTAACACGCTCCGGACTGTCGCCACGATGATTCCGAGTTCGAACCGTGTCGTCCTGAAGAAGGTTTAGGCTAGGATGCAATTAGCTTTCTGAAGGGAGTGTCCAAAAACTTATAAATCAAGTCAACACACCCATTCCATCACAAGTGGTCCTAAAACTTTACAAAGTTGAAGTCCCTAAAAGTATTTAATGGACAAGTGCCCTTAAATATATAATACCATGCACCCTTCCTGTAGTAAAGATCTCTGAGCCTTTAGGCTGGTTATAAGACCTTCTTGCAGGAAACAGTACAAGGGAAAAGAAAGAGAGGCAGAGAAAGATAGGAAGACCACATCAAAAATGGACAGGCCTAGGCAAAGACAGGAATGGAGAAAGACAGTCGACAGATAATATGTGGTTCCCTAGCGATCCAACAGACTAAGGAATAGGTGAAGGTGACTGATATTATGGATTCAAATTCACTTTAGCTTTAAATAACAATAAAATTGCATTGCCCCTGTAATTTATTAATTTGGGATCCAATATAAAAGCCATTGGTGCAAATATCGAAAAACGCCTTAAATTGACCATCGCCGGACAACGGCTTTGTCGGAATTAAATGTGGCAAAATATACAGGTTGCAAAAGGATTTGCATGGCATATATTCTTTGATTATGGAGTATCACTTGAGTCTAATTAGCTTACATTGTGCTAGAACAGGGCGCTAAGTTTTAGGTAAACATCTAAATCGTATCACTTGAGTCTAATTAGTTTACATTAAGCTAGAACAAGGTTTTAGATAAACAATGTGTCTTGTTTTGTAGACCTATCATTTATTAAGTTAGCATTATAATACTACTAATATAGCAGATGGGACTCCAAGTGTAGGTCGACGTAGACCAAACTTTTACCTACATCAGGGGCCAGTAGGGCTGCCGCCTAAATAGACCACTTTGAATGAAAATAAAAGATTTTATAATATGTTCTTACATCAAAGGCCTATCATTGCCTTTTCTAAAAGATCTTTTAGGCTTTTGAAGACAGATACGAATGATCACATCAAATGTGAAGCTATTTGTGGGACGGATTGCATGTCCGATTTTGACACCCAGTCCGCTTCTGAACTAATCTATACATTATTTGACTCAGATAAAGTCTCTTTCTCGTTCCATTGTATGTCGCCTAAAACTTTCTCAAAGCCGAAGATAGCACACACAAGCTTTCTTTTTGGTTTCCAATATAAATCTATGAGCCTCTGGCCTGGGTTCACATACAAGTTTGTCTTTAGTATCAAAAAGCTGCCCCACAAAAAGCAACTCTTGAAGCATTAGCATTCTCGCATTAGATTGGCATCATTAGTTTGATAATCTCAGCTTTTAAGCTTATGTGAGCTGGCGCTCCTAGATCTAATTTTTGACCTGGTTTTATCTAATTTGTATTGTTTGTATAGGCCAGGGCTATGATGTTTGTAATTTGGTGTCCTTTTTGGTTTTTATAGTTCAGTGCTGAGTGTTTTGTAGTTTCCGCTATTTATAACTTTCTGCTAGTTTTAGTCTTTTTCTGTTATTTGTGTTTTACTCGTAGAGGAAATGTAGTTTTTAAAATAGTTAACTAGCCTTAGAGCTGTGGATGTTATTTCCTATTTTTTGTCCCTGGCTATAAATCCTGCCTCACGGCCTAACTGCCTTACGGCCTAACTGTCTGCCGCAGTTATTACTGCCTAAGTATATATAGTTTTTGTTTATTTCTAAGTTTATTTTCATTTT
The DNA here is from genome assembly GCA_030265305.1 of Biomphalaria pfeifferi. Classification (NCBI taxonomy): domain Eukaryota; kingdom Metazoa; phylum Mollusca; class Gastropoda; family Planorbidae; genus Biomphalaria; species Biomphalaria pfeifferi. The sequence continues at coordinate 471,460 of JASAOG010000002.1, read as the reverse complement.
CGTATTCACCTATATTTTTATTGCTTTGTAAGTTGGTTGTAAATAAAGTGTATATAAGTTTGTTTTATAATTTTAGTTGGTTATTTTATCTTTAGTTAGCTAGTTTAGTTTAGCTTAGTTTAATTGTGCTGTCTGGTTGCTTAGGCGACTCTAGCCCCTTGGTCGCAGACCGAGGTGCACAGATTGGGCCCACCCAGTAGAGCTACCACCTGCCTACTGTTTTTAAATGAACAAATGTTGAGCAGCAGCAGATAACCAAAAAGGGCCTCACTCAGTAGCGCCACCCTGACCTGCTCACACTTACAAAAAAGAACAGACGGGTAGATGGAATCCTTATAGGCCTACATGTAGAAGTTCGTATGCTGCACGACTCAGAGCCTGTATAAATTTCTGACAATATTTGCTTAGACAGATCATTAAGAAAAGTCTTTCTCAAAAGTTCCCCATTTATCCCGTAAACATTGATGGAGGCTCGTTTGGGCATCATTTCGTGTGACCTGCTTCCGTTCTAGTTAGCCTGCTGTGCCTGCTTAGTATTGACCAATCCACTTATGTATGCTGTTAACCAGGGGCGGATGGCTATATGGGCAAACGGGCAAATGCCCGGTGGGCCGGTACCAAATGGGCCGGTCTGGTCGCGACCAAAGAAAAAAAAAATTTCAATGCACACAACTTAAAAAAAAAAGTGACACAAAGCAAGACACAAAGGCCCTAACACGCTTTCTTGTTTTTGTTTTTTTTTTATTTCTTATTACAATTAATTTTGTTTGAAACTTAACAAGAATATCAAGAAAAATAAACTTTACACTGTACACTATTATCAACGTTAGACTGTACTTTCTGCTATGCACGAGCGGCATAGACTGCATTGGTGTCTTCGAGGCTGTGTTTGGCCTAATCATTTTGCTGGTAGGCATGGACCTTTGATGGCGGCTGATGGCGCTTCCCCGTCTTCTGATAGTTCATTTGTCAGTTAACGAAAAAGAGGGATGAGAGAGGTTAAGTTAGAAAACATTGATATAATGCAGCAAAAAATAAAAAATAGGCGCTACAATACACACAGCCGCGATATTGCAAACCGTCCAACTTATTCACAGCTCAATATGGGTATGAAGTTCTACTTTCTGCTATTTGAAAAGAAATAGTAAGTTTCTTTTTGTTTATTTTTAAAAACAAAGATCTAAAAATACTACACTTAAGCTTACAAAAAAAACATTATTTAATTAAAAAATAAATCTAGATCTAAATAATTTTTTAAACTATTATAATTAATGGCAAACTTATGCTTAGTATGAAGTCGTTAATGGTGAAAATTATTACAATTACAATAATTTATATGGCGCTGTCACATCCGATATTTAATGAAAGGAGATTTAATTTATATTTTCAATAATGGGTCATGGTATATTCATATACAAATCGCGTTTTTGAGAATGTACTAGGACGAAGCAAGAGATTTTCACATTAAGTACGTACCCCTATAACCGTTCTGCTTTCTCGTATCTTTTAATGGAATGGGTTGCCTGTCAGCCAGGAAACAAATGATTTAGCATATTTTAAGTCACAGATCAACATGCATGACTAGATTGACACATGAAATGTGTAGAACGTAACTATCTTATTTTTTTAACAAACGTCTGTAATCTATAAGTAATACCAAAAAAGCTTCAAACTCATTAAGCTGCTATTGTATTGTTTATAGTTTTCAGACTACATACATGTATAAAAAGAATACATTATGTAATCCTAGGAATGCATCCATCCAGTTTTCGATGCGTTATCAAACTTTATATATTTTGTAGAGAATTAGGCTTACACTTATAATATAACACATGGGCGTAGTCGGGAGGGGAGGGGTTCAAACCATCACTTGCCTCAGACCTAATTGTCTGAAAGGGAAACTTTACTTACTGCCCCAGTGCAGCCAACTTAAGCAAACTACAGTCACCAAATTTCATGAGCGTAGCCAAAAGGGGTATTGTGGTTGCCCTCCTCCCTCCAATACAAAAACTAAAGCATTTTACCATTTTCTATTAGTCGCTGAACTCCAGTGAATAGCAAATTTAGTTTTTTAATTTTTTTAGCGGAAGAGTAGCAGGCTAATTGCACTGTATATATCTCAGAATATGCATTTTGTAAAGCTTAAATAATGGAAATGATGCTTGGTTCACTGGGGGAGCTCACAGCGCTCCCTCGGACTCCCTACCGGTCCCTTGGCGGTGTGAACTGTCTTTCCACTAATTATAGGAAGAGAGTATTTTAGGGTAGAAAAAACGTTTGAAAGAATGAAAGATAAGAATGTAATGAAGATTAATTACATACACACACTAATATATATATATAAATTGCGGAGTGGGGTAAAAATCCCCCCCCTCACAGAAAACATATGACATGCCATTTGTGGGCCGGTTTATATGGTAATGCCCGGAACGATTTTAATACCCAGTCCGATCCTGCTGTTAACCTATCAGAGCCTATCATTGATAATTAATTTAAAAGGGAAAAAAATATAGGAGGCCGCAATGGTTCCAGAGTTTGAATGGTCAAAAGACAAGTTTAATATTTTATCATTTTAAAAAAGTGCATGTCAAATATCAAATATGCTTATTACTGTACTTTATTAATGGAGACCGCATGGTTTTGTTTTGAATAGCTTGAAGAGTCTAGTAAATGGCGATTGATGTAGATCTAGAATAGATCTAGGTAAGGTTTCTAGATTATAAAACCATTATTTTTATTTTCATTAATAAGTCTACCACCTAGATTCTTAGTCTACCACTAAATCTAAATTACGAAATAATAATGCCAATGCAGAACATGCCTCCGTAAGCAGGCGTTCGACCTTTATCACCGGAAACACGCCTCTTACAACTAGATCTAACATTCTGTTTATGTGAAAGTTGAAAGTACCCGGTATCACAGATAAATCACAGTGTCCTTAGGCTTAGAAAGTCAAGTAAACTTACAATACATTTATGATGATTATAATCTAGTCTAGCAATACTAGCATGTATAAATATATATCTAGATTAGATTTAGACTGAAATCTCATTTTAAAAAAGCTGTACTTGTCTATTGTAATCTTTAAAATCTAGACTCTAGCTAGATTCTATTTCTAGTCTAGTCAAACTAAAAACTAATTTAAATTACTATTATTAATAAAAATAATTAAAATACAGATCTAGAATTCTAGATCTAATAATGAATAATCTAATATCTAGAAATAGAATGTAGAATCTAGTCTAGATCTACTGATCTAGATTATATCATTATTCTATTCTAAAATTCTATATCTAGAAATAGAATGATAGTATTAATAATTATTAATAGATATTGTAGTAGTAGTAGTACTACTCAGTCTACTGAGTACTAGACTAGGGCAAATTATGGTCTGCAGGCCACATGCGTCCCGCCTGAGTGTTTTATGCGGACACTTACAGAAATCAGGTGTGCCATAGTATATATATAAAAATGCAAATGCACTAAAAATAATATATTTATAAAATATTGAATACACTCAGTCAAAGACACAATCTCAGTATTCATTCAATACTATGAGGAACTGTGTTGAGTTTTGGGTATGCTTGGAACAAGATGGCAAGTGTAACAACTGATAGAGCTTGATCAATGACTGAGAAAAAAAATAATTTTTTAACAAAACTTTAAACAGAAAAGTTTGCACAAAGCTGCATAAAATGTTAACGTTTTATAGAATATACAGTTTCATTTTATTGCAAATAAAGTTATCAGAACTAAGGGTCTTAACCACAGGCAGTTCTGAAAAGTACTTGAAGATCTAGAAAAGTACTTGAAGATCTAGAAACTAAATATTCCAATGCATCTGCAGGCTTAGCATGGGCAAGGTAATGAGAAGATTATAAATGCTTAAGGAAGAAATTGTTATGCTCCTTGAAAGACATTAAACTGTGACTTTGTTGCTAATTTTCTAATTAAGAGTGGAAGACAGATTTCATGTTTTCGTGAGTACCATTTCAATGGGTTGTTTGCACATGAAATATAAGTGCATGTTAAATCTTTTCAAACAAGGCTTTCCCATTTCTCTAGGCAAGCAAAAGAAAACAGGTTTCGTACTTTTCCTTTGCTGAAAGTTTTTAAACTATTTCTAGAGAAATGGTTAAAAGTACAAGACTTATTTAGCTTCCTTAGTTGTGGAATTTATAATACCATCAGCTTACCGTTTAGTGAAGAAGCTACGTCCAGTGGACGTAATTCCAAGCAAATGATGACCTGGATGAGAAGTTCCAGTCAGTTCTTTCGCGGGAGTTTTTATGGGTGCTAGAAGCTGTATTTACACGCTTAAAAAAATTTGCTGCTAAACTTTCACATAATTTGGAAACACATACATCTGTGAACAAGTTGTTTTTTTTTGTTTTGGAAACTAAACAAGTGTATCACATGTCAATGGTGACTCACTGTAATTTGGCATCAGCCACAATAACAACTAATAAGCTAGTTTCACAGTTCTGGAACATTTTTTTTAAATTGTAAAATTGGTTTCAGAAATTGCTAACTCTTGTAATTCCTCAATTGGGAATGTAAAAAAAAAAAAAAAAAAGTGAATGTATAATTCAGTATAAATTTAAATTAAAAGACATTACACACACATGCGCACACACACAAACGCCCCTGATGTAGATCTATAAATTCTATAATAAACAATAAAAATTAAAATAGATAATTCATATCATATTCATAGATCTACAATCTAGATCATCATCATCACACTTATAGAGTTCATAGAGCATTTGGGGCAGATAGGGTCTAGACTGGCTAGATTTAGAAGATATTTTTTTAAGATTACTTATTTAGATTAGGAATAAGATCTAGCTGATCATACTTTTTTTTTGGTCCCTTTTTTATGATACTACACATATCATCTTGAATTAGCTAGTACACTGTATATCTAGATCTATACACTCTAGATCTAGAATTGAGATTATCACTTAATTGTGCATTATCTTGCCAACAAACAACAGTTACAGTATTATTCATTAAAAAATTAATGATTATTTTTTGTTAATTTTACTGATATACGCTACCAATTTGAATTTAGACTTTAGAATTATATATATATATATATATGGCTACTTCTGTCTCGGAAGACAATGGATGCACCCAGATGAGTCACTGACTTTGGTTACGACTTGAGATGGGGCAGAATCTGGAGTGACTGATCAAGCCAATTGATGATTACGTCCTACGCGTCATGCATTTAGTCATGCATATTAACCAATGACTTAAATTCTGCCAAGTCACTGGTTTTTCTGGCTAGCTCAGGCAACCCATTCCATGCTCTAATAGCACTAGGGAAGAAGGAGTATTTGTACAAATTTGTCCTAGCATATGGGATGAGGAATGTGCCTTTATTTTTGTGTCTTTCAGAGTATTTTATTAAATTTTGTATTTGAAGATTATGGTTCAGTGTTTTATGTATAATTGCTACTTTACTTTTGAGTCCTGAAGGCTTTCTAAATTTAGTGATTTTAATAATGGTGTTACTCTAGTCAAATGTGAATATTCGTTTGTTTTGAATCTCACTGCTCTATTGAGTTGAGGGGTCCCAAACGGTGGATGCATATTCTATTTTTGGCCTAACCAAGGTTAAATAACATTTTAGTTTTATGTTCTTATTTGATTTATAGAAATTTCTTTTAATAAACCCTAATGCTTTGTTGGATTTTTTTATAGTTTCATCAATATGTGGATTCCATGACAGTTTTTCATTTATTATAACACCTAGGTATTTTGCGTTTTTAGTCTGTGTTACTGGTTTGCCATGAATAAGATAAGTGGAATTAATTTGTTTTAGTTTTTTTGTTACTCTTAACAACTGACTTTGGGCGGCCCTTGGGTTAGACTCTCTCTGCAAGCTTAGCGTATAGGATGTCTTTAGGGATTCTTACATCTGGCATGGGAGTGACATGACTGAACCAGCGTAGTCTTCTCTTTAAAAGGAGAGCATAGATGCTGTGCATGCTGGCCCGTGTCAAAACTTCCTTGTTGGTGACACGGTCCCTCCAGGAGATGCACATTATGCGTCGCAGGCAGTGTAGGTGGAAACTATTAAATCTGTGTTCTGACACATGTAAGTTGCCCAGCTCTCACTGACATAAAGAAGTGTGCTCAGAATGCAGGCATTGTAGACCAGGATTTTGTTGTCGTAGTCAATTTGGCATTTTCCCACACACGCTTGGAGAATTTTGCCATTGCTGAAGAAGCCTTTCGTTTTCTTTTTGTCAGCTCAGTGTCTAAATCTAGGTTGCTGGCTATTGTTGTTCCCAAATATGTGAATTATATTTATTAAGTACATTATCTCTTGTCATGATATCAAAATGCATGGGCCCCTAAAGAAGCCAAGCTCCCAAAGCCCTAGCTATGCCACTGACTTAGACCTCACATTTCGATATGCTTAAGACATAATTTTCTTCTCTTTTGAAGAAATGTCCAAAATTTATTCTACATTTTACATTAAATATGTTCATATTCAAGTTCATAAATGAATATCATTATCATCTGGATGAGTCATAGTCACACAGAAATGAGGGATTAAGTCAAGTTCAGACATTGTTAAATCATATGAAAACTCTTCCTTGAAATTTTTGTTCTTTTAGCCATGGGTTCTAGAGTCTATTTCAATATCTGGATAGCATTTAAAACATTTGACATTTTTTACAGCATTTTTCGATGCAACTTAAAATTGATTTGTGCATTTATGAGTTTGTGGTGTCAATTTGTTTAATGTTAGCAGAGTGCAAGATAAAGAGATGTGGCTATATTAATATATGTACAAAGAAATTACATTATTATATAGCAAGTCTATTGTAGCTCAGATTAATCTCATTAACACTGTTAGAAACTATTTTATATTTTTCTCTTGATTTAATCAATATAGGCCAATTGAAAAGATGACAATATGTAAAGAAAATTGAATAAAAATTTACATAAAATATTAATATTAGATTTAAATTTAATTAGAAGTTTAAACAAGTGAAATGTAAAAAATACTTTAAGAAGTTGAGTGAAATATTATCAATTATTTTGAATCAATCATAACTGTACACAATTGTTTCTCTCCTAATCTTGTAACTCTTACACATTTTCTATGTTGCATGTTGACAAGAGTCCCATTTGCGCTTTGGTAGGAGAGCACCATTCAATCACTGCCATATCTTTCATTATAGCAAGGCTTATCTCTGTTGACTTAATACATTTGCATATAGATCAAATTTTGTTAATTACAACTAATTGATTAAAAGGTTAATTTTTGTATTGATTCGTGATTTGTTATTGACAATGAATAATTGTGCAAAGTTTCAACTTGCTCTGAGAATTTATTTTTTCTATGTTTCCATAAAAAATGTTAACATTTCAAATAATTATTATCAATTGGAGATTTTTTGTTAAAACTTGTTGCTATTTCTGCATCCTGACTTGTTTGTCAAAGATCTATCTCTAAATAATTTTTATTTAAATTGTTCTTTTTCTTGTGTTAAGCAGTGAGTGTTGATTGTACGTTTACATAAACTAGGCAAAACAGTCTTATAGAATCGTCATGTTGAAAATAATAATTTTTTAAAATAAAATTATGTATAAAATTGTGTTATTTCTCCACAGAAAATGTTGTCAGTTATTATTTTAATGGAAAATCTCAAATGGATTGTTCCTACTGCTTTTATGTTGGGAGCAGCACCAGCATATATAACTGTTTGGGGAAGCTGGAGAATTATTTCTGCAATTTTCCCCAAGTGGGTTTATGTTAAAGGAGATGATTTCTTATTCTCTACTTATCACAGAAATTTAATGTTCTTCTTTGAAGTCTTAACTGGTGTAGAGGTAAATAGAAGCATAGTTTCCAGTACTGATACATTTTTATATTCTGAACTTAATGAAAATAACTCAAAGACTTTTGAAACATTTTTATTTCTTCTGAGTAGTTTTGTACTTAATTAAATGTTTATCTCAATCATAGTTGATATTTTATGGTGATCTTAAAGCACTTCAGGAGTTACCAAGTGGAGAGAACTGTATTTATATGTCCAATCATCAAACCACAAGTAAGAGAGCTGGTCTTAGAATGTTAATGTTAATAGTTAATGTAATTAGCAAGAATGCTTAGTACACTAATTTTTTTAAATAAAATGTATATCTTGCTCGATCATCACAAAATCTTTTCTTTTGTTTCTTTAGTGGACTGGGTAATAGCAAGCTGCATTGCATTACGCAGAGGAAGCTTGGGTAGAGTTCGCTATGTCCTGAAGGATGGATTGAAATTTCTACCATTTTATGGCTTTTATTTAGGAATGGTAATTAAAGCCTTTTATAACATTTGCCATTATAAGACTTTATAATTTTATCACACATTTTGAGGATGTCAATACATTTTCCCAACTAACACATTTCAGCATGGATCACTGTTTGTTAAGAGGGCAAAAAAATTCAACAGAGCAAAAGCTGAAAAACAACTGAGTAGGGATACAACAGACAAAAAACCTGTAAGTGCACATGTTCTCAAAAATTCATTGTCCATTTTAGATATGATTATAATATTAAAGTTTGAAAAGTGTTTAAATTTTGAATCTGAAAACTGTTTTTACATTATTAAAAATTATTTTCATTGGGACTTAATTTCAAAACTTTGCCACTTTTTTTTTTTTTTAAACAAAAGTTGCTTTAACTTTTTTTTTTAATTTTATTTTCACTTTTTTCACTAACATTATTTTACTTAAGATATCCTTATACTAAGTGAGCTAAAATTTTAGTTCATTAAATATTTATTTGATGCTTTCTATCATTATCGCCTTAGTACAATATAGAACTAGTTTAGTTCTTGCACATTTACTATTTTGAATTATATAGAAAAACTAGTAATCTTTAACTCCCCATAATATTTTATGATGTAGTCTAAGTTACACTATGAGAATAAAATAACATAAATACGACTTCACATGTTGTTGTTTTTTATGCAACAAGTAGATGTGGCTAGTCATCTTCCCAGAGGGAACCCGGTTCAACCCAGAAAATCATGAGACAATAAAACTGAGTAAAAACTTTGCAATAGAACAAGGTACAAGGAGTTTTTATGAGATTTTATCTTTTAATTATCTATGATAAACTTGTTCTTTTTTACTTGCTATTCAAAAGTAACAAATGTATAATTTTGAAAAGAAATTCAAGTTTATTCTTTAACATTAACCTCACTTTTTTTTCAATTTCTCTAGAAATTTCTTAATGTGACTTTGTGATTAAAGATAAAGGCACATTCCTCATCCCATATGCTAGGACAAATTTGTACAAATACTCTTTCTTCCCTAGTGCTATTAGAGCATGGAATGGGTTGCCTGAGCTAGCCAGGAAAACCAGTGACTTGGCAGAATTTAAGTCATTGGTTAATATGCATGACTGAATGCATGATGCGTAGGATGTAATCATCTTCTTTTTTTAAAGTAACGTCTGTATTATATACGATAAGAAGATAAGATATTGATTTTTTTTTTCTTTATAGAATTACCAATTACAAGATAAATCCTTAGAAAAGAAATTTGATTTTTTTAAAGTCTATTCTGATAGCATTTTTGGCTATCATCAATCTTTTGATTCCATCGTAATATTTTCTATTTTAACTACATTACTTTTTTTTTTCTTTCAACCAAAGGGAGAAAAAAAAAAAAATAATGCATTTTGTTTCTTTTTTTCTGAAAACAGGAATCGCAGTTTTAAATGTCATTCAGCTATTTTTTTTTTTTTTGCTACTCAACAGGATTAGAACCTCTGGAAAATGTTTTGTTTCCTAGAGTTGGTGCTATGCAAGTCTGTGTTGAGCACTTAAGAACCACTGTGGACTCGGTCTTTGACATCACCTTGGCTTATGGAAACTCTTACAATTTTAGTGAAAAGAAACACAGAGAAGCCCCTCCAATGCAAGGTTAATAATATCAATTTTAATGACATAAATTTAATTAGATTTTTTTAAAATTAGGTCTTTAAAAAAATCTAATTTAACTATGTTTTTGTTTTCAAAGATTTTCTTATGGGTTTAAGTCCTCAAGTTCATATTCATGTCTCTCGAATACCAATTGATGAAGTACCAGTAGAAGCAGAGAAACTGAAGCAGTGGCTTTATTTAAGATATCAAATGAAAGACAGGTTGGTGTAAAACTTAGTTCCGCTTTCAATATAATTTTTTCAAGTCCTTTTTTGTAAAGAAAAGAAGACTTAGATCAAAGAGGAAAAAAAGTAAAATTGTATAAGTCATTTTCATTTAATTATTGGTATATTGATTTCTTTAGATTAAATGAATTGTAACTGAATATATCCATAGAATTGGATATATGCATACATTTATATATAATTGTTACTTACACTATATTAAGTACTTGACATCAAAAGTTAGGCTTGATTCAGTTTATTAATTTATAGTGAACTAAAGTTGTTTAGTAATGTGGTGAATATGTGTTCATTTTCTCAATGCTTCATTTTTTTAGGCTATTGCATGAATTCTATTCAGCTGAATCAGAGAAAGAGGCCAGATTTCCTGGTTTGCGTGTAACTAAGGTCCTGAGCCTGCCTGCCTTGTTGCCATCAGTTCTTTTATGGAGTGGAACATTTGCAGCTGTAAATGCTTTTCATAAAGGACAGCAAATCTACTGGACTGTAGGCCTGGGTATTGCTAGTATTGGTTTGGTTTGGATGGGGATTAGATAATAATTCTTTATTAAATTCTTAAGCAAGAGTTCAAATAAATTACACTTCTTTACAAAACAGCCTGAATATTACGACTTGCCTTGTTAAGTTAAAGCCTTTCCTTCATAAAAGAAGATTGTTACATCCCCAAATCTCCTGCATTTCAGCAGTGGCAGGCATTGTTTGAACCTTGAACAGTGGCCCAGAACGCATGCCACACAGCAGGGTAGTCATCCATACATACATAAAGTATAATTGTTAAACAAAGTTAATTATGCACAATTAAGGCTTACCATAGTTAAGGTAATGGTTAATATATATGTATTTAAGATTAGATGAAACTACAGTGAAAATGTTTATATAATAAGTGTAATTAACTTAAATTGTAAAGAAATAGTCTGAAGAGAGTAAAAAATTTGAAGTTTAATTGGTGTTTGTTTTGACAATAAATTTTTAAAAATTCTAATGGCCTTCAGTATATGTGACTTCACTGCATATATCCAATTTAGACATCCCCTTTCACAGTTTAACCCCACTACCTTACTCACTTCTTTGGCCCAATTGTCATAGTTTCTAAGGATAAAATACCTTTGCTTTACCTGCCTACTTCCCTGTATACACACACAACTGTTTGAGGGCCATAAGTTGTAATTTTGTCTTTTTCACTGGAGGACTATGAAGGTAATACCCTCTCCCAAAATGTATCCCCCATATTACATTCACTTTAATGGTACCTTAGCTCTGACTAAGTTAAAATACTTTTAATAATCTTCATTCAAGGCAAAAGAATCTCATTTCACATTATTAACAATGTGATTTGGAAAAAAAAAACAAGAAAAATATCTACTTTTATACATTTTTTTTGTTTCATTTGAATGTGTTAGTTCCATAATTTGAAAAGAAATGAAAAACTGATATAGGAAATGAAAGCATAATAATATGTGAAATTGTATCTATACTAGACCAAAGTTTTGGCAAGAATCAATGAAATAATTTGAATTTAGAATTACTATAAGCATATTTAACAAATATCAATATATCTAATAAGCAACTTTTGCTTCATGGAAATAATGTTTCTGCACTAAAAGCTGATCAAAGAAATGTTCTTTTGTTCTAGAAAAATAATTTTGCCTAAAACATTTGAACTGCTGAATCCTTTACAGTTACATCTTATTTCTTAATATTGATACTGACCCTAATAGTGACCTGAAGATGCTTCTGTTAATTTTAGTCCAAATCATCCTTTAGTGTGGCTATTTAGCTTTATTGTGTACTATGCCTAGATGAAAATTATTCACATTACCTATTGTAATATTTATTTATTAGTATTTATGTAGTTTTATTTTTTGAATTAACAATTTAAATGTTCAAACTTATGGCAATGTTATTCCGTCATATGATCATGCATATCATATAATATTAATTTGTGAAAATTTAAAGTAAGGTGAAGTAGTATGGTCATTCATACAGAGGCATCTAAGTATATGTGGTCAAACATGATGTTAATTAACATGCTTACACATGATGTTAGTAAATATGGTCACCATGATGTTAGTAAATATTATTTATTTTATGCTAGTTAATATGCTCATGAAATAATGCTAGAAAAAAAAAATTTAAAAATGTTATATTGGGTACAAAGAATTTTTAGTAGAACTGGGTAAAATGTGAAACAAATCTTGTGGAGTGGTTGGATTTTTTTTTATGTATAATTAATGATACACAGTTCTTGTCTTATATTTTTGAAATTATTTCCAATATTAACTCATTTCTGTTGTGGTATTTTACTTTAGCTTACTAATCTTGTACCAAATGAAATTTTTTTTTTTACATTGTTCATCTTTTTATCTATTTATAAATTTCAATCATTTTGTTGTATTCTTATCTATATACATTATAAAATAATATATCTGTGATTTCATTAAAGCTAAAAATGTGTAATAATGTTATGTCTAAGTAGTCCCTCTTTCTTTTTTAAACATGATTTGTGAATTGTATGTAAAAAAAAAAGTTCTATTGGTATGATATAAGAACTTTTCAATGAATTACTGCCTGCACAGTGCATACCTCCTTTTCAAAGGTGTAGGGAAACATTACATTAGGGAATTGCCTTTGTTCTTTGTACTGTTTATATTATAACCTGTTCCATCTGATTTCCCCAATCTATATATTTGCACAAAATAAGTACACTTGTTACGTTTAGTCATCTGAGCCTGAACCCTTTTTAAAATTGTGTATTTCTCCATACACAAATTTTATGACAAGATTGACCATCTAAATATTATCAAATTGTTGTATGTGCCATATATATATATATAGTACAGTAAAAAGTGAAGTATCACCGTTTAGACATTGTGCAGATGATGTAGAAATGTCTTTTGGCCAATGGTTAATGAGCAGGGTGTCATGTGGCCAGCACAATGACCCACTGCCTTTACTTTCCCCAATTAAAGTCAGATACCCAGTAGAATTTGGTGGACTCAGTGGAGTACTTAAAAATAGTTCAGAAGCCAAGCGCTTTACCTCTCAGCCACCCTTCACATATACATATTGTTACATTTCTCTCTTTCCTTATCAGGCTTTCTGTAAACAACTGCTCAACACATCAAGAACTTGATAACAAAGAGTTCCAAATAATCTGGTTCTTTAATGAATAGATAACAGCCAATGCTAGACAATTGGCAACACAATCAACTACTAAAAATGTTACACTTTACATCACCGTACTAAACTTTACTGTCTCTATTTCTTCCTGGACCTGTACGTTCACTTGAGGACTCCGCCAGGACTGACTTCATGGCCGACTCAGTCCCGGTCTCCTTGCTGTCCTGTCTTGAACTGTACTGCCTTACACACTCTGTCTCTGGTCCATGCAGTCTTATGATCAGATGATAACACCAGTCATATTCACGTGCAAAGTTCATACCAGTTTTGTCCCTTGCCCTTCGATATAGCAAGCTAACTATTACTGGCCTGTGTCACATGTCAGCTGATCATACACAGTTAATCCTATTGCATCGCCAATAGGGTTACAACAATATATATATTATAATTTTTTATACTGAATATTAGTGTTAATAGGTTTTGAAAACTACTATGCATATTTTATACATGTACATATATAAAAAAAATTTTAAACAAGATTGGTGTCAATCTGCAATTATTAATGCCATTTGGGTGTCATTGTGTAAATATGTTGGGAGTCTCCAATGAGGTTTTGTGCAACACCAACTTCTTAAAATTGTTGTTTCTGATGCCTAATTATTCTGACATAGTTTGCTTTCAGTATAACACTGCCTTTGAATAGATTCATTCTATAGCTCTGTGTTGATATTCCTTCCTGAAAATGTATCAAATTTCTCTGTGATTCCATTTTCATAATTATTTAGTCATCAATACATTTTGTTAATGTTATTGAAATATTTGTTTTAAATTTGAGTGAAGTACATTAATTAAAAATATTACCATAAATCACTTATTTTCATTTTTTCTTAATTTTTAAATAAAATTTAGTTTATGTTTTTATATTCATTTTAAATTGCATGCGACATTTCAGCCTTGACATGACAGGCAATGGTTAAGGGTCTCACAAGACTAGAAGTGAATATGCCACTGTCTATTAAATCTTGTATACAATGTGCATGCTTAGTTTAAGAAAACATTCAAATAAGTAATATTTAATTTATTATAACAACAAAGCTATGTATAAATGTTCTAAAAATACAAAATATTTCCCGTTCCATAACAGTGTATACCATACATTATAAATTTACTTTTCTAAGCAAAACTATCAAAGTTTTTTATGTATTGTTTCAATAATGTTAATGCTTTATGGACCTGCCACTGAATCAGCTATGCAAGGCAAATGACTAAGAGGAATGGAGAAAGACCGTCTACATATCTTGTGTCCAGCGGTTCAAAAGATTAAGGGATGAGATCGTGTGCAAAATTCATTTTCAAATCAAAAGTTTGCTTTCAGATGGTATAGGTAGCTGCTGCAACTAAACTAAACAAGCTTCAAATTGATGAAATGGGATTTTCAATAGCTTTTCTAGTTTTTGAATTTCTTAATGTGATATACCACACAAAGTACTGATAGTGGCTTTCCCTTTACACCTTTTACTTATTTGAAGTGCTATAATACAATATTTATTTATCATAAACAGTGGAGACCAGTAACATTTAATCAGTGAAAGCAATCATAAAATTTAAAACTAGTCCTATTAAACAATTTACATTAATACAGAGATAGTTAAATAAAAATAAATAATCATCCAATGGCAGTGTTAATAATAAAAACATGAAAGTACCATCCAATGTTTTAAAAGTAAATCTACAGACAGCTGTGTACAGAGCATTTTTACTCCTTAGACAAGAGCCAATGTATTAAACCATTTCCATGGAGAATGTTTGAATGAAGTTCTAGTTTGTAGTTGAAAATGTGGTATTTTGAAAGCAGTAAAATAAAAAGAAAGCCAAGCTTTCAAACAAGAGAGGAATAAAATGACATCAACACCTTAAAAAGTTTTGCAGGAATTCACTAAAATTTCTTAAATTTTAGTATTAGGGTTTGACATTTTTTCATGTTTGAATAGTTTCAATTAAAACTATGGAATAGACAACTGCTATTGAATTTCTATGTGATAATATACATAGTATTATAATAACTTATTATGCTGAAGTAGTAAACTATATTTTAACAAAGATATATAGATGTTTTGTTGAATTTATGTTTAAATTAACTATGACTATCACTGCTAAGGGTACAGTTATGACTGTCAGACCTAAGTTTTGTCAATTCATAAACAATTTTTCGGATATTGTTTGGTTGTCCTGCAACCAGTGTGTCAAGATTGATCCACATTCCTTTTGACTCTTGCACTGCAGAGGTGAACAAGTCCTGGAATTACAAACATTATTTGATTTAAAGAACTAATCAACTTTAAAATAAATTATGCCTTACATGGCTCATACCTGTTTGACAGTGTGTATATATATAAAAGCTTAAATTATCTTGAAGTACTTAGATTAAGGAGGGGTGTAGCATTTCACTTAGCTATGCAAACCTAGCAGTGATCTATACATTGTGCCACATCTAATGTAGACAAAAGATTTAAGTTTTCTTTTTGCCATCTACATATTCACCTGTCTAGCCTAAAAAATAACCTTTTGCATATGGTTGTAGCCATAGGGGATATGTTTCTATTCAGTGCATCAATAGTAAGCAGTGGCTCTATGCTAGTCTAAACTGTCCATAGAGGTATTCATCAGTACATTGATTTTCATTGTGTGGTCTTGCCTTTGTATGGCTCTGAGACCTGGGGGATCTCTTATTGTTGAAGTAATCCACATTGTATTATGTACTTGAATATGAAATATAATTTTTTTTTAAAGTATCATTGAGTTGTGTAAAATGTAAAATATATAGACTTGTGATTGCATTAAAGTAAAAATGTGTATGTCTTCCTAGAGCTAATAGTCCTTCTTTTGAATCCTAGAATCAAGAATGATGAAATCATCAAGGTTTGAGTTCAAGGCAGATGCTGATTAATTAGTGTCTCAACTTAGTTAAGGTGACCTAAATATACAGATATAAGCAAAGCTGGACATCATCATTATTAGCTCTACTGATTCACCTCTATGCCCATGCTTCAACACATTATCCATAAGCAGTTCATAAATAGACTGTTGTCAGTGTAGCTTTGAAAATAGTACATTAAATTACCTGAGGCAATGTCACACTAGCAGAAGTGCCAATAGTTTTCTCATCAGTCAAAAGTCCAACTATCTGTTTATCTTTCAATGTGGAATAGGTAGATACTGCAACTAAAATAATACCCTTGCGTTGCAAAGTTTTTAACAAGATTTCTTTAATCCTTTTTTGTCCAGTCTAAAAAACAAAAGTAAAATGAAAAACAAACTATTCCTTTGTTTGTTCTTCCCTAAATCATCATGGCTAAAAGCAAGACATAACTAATTGTTGTGTAGTTTAAACAAAAATTCCATCCAATTAAAATTATGTACCATTAAATATAGGCACTAGTGATTTGTAATTGTTCAATGTTTACAATAATATTTAGTTTTTCTCTCTAAATCTTAATAATCACTGGCTGAAATACTTATTTGTAGTTTAATGTGAATATGACAAGGCTTCAAAAAATACTACTTCAATATAATTACCACATGGTGATATATTAGAATTATCATCTTGGAATTTAATGACTGAAATGGATAGCTGGCTGCAACCTTGACAGCATCTTCGGCTGAAGTTTCATTTTGTCCTGGACTTACAGCACTTGGCAAATTGTGTAATGCTTTTGTATTTTTTACTAGAAGTCTAGAAATAGTAACATAAAGCAACATTATTTATAATGTCTAATAGAAATATGTACATCCATTTTTTTTTTTATATAAGGAGAGATTACTTTAAGAGGCCATTCATTTATAAATATTGAATGTATACAAAATAATGGTTAGTTGAGGTGTTTTGTATAAGCAATACAGTTAACAGTCAATGGAGACCTTATAAAGATTTTTTTTTCTTCTGTAAAATAATTTATGTAGATGATAATTTTGTTTTTATTGTTTTATTATAAAAATGTAATTTTGGTAATGCTTTTAATAATACAAATAAATTTATCATGTAATAATTTGGCTTACTTCCCATCGAGCAGATGTGCTTTAGGCTCTGCCCATAGCCCACTTCCTCCATAGGTCACCAATCCAATACTGGCATCATGCTCAAAACTAGATAACAAATGCTTAACACTGAGCAAAGGATCATTGGATTTGATAAGTTTCTGGTGGAGAGACTGAACCACAACAATCTCTTGTCCTTCTAGTTTGTTACCACACTCACCTGTGGGAAAGTGATCTTTGATATTTCAGAGTGAATAATAAATAAACAAGCTATTTTCAAATTAAAGTTTTACTTTGTCAAAACAGACAAAAGCAAAGACAGTCTTAGTACGATTTATGAATATATTTTTGTAAATTAATATAAAAATGGCTGCAAGGTCATGTGGTATACGCTTGGGACAGTTCTCTCAATAGTCCCAGGCTCAAACCCTGCCCAGTGCCTACCCCACTGTCCAGTTGAGGTTTGGGCTTGGATGATATATAAATTTCAATTCTGTAGGAACATTTGAAACATGCAAAACAAACCACAATAAAAGTAATTACTAGAATAAAATAATTAGATGGCATAGAAAATTTCTTACAATGAGGAGGCAAATGAATATAAATTCCTCGACTACGACATGCAGCTACATAAGCTGAAATGCTGCGACACTCTGATTGTTTTTGGCAAACATCAACCTGACACTGTAACTGAAATACATGTATAAAGTAAATGTAGGAAATACATTAACCTTAGTATAAGCAGTTAATGAATAACTTTTTATTATAGAAACTGCTGAACAGATAGATTTATAAAACTGTTAGGGGGTGTTTCAAATCATTTGATGTTTGATGTCAACAAGGAGTACAAAGGAGCCCAATTCATCAAGTGCTGATTGTGTGTGTTTCTGTGGTTTTGTATTTCTTCTGTTGTATGTATGTTGTTTGTGTTTGCATCTATATTGTAATTTGTAATAGCAGTAAGGCTGATGAGAAAAATTGTAGTCAAATCGAATTTTATTTGTTTGGACCCATAAAATAATCTTATCTAACAAAATGTTACCTTACTTTAAAAGGCTGGGAGCTTAGAACAGTGTTGCAGACCTGTAGATCAGGATAAGAAAATACAGAGCAGGTCTGATCATTAGAAGGCATGCAGGAAATAGAAGATGGAGGATCAGAAATGTGACATTCATCACTCTTGCTTAGCTCATAGTTGTTCTGGAAGTCAATGCTGTTCTTTATTACAGTGCCATTGATCAGGAGAAAATCATCCCCTTTTTCATGATTGTTAGTACCTGAAATAGATCATCATTGAATGTCTTAGGAAATAATGAGTCCAAATAAATTATTATAATTATTATTATCATTGCATGTGTATAGCATGTGTTCAATTGTTCTGTAGTAGTATTGTCATTGTACTTTGGTCCATCTCTTCAATGTTCAAGTGAATTGGGGGGGGGGGGGGGGGGAATTAATGCCACACATCCAAAAATATAATTTAATGCAATAACAGAATACAACAGAATTAAAATTATTAAATTTTTCTTTTTTTAAATGAACTTTTAAAAATTAGTGACATTAAATCAACAACATTTTTACCTATCTGTAAATTTTAGCAAAGCATTCTGTAGTATTAGATTATACAAATTAACGAAAGGAAAGAAAAATGTAGGCATAAAATGTGACTAAGTTTTTGTGAACCCATATTAATATTATCACTGCATGGAAAATGTTCTCTTTTTCATTATCCACTAACATTTTTAATACCATTTGAACTAAGCGTAAGTTGCCAACATTCTCAAAGGCTTTTTAAACTGCTTACAAACTACAATATGATCATTTTTATCTTACCTAAAAGACCAATTGTAGCATTGTTGAGAGTCCTGTCTATGGCAAGGATGTAAAAAGATTTAACAGGATTAAAAATCAAGTGCACCAGACCTGAGCCAATGTCAATATGAAACTCTCCATCATGGATACTCAGGAATAAATGAGCATCATTGGAGTAGTATGGAAGATAACTGAAAGGTTATAAATAACAAGTCTTATATAAGTCACTATAAAAGAAAAAAGATTGCAATTTCAAATGTTCCATAATAAATCATATTATAAAAAGTCTTACTCAATCTTCTTGGAACCAAAGCTAATAATGGAGCCATCTTGTGCAAGTGTCAAACCAAACTTTTGTAAAGACAATGTTAGCCCAGCTTTGGCATAAGTTAAAGCAAAATGACCCTTTTTAAGGTCAGAGCTAATCAAGTAAGAGCAGAACTGTGCTGGAGGTTCTAAAAAAAAAATATGATTTGTAGCATTAAGCAAGCAAACTGATCCTACTTTACGATAAACTTATTTTAAAGAGAAATTTTGAAACAGTTTATTTATACAGAAAAATAAAAGCTGTATGCAGATTCACAATTTACTAAACCCAAATATAGAATGAGGCAAATGTTTTTAAAAATTGATGTAGGTTTTTCTAACATTTATCATAAAGACCTACTCTAATTTGCTAAGCTTGTACAAGATAGATTTACATCACAAGATTTTTAGCAAAAATGTTAATTATATGTGTTCCATAAGTAATTATATTTAGGTGCATCATCACTGACATATATAATAAATATAATGTTTAATTGTCACTAAATACCTGTGATGTCGTAGATAATACCATCGAATGTTTTGATTCGTCGCCCATCAATGATAACAGCAACATCTTTGTCTTTCAGCTGAGAGCCCAAGGTCTTGTACTTAATATAAGCAAGTAATTTTTTCTCAAACACAGGTAACTTTGGCCATTGCTGTAATATTAAAATGGAAGCTTAAAACAATTTTAATTTGTAGATCATATATTTTTTTACTTGAAAGAAAAAAAAAGCCTTAAAGGGCAAAAATTTATTTTGTTTTTTAATCAAATTTAAATGTAAATGTTTACTGCATCAAGGCCTTAGAGTGTAAATAAGTTTGAGGGGAGATATGACTAACTACTTTACAAAAGCTCTGAAAATATTGACCAAAGATTTGAACTTATTGTAAAACTAGCAATAATTTGAGTTAAAAACAGACATTCATTTTCAAACAACAGTATTAAACAATATGCAGATTTATATACTTACCATGAATGTTGGCATATTTACAAAAAGATGTGAAAATGTCAAGGTTTTATCTGCTAATGCTTCCAAGAAATTTTGATACATATGGACTTTGATAAATTGGTTGATGAAAAATGGTGGATGTACTATCCAATGAGATAAGAACTGAGTAGAGTACTGAACACAAGTAGCCAAAAGCTCATCAATATGACTTGACTTGAGTGCTTGAACTGGTGAAAATGCCAAGATGGAATTAATGGTTTTATTGGGTGGAAAGATTTATACAACATATAGTTTAAGTAAGATAACTTAGTACAATTAACTGGTTCAATTTAACATACATTTAAATATCTTCTCAAAACACTGGTAAAACCCTTCATTTTAAATGGGTGAATAAAGGTGTGATTCTAATAGGGGCCTATTTGATTGTTGTCTATATTAAACTTCTTATAAATCAAATTTATCTAATTGTAGCATAAGTTCAAAAAGTTATACTAACTGACTGGATTAAAAATGTTGAGAATATTTCTGTATTTGCTATTTATTTCATTTATATATTGGATTACATTTACCCACTGATTAAGCCCATTGATTTTATCTCTGATTAATTACAATATAATCTTGTTTTAAAATGTATTATTTTATAAGATTTGAACATGATCCCACCCTCTTTCATGCCAGCATACTTGAGAATGTTCCCACTCATAGTCTTGGCCCATGAATTCTAGTATCACTGATACTTGTGTTCACTATGCCCACATTTTTTCTTAGTTCTTGCTCCTCTACCTAACAAAAAAAAACTAGATATGCTCTTTGATTATTCTTCATGTCTTCATTGTATATTTAAGTTTCAGTCTAGCTCTTTTTTTATCACATTTCCATTCAAACCTTAATAACTATATACTCACAATTCTGATACTTCCCTAATATACATTTAGTCTGGTAATTCTAGTATTTGTTTCACTGAATTAGAACAGCCTACTTCTAATATCCTCCACACATACCTATTTTTGCCTGTGATTTCTAGAATCACTTTTCTCCCCAATTATGGTTATATTTATTTAGCACAATGTGTGGTATGCGCTCTGGACTATCATCTTTATATCTTTATGGTCCCAGGTTCAAACTCTGCCCTCTGCCATGCCCTGCTACCATCTTTCTGGAGTTTTGGGCCAGGATGTAATAATCTTCAATCTTGAAGGAACATCCAAAACATAAATTAATTTTAGGCATCTCATAATCCTTCAAGGAGTAGGCCTAACTATTCCTCTACCCAGTAAAACCTAAATGGAAACTTGATAATAAAATTCCACCTCCCCTACCAAAAAAAAAAGACCTAATTACGATCTCTGGTTATAAAGTGCGTATTGTAGTTATTCCTAGTGTAGGCCTATATTATGTTATAGGAATAACTGGGTGAATTTAAGAATATTTGTGAAAAAAAATACCCCCCCCCCTTTTCCGAAAAAACAGCATAATACAAAAATAAAAAGCTTTGCAAAAACTTATAGATCTAAAATAATAGGCCCTCATATTCACTGTGAGAATTGGTGGATTCTTATATCTAGAATAAATGTAGATCTAGGATTAGTTGTAATACAATATAGTGCTTCAAACACTAAAGATTTCAATAAATATTCAGTGATCTTGAAAGCAAAAATAAGTATCAATTTGGTTTTATTAAAGAGTAAAATAAAAATCATTTTAAAATACAAAAACATTTTGGAGAAAATTAACTGATGCCATTTCCAAAGTGAAAGGTAAGTAGTAACAGGTTACATTTTCATATTTTTTCATCCAGCCCAAGTGGGAGAACTAGTAATATTAAGTAATAAATAAATGAATCAGTCAGTCAGCTAGGGCTTTTGCATATATAGGCTAACAATATGAGTGAAAGATTTTCAATATACCTAAAGGAAGGTCTAACCAAAGCTCATTTAGAACATCCACTGCCATTGTACCAATTTTTTGTCTTTTGGAGTATCCATCTAAACTCTAGAAAAAAAATTGAAAGGAATTCAACATTTTTTAGAATTACACACAAAAAAAAATAATAATAATATTATATATATCAAGTAAGCTGTGATCCAAAACAGATTCTTTATATAATTAAAACTTATTTTATTAAAAAAAGCAATGAGTTTTCACTTCTTAATATTTTTACTTTGACTTTTGTTGTTTTTTTAAAGTAAAAATTACTTAAAGTAATATTTTTTGTGAAGTCTAAAAAAGTACAGTAAAAAAAAAATAATCATGTTCGCTCTTCAAATCATTTTTTTATACCAGCTGCAATAAATATTTTGTTTTGTGATAATAGAGCTTAATCCACTAAATGCCAGTGTGCAGCAAGATTAATTACATAGGGTAAAGTAAAATTATGGCTAACAAGCAATTAAAAATGAAGTCAGTATTCAACTTAAAAATTATGCTTAGGTTTCAATAATCCAAGTGTTCTTTTTTTGTTATTACATTTTCTTCATTACACTGTTTTTCAAGAATGCCAACTTTACATTTTTTAAATTTCTTTTCTTAGATGGACAACTTGAGAACACAGTACCCAATTATTGTTGGAATGTTAAGTTTGGAGCTTTGCTATGAAGGGTGTGGCTTTTATAGCTTTTGTCAATATTTTGAACTTTTCTCTAATGAGTACTATTTTGATTAAACAATTGCTGCTTTATATTTCTTTGTTTACCACCTTATAGAATGGGTATTATGATTTGTTTTCCTTATATATCTGTGATTCTGTTAAGATCATCAACAAAGTCATTTGTAAAAGTGGAAAAAGTAGAATCAATGTGTCAATTGGTGCAAATAGCTTTAGCAAACTAACATTTGTGTGTTACTTGTCTTAATGTAAGCTAAAAGTTCCATTAGTTATGTACTTGGGCATATAAAGAAATTAATTTTTATTACACTTAAAAACAGTTTTTTTTATATGATAGTGATAGAAAATAATTAAATAGCCCTAGAATGTTCTATTTCGTCTCTTTTTTTTTCATTACCTCATTTAAAATAGGCAATAGTTTATTTTTTAACTCTTCCTTGATGTTATGTGCCATTGTCTGTCCACTGCTCTTCATCACATGGGAGACAGTATTTTGTACAACAGCCATTTTGTGTTGAATGCTTGCTGCAGAAAGGCTAGAGAATTCCAATTTATGGTGTAATTTTCTTGGCTCCACTAGTTCTAAAGTCCAGGTTATAAATGGGATATACTTTATCTTATCTTGGTCAATCTTGAATAAACAATGATAATATGTTTACCATTAAAAAAATTATTAAATCATCCATTAAAATACTTAATGGATAATAGTGATTTTAAAAAAAACTTAATAAGAGTTTT
The DNA here is from genome assembly GCA_030265305.1 of Biomphalaria pfeifferi. Lineage (NCBI taxonomy): Eukaryota > Metazoa > Mollusca > Gastropoda > Planorbidae > Biomphalaria > Biomphalaria pfeifferi. The sequence goes on along the minus strand of JASAOG010000002.1, from coordinate 447,706 downwards.
TGCTAATATCTTTATAAAATGTAAGTTTTGTACCCTCAAAAAATTTAGGATAAGTTTCATTTGGTTCTGCTTTATCAAAGATATATCAGCAGCAATGCCAGAGTGTTTGTCTGACCAATAAGTCAAGTCCAAGTGAGGTGAATGATTCTTCTGTAGCAATATGGATGTGGAGAATGTTTTTCTGCTACCTGCACCTAACAACTTAAGATAACATTCATTGGTTAGTCTTCCATACAACATAACAACTTAAGATAACATTCATTGGTTAGTCTTCCATACAACATAACAACTTAAGATAACATTCATTGGTTAGTCTTCCATACAACATAACAACTTAAGATAACATTCATTGGTTAATCTTACATACAACATAACAACTTAAGATAACATTCATTGGTAAGTCTCCCATAAATAACAACTTAAGATAACATTCATTGGTTAGTCTTCCATACATAACAACTAATCATAAACACACACAAAATCTGTCTTTGAAATATTTAGATATCTTTTCATGATCAAACATTTGGATCAAAATTGAAATTATAGTCCATGTTTATTTATAATGCATTTGTTTCAATTTAAAATAGTTAAGATATAAAGTAAAAAGAAAACTACAATAAAGCAAAAAACTATTCTGCACTGCATTAAATATCCTTAAAATTATACATGCTAAACATGACAGAATTGAAATATTTACCGGTCCATCAGCTGAAATGTTTGCAGACATTGTCAAACCATTAGCATCAGTTTGTTTTCTTAAGTTGAAATCATAATTTAACAATGTGCTCATCAAGTCAATATGAGTGGCAAAGTTGACTGCATTAATGTCAGTAGCCTCTAGAAATACACAATGTTTTTTAAAAAGCTATTCAATTGTCTATTAATTATTGTCATGTTATAAAAATGTGACTCTTGTTGCTAGTGACACCAACGCAACAATTATAACTAATTGTCATTTACATTTAAAAACATTGAAATGAGACTAGTCTCTAACCAATGACTTTATCCTGTTTTGACCACAATATATAGGTTAGTAACAAAGCAAATTTTTTTTAATACTTTAGGGAAATTATTTTAAAATGAAAGAAGAAAGTTGTAAAAGACAAGTTTAATCTGTTTTGCCTGGTGCTGTATCCTTCTCTACACTACTTCTACGCTGTCACTGTACTGTAGTCCTCTCTACACTAGCCCTACCTCTCCACACTGTCTCTCAGCAAATAGTGTTATCTTTGGATGCCTTATTATGTCATCAAGTTCTAACATTGTAGGAGATAATCAGATCTTACAAACACTCTACCACATAGCCATCTGTCCTGACTAACAAAAGAAATGTGCACTACTAACTAAGTACTCACCAAAATAACTGAGCTTGAACTTTGGTTGATGAGAATGGATAGAGGCATTAGCACGTATTTCATGTTCAAAGTCAGAAATCTTTGTGTAGTTAATGTAATGAGTCACATTAGAGCGTGGAGAACACAGCTGCAAGTTATAATCAAAGTGCTTGTAGTGCTCAAAATCTATATGAATTTTAAAGGACCTGTCAAAACTGTGCTCACTTGTCTCAACCAGTGTCCAGCTGTGGTCATGTTGAAACACCTGTGGAGTGTTGAGATGCTCACCTTGAAAAGTGAACATCATGTTGTGAACATAGTCATTCAGGTTAAGCTTTACCCATTGCCTGAAGAAAAAGAGAAGAGCTAGAACTTTTAAATACTTACTCTAGCACTGGAAGTAGGTACAATATGATACATTTTCAGAGTAAGAGTAAGCTACATTGAAAATATGACATTTTACTTTCTACTCATAAAGAGACTTCCATTAGTTGCAATAAATGGCTCCTCTGCTTTTGGCCAAGTAGAATTAGTTTCCCAAAGTAACATCAATCCAGCTTCTTGTCCAACAACTGACTTAGTTCTATGAGGTTTGGTTAGAATTAGCCCATCCATTCCATAGCTCCAGGTATCAAGTGTCCAGAAAGACTTTTTCTGATTTTAAGAATAATAAGAAATCAAGTGCAAAATACTTATTTTTGTGTTTGTAAATTCTCTGAAACAACAATTCATTGTTTGTCAGTAACAAAATCAAGTTTTGATGTATCATTGTATTATTTTAAGGGCAGATGTTATATATATATATATGAAACTATGATATGAAGATGTTGCTAAAATACAAAATGGTTTCAAGCTTAAAATATACATCTATTTACATGTACACATTTATTCAGAAAATCTTCAGATCAAAGAAATATTTTTCCAAATTTATAAAGTTCAATTTAAATCAATAGTAATAAATTACATATTATATTTATATGTGTGTAAAATGAATTTCTCAATTTGACAATGTTTTTATTTCGAGAGGTTTTAGTTCTAAATATTTTCTTGAACTCATATAATAGTTGAGTAAAAGTGAAGTTCCCCTTTCAGACCTTGTGGTCTATAGGGCAGATGATATAAATGTCATCAGTTTCTGTTGCCTATGGTTAATGAGGGTGTCATGTTGCCAGCACAACAACCAACCGCCTTTACTTTCCCCAACTAATGTTAGGTACCCATTAGAGCTGGGTGGACTCAGAGGCGCATGAAGATTCCGAATATAAAAATCCCAGACTTCACCAGGATTTGAACCCCAGTTCAGAAGCAAAGCACTTTATTGCTCAGCCACTGCACCTCCTGAAATCATATAATATTAACCTATAAAAGTGCATTGCAGATGGCATGATCTATGATTTCTATTTAAAATGAAAATGACGACAAAGTTTACATTATCCCACTACCAGAGAAAAACTTTCTTCAGTCCCCTGTGTTACTTTAGAGTTGTCTTCCTGCACTGGCAGCTCACAACCTTTCCACCACTGTAGAAAACGTTCCTGCAAAAGGAAAGAAATGTTTTATTCACATATCAACTCAAACTTTTGAAATAGTTTAATCAAAATGAAGTAGTCATTTATTGACAGATGAATTATAAATCTTACCTTTTCTAACCATTTTTGACAATTATTTAATTCAAAGGCTCTATCACATCCCCGTAGCCATCGTATCATATTCACCTTTTAGGAGAAGGGGAGAATTAGCTTATGTCATGTACAGTCAAGCTTAAGAGCACTACTTATAGAGATCATCTCTCTTCCAGATACTTTCTAACAACATAATTATAAAATTTTGACCTGTATCACATCATATATAGAAACTGGTTTCTCTTTAGAATCTGAAGAATGACAAGATGATTTTTTTTTCTGTGGAAATGTATTTGTAATGGACTTTATTCATTAAGAAATAAGTAATAGAAAAAAGATAATAGTTTCAGAAAGAGATGCATTTGAACATAACAAAACAAACATGCTTATGAAAAATGATAATGTCAATTCTAATGTCCAAACCACCAATGTGAAGCTAAGTGCTGAATCATGAATAAGGCATATATGTTACTTAACAAATGGCATATCAAAGTAAAATCTTTTCAAAGAGAGAAAATGCTGAAGTAAATAAGATAAAATAATGAACCTCTACATTTCCACAGAAAAATGAATTATATTATTATTTAGATTTTAATGGACTTTTTTTTAGAAATCTTGGTGGTCATGTATCCACTTAGTAAGTCCAGTGTTGCTGCTAAGGGGAGTTGTTCAGTCGGAGGGTTCATGGCCTACACCCTTGTCAGGACTGTCTATTATTTTTTCTCTCATTACAAATATTGTACCTAGTGCTCCCATTATATTGGCCTAAAGAGGGACATTTAAACCTACAATTTTTTTTGTCAAGACTAAGACTGCTTTATTGATTCTTATGGAAATTTGTTGTGATTACAAGGACTCTTTTTCTAATATAAAAACAACACATAAATAGAACTGACACAACATAAAGAGTTCATTGAGCGACTACAAACAGGCATCTTGATTCTTTTCATGTTTCTTGATCAATGAGTCAACAATTTAAAGAATAAAAAAAAACATCAAATTTTTCTTTTCAAAGCTCTGGTCAACATTTACAAAATCTAATTGCTTATCAAGGCAAATTAAAAGGAATGGTATGGTAACACTTTACTTGTGTAACATTGGAGAAAGCTACTTTTGCTGTTAAGTTTTACACATGACAATTATAATTCAGTACAACTAGTAAAAACTTTTCCCTTGACTTCTTATAGTGCGACTTTAAAATACGTTGTAAATATGAGACTTACTTTTATTTTCATCTCACACATACCAGTCTTCACATACTTGACATCAGTTCTGATGGTCACATTCACAACTGGTTTTACACCTTTTATTAAAAAATGACCCACTAGGCCAACAGCAAATTTTCCAGAGTTGTTCAAAGAAAGAGTGTAGTCAAACAGTTGATAGTGTGATGTAGTCTTGTTAGTCACATGAGAGGTCATGTGTATTTCATCCTGAGTTAAACAAAATAAAAATTGTGATTGTGGGTATGGATTTCTTTTCAAATGTAACCAGTTTTTGTAATTTAATAAAAAAAAATATTTATTTTCCTGAAAGGTCTTTACTTAGTTACACAGCAATCAAGAAATATCTTAGGTATTCAAACTAATGACTTCTTATGGAAAAAATAACCCAAAGCCAAATGAAGTTTACTAACTTACATAAATATTGACCTGCACAAAAATGAATAATCTTTGTGGTTTATTTCAATCCACCCAATTAACATACACTTAGAAATGTGAAAGAGAAAAAAATATCTGTATTATCAATTCAACAGAAAAAAATATCTGTATTATCAATTCAACAGTAAAGAATATCTGTATTATCAATTCAACAGAAAAGAATATCTGTATTATCAATTCAATAGAAAAGAATATTTGTATTATTCATTCAACAGAAAAGAATATCTGTATTATCCATTCAACAAAAAAGTTATCAATTCAACAGAAAAGAATATCTGTATTATCCACTCAATAGCAAAGAATATCTGTATTATCCACTCAATAGCAAAGAATATGCTATTTTATTCATTCAAACAAGCCATGGCTTATCAAATCTGTTAAAATTGCTACTGCACCAAGTAAAATTTCAGTATTTCTATTTGCAGCTTTAGGTATCATCATGAAAAAGTAGAGTACAAGTGTCAAGACTGAAATAAATATGTCACTGTTTATTGAACTTACAACTTCATTTCCATATTTCCAAGTTAAATGCGAAACTCTGTCTGCCGAGAACATGTTAGCAACCATTTCTGTTGTTGTCATAATTTTTTGTTCTATTTATGAGAGAAAAAAAAAGAAAACTAATATTCCACAAATGTTCTTATTGACTAATCACTAAAAACAGTCAATGAAAAAAAAATATTTATCTATGAATAAGGTTTTATTTTTATTTTTCAAATATATTATATTTTAAATTTTAACCATCAAAAAAAGTTGCAGAAATTTTCTCACAGGACTCAAAGTTATGTAGACAAAACAAATTTGGCAAAAAAATTAAACATAAAAATAAACTAAAACAAGGCTTTAGGTGTGACCCTTTGAACAATACAGAACGTATAAGAGAAAGAAACAACAGGATTAGATCTTACTATTTTATCTTTGCCCAGCCCTCCCCCCAAAAAACCCAGAAAAAAAACAGATTGTTTTTATTTATATGCAGTTTTTTTAACTACAATAGAATAAATTTTTAAAAAATATTCAAGAAAGTAAGAACTTATGCATATGTTTTTGACAAAAAAAAAATATTTAGTAAAAATCTTTAATATCATTTTACCTGGCCAAATGATAACAAATTTGTAAAATGCTTTCCAGATTTTGTCTAGAGGGGTCTTTGAGTCCATAATCTCCTGATGATAAGAAAAAGTGGACGTATGACCATGTGACACAGCCTGTCTTATAACTGGGTGAAATGCATATAGAAATTTCAGTTTAGGCTCACTGTGGAAAACAAAAATTCACTTAGTGTCAGTATTGATTACTTGGGTAAAAGAAAAAAAAAATCATGGGTGAAACCATATAGGGACTTCTCTTGTGATCAGTAAATGTTCAAAAGAGAAATTATTTAGTTTTCGTTTTTTAAACATAACAGTCACTTTGCTCTACTGTCAAAACAGCTGTACATACAGCTATGTTTGATTTAGTTTTTTATCAAATCGCTGTCAAAGCTCATAGTAAGTAACATTGGGCAATGGTGGTAGTCATCAAATATCTTATAGATTGGACTTTAAATAAATATATTCTCATTCATGAGCATAACAGTTTGAATTTCATTCAATATAAAGAAGTTTATAGGGTGGAATGGGTTCCTCCAGGGGGAGGAGATTGGGTTGCCCCTTAGAGCGAGCAGTGAAAAAACAGTCCAAACATGAACATTGGACTATGAATCGATCACATAACATTAAACAACACTATGGCACCCCTGTAATAATGCAGTGGGTACCGAGTCACATAGGTGTGACTGGCAACACAATTGCAGACTCTTTGGCCCACCAGGGAGGACTAATTCCACCCACTGAACAGGCTGTAAGTTTTCATCAAGCCCTGGCTATAATACAAAAAACAGAAATGGAAAAGTGGTTTGAGTGCTGGGACAAGTCCCAAAAAGCTCGTGCAGTCTGGGAGCGCATGAGGCGCCCTGACCGCACTTCCCCGTGGTGGAGGCTGTCCAGGCCTGAGCAAGCTATTATAGCACAGTGCAGGACAGGCCACTGTCCTGTTGGCTCATATTTCTTGCGGCTAGGGCCAAATTTTGATTCACGGTGCCCCCGCTGCGGGGAAGAAGAGGAAACCGTGCCTCATATTCTGTTTGACTGCCCCAGACTTGCTGATCTCCGTCTCGACAGGTCTGGGAAACCCAAAATTCTTGACCTTTATGGTGACATTTATGCACTACGCAAGACAGCAGGGTTTCTGTCCAGGGCTTTTGCAAGAGAGGATTTGAGCCTCTCAAGCCCTCACTCTAATGGAGTTTGATGATGATGATGATGATAGGGTGGAATGTCAATAAAAATATTTTAGAAATAAATAATTAGAATAATAAGAATAATAAGATTTGAGTAGTTCACTTAACATTTTATACATTAGAGATTTTCCTTCAAAGAAGCAGATCATTTTGTCCATCAAGTAACTATGTATCAGTCTAGTCATGTATGTTAATTAATCTCTACAAAACTATTAGTTTTCCATGCTCCATCCTGTTCTAATAGCACATCTGAGGGGCATACCTTATTTTTCTCAAAAATGGTATGACCCAAATCAGAATGTTCTCTACATAGTGGATTATTGAGATAGAGAAAAGGGATTGGGTCTCATTTTAGTCTCATTGGCCTCCTTCAGTCGTAGGATGACTATGGTTCATCTCAGAGCACACTTCCTCATGTGGCTGTGGAGCCCTATTTTGGAGAGACACCCCCGTCCACAGATAGCGCAGGTTAAGGTGGATTTTGCTTCGGTGGTAGAGGAGCTGGCCATTTTTTGGATTGTGTGTTTTTCTTCCTGGGCTGAGACCCATGTACTTTCACTGTCCATAGCTTTCTTGGTCACTGTCTCTCTCCACCTGTTGCGGTCTAGAGCTATGTCTTCCCAATTGTCAGGATTGATGTTCACTGATTTGAGGTCATGTTTTATTACATCTATGTGATGGAGGTGGGGGCGACCAGTTTTTCTTGTGCCAGTCACGAGTTGACCATAAAGGATGACTTTCGGGATGCGCTTGTCCTCCATCCGGCGAACATGTCCAAGCCAGCGCAAACGGCGTTGTCTGAGGGCTGTAAAGATGCTGGGAATACCTGATCGCGCAAGGATCTCAGTATTGCACACTTTTTCTTTCCATGTGACATTCAAGATCCTACGGAGACATCTCAAATGGAATGAGTTCAGTTTTCTCTCTTGCTTTGCGTAGGTGGTCCATGATTCACTGCCATACAGCAGTGTACTCATAATGCATGCCTTGTAGACTTCCATTTTGGTCACCGTAGTTAGCTTATGGTTTTCCCAAACTCTTGGTCTGACTCTAGCGCATGTCGAGGCAGCCTTCCCTATGCGTTTTTTCATCTCTTCTTCTAGGGACAGGTCATCTGTAATTGTGGATCCCAGATAGCAGAATTCGTTTACGGCATCCAGCTTGTTATCGTCTATGATGATGGAGGGTGGTGCTGTAGTAGGTGGTCCCATAACATTTGTTTTCTTCGTGCTAATAGTCAAGCCATATTCTTTACAGGCCTGAGAGAAGCGGGACATTAGTGACTGAAGTTCCTTTGTGTGTGTGTCACTACCGCTGCATCATCCGCGAATAGCATATCTCTTACGAGGGTGGCTCTGACTTTAGTTTTGGCCCTCGGTCTGGCAATATTTAGGAGTTTGCCATCAAATCTGGAATGGAGATAGATGCCTTCAGTGGATTTGTCAAACGCGTTGTGGATTTGTCAAACGCGTTGTGGATTTGTCAAACGCGTTGTGGATTAGCAGTGAAAATAGTATTCCAAAGAGGGTTGGGGCCAGGACACATCCTTGTTTAACTCCGCTGTTTATACTGAGACTTTCAGAGCTGACACCGTTGTATTGCACTGTACCCATCATATTTTGGTGGAAAGATATGATTATACATTTAGTAGCTTGGGTGGACAGCCTATTAACTGTAAAATTTTAAAGAGGCCATCTCTGCTAACTAGATCGAAGGCCTTTGTCAGGTCAATAAACGCAATGTACAAAGGCATCCTTTGTTCTCTGCACTTTTCCTGGAGTTGGCGGATGGAGAAAATCATGTCAATCGTGGATCTCCCTGAGCGAAAGCCGCATTGTGATTCTGGATAGACCCGATCAGCGAGTTTTTGATGCCTGGGAAGTATCACTCGAGCAAAGACTTTGCCTACAATACTTAAGAGGGAGATTCCCCTGTAATTGTTGCAGTCGCTTCTGTCACCTTTGTTCTTATACAGTGTAATGATTTTAGCATCCCGCAGGTCTTGTGTAACAGCACCTTCTTGCCAACATTTGCAAAGCAGTTCGTGTAGAGGTTGGATTAGAGTAGTTTTGCATTGTTTAAGAAGATCTGGGGGGATACCATCGCATCCGGGTGCTTTGCGGGCAGCAATTGTTGTCTATGGCTTTGTTGAGCTCTGAAAGGGTGGGTGTTTCATCTAACTCGTTCTTTGTGGGTAATTGTATGATGGCCTTAAGGGCTGAGTCAGAGACTGAGCTTGTTGTCTACTTTAGTCTACTTAATTAGCAAAAAGTTTTTCCAATAGTATGGTTTGAACTTAAAAACTATACCTATGTCTAAACTGGTGGCAGAGTGGTTAATTAATTAAGAGCTCTGCTTCCAAACCTGGGGTCCTGGATTCAAATCTTGGTAAAGACTGGGATTTTGAATTTTGGGATTTTTAGAGCGTCCTCGAGTCCACCCAACTCTAATGGGTACCTGACTTTAGTTGGGGAAAGTAAAGGCGGTTGGTCGTTGTGCTGGCCACATGACACTCTGCTCAATAATCGTTGGCCATAGAAAAAGATGACTTTAACAGTATCTGCCCCATAGATCGCAAGGTCAGAAAGGGAAAGTTTACTTTTATTTAAACATTTATAACATAAAACATGCAAGCATTTTGATCATTGATGGAAGCTTCTATTTATAAAAATAACTAATTCACAAAATAAATAATTTGAAAAAAACTAACCAGAAATATTTGACGATAAAATCTTTAGTTGCATAAGTTGCAGAATGAATTCTATCTTTAAAGCGTAGGTCCAGAGATAAACTGGGCAATGCAAAGCTGAAGTGGATGACATTGTCAGTGTGATTGTAAGGAACGATTATATTACCAGGCAGTATTCCAATTTTAGGTATTCTGTGACCTTTGCTCTACATACAATTAAAAGGTAAACATAGAAATAATGGTCCGATTGCTAACACTCTCAACATTAGCAACAAAAAGATATATACATCATATATAAAGCATACTGTTTTACTCTATGTTTGTGAAGTTAAACTTGTGGTTAGTAACGTCCATTGAATGGGTGTTTTGTTGATCATTAAAATGTCTAATAAACCAAGTTTTTCTTCTTCACATATGAATTGTAAAGGTACCTCAAAAAGTAAAGTGTATAAAGTTTTGCTTTCCTGCTGAAGAACTGAGGCATAAACAATGTGATGATGTGTAGAGTTCACAAATTTCTTACGCTGGAGCACATAAACTATATTAGCATCAGGTATAAAACAATGCAGTTTAAAACCAAAATGATGATCTACATTCACTGTGATGTTCAATATTCGAGACAGTTCAGAACCTGAGTAAAAGATGATAGAACATAATCTATTTAATGTATTAGACATAACTTAAAATTACTGTGTAATCTCAGATATAAATTTAAGCCACTCTATTTTTATAAAAGAAAGTTAATACAAGCTAAAGCCACAGCTATTCCATTGCATGCAAATGTCTGAGGGTCAATGGGACATTCATTTGTTATTCACATGGTACCTTTCCTGTCTCTCTCAACATGTGGAGAGAGACAGTGACCAAGAAAGCTATGGACAGTGAAAGTACATGGGTCTCAGCTCAGGAAGAAAAACGCACAATCCGAAAAACGGCCAGCTCCTCTACTACCGAAGCAAGAGCCACCTTAACCTGCGCTGAGTGTCTCTCCAAAATAGGGCTCCACAGCCACATGAGGAAGTGTGCTCTGAGATGAACCATAGTCGTTCTACGACTGAAGGAGCCCAATGAGGTACCTTTCCTGCCCAGCATAAATATGAATTTTGGTATGTCAAAGAACAAGAAAGTATAATAGTCAAGAGAGTGTCTTGTACTACAAAATTCAAGTGCATGGGGTATTGATGGTTGAAATGGAAGGCAACAGACAAAAAAGCGACATTAGGTGCTGACTAAAAAAAAAGGGGAGGGGGCATGGTGGCTGAGTGGTTAAGCGCTAGGCTTCCAAACCTGGAGTCCTGGGTTCAAATCTCTGGAATTTTGAATTTCGAGATCTTTAGGGCGCCCCTGAGTCCACCCAACTCTAATGGGTACCTGACCTTGTTGGGGAAAGTACAGGCAGTTGGTCATTGTGCTAGCCACATGACACCCTGCTCATTAACCATTTGCCAAAGAAACAGATGACCTTAATATCATCAGCTCCATATATTGCAAGGACTGAAAGAGAAACTTTTTATTAAAAAAAAAAGATGTCAGTGACGGCTTCTGCATTTACACTTTTTCTCTATGATGGTGCACATTACAGCTTAGCATACTACCAATGAGTTCCCCAAATCTTAAGGGCTTTCCCAGTATTAAATAATATGAGTTGAAATATTTCCTTGCGCACTGATTAAATGTAAACATTAAAACTACAGACCTAAGCCAGACATTTGTATTCTAAATTGATGTTCAGGTGGTCCTTGCAATTTGCTACTCCAGCTACCATTGACTGTGTATTGGTTTAAACCTCTGCATTAAAACATGATTTGCTTTAGTTAAATTGTCTAACTAAAATTAAAGAATATTACAATAAATAATGTTAACAAAACAAATGCCCCTTTATCAAAAGCAATTCAAAAGACTGATTATCAAGAGCCATAGCATTTTAAACAACTTAAAGAGAAAATGATGCTAATCACAACAAGTAAACTTTTTTGCATTTTCTGAAAGCTGAAAATTGTAACAAGTAAATTTAGTCCTTGTAGAGTGTCACAAGAGAATGCTGACCCCTATAGAAGAAACACTATATGAAGAGCTGCCTGTTCTGTAAACCACTGTGCAGTTCATCTCAGATATAGGACTAGTTATCCTGAACCCTACAACATAAAAATGAGAATGCAGAAGAAGGCTGTACAGATTGATGGACATGTATTCAAAAGACTAAGAGGCTGCACACATTGATGGACAAGTATTCTAAAGACTAACTTAGAGGCTGTACACATTGATGGACAAGTAGACTATCTTAGAGGCTGTACAGATTGATGGACAAGTATTCAAAAGACTAAGAGGCTGTACAGATTGATGGACAAGCATTCTAAAGACTAACTTAGAGGCTGTACACACTGATTGACAAGTAGACTAACTTAGAGGCTGTACAGATTGATGGTCAAGAAGAAACTAAATGTTATTGAAATTAAACTATTTTGTTGCTTACTCATCTTCTGAGTCTGATGTTCCAGTTATCCTGAATGAGTTCATGTAATTGTAAAACCCACTTTTTGATACATCGAAATAGCTGCCATGAAAGCAAAACCTTCGACCAGTTATTAAATTATATATGTCAGGAAGGCATTTGAAGAATTTCTTTTCCGTCTCTGGAGGAGATACTTTATGTTCAATATCATTGTGCAACAAGAACAGATCAGTCCTAAAAATAAAATATTTGAATGTGAATTCTATATTTATAAACATTAGAATAGCTGGTTTTGATCTTATATTGCTGTAGTTAGTGATAAGAAATGGCTTCACTAGTTAAAAAAATGATAAAACAACAACAACAAAAAAAGAATCACTTGAAATTAAAAAATTTGAATTGTTCACTTCCTATATTCCACACCAGGTTTAAAAATAGTTCTCTTTCTGCTACTGTGTCTGCAGTAGAATACTCAATATTCGTAGACAAATCTAAATTAGCAAATCCTGATATTTTTGATGTTATTTTAGATCTTGAGTATCCACCAACAGAGACTTGCATACCTCCTTGAAAATGTGTAGTTATACTGGAAATTAAAAAAAATAATCTTGTTACTTGTCTACCCTATTAATTTTATCATTAATAGCATTTTTACAAACAGGAAGATTATTACTTATCCTACTAAAAAATTGTACTATTTACCTGGGATGGAGTGCAAGATTTAGCAATAGCTTATTGATTGCTGGGCTGTATTTTATCTGCAAACCAGACTTAGCAACAAAAGCAGCCTCCACATTGGTATTCAGTGGATATCCAGCAATAGTGGGTAGAGTCTGTAAATATTTTAAAGTTTCTTACTAGTACGTTTTCTGGTAGTTTGACTTATTATTCTAACTTCTAACAAAGTAATTAATTTTTTCAAACTAAGTTATACTTTACAATTCATACCATGTGAAAGTCAAAGAGTTGAACTGCTTGGGGTAAAAATGTGTTACATATTTTAGTAACAGTTTTGATTAAAGTAGTGAATAAACTGTCAGAAGTTTTCATGTGTGAAAGAGTGGTTAGAAAAGAGCTGAAAGAAACCCAACCAACATCATAACCTGAAAGATAAAAATTTTAGATCATACATAAATAAGCTGTGTAATTATCTGCATAAAACAAAATAGTTTGATAGAAAAAAAATTCATAAGTAAAAAGCATTCAAAACTTACCATTGAGCTTTAGAAATATGTATGCCTTAGGCAGAGTTGTCACTTGTAAATTAGAGGATGTTATAATAGAAAAAATCGCCTGTGTGATGGTTTTACTAAAGTGTTTGAAATGAAATGTGCTACTCTTTCCGGTCTCACGAAACTTTTGTTGTATGAGGCTCATAATTTCTTGAATAATGTTTGATTTATCTGTTTTATTTTTATTATTGGATCGAAGTAAGTGAACAATGTCATCCATCCCTGAAACAAAACAAAACTATTGATCACAAAAGCAGCTTGTTGCTAAACTATTAAATTAAACCTAATGCTGGTAAAAATATCTTTCTTATTTATATTCTTTATATTAAAACAAAAGGTTACACTGAATTTCTACTAAAAGTAAAAACAGTTTTAAAAATAGGGGCTAATGAAAGCATGCCTCTTTATCCAGAAAACAAACACAAAACTAAAACACACTAACATTACTTATTTTATTGAAATTAAAATTTAACTCAAAAAAAAACAAAAAACAAACGCTAAACTTAAGTTGTAAACCAAAACAAACCTTCAATATCGACCACTATGTCAAATACATTCCACACTTCCTCTCCAATTTCCAAAGTACCCTTGATGGTAAAACTGTGAAATAGGCTGCTTGTTGGTGTGTACAAAATATTAAGGGCCAGCTGTCCACCTAGTCGTAATGAGGTCAGAGGTATGACCACTGTATGTGAGAACTGAGAAAACTGAGACTTGGACCAAATATTTTCTTCTTGATCTATCTGAAGTCCTTCAACGAGTTTTGTCAATTTATGTCTCCATCTTATATTAAAGCAAAAACATTCAGTAAATCTCAGTACATTATTGTAATAACTGGGTTGATTAATTAATAAAAAAATAATCAACTATGACCAATGTAAAAGCTTTTTTTTATGTTAGTTAATTTGTTTTCATAATTAAATGTATGATTTACTTTAATTCTAGCTTCTACTTGTTTAAGTATCTCTCTCAAGGAATGTTTTTGTGTTTTTTTAAAGGGTATGGAACAACGAATCGCATATAGGAATATCTTTCAAATCTTCCAATGTTCAGGCATGTTTCCACAAAATGCATGAAAGAAAAAAAGTTGTAGCTCATAGATTATTTTGGTACAAGATGAATATAAAAACATTTTAAAATGTAAAAATCTGCACAAATTAAGATAAAGTTAAGCCATTTCTAAATATTTTTGTAATAACAAATATTTTAATTAGAAATGTTTCTGCTTCAGAGAGAACAAAATTGTAACTTGGAAACTTTCCTAGTCTCTAATGCACACTGGCTTGGTAAACACAAATTAACTAGCTACAATTTATGATTCTCATTTCAGTACAAAAGTTGTTTTTTAAAGATATGTCTAAAGTCATCATAAAAATTAAGAAATTTGTATGTGACAATAAATGAAAAGAATAGAAATTCAAAGACAACTCGCAATCAATTTTTAAAAATTATACATCTTTGATTCTATAAAATGTGTGACTTACTCTTCATGATTTAAATGAAGACCCTCATTTAGACTTGAAACTTTAGTAACAATGTATGCCTGAAGGTTTTCTATGGAAGTCTCCTCAAGAAGTTTTACAAGCTTCATCATGACTGTTTCATTTCCTTTTATCAATATTTCATCGAAAATAGCTGCCCTCAATACAATGGTCCGTCTTTCTTCCTTTAACACTGTTAGAAGCTCATTTATCATAGCATCTTTTAAGCCAACAGCAGCAAGAGCCTGTATTCAAATACTAGTATGTTATGATCAAAAATATTTACAGTAGCAACAGTTTCAATATCTAAATACATCAAAAATGCACTTTTAACCATGTGATGACAAAAAAGATTCTGCATACAGATAGGTAAGTTAAGTATTATCATTCTAGAATTAGCTATATTGCATACTTTCTCACTATTAACCAGAAAGATGCAAGGGGCAACCACTATAACCTGAACAAGTAATAAAGAATCAATTATTTATATTATTATTAATTCATGAATTATCTTATCTATTGCCATCTATTACAAGTCCCATTTGGTAATGAAATTGTCTATATAATATTATATATTATAACTAGTTAAATAAACAATGAAATTTTTTTCATTGTCATGAGTTTTCGTTTTGTTAAAAAAAATTACAACATACCTGAACACTAGCTCTAGCTACACTGACACTTATATTTTGATTTTTTACCAATGACAAAAGATATTTTGTGATCTTCAAGTCTTTCTCCAAAACACTATCATAGTACTTATCTGCATACATGCCAATATTTCCAACACACTATTGAAAAATAAATGAATTTGTATAATTATTTTAATCCCCTGGAGTCTTCACATTGTAAGAAAGGTAATAAATAAATTATTTAACAAGATTTCAAAATAATATAGAAAAAAGGCATTAACAATTATAGATGGGTTTTGCCTATAAATATAATGTACTAAAAAATCTGAGAAAAATCACTGAGTGTTTTCATTAGGATGAAATGATGGGAACAAGATTATCCAAAAATAAAAGTTACCATTGCAGATTTAATGCAGTTAATTATTCACAACATTAGTTTAACATTCTCACCTTGATTGCTGTCAGCAATGTTTCTTCTTTAATTAATTTATCTCTGTGATTTAGTTTATTCTCTATTAAAGGTTTTCCATTTTCAGTAATCATCTTGTGCAAATAAGTCAAAACATCAAATACAATATAGCCAACCTAAAATTGTTTGGGAAAATATTTTGCTAATTAATCATAAAAGGCTAAAACTGAAAATTAAAAAAAAAATTTTTTGTGGACATGTTCAAAATGGAATGTTTTATTATATACACTCTAGAAAAAATTAAAGACAATTTTGATTTTATTTTGATAGAAATATTTGAAAACATTTAATTTCCATGTTATAAGTTACATGTTACATAAGAAAACAAATTACCACTTGTTTGTGACTAGTGGACTCTAAGGAATCATTGAGACGACTCATCATAGCAGACATTGCTAAAAGACACTCTGAGCTGTAGTCATGTTTGCAATAGTCCTTAATGCAAAAAATAAACATGATTAATTAATTCTCTTATTATTCAAAATTCTTATAGCAAAGGGAAAGTACTGATGGTTCAATAATTGTGCTGCGCTGGATACTGCGCCTATACCATATAAAGATGACCAAAGCTCAAATTTCAGCTTGCTCTGACACCCAACTGGCACAAAGGAGATCGCCTAGCAGCAAACGGTTTTCTGAAAGGGACAGCTTGAGGACTTATACAAGAATGGTGGGACATACATCTGAGACATAAGGCAAAGGCTATCAGTGAAGAAAAGAGACTGCAAAAAGAAAAAGCCCTGGTTTTAACTAAGGTGTGGTGGCTGAGTGGTAAAACTCTTGGCTTTTGAACTGATGGGGGGGGGGGGGGGGGGGGGGTTCCATTTTGGGATCTTAAGGGCACCTCTGAGCAGGGCCGGTCTTAGGCCACTGCAACCTATGCGGTCGCAGTGGGCCCCGCGCTAATTCAAGGTGTAATTATTAAATTGCAAACAAATATACGAAAAACTCATGGAAATCTCCTGAATGTATTAAAATCTCCCGAAAACTCTTAAAAATCTCCAGAAAAATAGACTAAATTGTCATATGTGGGTGTCATTCATTGCGGAAAACGCCAATCCTACGCGCGATAAAAGAAAAAAAAAGCATTGTCAGCTTTCATGTAATAAAATGTAATAATCTGGCAAATTTTACCTTAATCAGAAGTTCCAATACTTTATTTAGTTTTATAGTCACTGGCATTTAAATATGTCATTGGTTACAAGGTTCGTAAAGTACATATCGCAATTTTTAACTTAGTAAAGAATGAATAAAATTCAAAGTCGAATTTTTTTATTCAAAATCTTAATTTTCGCTTATTATCCTTATTCCCACACAAACTAGGACCAGCTCAATCAGTTTCGCATAGGGCCCCGCAATCGCTAGGACCGGCCCTGCCTCTGAGTCCACACAGCTTTAAAGGGTACCTCACATTAGTTAGGGAATAGTATAGGGGGTTGGTTATTAAGCTGGCCACATGCCCCCCCAGGCCCCCTTTTCCTTTGCGCCACAGAAACAGATGATCTTTACATCATCTGCCCTAAAAATCACAAGGTCTGAAAGGGGAACTTTTACTGTTAGTTGTGACACAATGAGGGTCTCCCAAACCATGTGAACTGTTTAGATTTGAAGACATTGCTTTAGCATTATTTATTTCTTTTTAACTCTCATAACACAAAATGTCTGATATTCTTTGGGACCATCTAAGTTTTGAAACTTTATTGCGTTATTATTACTATTCTATATTAAGTTAATAAAAAAAATATGGTATGAGAGTTGGTATTTTAAGCAGAAACTCAGTATCTGCATTCAGTAAATTAAAATAATCAGCTCAGCAGTACTGATTACAAAATGTAGCTATCAATTTTTAAAATATCTTTTACTTACAAATATGTGCTTAACAAATCTACTTGAAGGATGGTAAAACAATCCAAGGTTTAACAATATTCTATCAGCTTCAAATTTCTCAATGTGTTTCAACTTCAAAGATTCTGCCACAAAGATCATACAATCTCTGGAGCCACATGACATCAAGCTGCTAATCAAGAGACCTTCTTTTGTAGACTTAAATGAAAACATAAAAATGCTAAATTTACTATCCAGAAAAAAAAAAAGCTTAACTTTATTACAATTCATTAATTTATAAATAATGATTTAATAAGATCTCCCCTTCAGATGCATTCTACTTTATTTGACCTTTTTATTTTTTAACATTTATATGATGTCATATCAATGTTTAAAGTAGCAGAGAAGAAACATAAAAGTCATAAAAGACTTTTTTTTGGCTTAAATAGCTAAATAAGGGTTGAATAAAAATGAACAATGAAATTGCTTTTGCTTAGTATGTCTTTCAATGCACATATAACAGGAAAACACCAAAGAATGGGATTTCCAAGCAACTGAACAATACCTAGATGGATCTTTTACCTGGAGGGTTTTATAATCTAACTTTTCATCAAATGCTTTGTAGCAAAGAGTTGAATGACGACAAGCAAAAATTGCATCTTTCACTTTTCTAATTTCATCTTCTTCCATATCTCTCAATGTGTGTACCAATCTTCTGTAACTGTAATGCAAAGGTAATCAATACTGTTTCTTTTAGCTTAAATTAAGTATACTTGAGCTATAAGTTCACATGATATAAAACAGTTTGTCATACTACCTTTGGGCAGAATGATCTAGGTTGATTTTGTTGCTGTGACCCTGGGCAATAAAATCCTGTAGCACAACATCTAGATCTCTCTCCAAATCATCACTACTGTGTTTTTTATCACTGGACTCATACTCCATCGTTAGCTTGACCAAACGTTTTCCATTCAAAGAATGGTCAACAGGTCGGTTTCCCAGTCGAGTTTTGGATAAAAATTTTATCACCTGACTAGATTTGGAAAAAACCAATGTTAGATGTTTACATTTTAAGTTGACTCACTTATGTTTAAGATATGTAGATCCTTTTAACTCCTAGTTTTGCTTGGGATATAACATATTTTTATCTTTGAAGCAAGTTTACTTAAAATACTTGTAAAGAAATACATAAAAATTAAGGATGTTTTTTATTTGCAACTGAGGTAATGACAGTGTACCAGGTGGGCATAACCCTGTTTGAGTTATGAACAATTCTAGTATGGCCTTTCTACCTTCCTCTTCAACACTTTCTTTTAAATAGTTTTATTTACTTTATATTTTATCCAGACAAGGCTTGAACTGGGAAAAATTGAACTTAAACAATACTACAATTTATTTTTAAAAAATACAGTATGTTGATGTAATTTCAAAGGCAGAGAGAGACTAGTGAAATTATTTTTTTTTTTGTCTATTGCAATTTTTGTGATCCATTATTTTTTTCAATATTTTCCTTCTTAAAACAGCAGTTGTGTATTCTGTCATTGTAAGTTGCTTGAATTGACCTTGAGAGGCATTTAGATACACAAAGCTTAGGAGGGTATGCTTGTGCTTTATTAGTTGTCAAGATGTATGTTTTTTTAGAAACTATTTATAATTATATTTTTCGAGTTACTTATTGTTTGCTTACAAGCGTCAATTTAATTTCAAACCAAAAACAATGCATGAGAAAAAAAAAGCACTTTAAAAAAAGTTACAAATATTTTCTCTATATCAGAGTTTAAATGTGTTGGATGACTGTATTAGCAAGATTTGTAAATGTAGCCGATTTTTAACATCAATTAAAATCCAACTAAGATTATGTACATTTAAAATAAAATATTTTAAATAGTAAGATCACCTGATGTTGGTGACAACTGAGTGAAAATGTTGGTCTTCATAGCCAAGTGGTATGTGAGCTTGCCTTTGAACACATCTTGCAAGTTTTAAAATGTTGTGTTTTCCTAATTCAAAATCACAGGTCACTTCTGATTCAAATGGATAACTGAACTATAAGATTAAAAAGTAATGAATTAAAACACAATTTTCAAACAATGTAAAAAAAATATCAGATACAAAGGCAAAATAATGTGAACAAGGAACATCTAGGTTGAATCTGATAACTTTACCATTTCAATGTGTCCAGCATTTTTGTGTAAGCATTTTATTTTAATCTTTGTCTTAAGATAATGATTTGTCACCATTGTATTCCTACAAGCTTCAAATTTTTTCCCTTTTATTTTCTCATGAGAGGCAATCAACTGAAATGCTGTCTGTTTGTTAGCATAGTATAATACTATAATACTATTTTTGGCAGGAGAAAAGGTTACACAAGTTAGGTTATATGAGTTAGGCACTAAAAAACAAAGTTTTGTGAAGCACCTATATTTCTTAACTGTTAAATAGTCAGTGCAATTTTGATCAAATTAGTAAATGTCTCTGTGTATCTTGATAACTTTGTCCATTTTTTTCCTAAATAAAATCAGAGCTAGACATTTCTGTTAAGCCTTTTATATCAATTGGAGCATGTATTTCCACCCAGAAAAATGCCAGTTATTGAGAGTGACAACAAGACACTAAAACAAATAAAAACTACTTACTAAACCAGTCACACAGACTAAAAACTCAAAATATCTAGGTGTAATAATAAATGAAAAGTTTTCATGGAATCCCCATATTGATGAAAATGAAATTATTAAAAATAAATCAAAAAATTAGGATTTATTAAAAGAATTTTTTACAAATCAAACAAGAACATAAAACTAAAATGCTATTTAACTTTAGTTTGGTCTATAATAGAATATGCATCCCTCAACTCAAGAAAACAAACAAAGAAACTAGAACAAATAGAAAATGAACCAATGAGATTTATAACAAACAAATATTCCAATTTGATTAGAGTTGCACCATTAGTTATATCCCTAAACTTAGAGACACTTCAGGATAGAAGAATAAAAAGTAAAGTAGCAATAATACATAAAACACTGAACTATAATTTACAAAAAGAATAACAAAACCTAATGAAATACTTAGAAAGAGACAAAGATAGAGGTACATTTCTTAATTCCATACACTAAAACAAATTTGTACAAGTGCTCCTTCTTCCCTAGTGCCATTAAAGAATGGAATGGGTTGCCTGAATCAGCCAGGAAAATTCAACAACTTAGCAGAGTTTAAGTCATTGAATAACATGCATGACTAGATTAACACAAGAAATGCGTAGGACGTAATTATCTTTTTTTTTAAATAACGTCTGTAATATATAAAATAAGACGATTTCAATGACTTTTTTGTTGAAAGCATTCATACCCAAGGGAAAAAAATCTTTGGGTCTTTATTAACTGAAATAAGAACTAGAGTTTTTTTCTAAATGTTCAGTTTATAACTCAATTTCTTTCATAAAGAAAAAAAAAGTTTATTAAATAAGAACCCACAGGTACTAGGTTACATTTACCTCAGTGATAGGGGCCATTCTATATCCTCCAATCAGAGTTTTGCTATAAGACAAAACATTTGCTTGGCTTTCACTAATGTGAGAAAGATTACAAGCAACTAAATCACGATAAGTTTGTACATATGTAGCAGTATTTTCTGGGAATGTTACATCTGTCAAGCAAGTTCCAAAAATATCATGCTAAAGTAGAAAGAAAAACAAAAGTGAGATTCTTTAATTTTAGGCAAGAAAATGTATATATTACTAAATAAAAATACTAATAACATGTAATCAAGTACCTTTAGTTGATATTTACTATGGTATTTTTTTTCACAGGATAATTTGCCTCTTCTTTGTTATACATTTTTTTTTCTTCTGATCTCTTATTTGACTAAAGATGTTTCTAAATTAAATAGAATCTATAGCAAACATTTTAAGGCTTCCCTATACATTACCAACTCAAAATCGTAACATAAAACATGATCAAATGTAATAATTGCTAATAAAATATAACTCATAAAAAATGTACAATGAATACTCAACATTTTCTAGATTTAGGTGGCTTTAATTTGTAAAAAACTCAGCTTCAAAACAAAGTATATATTTACTCTCTATATTATATTGTATTTACCACAACTGATTTGTTTTCTAGATCATCAGGCTTTGTAGGCAACTGAAGAAGTGATACAATACCTCTCTTTATGTTTAGAATGTATAAAGGTTCCAATTCAGAAACATATATCTCATGGCCAATGACCATGCCTTCATTGTAATGAAAATAGACTTGATGCCTTCACAGTAATGAAAACAAAAATTAATGATAAATTAAATATAACATTTTTCAAACAGTCATGCTTAGTCATACTTAGTTAGACCTTAGTGATGGGCATAAGTTAACTAAAAAGTTAGAAACTTTTAGTTCAACTAAAAAAAATTAGTTAAGGCCATTGTTTAACTAGAAAAAAAAAGTTTAGTTAAAATCGTATTTTAATTAATTTTTTTTAGTTACTAACTAAAAAGTTTAATTAAAATTTGTAAAACCTTTCAACATGTGGTCAGGGTTGAAACGCACTCCCTGTTTTCTGGTCATGTGATATCAATAACTTTGATTATCAAAAATATGTTGCAGTTAACAACTACTTAGACAGTCTGCATTTGAAGAGGGTAAAGTAAGATCCTGATAGAAGTTATGTGAGTAAATATTTGCACTTGAAAGTAGCAGTATTTTAAAATGTTAAACATTTTTTGCCAAATTAAGTTTCTATGTAGTATTATGAATGAGGTTGTTCTGAATTTTTTAGTGAGCCACATGGAGGTGTTTAATTTCTGTTTCTAGTGGGAATCTGATTAGTGAGTTAGGTCAATATTTAGTGGTTTTAATCAATTTATTTGCGGCAAACAATATTTTTGTAATTGTAGGAACATCAAGTACAACCTTTTATAGTCTTAAGACTTATTATTGAGATCTATTAGGTCTAAATTAACAGCTAGGCCTTAATCCACACCCTCTCTGACCATAAAGTAAATAGACTGTGTCCAACTGATTTTAACAACCTGGTCAGCTAGACATACACTATGATACACATGACCACATGTAGGCCTAGAGCACTGTACGTGTGTAGTCGATAATACTGTAAGACTACCCTGCATTAAGCAATATGCAATAGTGTTTGCTTAATGTGGAGAGGTCAGACAAGAAAATAACACGTATTGGCGTGGCTAGTCAAGCATGTTTGTAGATATATCTTTACACTAAAATAGTTATACACCCTCCCTGCCCAGAAAGTAAATAGACTAGTGTGTCCGATGATTTTAATAACCTGGCCAGATAAACGTACACGTGTAGGTCTATATAGTGCACTGAGTGTGCAGTCCATAATGACAAGAACACACATTTTTTTTCCCTTGCGTGTTTAACAGTTATGCAATAGTTTTCGTTGTATTTTTAGTGGTCAGACAAAGAAAATAGCACATCGGCATGGTTAGTCAAGCATGTATTTTAGACTATAAAATAGTTATACAGGTCAAATGTTTTAAAAACTCCAATGATTTCATTTCTACTTCTTTGGATACTAGATCTAACTTTGAAATTCTAAATATATGTTATTTAGTGAGATTTTAAACTTTACCAGTTTAAGTAAGATTTTCCGTTATATAATAAGTTAATATAATTTTTTTAAAAAAAGAGTACCATTATTTTCTAAAGGTTTTAATTCAAGGCAAAAATACAAGCACACATATTTATGTAGACATTTTATTTTATTGTGCATTAACATTTATGTAAGAAACATATTCTTTAATACTGATTTTATTCTAGATAAATATTACTAGAATGTTAAAAGAATAAGATTCACCGTAGGCATACAGTCGGATGATTATATCTATATAGGTCTAGTTCAACCCCCGCCCCCCCCCCCCCCCCAAAAAAAAAGTTTGTTCTATTTTAATTAGCTTTCTTTAGTTCAGTTTAACTATTTTTTGAAATTCACAATGAACTAATAGTTTAACTACTTTATTTTAGTTGAAAACTAGTTTTAGTTTAGCTTTTAAAAGTTAGTTTAGTTCCTATCACTATTAGACCTATACAATTCAATGACAATATAAAATAGAGTTCAAATCTTCAAAGCCATAATAAGCAAAATTACATGAGCATAATATTATTCACTTTTTTTTCTACCAAAAATTACAATTGATCAAACTGATGAAAGTGATAGGGAATAAGAGGTCACCATCGTTAGTTCATATCTCCATGAAACAAAACAGCAGCTTCCAGAAATCTGTGTTGCTCGGGCAATCATCTAATGATCTCAACCAGATTTTGAACAAACACTCAACAGTGAACACCTCTGCCTCTGCCGAATCAGACTTTGTCTTAGTCAGAGCTAAGAGATATAGTTTTATTAGAGTTATCTTCACTCTTCTATCAAGTAGTCTACTCCTTTTATACCCTCTTTCTCATCTACTCCTTCATCTTGCAAGTTGGTTAATAACAAAACAAAATTCACTAGACGGATTCAGACCGCTGCGAATACTCAGAATAAAAGTTTCATGACATAGATTAGATCTAGATCTAGTTAGTTAGACTCTACCTGCTTAGCTCTTCTGCGAGCGTTTCTGAATTTTCTGTTGTGGTATAAAATCTTGAAGGACCTCGATCATCTAAATGACAGTTGAGTAACTAAGGAAATATAGTAATAAAAAAAGGTATTACTTATTCAGTTACTTAAATTACTGACTTGAATTCACTTAACGTATTATTCCCATGTGAAATGAAGAAATATTTTAATTCATTGATTAGCAGCGCCAGCGGGTTGGGTGGGAAATGCGAAATTCGGCACTATCTCTCTAGTATTGTGACGACAGTCCGCGGTGCAAACCATACAACTAGCTACCCTGGTTTTTAATTTTCTTCACTGAGACTTGGTCTTGATTTTAATACATTGTAGATTTTTTTGTAGCTAATTATCGAAGTTACAAATGTTTCAATAATCAACACTACACGCAAATTATAGCAGTTACCGAGTTAGGTCCAAGAAAAAGACAACTAAATAATGAGTTTGTCGTTTTTTCTAGATCTATAGATCTTATTGTATATATTTAATTTAAAAATAGTCTATGATCTAGATCTAGTAAAACCTGCCAGGTAAACATCGAAAAGCTGTATTGAGTTTGAGCCTGATGAGCTTTGAGATTTGTGTTATAGATCTAGTGTTTTAGGCCTACTCTTCTGGGCCACTTTTTAAAGTAGCATGGCGGGAGAAACCAAATATCTCAATGGTCACCAGAGGTAGATCTAGATTCTAGATCTATACTTGGTAGAAGTACAGCTAGATCTAATTGGACGTTAAGTGAATACTGCGAAGAATGGAACAGCCTTGCTTTTTTTTACACCTTACTGCGGAATAAATGCGGATGGTCTGCTATTCAACGTAATTAAATCAACTATGGTCTCTTATATGATACAGACGTTACTTCAACAACAAAAAAAAGAAGATGATTACGTCCTAAGCGTCATGCATTTAGTCAGTGGCGTAGCATCCATGGCGCGAAAGGGTTCAATGAACCCGGGTCTACGACCTTTAGGGGCCCACAGCCAGTGGTGTAACAAGGGGCTCATTGCGCTTGAGCCCATGACTCATGACCAGTTTGGGCCACATGAGCACTTGGGATGACACTAAAGGGGGAAAAAATGTACTATTTTGAAAACCGATTTGAAAGTTGTCGCTTGATTCTGTTAGGAATTTTTACAAATATTGACTTTTAAAATTTGTAGAGAGTCACAACTGAATCAAACCTATTGACATTATTACTGACAAAAAAAAAAAAAGTACGATCCTTGCAATGACATTGGAATGTCTTTTGATAAATGTACCATTTCACTCAGAATACTTAATTATTGTCACACACTAAATTAGTCGTATTGTGTGTGTGGGGGGGGGGGGGGAGGATCCCGCCGAGATATTCTTGAACCCGGGCCCATGGGTGTCTTGCTACGCCATTGCATTTAGTCATGCATATTAACCAATGACCTAAATTCTGCCAAGTCACTGGTTTTCCAGGCTAGCTCAGGCAACCCATTCCATGCTCTAATAGCGCTAGGGAAGAAAGAGCATATGTACAAATTTGTCCTAGTATATGGAACGAGGAATGTGCCTTTATCTTTGTGAACTATCACTATGACTTGACTAGATAAAGATACACAGTTGGAACGAAATTCAAAATTGCACTGACCTCCATTGTCAGTTCACATTTGCGTAGAACCGATATAACTAGATTGCATGTCAATTTTGTGCCAGCAGTCCCGTATGGATCACGTGTTAGTCCAGTGCTGGTCATCACTTCGTAGGAGAACTCGTACCTGTCACCTTTTCTAAATCTTGAGCCTTATTACAAACAGAAAACAGAAGAAAGATTTTAATTTATGTTTTGTGTTGGTGAGGGCTAGCATATGTATTATGTAGGCTATGATTCTAAAGCTGTGCTGACATTCCATATGTCCCTCTCATAGATCTCAGTAAATTTTATCTCTCTTTACTCTTTCACAAAGTTTTTGTTTATTTTTTCATATTTTTTGTACTCTTTTCGCGCTCTCTTTAATGATTTCTCTGTAACCCTTTCTCCATGGCCTATATTTCTTTAAAATAATTCACCTCACCACTTATCTCTTTAATTCTCTTTCTCTCAAACACACACATTATGAGTTATTTGAGTTGAAAACTACATATGAATGAAAATATAGTTTGTATTATATAACGCTTACCTTCATTAGAACATACTTTGGGCGGAGAGATACATGATCCTGCTACTGAAAATACAAAAAAGCCTTTGAAATGTAAGGTTATGTTTTTTTTCTTTTAAATTACAATGCTCTGTTTGACAGATATGAGCAGACGCCAGTGTTGCAAAGCTTAACACAAGTGGAAAATAGGGTAATAAACAAATATTTTTCTAAAAACTTCGCTAATATCGAGTGACATGGCATCGATTATTTCGAATCAATCCTAACTGTACACATCACACCATTGTAGAAGTTGCTCTTGTGACTTTTACCGAGACCAATCGTTAGAGAATGCCTCAACACTTACCTGTGACCTTTGACCTCGCAACATGTGGGTAATTTAGACCTCGTTGTTATGATATTACTTAAGATTTAATTACAAACACTGATGCTGGAAATACAACTCCATTTTGAATAATATGAACAAGAAGATTAACAGCTGCCAACACGCTTAGCATTAAACCATACTATAGAAAAACACGTGAACACTGGTCTGAACAAGAGAGACTACATAAAGAAAACAAATAAAACACACAGTAACACAACACTCGTTGCCATATCAAACGGAAGAAATAATGTGTACAAGATTTTGACCAGACAAACAGACGGAGTGAGTTGAAAGAAGCTTGGTAAAAAAGCTGGGTTAATTGATTGATATATGGGTCCATGCAGTGCTTTTTTTTTGTGACGATACGCACCGGTACGGCGTACTGGCACCTTTTTCAATGTGGGGAAAAATATTAGGCCTACTTTTCTTGTATTTTAACGTTTATTATTAATTTATTTGTAGTTAAAAGTTAGGCAATCCATCCCTGAGTACCGGCACCTATTTTTGTTACAAAATAGCACTGCGTCCATGTAATGAAACCTTATATTTATTTATCGATTTCGTTTTTGTAGCATGCTGATTGGCCGCTCTGGTCCAATGTGGACAGGGTGGGGACGAAGGTATGGGATATTTGGGAGAAGGTTTTCTTTCAGCTCTTAGCAGACACAACTTTAGCAGACACAACTTAGTTTGCGTACAAAATCTCGAAATTTAAATTCCTATTCTACATCGGGATTTGAGCTAGAACCCTCCCCCCTTTTTTTTTCCTCATTTAGATGAATGTGGCGGCGTTTGTGGTTTCAGTAGGTATTAGTAACATGATGGTTAATCAGCAAAAGTTTCTGTATTATGTTTAGCCTACTATTATTTATGCCGTTATAGATTAACTTTACCTTCATGTTTACACTCATGGGCCCAGACATGGCTTGTACGAAACAAACTTGCTGTAATAACACATAAATTATGTTCAGTCAGTTAACTTATAATTTATATAAGAAATAAATTATGTTCAGTTAGTTAAATTATAATTTATATAATAAATAAATTATGTTCAGTTAGTTAACTTATATAATAAATAAATAATGTTCAGTTGGTTAACTTATATAATAAATTATGTTCAGTTAGTTAACTTATATAATAAATAAATAATGTTCAGTTAGTTAACTTATATAATAAATAAACTATGTTCAGTTAGTTAACTTATATAGTCTATCAGTAAAATCTTTTGTTCTTAGCATTGTGTGTAAATTGGTTTTGTCAACGTTGTTGCTGTTGTTGTTTATTGTCTAGAATCAACATATAACCTGATGGTCTAATAATTATGTAGCCCCTGTGATACTAACAAATTATTGATGAATTTCACCATTTAACCTCACTTTTATCCAATGCTGTTATTGTAACCAAATAAATTTGAAAAGTAACACTATTACGCAGTAATACAATTTATTGCAGCCTAATTGTGTATAAGCTTACTTTGGTCCAAAATAAAACTATCTTCACGCAAGTGTTTAGATAGCAATGCTTCTTTCGTTTGTATTGAATTTCTAGTATCATTCACGTGCAACCTTGCAAATACAAGCACATAGATCTATATAACGTACGCTATTTCCTTCTTACCTACTAAATAAATGTATACAAATATGTATCCATTAAGGCCATTTGATGTAGCCATCTTTCTTAGATTGTGAAGTTGTGGACAGAGTAAATTGCGTTGTCCCTACATTAGTAGGTCCCTATACCTAGTTTATCATTTTACAGTGGCGTAAGCACAGACATTTTTTTCTTTGGGCAAGGGGGTGGGGGTTCTGGTTATCTCCACACGATTTTGTTTTCATTACAGCACACGCTCGAATTCGTACCTAAAAATACATGTAGGCCTATACTGCTTCAAATGTATACACGTTACATAACGTAGGCTAATACTGTCTACAAATGAGTAGAAAGGTGTAGGCCTAAGCTAGATCTATAGGACACGAGAATTTCAACCTAAGAAGTGAAAGAAAAACAGAATTTCGTATTCCAATTTTGATTTGTTTGAAAACTTTTTCTATTGTTTAGTTCGAAATATGTTACGACTGGATACAATCTTATGCTTCATATTATATTACTGTTACACATCAGAGATAGACTATAGCAAAAAGTGAT
Source organism: Biomphalaria pfeifferi (assembly GCA_030265305.1). Taxonomy (NCBI): domain Eukaryota; kingdom Metazoa; phylum Mollusca; class Gastropoda; family Planorbidae; genus Biomphalaria; species Biomphalaria pfeifferi. Next base: position 418,809 of record JASAOG010000002.1, on the reverse strand, counting down.
GAATGTGGCAGAATGAATTACAATCTTATTATCTTTTAAAGTTCAGGCATGTCCTCTAAAATTAAATGGAATATATAGTCTAGTCGTCCTATGAATTGATTAAAGTTTCATTGACTTTAATGTTAAAACTATCTGGTATTATAAATCAACGAATGGCGAATCAGCACCTGATTGGTTATTGTTCAACGTAAGCCTACCTGCCAAAAGCAGGACTTGTTAATACACTCATAGCAGGAATTTGGAGATATTAGATTTGAGATGCTTGATGGAATAGGATTCTTAGCAGTTTATATGTGAGAGTCAAGCTTTAAAAAAATATTTACGAATCTGATTTAAAATAAACGAATTTAAGAGAGTGAATCTTTATTTTTTATTGCTCCATTACCATTAAAATGATTTTTATAAATGTAGACTCTACCTATGAATTGAATATCTAAGTTACATTGACCTTACTTATCAATACTACATTCAGATAAATTATCCTCGCTAAGAAAACGAGTTGACCCCTCAGTCTGCCGCCGTAGATAAGTGATATCAAACCGAGACAAACTTGAGTATTCTCGTCTCTTTTGGGTAACAGTTTTTTTTTTTCGAATAGCCTTTAAAGTTTTATCTCCATAGTAGGCCTATACTTTAATAGTAACGCTTGCACTTATTTGTTTATTAATTATTAATCTTTCCTTCTGTGAGCATGACTAGTTTGAATTTTTCAACATGCCGAAATCATTCGTTGTTATGGTGAGGTCTATAAAATATCCCGTTTTAACAATTTCATTAGCGTTGTCATAACGATGAAGCTTATTCTATGAGGTAATTAGGCTACACGTGTCAAGCTTTAAAGATCTTTTAAAGGACCATCGTACAGGGCACAGTCACAGAGCTTGGTAGAAGAGAGCGACTAAGTGAGAACGTAACTGCTGAGTAGGCCCTGCCTTAAAAAAAAAGTATTAAGGAATAGGAGCGCTGTGCATACCCCATTACCCTTTGACTACTGTGAAGGATAGCTCTCAGCATACAGGTGTGGATCGGGAGCTTTTTACCATTGTCCTTTCTGAAGTAGGCTTGCCATTCAACCTATACCACCGCATCAGTCAAGTACAATTTCTTTACTTTGTTCGATACCAAACAAAATAATGAATTACCAATAGTTATTTAACTAATTGCGTCAGAGGGAGGTATGGCGAGAGTGAATGTGTTACTTTAATCATATCCTTTGTTTATGTATCCCCCCCAGGTTATGAATGTGAATAGTCCTGCACGTGTTATGAGCTGAATGATTTAGTCTTCGTTGAATTTAAGAGAGAGTGTTAAGTTAGTGAGGTCTTGTTCCCGGTCCAGGAAGGTTGGATAATCGCTTTCTGGACTGGTGGTTTTGTATTAATATTTATTGAGTTGATGTCATCGTGGGCTTATTGAATATTAAAGTATTATTTGCATTTCAATGGATATATATCGTTGGAGTTAAAGTGTATCAAGTAATAATTGTTCGTAATAGTAATATTAAGTAACATGGGCGTAGCCAGAAGGGTTGGGGTTCAACCCCCCCCCGAAATGAAATCCCCCCCCCTTCCTACCATGGGGTTCGGAGTTTAAAAAAACCCTACCAGGGGGGTTCGAGTTTAAAACATCCTACCAAGTACCAAGGGGTTCGAGTTTAAGACCCCCTACCAGGGGAGTTCGAGTTTAAAACCCCCTACCAGGGGTTTTTTGCAGTTAAATCCCCCTCTTCTATAAAACAAAACAAAAAAATGCAAACGACAATCCCCAAATTCCAAGAGCACAGTTAAGGAAGATTTTGATTTTAAAACCACCTCCAAAATTTACGATAAACCCCCTCTTCAATATAAAAAAAGGAAATTACACACTCAAAATTCAATGAGCGTAGCCAAAGGGGTTTTGAGTTTACCCCCCCCCCCCTTTCAGTATGGTTTGAAGCTAAAAAATACCTCTTCAATATAAAAAAAAGCAAATTACTCACTCTAAAATCTATGAGCGGAGCCAAAGGGGTCTTGAGTTTAAACCCCCCGCCAGCGGGGTTTGAAGCTAAAAAATACATCTTCATTGTAAGAAAAAAAGCAAATTACGCACTTAAATGCTATGAGCGTTGTCAAAGGGGGTTTTGAGTTTAAGCCCCCCGCCAGCGGGGTTTGAAGCTAAAAAAATACATCTTCAGTGTAAGAAAAAAAGCAAATTACGTACTCAAAATGCTATGAGCGTTGCCTAAAAGGGTTTTGAGTTTAAACTTCCCTTCAGAGGAGTTTAATGCTAAAAAACACCTTTTCAATATAAAAAAGCAAATTACACACTAAAATTATTTGAGCGTAGCCAATCCAATTGGGGGTTTTATGTTTAAACCCCTCTCTTACAGATGGCTTTTTTTATAAAGTTTAAAACCCCTCCTGATGATTTTGAGCTCAAAATCCCCCTACAGAGCGTTTTGAGGTGGAAAACTTCTATATTCCATATTATTCTAAAGCAAACTACAGTTATTAAATTATATTACCGTAGCTATATGGGGTTCTGAATTTAAAGAAAAAAAAACTCCAGAGAATTTTTAGTTTAAAACCCCCAACAGATGATTTTGACGATAAAACTTTCCTTTTCGATATAAATCTAAAGCAAACTAGATTCACTTAATTCCAAGAGCGTATCAAAGAGAGGTTACACATTTCTACCAGTGGTGGGGCTCCATTAATAAAGTGCAGTGAATAGTCATCAGCCGAAATTGAAAAACACTAAATGTGGCTCAACAAAGATGGCTAAGACAGATTTTAGGAATCAGTTATAGAGATCGGGTCTAAATCAAGGAAATCCTATGCCGAACTGGGAGTCGACCCCTTAGTAAGATTGTGACAGAGCGTCGCATGAGGTTTGCGTGACATTTTCTCAGACAAAATGAATTACGCATAAGAAGAGTTGCGATGGCATCCTATTACAACTTGGCGCCACACATTCATGGAGGTCCTAAGAGCAGGTGGGAAGAGGCTTCAGACATTACCAGTGACAGATTTTTGTGGAAACAGCTTGACGGCAAATGCGCCGAACGGCGGGGGAGGGTCTAAAATCAATAAGAATAGCACATTAGGTTTTTGAAATAAAACTTTTTAATAGCTGGAAAATGCACTGTAGATTCCCTGAAAATATGCATGTTGTTGGCTTTCAATACCAGAAATAGTGCTTGGCGGCACTAGTGCTCCCCCAGACCCCCTTGTTGGCAGTAGCGGGGAATCTACAATTTCTCCACTAACTCCAGGAAGAACCTTTTCTTGGCAACAATAAACGTCTTACGAAAGAATGAAGGGTCAGAATGTAATGAAGATTATCTACACACACATAAATACATATAAATATTTTTTTTCGCGGAGAGGGGTCGGGGGAGAGAAAAAATCCCCCCCCCCCCAAACCCTTCCCGAAAAAAAAATCCTGGCTTCGACCATGTTGAGTAACCCATAATGAGCCAAGCATAGAAAAGAACCCTGACAAATTGGTTATTTTTTAAATCAATTATTGTTTTGTCAGGCAATGAAATAAGAATGCAAAATTTCAGCTTGATCCGAGATTGGGTGTACAAACTTTTTACCAGACAGACAGGGTGAATTGATATAAGTTATGTAAAAATGAGTAAAATACTTCATAAGTCATGCATTTGCGAACCTCCACTTGTTTATTTATTTAGGTAAAGCAAATAGTAGTTATGCTTTGATTTCAAACAATCTAATATTTATCATTTATTATGGCCTACATCCTCAAATATATTATTGTCAAAAAAACTGAATATTAGCTCTTGGTGGCAAGATGTCTAGAATGATTCTCGCTGTTGCTAGTAAACTAGTAATAATGATTGAAACTAATGCAACAGGTGACGGTGAAGTCAAGATGACTAATGTAAAAAAAATTAGGATATCCGAACACAATACTGTCATTAAAATATGTATTTAATTTTTGATATATATATATATAGTTCAGATATTAATCACCAACATTGGATATAATTGAAATAATAATGTGATTTATTTGGTTGGCTAATTAAGTAGATAAAACAATGTAATTAATACAAACATATAAGGAATGAATAATGTTACGAACAGTTCGGAGTTATATAATCATAAAGGCTAAAATAACATAGTTACATATAGATTGATGTAACAAGTCACACTGGACAGTCTCTCTCTCTCTTTCTTGTCTTCGCACGGATCCTGGAGCCCAAGTCACAGTCCGTATAGTCTTGATGTGATATAAATCTGGTATAAATCTACCGTCTCTGACCGTCACCTAGATATAAGTTGACAGGCTTACAAATAGCCGAGTACTTAGTCAACCAATCAACTCCTAACGTGCAGTAAAGAAAAGATGGATAGTTTCGTCTTACCGCGTGTCCTTGAGAAATGCACCGATACTGTTCCTGTATCTAACAACCACAACACAAGTCGTATATCACAATACGACATCGACTTCTACAACATACAACACATGTCCATATTCCACAACACGACATCGACTCCTACAACATCGGTCTGGTCCAGCCCCTAGCCGTGTTTGAGTCGTCTCCCCCTTATCTCAAACTGTTTCTGACTTTATAGCCCTTTATAATTATTGTCTTGTCACACGGACTCAGCTAGTACCACATTTTCCCTACAAAAAATCTAAAGATCCGCGATTTGTCCTGCCGGTATCACTGACCGTGGTATTTCGAGCCCTATTGTTCGCAAGTTTATTGCTCCTTCCGAGTTTTCGTAGTGTTGGTGTCAACCAATGTCTCTGTCTGGGTGTCTATACATCACTGTCATAGTCTGCTCCAGGCCCAGCAAAAGATCCGTGAGAGATCGTACTATATTATTTGGATCAACAACAAAATCCAAACAAGATAATCACACAACTGGGACAATTACAATAACTTAAGGGAGGCATCTCAACGAGACATAGATGTTTATTTACATGGAGACATGACAAACACATAGGACATCTGCCTTGAACACAGCAATTATGTATTCACTAGTCGACCGGCAACCTATGCGACCGCAGTGGACCCCGCACTTTCATAGGACCCGCGTTAATTCAAGGTGTATAAATTATTAAATTAAACCATTTTATAACTTAAAACAGATTTCCCGCGCCCTCCTGTCGATTTACCAGGAGCTTTTGGAAATCTCCCGAAATTGCAAAATATACGAAAAAGTCCTTAAAATATACGGAAATACATAGACAAAAGTTGTCATTTTGGGGTCTCACTCAATATGGAAAACACCAATCCAACGCGCGATAAATAAAAACGACATTATGTATAAGCAGTAATTGTGTAATCTGGTGAAAGAAGCTTCTCGCGCCTCAAACTAATGAAGAATTAATTGAGGTCAACAATTCTCAAAGATAGATTGAAACATTTGGTAATTCATGCTATTCAGCGTGATTTATGTAGGAAACAGAATTATTGTTATACGGTATGACTTTGCTACGCGCAAGGCTCGTAAAGTAATTCTGTACGTAGTAAAGAATGAATAAAATGCATAGACGAATTTATTTTCTAATACAAACTCTTAAATTTTACTTATTGTCCGCTTCCCTACCCAAACATGGCCCCGCGAAATTCATTTCGCATAGGGCCCCACAATGCTTAAGTCCGGTCCAGCTATTAAGTGACAGGTGAATATACATAGTAGATTACTTGTTCTCTTTCCATGACTCCTTGTTCATAATGTTTGTAAAGTGTTTGTTTGTAAAATGTTTTACATGTTTCGGATGTTCCTTCAGAGTTGTGAACGTAAACATAGAGTTGAAGTTAGGTGCTGAAACAAATGTGATACACACATATATTAGACATAAATGAATGGCAGTTTAAAAGCTTTGTACCTGGTGCTGCTAGAGAAGAAGAGAATTATATAGAGAGATTATAAGACATCAGTTAGGTCAGGTTCACATCTAATTTTACATTCACTTTCACCTATCCTTTGGTCTGTGGACGCTGGGGCACCGCACAAAATCCGTCAACCTTCTTTCTCCATTCTTCTCTGTCATTTGTCTTTGATAGAATTTCATTTCTGATGTTCTTTCTCAAAATATTGAAACCTGCCTTTTTACCTGCCTGGGTGGACCACTTTGGGGGCCGATATCGAGTTTGTGTCTCCACACAAACTGTCTTTGTAACCTTGTTATATCTTGCATTTATGTAGCGTTTTCACTTGAGGTCCGCTGGCAAGTTTTTACTATGGTCTATGGGTCTTCTTCTTGGTAAATTGTCCTAGGAGTTGTGTCGAAGGCTCCTGGGACTCTAGGCACAAATGTATCTTGCCTCCACCTGCCTGTCTGAACAAACTGTTCTGTCTAGGACAGATCCAAGCATTCCTTAAATTACCGATCGGGGGGGGGCTTGGTAATTAAAATCGGCCCGGGCATTTCTATATCATCCGGCCCATAAATTGTATATTATCTGATGGACATCAAGTTCTAGGTCTACCTGTCCTTAAAATCATTATGTTAAATTTGATAATGTATCGATAGCTGTACACATGCTTACAGTGAACACTATGTCCTTAAAAGGAATAAAAGATTTATGTTGCTTTTGAATTGCAACGGCCCTAAAAGGATGAAGCTCAACAGATGTATAGGCTATTACATTATTTTGGAAAATATGTTAGATTAAATAAGTAGGCCTTAGTAGAGTCTGTACAAGATTTTAAAAAAAAATACTTCGCTCAGAGGCCCCTTCACATGAAAAAGGAATGCTATAAAATATTTAACAATTTAATAGTGGCATTCATGCGGCCCTTATCTTATTAAATACAGACGAAATTTCAAAAAAGAAGATGCTTACTGTGGTCCTACCGGCCCATTAGCCCGAATGCCCAAATAGCCAGTCCGCCCCTGTATACCGATGGCGCGTATCCCAAGACTCTCGGGCTAGAGGCGTAACCGTGGGCGGAGCACATGGGCTAACTTTTCCACATTCCTTCTCTGTACGGTACCCTATCAGTCGTGCATGTGTCATAAACACGGCCCCATGAGGAACGGTGTGTGGATAGTGACATGTTTGTCGGGTCTTTCTTCTATCCTCGCGAGTGAATGGACTGGTCCTTAAACAATCCAATAGGGATTCTGTTTTGCTTCCCTATTGGCCATATCGTCTCCTTTTACGAACGTTTCCACCTGAGAGCCACTTTGAGGCTGTCAAAAAAGTTTGGGAACCACTTCTAGATCTAGACGGTACTAGATATATTATTATTTTTTTATAGGTCATTCTTCCAACAGTAGAGTTAGCATGTTTAAAAAAAAAAGAAGAAGAGTAATGTCCCTTTGTCGGAAAAAAAAACAAATTCATCCAATGAAATTAAACCTAGAGTCTAGAAGGATAACTGATCTACGGGCGCCAAGTTTGCTTTAGCTTAAAGTTTAAGAGCTGATGTAGAATCTAGTATAGTTTCCTTTTGATTACACAAAAAGTCTCGTTTTAGTGTCCTAATTTATGTGTGTTAACTGAATCTAGATCTGCGTAAAAAAATGGCTTCCAGTTCCAGGGATAATTTTAAATCTATGTATAAAGCTAAACATAAAGAAGAAAGTTCAACATCAAGTCGTCGCAAATCCAGAGGCCTGGAGCGACAAAAACTTCGTGATGATGAAGTAAATAAAAGAAGGCTACTTTCGGTGTCAGATATGTCTCCTGTTTTTGAAGATAAAGAAGAAACTAAAGGTAGAGATCTAAAATTAAATCTAATTTGATTATTAATTTATTTTGATCTTGACTAGATCTACTCTACTACTCTAGTCTAGAGTTAGAGTAATCTCACTAGAGTAGAGTCTAGCTAGAGAGTAGACTAGACTTAACTAGGACGTCTAGGTAGATATTAGTCTATAGATCTATTTTATAGGGATGTGAAATAAAAAAAATATCTTTGAAAAAACAATCATTAGGGAGCCGAAAATACCCGGAAGTGAACAAGGAAAAAATGACCGATAAATTTGTGATTGCGTTTTTGACTTTTTTTCACATAAGCCACACTTGCAAATTTATTACACTTTTGAATGAAATGTGAGAAGTTTTAAACTTGTGTTCTCGATTACTTAAGACAATGGCCTACATAAAGCTTAATTAAGTTTTTTTTAAAAGTTATTTGTCATTTTTATATTTATTATAAAAAATACTCATTTTTTGTTTTTAGCAATACAGGGTCCAGGAAAGTCATCAAACATTCATTTTTTTTTTTCACGGTAGAAATCATGCCTGGCTATAATTCTACCAAGTTTTATCGCAATTTATCCGTCGCATCGCCCAAAAACTTGAAAATACGGTTATCATTGTGGGCTATGGGATTTTTACAGTTTTTGTGAATTTTGATAAGGAAATTTCGTCATCAATTTATAACCACTTGAGGTAATGTAAAGCCTAATATTCTAGATATATTCAAATAGTTTTTGTGAATTAATCATCGTCGCATTAATTTTAAAGCACATTTGAAAAATAATTGTTTCAGACGATTTTGATCCCACTTTTAAAATATTTTGTTATTTTCTGCCATCACAACGCCGCCATTTTGTCCCCGCCTCTCTGACATTTCTTGTAAATCTAGACCCGATAATTTGTTTATTTCATCAATATTTACATTTTAAAGAAGTAAAGTTCATAAATATAAATGAAATCAGATTTGTGAGCTAGAAATTCACTATGAATACTAAATCTACTATTAAATTTCTTATTTAATAAGTAGATTTATCCTCTACGAAACTCAATTTTAACTTTTTGAGCGGGGGGTGTGTCTCGCGGGCTGAGCAAGCTAGATGCTCTCATCACAGTTTTTCCATGTCAACATATGTTAAGCCAAAACGACACAAAAAAAATCCTAACTTTCTAACTATTAAACATACAGTCATAATCGCATTGTAATAACTAGAGCTTCATTGAATTCAAGTATTGATCATTGGTATACAACTCATTCTATGGCTAACACCTCGTCGTATTGTTCTAACAGTTGACCATCATTGAATTCAAGTACTTATCGTTTATTGGCTACAACTCATGCTATGGTTAACACCTGAACTTACTAAGAATCACCTCTATTTATCAATGTATGTCACCATCAACAGTATTATATGAATGTTGTACTAACACTCTAGATCTTCATTGCATTCGACTACTACCTACATCTTGACATACTGAATCAACTGTATCATCTTCAACTACTGCAGACATGCCTACAGTCCCGCATTATGCGGAACCGTCCCGCAAAATCATCAAAAAAGCTCACATGTTCCGCCGTTCCGCATTCACGATTTTTTGTTCCGCCAAGTCTGAATTCCGACACTAAAAAAAAATCGCCGTTTTTTCATTATTTATTAATAGTGCGAATTGAAAATATACTGAGTGCAAAATATATATATATATATAGGTCTGTGTTAATTGTTTACATCTCATCTCCTCCCGGACCCGGTTTGTCCTAAATTTACGAAGAAATGGTTGAGCTAGTTCTAGACATAGATCTACTGATCTAGTAGTCTAGGTCTAGATATTAGATCTATTCTTAGAATCTAGTAAATTAGCCAAAATATTCCGTTCAAATCCCTTTCTTTTCCCTACAATGGCCTAAGAAACTAGAGGCTAGACTAGGTCACTAGAAAAAAATAGATTACTAGATATAATATGATATAGATCTAGACTTTATTCTAGAGATAGATCTAGTCTAGATAGATAGTAAAGTTTAGTACTACTCTAGTAGATCATAGATCTGACTTTTGTAACACTAACTCCTTGAACTGGTTTCCAAGTAATCTAAGAAAACAAAAAAAAATACGTTGTCGTTATTAAAGATCTAGACCTAAATGTAATTAATTAACTTAAGAGTTCGACACAGTAAGGCTAAGGCCTAAATAAGGCTATAGATCTACTTTAAATTATATAGTCATAGTCTAAATTAGTTTCTAGATCTAGAAGTAGGTCTAGCTCTAGATAACTAAAAGTAGACTCTAAGATCTAGAGCTATCTTAGTATCTAGAAATAGACAGAAGGTGATAGATCTCTAGATTTTTATGTATCATTATCATTATGTAATAAATTTATTTTAGTTCTTAATAAGTCTATAGACTATAGATCTAGACATAAATATTTAGATCTATAACTATAATATAATTATTATAAACTGTGCACTTAGACTTAGAGGACTTATTAGATATAGTCTAGATCTAGACTAGTAACTAGTAGACTCTTAAATTATTTTAGATCTAGAACTAGAGACAACATCTAGTCACATTCTAGTGTGACCAGAGTAGAGCCCTAGAATTAGAAAAGGATAGATAATCAAGTAGATCTAGAATAACCTAGACTAGATCTAGTCAATAGATTTAGATCTAGTAGTAACAAATAAAAATAGATAGTAACATTTGAGCCCAGGTCATTAGAATACATTTTGGTTAGAATTCATCATATAATTGATATAATATATGAGTTAGAGCTATTGATTTTAAACAAAGGACATAATTATGAATTAAAGGTTTTCTTACTTTTAATTATACTATTTACATCTAATTTATAATAAGCTAACTAGTATTGTTATTAAAGTAATATAATTGAAGTTTTATTTATTGCATACAATATGGCTGACAAACGTAAACGCGTGTATGTTCCACATTGGGGCCTAAAATTCCACATTTTCAACCTGAGTGTTCCACATTCTGGGTCTTGGGGGTAGGCATGTCTACTACTGCCTACAACTCATATCATGTACTTATCGTTTATTGGTTACAACTCATGCTATGGTTAACACTTGAACTTACTAAGAATCACCTCTATTTATCAATGTATGTCACCATCAACAGTATTATATGAATGTTGTACTAACACTCTAGATCTTCATTGCATTCGACTACTACCTTCATCACGTGTCATGGCTAATACCTCATCTTGACATACTGAATCAACTGTATCATCTTCAACTACCGCCTACAACTCATGTCATGGCTAATATCTCATATTACAATATTGAATCGCCTGTATCATCTATGTCATATTCAGTATCATACATCAGAAACTTTATATCCAGATGAAGCAATTGATTGTAAGTTGTCATCAGTGACTTTGTTACCCATCATTGATGAGTGGAACTTTTTTTTTTTGTTAATTAATATACAAATGAATATAGAGATAGGTAATGTACAACTTTAGCTTTCTTCTGATACATGTTTTTGTGTTTGTTTATTAAAAATAACGAAATTATAAGCATTATCGTTAAAAAAAATGTTTAGTGACCTCATTATTCTTTTTTTTTTTACCTTAATTACTTTAGCATTATATAAATTATTAACAGGCTTGTGTAGGGCACAGCATAAGCTTTCATTTGATATATAATAATAAATGGTGAGGTCAAAATTAACGAAACTGTGCGTGTTTTTTGTTGAATTTTACAAAATGTCGTCACACTTTTTCCATTGGGTCCAATGTTAAGCAAAAACGCGTCAAAAAAAATCACAACTTTCTAACCGTTAAACATACAGTCATAATTTTTACATCGATGGACAGTTCTAATCAAGTACTTTAATGATTTACTAAGCAAAAATTTTTTTTTCACAAAAAAATTTTTTGTTCACCTCCCTACAATCATTAAAATACTTTGAAAGAACTTTCCAACCAATGGTGTATAAATTATGAATGTAGGTTAAACAGTTAGAAAGTTATGATTTTTTTTGTGGCGTTTTGACCTAATATTGGTTGACATGGAACAATGAAGATGAGAGCGTCTAGCTTGCTCAGCCCGCGAGACACACACCCCGCTCAAAAGCTAAAAAGTTAGAATTGAGTTGCGTAGACGATAGATCTACTTATTAAATAAGAAATTTAATAGTAGATGATAGATCTAGTATTCGTTGTAAATTTCTAGCTCCCAAATCTGATTTCATTTATATTTATGAACTTCACTTGTTTAGAATGTAAATATTGATGAAATAAACAATTATCGGGTCTAGAGCTACAAGAAATGTCAAGGGGTGTGGACAAAATGGTGGCTTTGTGATGGCAGAAAATAACCAAATATTTAAAAAGTGGGATCAAAATCGTCTGAAACAATATTTTTCAAATGCGCTTTAAAGTTATAAAAAAATAGAAGAAATAAATTAAACTCTTTAAAAGCTTTTTAGTTTAGTTTTCAAAAAAAGTAAAAAATAAAAAATCCCATAGGGAGCAGTGTAAATTTATATAATCGATAACAGTTGAAGAAATAGTTATCGTGATAAAACTTGGCAGAAATATGGCCAGATATATTTTTTATTAGTACAAATAAAATCAGCTTCCAAATTGTTACCTGAAATGAGTATCAGTAAAAAGAAAAATACATATACTTTCAAGTAAAAAAGAAAGTAAGAAAATACACATTTTTTGTTAAGGTCCACATGAAAAAAGTGTTCCTCAATATAAAATGTATCCATATTCACCTCTTTTAGCCACGATTTCAATGAATTTAAAATCATAATCGATTTCATTAAGAGCCTGTGTACAGAAAGTAAGAAAAAAACAGATCTCAAAATTTGACGCCATTTTTTAACTTCCGGTCTTACGTATTTTCACATATCTATATTTTAATATTATCATAGATATCTGTATATAGGGAGGTGAAATAAAAAGTTTATCTTTGAAAAAACAATTTTTTGTTAGTACATGATCATTTTCAATGGTGTATAAAGTATGACTGTATGTTTAACAGTTAGAAAGTTATGATTTTTTTGTGTCGTTTTGACACAACATTGTTGACATGGAGCAAGTAAGATGAGGGCGTCTCGCTGGCTAAGCCGGCGAGACACATGCTTAAAAAGTTGAAATTGAGTTTCTTAGACGATATATCTACTTAATCTGCTTATAAAAAAATGAAAATTAATAGTAGATCTAGTGTTAGTAGTAAATTTCTAGCTCAAAAATCTGATTTCATTTATATTTATGAACCTCACTTGTTTAGAATGTAAATGTTGATGAAATAAACAAATTATCTGGTCTAGAGCTACAAGAAATGTCAGAGGGGGTGGACAAAATGGCGCCGTTGTGATGGCAGAAAATAACAAAATATTTTAAAAGTGGTATCAAAATCATCTGAAACTTTTTTTTTTCAAATACACTTTAAAATTCATGCGCTCGCCATATAAAACCTAAAACTATTTGAATATATCCAGAATATTAGGCCTTACGTGGCCTGAAGTGGTTTTACATCAAAAACAAAATTTCCTTATCAAAAACTCACAAAAAAATGTAAATCCCATAGCTCACAATGCTAAACCATATTTTCAAGTTTTTGAGTGATGTGCTCGATATATCACGATAAAACTTTGTAGAATTATAGCCAGGCATGATATCTAGCACCAAAAAAAAAATATGAATCATGGGGCATTTTCCTGGACCCTGTATTGCTAAAAACAAAAAAAGGGGTATTTTTGATAATAAATTTAAAAATGATAGATAACTTTTTAATAAAAAAAACGTAATTAAGCATTAACTAGGCCATTGTCTAAAGTAATTGATAACACAAGTTTAAAACTTCTCACATTTCATTCATAAGTGTAATAAATTTCCAAGTGCGGCCTATGTAAAAAAAAAAGAAGTAAAAAATCTCAACTTAATCGGTAATTTTTTACTTCCGCACTTCCATATTTTTTCGCCTAGCTACTCTATAGTCTATACATGACTGTATCATACTGTGTGTTTTGTTTGCTGCGCATAAAGATTAAAATAGATCTATAGACTAGTATAACAGGTCAATCATCAATGAGTAGGGAGGTGAAATAAAAAATTTGTCTTTGAAAAAAAACAATTTTTCGTTAGTACATCATTTAAAAAAAAGGGAGGCACTGTGGCTGAGTGATAAAGCATTTGGCTTCTGAACCAGGGATCCCGGGTTCGAATCCTTGTGAAGACTGGGATTTTTATTTCGGGATCCTTGGCGCCTCTGAGTCTACCCAGCTCTGATGGGTACCTGACATTAGTTGGGGGAAAGTAAAGGCGGTTGGTCGTTGTGCTGGCCACATGACACCCTCGTTAACCGTAGGCCACAGAATCAGATGACCGTTACATCATCTGCCCTATAGACCACAAGGTCTGAAAGGAAAACTTTACTTTACATCATTAAAATACTTTAAAAGAACTTTCCAATGGTGTATAAATTATGACTAAGTTTAACAGAACTTACAAAGTTATGATTTTTTTTTGTAGCGTTTTGACCTAACAATGGTTGACATGGAACAAGTAAGATGAAAGCTAAAGTTAAAAAGTTGGAATTGAGTTTTATAGACAATAGATCTACTTATTAAAAAAAGAAATTTAATAGAAGTAGATATCTAGTATTAGTAGTAAATTTCTAGCTCCCAAATCGGATTTCATTTATATTTATGAACTTCACTTGTTTAGAATGTAAATATTGATAAAATAAACAAATTATTGGGTCTAGAGCTACAAGAAATGTCAGCAGGGTGTTGACAAAAAGGCGGCATTGGGATGGCAGAAAATAACCAAATATTTCAAAAGGGGATCAAAATAGTGTATGATAGCCTGAAACAAATTTTTTTCAAATGCACTTTAAAATTCATGTGCATGTGTTTAATACACAAAAACCATTTGAATATATCCAGAATATTATGTCACAATGGCTAAAAAGAAAGGGAATATATCGCTGCTGCGTAAAAAGAAAAGGAATATCACAACATAATGGGGAGTTAACTATTTTTGAGCTATTGTAAAGACAGGAGTGATTACCCTTAAGAAGTTTATGTAAGTGCATGTATGGATCAAGTTGCCACTTACTTATATTATGTAAACATAGTGCTAATGATAGGGTCTTTAAGCTGTCTAGCTGACTTGTGACAATTTTATTATAGTCTAATATAGCATGTTTAAGGTACCAAACTGTATTTTCATGTTCCTTAAATTTCCATCATTAGTTATAGTAATACTATAATGCAAGCTTTTATAGTTTTTGAAGTTTTAATCTGTCTGGCTATTAATGTTTTAAATTTAACTTTATAGCAGGAACACAAGTGAAGGCTTCAAACAGATTAGAACGATTGAAACAGTGGAGAGAAGAAAGAAAGAAGAAGCAAGAGGAAGCTAACAAAAATTCAAAAAAACCAATGTTTAAAGTCACTCATTTAGAATATAAAGAAGAGCTGCAGCTCTTTAACAAGGAGGTATATCTCTTAAAGCATACTCATTGTTCGATTCTATTCGATGGTTCTTTTTGCTACTTCACAAATATCGCTGATGATGATGCTCTTCTTGCCCTGCTCTCAGAGCTCAGACATAAATGAGTATTTCAGAGAAATAGAACACATTGAAAAATACTGTAAAGATAATTTTATATTATTAAACGTCTAAAAAAAAAAACTTAAAGAAATGATAATAATTTTTTTAGGGAAAAGAAGGAAAATGATATTGGTTCTGTCGCTGGAGAGACCATTTAAATAGTGCCAAGTTTTAAATACCTTAGACAACAAATTAAATTTAACTGCAATTACTGATTTATATCAGCAAAAAAGGGCAGCAAAGATTACGATTGCTTAGAAAAATGTCTTCGTTTAAAGCTAGCGAAAAGGCCTTGGCTATGTTTTATCATGCTCACATCTGCAATATTTTAAGTCTTAATATCACTGCCTGGTATGGCAATCTGAACGTTAAAAATAAATTTAACTCCATAGAATCCTAAATGCTGCTGGTAAAATCAACAAAGACAAACAGAGACAAAAACTCTTTTGTTCCCCTGGCAATCAAGCCATTAAATAGAAACTAATATAAATTTTTCACATGTAAATTATGAGTGAGTCTGGGGTGAATATATATATATATTGGTTTTCTATAATTATGTTTTGTTTGGTGTAATGCACAAATTGTAAGACAAACTTCCTTATGGATAATAAAGATTATTATTATTATAAGCTCTTTTTTTTTTTTTTTAATTTTTTTAACATTGTTTTTTTGAATTGAAAAATATTGAATTTTTTAAATGTCCTTTTTTTTAAATACATTAATCATATTCTCTATTTAACAGAGATCAGGTGCAAAAAATGAGCAGAAAATTTCTGGCCAACCTGTCAAATTATCTTCACATCCAACAAAACCTATTGCTAAAGCAGCTGTTACTCAAAGAATAGTATCAAATGTTAAAGCCAACAAAGTGGAGACTAAAAAAAATACCACTAAAGAAGTAAATGTTGAAAGAAAAAATAGATTGTTAACAAAAGCCACCAAACTTGAAAATAAAAAAGTAGCAGCACATAATGAAAGAACTCGATCGACTGTGAAAGCTATTAGACCTTCTGAAAGGAAAACTCGATCAGGGACCAAGGAAACAAATCTTTTAGAAAAAGTATCAGCAACAGTATCTTTAGACAAAAATGATTTGGATAAAGAAATTGAAACCAAAAACCCAAGGAAAGTAAAAAACCAAACTGCTCAGTACTGTAAACCCACTACTGCTGCTGCTGCAAAGGTAACTTATTGCGGTTAATTCATAATCGTTATATTTTTAAAATGTAATACTTTTTCAGCAGTATTCTTTAAAAAAAAAATCATTGCCTGTTATTTCTATATTCTTGAACAGAGCACAAATGAAAAACACACCAACTTTCTTCGCTCCAAGTCACATCAAGTAGGAACAAATAAATCTAAAGGGAATACAAAAGCTTTGAAAGGTAGAGTAGTAAATTATACATACAGTGATGGGAATTTCCAAAAATTTAATCTTATCAGATTTTCTAGCAAAAAAATATGAAATTTTCCTTTTTTTTTTTTTTTTTTTTTTCCCCCCTTCACTCTGTTGATATTATGGCCCGTAGATTTTGTAATTTGAACCCTGCCTGCCGACTTCATGAGTTCAACTGGTATTAGATTTAGACATATAGATCTATTATTCTATAAGATCTAGATCTAGTAGACCTAACTGCCATTTATACTCTATAGGTTTTAATATATAATTATATATATAGATTATAGTTAGTTGTATGCCTACTTTACATGACTAGTGAGTTACTGAGTATAAGTCTGATAGAATATAGATCTAATAATAATATTATATTGGTTCTAGAGTCACTAGAGATGTAGATCCAAGTTATTAGATTTAAGTATCTAGATTATAGATAGATCTAGATTTAAAAGTTTTTTCTTTGTCTAACTAATAACTAATCAGTACTAATGCTTTAAAAGCCCATTGTGGTAGAGATCCACTTCTTGTAAACAACTTGTATCAGCATGAAAAAGAGTCACATAAGGATTTAGGAAGCCTCAATATGCAGTTCTATTGCTTAACATTCTCTTCCTCTAAGCATTGCTCCTCATCTGGTTGTTCTTGCTTGTCTTGCTCAAGAACTCAGCAGAGATTCAGCAGCTTTCTCTCAATAGCTTTTCAAAGCATTTTTGGTGAACTTCTTGTGCAAAGTTTAATAAAAACAGTTTCTCCTGTACAAATTTAATAATCAGTGAAACAAACAGAAGTGTAGCTCATACTTTTGAAGTATTTCCAAAACTCAAGCACGTTTTGATTTTCAAACACATTTATTCTTTATAGTTGTTTGAGAGAGGGGCTGTTACAATACCAGAAAAGCAGTTCTCAATTGTAGAATGCTCAGACTGCCTGGACCCAGACATAAAGCATCTCTGCAAAAAGCTTTCTCCTCTCATCTATATGTACAAACAATAGTGCCATGCATGCATTCCGTGTGCATGTGTGCAGTAAAGCTTATACTGTGTAATTATTATGTAATACAGCATTAATTAAAGAAAATATGATATAAAATGATTCTACGTCATTTTTAAAAATTCTGCAACATCTTTTTTTTAAGTCACTGCGACAGGCCAGTTAAAAAACGGGATGTGTGCAAAATTTCATAAAAAATTTTCAAAGGCTGTTCCCATCGCTGTACATAATTTGAATTCTTTTTGTTTTTACATTTTTTTACATCGATGAACTTTATCATTTATTTTTCTTTTGTATTTTTTAGAGAAAGAGACAGAAGATGTTAAGGTACCTGCGCTAGATAACACCCCATTAAGAAAAAAGTCTGTTAGATTAAATGTTGGGGCTGTTGCAGCTTCAAGTGCTTCTGAAAGTGAACAAGGTAATATTTTTTTTCTGCAACCTATGTTGTTTAATTTCCAATCATTTTTAAATTAAATTATTTAAGATACAATGCTTGTAACTACGTGATAGTGTGGGTAGCTTAAATATGTGTATATATAGGCATATATATGTATATATATCATAGTTGGTTTGGGTCTGTTTGTCTTCATTTAACGTGTTCAGTTTAATTTGTTAATTTGTGTATATTATAAATATTAAATTAATCATCCATTTGGTTATTGTCTAAAATTTGTTCTACACAGATCTCCATCTATCAGATTCAAATGTGTCTTTACCAAAGCATTCAACACCTAGACCTGCCAGAGGGTCAAATAGATACAGTTCAGGCTCAAGAAGGAAATACAACAAAACACCAGGAATCAAGACAAATAAAGCTCACCTTGGAAGTCAAAAGAAATCAGTCAGAGATTTATCACCAATAAACAAAAATTTAAAAAAAAAAAAAGATAAATCTGCTAATTTAGAAAGTGATGATTCAACTAATGATTCAACTAATGAAGATTCAGGTGTTTCTTCAGAAAACAAGGAAGTTAATATTAGCAACATTTCAGATAAGGAAAACATGCAGATTGCTAGTTCAAGATTAGTGTGCAGGTCCTCAAAGAGATCACACATTAAGGATTCTAAAGATCTGTCTGGTGAAAACAGTGGAGTTGAAACTTCACAGAACTTTACTCCAAAAAAGAAATTGAGTTTAGAAAACTCATCTACACCAACACATGGTAGTAGCACCAGAAAAACAAGAAGTCAACTCAATTTGGGTTTTAAACCTAGCCCTGCTAAACGATCTCGATCTGCAATGGCTAGTCCAGAAAATGATCAAGATGCACAATCTGGAAAGCATCCAGAAAAATCTGCAAAACGAGCTAGGTTTACCAACTTAAAGAGCCCAAGTTCAGATGAGGAAAATTTAAACATTATTTGCCATGAGGTGCAAGAGCCAGATCCAGATTTGCCAAAAGATGTGGTCCAGAATGTATTTGTGACTAGAAAAAGTCTTCGAGTTGCATCTTTAATCTCAGATGACATGGCAAACATCCCAGAGAAAAAAAGTCTGACTCCTAAGAAACGAAAGTCTATGTGTGCAGGTACAAGAAAGAGTCGTTCACGACCTAGGCGCAATAGTCAGTCAGTCGTGGTGTCAGTGAGTGATGAAGGAACAAGTGGTGCATTAGGTTTGTTTCTCAGAAGTTTTACTTAATGCTAAGGAATATTTCTTAAATCTCCCTAGCTGATAACATTTGTTTATAGGTTTACCAAGATGGCTTACCAAGGCTGGTTTCTGGTTTAGACATCCTGACTTCCAGTCTGTCATAACCATACCAAGTTTTCTTACTTGACAGAATTAAGGCACTCTTTTTCTATTGATATATTTAAAAAGTACTTTTGTAAATAAAAATTCAATTTTTACAGTGGAGCTAATGCAATGTCTAAAACTTAGATGTTTTTTTTTTTCATCTCATAATGATTGCTCTTCCAGACTGGAAGTAAGATTTTATCTGGGTTTGCATTTGGAAGGCATTTATGGGAATAGAGACATAAGGAGTGAATTTAAACTTTGGGGCATTATAATCGATGCCTTGAAACTCACCAACTTAACTATTCAGACTACATTTTAATTATACAAACATTGTCATCTGTGAACATGTCATTGCATTTCTCATTCAACACTGTTATTTTCTGTCAGTGCTTATAATTATCCATAGCCTGCCTGCTTTGGCTTGTCAAATGTTATTCTAATGATCTTGCATTGGTGAATGTTTAGATTGACCCACTTATAAAATATGGCACTGTCTAAATCTTATTATTTGCCCATTGAAAAAGAAAAGCCATTTGACAAAAGGTACAAAAAAGTTGTGATCACACTCCTGTTTTATTACCTTCTATCTTACTTAAAGAATATTCTTGTTGCAAGATTAGCCAGTTGTGGCTTTGGTTTTTATTTTTACATTAGAAAGGATTTCTGAAACTTAACAGGTCTGTTTCATATTTTACTATTACAAATCAAGTTAATTTTATGATTTCAGGGGATAGTATTGGCCAGATTCAGTCAGCACCAGAAAATCACTATAAAGTTGAGGTTGTGCCTCACAATACCCATGGAGGCTCAAATGTCAAGTGTATCAAGTCAGAATTCATTGATGTGAGTGATGAAGGCACTGCACTGATATCTGAGCGTAATCCTTCAGTTGTGTACCAAGTAATTAAGTCTGAAGGCTCATCTCGTGCTTTACAAGAACTGACTGTGGCCAAGATTGATGGTGAAATAAGCTTTATAGAGGTAATAGGTCATATTTGTGTTGCAACATTCATTATATTGTTTTAGACTGACTTAATTTTATTCTAGTCTATACTAGTATTTATACTCTGTTAAAACAGGTTCCACTTGAGGAAAGTGTCAATGTTTTACCAAGACTTTCACAAAGTTCTGAAGAGAACCACTCCACTCAGCCATTTTCACCAACCAAATCAAATGATGTGAGTCAATCATCACCTTCTGTTCATCTTTTGCCCATAGCTGCCTATTCACAAGTAGATGCTGACCAGAACTCAGATAGCATATCTGCCTCTCAGGAAACTCCTGTTACATTTAGAACTCTGAGACGCAGGGCTCATTCAATTGCCCCTACCTTCAAAACTCCTAGTGCCACTAAATCTAAAAAAGAAAGACAAAGGCGAAAAACTGATCATGTATTAAAGTCTCCTGAAGAGATGTAAGTTTTTCTAAAATCCTTTTTGCATTATTTAAATAAAGTTTACTAAAGCCTTATTAAATTGCAATTTTTTTTTTGGTTTAAATTTGAAACATTAACTTTTTATTTTAGGAAGTACATTAGGAATTGAAAACAATTTTTAAAAAATTAACAAGGGGAAAAAGTAAAGTGGGCTGCACTTGACTTGAGGTTAGACACAAATTCACACCTAAATCACATTGACTACAGTGACTACCGTGATTTGATTTAACCATTCAGTCATTTAATAGACTGTACAAGGGGATCTTGTAAGACATTTTTAGTCTTCTGAAGATGATCTTGATTCTATAATACAGCTATTAAACTACATTTTCATTTTGTTTTAAAAATGGATTATATGTTTGTGCTTAAAATATTTAGTTTAAATCTTAAAAACAAAAGAATATGCTTTTGGAAGTCTTAAGACTTGAAGCCTATGTCTACAACAATGAAGATATAGTAAAATTAAATTTTCATTTTGTTTTTGAGAAAACACTAACTGGTTTATGCTTGCATTCTTATTTAAAATTTTACCTATTTTGATCACAATGACAGCAATAATGGTGCCAATAGTTTTTGAGACCTAACCTTGATGTACTGTTACGTACAGAAAAAATAATAGCTTCTTTTTCTGATGTTCACAGATGACAATGTTTGTATATTTCAGGGTAAAAATTTTATCCCAAAGCCCATTGGTAGAGATGTCAAGAAGAAGAAGAAAGTCTAAATTTGTGCTTTCTTCTGGTTAGTACTTAAAAGACCCTATTAGTTGTTTGTTGTTTTTTTTTCTCTTTGCTATTGTTTTAAAAAAGATATAAAAATACATTTATTAATAGTAATTTTTTTAATAATTAATACAAAAAAATTTTAAAACAAAATTTTGTATATATATATATATAGAGAGAGAGAGAAACATTGTTTTGTTTTGCATATTATTAAAATGTAGTGACAAAAAAAACTACTACTTTTCAGATGAAAATACTGAAAATGAGCCGGCATCTGTTACTAGTGAAGTTGACAACACAACTTCTATACAACAGCAGGACATTGTACAATTTAATGATTTGAAAGTCAATGAAGAAAGTAAGGTTTTTTTTCTTCTAAAGAAAATACAGAATATCTCAAGTTGAAAGAATTGAATTTTATTTTCATTTAATTCCTTGGGTGTTTCCTCAGGCTTTTTTTTTAAATATATAGTCCCCGCATTTTAAGGGAGTTTTCGGTCTTGGCAATTTTTTCCAATACTGACATAAAAGGAAACATCTAGGTCTGAAGACTGTAACCAGGATATCCATGGGACAAGGTGGGGTAGGCTAATGGTCCAGTCTCCGCCATCCATAGAGCTCTCCAAATGAAACTTTTCTGCAGTAGAAAGCTTAAAGTGGACTGTGCCCTGGGTATGCCCTGTGGAATCGTCACATCCTGGATCCAGGCCCCTTCACTATATCACATTCACCAGATCCAGAAAAAAAACACTTCATGACCATGATGGGTTTATATCTAGTATTAGAATGTAGTGAGACAAGGATCTCTGTCTGGTGTAGTGCAATCCAGACCTCCGTCAAAAAGCACCTAGTGGGGGGGAAGGTCCACTATTATTCACTTAGTGTAATGCAAGTGGAAAGGCAGTTGGGTTATTTATTTCTCCTGGTCATTTCCAAGCCCTGATACCCACACGGGGGAGTATCGCCACAGAGTGGAGGTTTGGAGTCAGTTTTAAAGATGAAAAAAATGGGCATCCATGGAAAAATGTACAGCTGGATCAGGGCATTCTTAAAAAACAGAACCATCCAAACTGGATTCGAAGGTGCCATCTCTAGTAAAAAAAAAGTTTGGAAGAAGGACTACCACAAGGTTCAGCCCTTAGCTGCACTCTCTTTCTAATCTTCATGAATGACCTCCCGGACCTCATTTTGGTCAATAAGGCACTTTATGCAGACGACCTTTTAATTTGGACTACAGAGAAATATCCAGTGCTGACTGGATCCAAACTAAATAGAGCCCTCACAACTATCTCCACGTATTCAAAATTATTTAAAATGGAAATAAACAAAGAAAAGTCAGTTTATTCAATCTTTAGGCACAGCAACAAAACAGCAAAAAGAAACTACATCCTAAAAATAGACTCACAGCCAATAAATAAAGAAGAAAATCCAACATATCTTGGTGTAAAACTTGACCAAAGGCTGTCTCTAAAACACTTTATGGCAGATTTAAAAGAAAAGGCATCACAAAGATTAAACATAATAAAACACCTAGCACGAACATCCTGGGGAGCTGAAAAGAAAACCTTAAGACAGTTATACACTGGATATGTCAGATCTGTAATGGATAACTGTCTCTCCATACAAGTAGCTGCCAACAAAACCTATCAATCATCATTAGGCACAATCCAAAACCAAGCCTTGCGGCTAATTAGTGGAGGTATGAGAACTACTCCCACAGCAGCCTGTGAAATAGACTCCAATATTAACCTCTTAAGTTAAGGCGCAACAGAGCAGCATTAGAAGCTATTGAGAGATACAGAAGGTTGGAGGACGATCATCCAAATAAATTACTAACACAGAGAAATAGGAAAAACAACCAAAAAAAGCAAAGGACTCTTATCCAACTTACTGACGAACTAGCCCTAAAACACCACCTACCCAATAACAGAGAAAAAATTACCAGATTTTCAAACATTACACCTAAACTACACTAAACTACAAACGACCAACCATAAAAACACATTTACTAAATAGCACCTTAACAAAAGAATCAAATCCACTGGAGCTCAAAGTAGGCACGCTTGAAACAATTGAAAGCTAAGAGAGTTGACAACACTCATTGTGATAATCCATCAGATGATATCAAAATTAAATATCAATATCACACTACAGTGGATCCCTGGACACATTGGCATCATGGGAAATGAAAAGGCAGGTTTGTCTATGGAACAACCAGATAGACCTGTTAACTACCTCTCCCTAAGGTCAATGTTAGTCAACAATCACAAAGAGGTGTGGCTCAACCAATGGGCATCAGGAAACACAGGCAGAGCCATGTACAAAGAAATGACTACGCCTAACAAACTGGACAGTATTAACTTCCTCCCCAGCAAAGAACAATCTACAATCTTCCAACTAAGAACAGGACACACACCACTATTAAATTATCACCTGAACAAAATAAACTCCACACAACTCCCCCTTTGCAGACACTGTGCCCACCCCTTTGAAACCGTAAACCATATCCTCTTTGAATGCCCCTCCCTAATCCACCTTAGGCAGACCCTACATTCACTACAGCCCAACATAACCAACACCCTGTACGGCAGTGCTGAACAACTGAAGAAAACAGCACACTTTTTTTCCTTGGCACAGTTTACAAAAGAGCTCATAGCTCAGCAGCAATAAAGCTGTCTAGAAGAAGAAGAAGAATTGATAAAAGTAAAGGCAAGACATTCATTTGGCGAAGTTTCATTCACCCACACCGTCAGTACTGACTGATTATAGTGCTTCCAAAAACACAACTGTATACTTTTAAGTGGATACTTTATACGCTATTAAAGTAAAACACTTGATCAGGATATAGAAAAATAACCTAAAATGAACAATAATTGATATAGAAAAATAAATATCTTCAGCTGATAATATTAATGAAACCTATTTTAAATACTCTAAGATAGGGTGTTTTTTTTGTGGCACTTTTTGCAGAAATGGAGAGAGTGAACTACTATAAAAACTTGGTCAAGTCAGAAACTCAAAGACTAAATGAGCTGGGTGACAAATGGACATCATACTTGCATCACTCTACAGATGTTGGGGAAGATGGTGAGTAAACAGTAAAGTCAGAAGTTTCCTGAAAACATTTCACCTTTTCAGGATGCAACTCTGCATTTCTTATCCAAAGTGCTTAACTTTTCACATTTTTAAAAATTATCATTTGAAAATATTTTTTAAAAAAAAGGTATTAAACTCCTTTTTTTTATTAGAATGACTATGGGGGAAAAAAAAATAAAACCCATAGTTTTTATTTTATTATAAATCCAAAACATCCATTGGTAAAAGAGCAACGTAAAGGGGGAAAAATTATTTTTTTCTTTCTGCTTTAATTACATTTGAAACAGTTCTTTTAGAATGTTTTAAAAGTGAAAAGACTATATTTGGAACTGACAGCAATAATGCCTAAAATTCCTCTGATATTAAATGGTTGTAAAGTGACAAGAGATGATAGTTTGGTAGTATCAATATAATACAGAGTATAGTTAATAGTAACTAACAGAGCTTTTTCTCTAGCTCAAGGACAAATCCGATCAACAGTGGGAAAATCTCAGCTTTTAATTGATCAGAGGTTCAAACAGTTCACTGGCTTGATTAATGACTGTGAGTTCACTCTAGGAGAGAAAGAGACAACCCCAACTGATCTTCAAGGATTCTGGGAGATGATTTACTGTCAGGTAATTCAAGATGACTAGCTTGATTTTATAAGAAACAATATCTCCTTTAATTTCAATTATCTTTTTTAAAATGTATTACATTTCTACCAGAAAAAGCAAACGTTTTTTTCTTTTGGGCTAATATTGATTATTTTTTATGTACACACAAATCTTTCAAATTTCAAAATGGCAAAGTGCTACAAATCATGTCTTATATGTGTATTTAAAAAAGTTAAAATTCTTCTTGAGGCATTTGAGCATGAAGGAGAGTGCAGGACTTCGCTCTGCTGACCCAGCTCTAATCTCCCATTTTCTTGTTTAGATAAATTAAAATCTACATACGTGACATACTGTATTTGTAGAACTACCTCGTGCAAACTGACTTGTATCAAAGTGTGCATTTTTTTTTTTAAATAAATCTTTTAAAGTTTTTGTGTTATAGGCCTACTGATAATTCATCTTCTGACTTCATCACTAATTAAAAGATTCTAGTACCTGGTAGTTCCACATGATATTTTATTGTAAAGTAAAGTTCCCCTTTCAGATCTTGCAATCTATGGGGCAGATGATGTAAAGGTCATCTGTTTCTGTGGCCAGACAGTTAACGAGGGTGTCATATGGCCTGCACAACCAACCGCCTTTACTTTTTCCCAATTAATGTCAGGTACCCATTAGAGCTTGGTGGACTCAGAAGCGCCCTAAAATTTCAGGATTCAAACCTGGAACCCTTAATTCGGAAGCCAAACGTCTTAGCACTCAGCCACCGGGGCTCCATGATATGTGACACAAATTATTTTTTTTAATTCTTTATGCAACTTTTTTTCTTTTTTTTTATATTAATATAATGACCTTTCTCTTCCAGGTGGAAGATGTTGACAAATTATTTTCCAACCTGACAGAATTAGAACAGAATAATTGGCAGATCAAGCAGCCAACACCTAAGAATGTTCCTAAAGTAAGTTTTTAGACATCTATCTTGCTACTTTCCTATTCATTTGAATTGAGCCTTTCATTTATTTCATTAAAGATTTAAATGTAAGCATAAGAGCTGTTTAATTCTTTTAAGCATATAGAAATGTATATTCTCATTTTTTCTTGATATGTAAGTTGTTTTTTTTTCAAATGTTTTCTTCTAGAAAAAAGTTGTATCCAGAGCTGCTAAGCCAAAAGTTAAATCTAATTTTGCAGCCTTCCGACAAGAGATGATGAAACGCAAAGCTAAAGAAACAGTTATTGATACCTCTATTGATCTGGCAACAGTTGACTCTGAAAAAAATAAAGTGTTTGATGCTGGATTTTTCAAAGTTTCAAGTCCTATTAGATCGTACAGTGGTAAGTTAAATAACTTTATATAATTTACTTTTTTGAATATCATTGTTATTTATTTAGGTAAAATATTGTTCTGCTAGTTGTTCTTTAAATTTCATGTCATTTATCATAACTCTGCAGGTCTGGGCTCCAAAAAAACTCCTGTGATAGCAGATACAAATGAAAACTCAACTCAGCAGACTGACATCTCTGAGGTTGAAAGCCAGACGCCTAGGAGAGAAATGAAAAGTAGTGTTACTACTCCCATGTCACTGAACAACAAAGAAAATAAAGTGTTAGCCACACCAGTGAACAGACTTCTGTCTGCTAAAAAAAAAAGCTATGTACCTGCAGTACCAAGCCCATTGCTAAATGACATTACTGGATTAAGAGCTAAGAAATAAAAAACACAGTGCCTTGTTTAATTTATATTGTTTAAATTATTTTGTTTTTAAATGATTAGTTTCTATTCAGCAATATAAACTATACAAAAAAAAATATAGTTGAAAAATGTGTAAACTATTTGTATTTGTTTCTTTCAATCAAAGGAAAAATATGTTCTATAATAATGTAAATATAATGTGGTACTTATGCTGAGGTTACCACTCACATTTTTTTATATTGTGTTATAATGTGAAACTTTCATGTTCGTCATTTTCTTATTCATTTTATCTTAAGTGTGAAACTGCAGAATAAGTCTACAATAAGGTGTATTGAAGAATCCCAAATCTGTTCAATTCCCAAATAATGTTTCATTTGCATTGTTATAATAATCAGTACAATTAAAGGATGCACAAAAACTATTGTACATTGCAATGTACAGATAACTACATTTATATATATATATTATTATATGTTTAAAATTTATTTAATTTTGACTGCTTCTGTTAGGCCACATGAAAGTGCATGTTATTTTTTAAACTGTTTCTTGCAATGTAATATTCTGCAGTGCCTTAACTCACAAAATGCTTCAGTGAACCAAATAAGTTGAAACCAAATCTTCTTAGTATTTTTAGTAATTCTTGTTTCATTTTCTCCTGTTTTTAAAACATCAGTTTTGTAGATATATAACTTTGCAATAATTTTAAACCATTACTCATGACAAGATTTTGAAATATTATATACTGTCGTATTAATACAATTATCTTTGTATTGAACTTTTTCTGGTTTCCACTTAATTAAAGAAAACAACAACTTTTGTTTCGTCTAATTCTGTAAATAGTTGAGATATTAGACTTAAAAAAGAGTTATGCCAAAAGAAAAAAAAATTCTAACAGTGAATCAAACTTACACAAAGTGTGAAGGATTCCTTATGTGAAGCTTTAAAAAGTTATTGAGCCACAAAAAGGATGATACAAACAAACAGTACATTGGAAAGAAAAAGATTTAGTCTTGACAATAGAAACAAAATGGAATGGAAAATACTTTGAATAATCTATGGTACAAGATAAAACTGGGTGGAGGATATGCTCTAACCACAGTGGTATAACTAGGGTATATGATGATTTTTTTGTCAAAGTATTGCTATTTCACACATCAATAATTATACAAAAGGATATATAGATGAATTACGTGCTTTCTTGGTGGTAAGACTAAATAACACTATTTTTCAGTTGAGTCTTAAATTTATCATTTAATGCAAGAAATTTGTGTTCAACTTCAGTTTGGAAAATCTTGGATGGCAAATATGCGAGCCAATATAGACTACTTTGATATATATATATAATTCTCTTCATGGCTCAACAGTTTGGGCACCATGAAGTAAAGGAAAGATCACTCTTTTATTTCTGCAAGTCGGATTAGTTACCCTGCGAAAAAAAAGGGGGGGGAACAAGTAGTATTCACCCGTCACTAAGTAGCAGGGCCGGACTTAACCATTGTGACCAAGAAGTCATGGAAAGATCACTCTTTTTACGGTACCCCAACAAAAAAGCGCAGAAAAAAAAATATTTTAGTGTGTTATTATTTTGCAGTAAACACTTAGATATCTTAAAACATAAATATGCAAACAGTAAGCAAAAATGATAATAAGCTGAAATATAAAATTACAAAATATATAATCTATTTACATTCCAAAAGTGTACTTTGAAAACAGGCAAAGAGATTTGTCAGATTTATATATACAAACACATACTAACTTACACAAAGTTTAATTGTAGGAAATGTCACGTAGAAATTCCATAACTGACTTGTTTTCGTACATAAGCAATAGAGCTGCAATATGTCTATCAAGTTTATCTTGCTTGCATCTTTATTTCTTTCTTCTGCATTGTACTTCAGAATCTTGTCCTCGGTGTTCTCCGAGGAAGTGAGAGATTAACTTGTAGACATTAGGGTGATGACCGTCAATAGACAGCTGAAATGTATGGTGCCATCCCTCCACTGAATTGTTTGTTCGTGGTAGATAGTACTGTGCACGATCTCTAACATCCCATAATGTTATCGGAAATCTTGGAGTCACTCTGCGGTTTTGTCTCTGGCGACCAATATAGTTGTCCTCCCAATAGTCATACCATTTCCCTACAACATCTGGCCAAGGGTCATCTAGATCTTTGCAGTATTTACATCGGAAGGTGGAAGAAATGAGATTAAACAAACATTTGGCGAAATTAAGTGATCGCCAGCTTAACTAATCCTGACACACCTCAGTTCGTCCAGGTTTGATCAAAGAGAGATGCCTCAGATAATTAGATTTCTAATTATACTATGACACATGTGTAACACACACATCATCATACCTAACCCTTGAACAGGGTTATCACTTTTAAAAATCATTATTATATTTTTAGGAGAAAATTGTATGTACTCTCTTTCTCTGCAAATATGGCCTACTTCTAGATCTATTAAAATTCAAGAAGATAGAGATCTCAACAAAAATGCTGCCCGGGACGTTCACTTACATAAATCCGGTACTTGTATACACATCATATAGAAGTTTGCGCTTTTTTGACGGAAAATTTTGCGCTATTTTGTCGGGTCACCCTCTTTTATTTATTTCTACCCCACGTAACTTTAGCGGCGAAAAAAAAAAGGGGGGGGGGGGGGACAAGTAATCTACTCTATATTCACACGTCACTAAATAGCAGGGCCGGACTCAACCGTTGTGGGGTCCTATGCGAAATGGATTTCGCGGGGCCAAGTTTGGGTAGGGATACGGATAATAAGTGAAAATTAAGAGTTTGTATTAGAAAACAAATTCGTCTTTGCATTTTATTCATTCTTTACTTCGGACAGAATTACTCTACGAGCCATGCGTGTAGCGAAGTCATACAGTATATCATGAAAATTCTATTTCCTACATAGATCACGCTCAATAGCAAGAATTGCAAATGTTTCAATCTATCTACGAGAATTGTTAACCTCAAGTAATTCATTAGTTTCTAGCGCGAGAAGCTTCTTTCACCAGATTCCACAATTACGGCTATTGCATAATGTCGTGTTTTTTTTTTAAACGCGCTTAGAATTGGTGTCTTCCATATTGAATGACATCCTAAAATGAGAATTTTTGTCTATATATTTCAGGAGAGCTCCTGGTAAATCAGGCAGGCGCGGGAAATCTGTTATAAGTTTTAAAATGGTTTAATTTAATAATTTACACCTAGAATTAGCGCGGGTCCCATGAAAGTGCGGGACCCACTGCGGTCGCATAGGTTGCAGTGGCCTAAAGCCGGTCCTGCAAAATAGCGGCGTATGCTACGCCGTGGGTCGACTAGTATGTATATAAAACACAAGAGCTCAGTTTCGGAGGCTTCTGAAGAAACAGTGACAAAGCAGTTGAGAGCATCTTTTGCTCTGGCGAAATTTGTTTTCGGCGACATACACGAGTTAGGAGCAGTGGAGCTCGACTTTGATATAGTAGTTGAGAAGGCGACGAAACTTCTTATTTGGTTAAGTTTCAAAATTCGGTGATTATCTCTTAAACAATCCTGTCCAAGGAGGAGTACATTTCCAGAAGTAGCCCTTTCATGTGTGGCATACAGAATTATCAGCTTTTTAAGCTTCTACACTAATCCCAGATCTGACACATACTTTGACAAATAATTACTAGTTTCAGTAATGTCCTCCGACTAGTAGTTAAAAATGTAATTTCTTGGAGTTAGTGAACTTTTGAAAATGTTGATAGTATTTGGATATTAATTTCACTAATTTCGAACTGTTACAGATACTTGACTGACAAACTGTATTTGAACATCATAGGCTATGTAATGTCTTCAGATCTCCAAAAGTTTTTTAGTCTAGATTAGGCCCCTATGTATTTATATTTTTATTTCTACTGAAAAACTCAAGGAAATAGGAACTTCACACATACTCTGGGAAGGTTTGAAGCCCTGTGCGGTATAACCATGAGATATATCAATTGTATGAAGACCCACTTAGAGTGACGGAAATGAAAAAAAAACAACATACATCGCTCGGCAGGTCACCTTTAAAGAATGTCATGAGAACAAAATGTGTATACCAGCAAGACCAAGAATACGATGGATTTATGATATAGATTATTATAGAGGCATATCTACAACAACTTCAGAGTTTGGAAATGAAGATGAAAAGCTCAAGAAAGATCAGAATGGAAAGATGTGCTGAAACAGGCCAGAGCCCTTCATGTACTGTAGAGCCACTGGGATGGATGCTAGCAGAGTGGTTAGAATGTCAGCTTGAGTCATGAGTATGAATGCTTAAAAAAAAAAGATAACAGTAAAATTCACTCAGACATCCCATTTCTTTCTCCCCCCCCCCCCTTCCATTTTCCCAACTGGTCCAGATAGGATAGGATCATAGCGAAAAGCATGAAATAGCGCTAAACAAAAACAATGTCAATTCGAACCTGGAACCCTCCAGTTCAGAAGCAAAGCCACTCTGCCACTGAGTAATTGGCTTTTCAAGCCATGTTTGAGTTAACAGGAAATGAAATTGTATTCTTTTTGAACATGAAGGAGAAGCTTATTAGGTGAAGAGGCATCTATTGATCCTTTACATGTTCCATTGTCTAATTGCATCCTTAGGTGACATAAATTTCATTATTAACATGTTGAGTACAGAATATTTGTTGGATTCTAAATAGGATGGTACACATGATTTCATTATTAACATGACTTCTAATAATAAGGTTTGATCTTGCTTTCAATGGTTGCTTTTGAAGTAAAGACTGTGTTGTGTGTGGAGGAATTTTTTTCTTTTTAAGATCTATGAATTTTTTAATTTTTTTTTAGTTCAACTGAAAATCAACACAAAAGTATCTTAGTCTAGATTGAACTACCAAAAGACTTTCTGCAATTTTCAATAGAAAAACAAGCTTCCTTTTCTTGCATTAACCATAGTTTATTATCAAAGTCCTACTTATTTTTAAAAAAATCACATTGTTGTAGTCAAACTGAATTTCCATTTGTTAGGACCAATAAAATGATCTTATCTGCACTGAAGAGAATTATTCCAAATATCTGAACAACATGCATTTCAGACAAACTTATTTTATATAAAAATTTAATAATTTATCAATTTCAAGGATCAATTAAAACAGAAATGAATAATTTTTTTTTTTTTATAAGTGCACAAAAATTGAAAATCTGATATGATTACAAACATATTGAACAAAAGATATAAAAATGTTTCACCAAGCTAACTTCATTAGAATTGTTATAAGTTTATGAAGTAATGTAAGAAGTATTTTATTGTTTGAAAGAAGGGAGTGGGTGAATGGTGCGAGTTAATCAGGTTCAGGAGTAGAATTAATGGCTATGGGAGGCCAAAAAAAAAATCAGAAAAAAAAAAAACTTAACTTGAAAATGTACCATGGAAGTACAGCTAATAGAGTGAAATATCACACATTAGTATAGGTTACAGTGATAGATTCACATGGAGAGTGAGCATTAAGGAAGGGTCCTGAAATGCAGATGTCATACACAGCAGTACTAGAAAGAAGGGTGAAATTACAACAGCGCCTAGTGATTACAGATGCCCAACCTGTGACCGCAGCTGGGTATCAAGGATTGGCCTCTTAAGTCACACAAGATATTGCAAAAGGAAAGGATCCTCTCTCAAGATGTAAAAAGCTACAGACAGATTTATGTCAGAGTGAAGAAATAATCAATGATTAGCTGGCAGGGAAATGAAAGAACAAAATTAGGATTCTTTGAACAGTGTTTTTCAATAAAGTTTAATAATAGAGTACAGTTAAGCATCTATATTTATTGTAACAGTACTATAATAATAGTATTGGTATTGTTGAAAGGTTCAAGCAACTAGTTTTGACACTTCATCTTTTGCTATTGAAAAAACAAAAAGCATGGGTCAAGATGAGTAGCAAAATACCTTTTTATATTAAAAAAAACAACAAAAACAAATGGAATCTGGAAATACTGGTTCTACATATTTATTAATAACATATTTAATAACCTTTTCTCCCAAAAAAAGAATCATTCTTATGGTAATATTTTATTGTACTGTAGATACATTATGCCAGTAGCAAACTAAAACACCTCAATCATTTCTTGATGAAGGTTTGAATGAACTGAGCAGGAATGTAAAAAATACAAAACATACACACTATAAATAGGGTGGTCCAAAAATAGGTGGACAGTAAATACAAACATTTAATTTGATTTGCACACATATACTTACATTGACTAACATATTCATTACATTGACAATTCACTTTTAAAGTTCACAATAATACAAAAGCTCTTAAATTTTGTCAACACACCTTCACCTGTTTTCTGATACATAACCCTATTTCACAGGCTGTCTAGCTACTTTTGGACCACAATCTCTCTAAATATATATCAGAAGATGGCTCAATAAACAATATTAAAATTTAAAAATTACACATTGAGTTGTGTATTCTTTTTTAAAAAAAAACATGACATTGTAATTATCACCATTTCAATAACTGCTGTACAAAATGTATTGCCATGTTTTTTAAAGCAAGTCATTGCATGGATACAAGTTATAATAGAATGACATATTATATAGTATGCACAGCATAAAGCAATATATTTATTTTTGCTAGACTTTGTCTCTAGCTAGAAATTACCTTAGTGCAGACTACACAAAGAATGTTTATTAGGCCATCAATACATAACAAAACTATTGACTAAAAAAATAATCAAATGAATTCATTGACAATGTAACTGTAATTCATCTTCAATTATATGTACAAAATGAACACATCAACCTTCATTGGCTATCAACAAGAACAGCAGCAGTCAACAGTTTAGTTTGTTCAATGTAATGACCACACAAGGAATGCAACAAAAAATATGATCATTAGTTAAAGCAATGTCTTTTTTATTATCAATCATATTTGTCTTTTGATCATACTTATCAAGTAAAGTATGAGTTTGCGTGGCCACTCCACTCATTCTTAATTTTGAGTAAGACATTGCCATTCATGGCTATACTTGTATAGCTCCTGAGGAAAAACAGAATACAAAAAATACCAGGATATAGCTCCATATTAAAACTTGCCAAGAAATACCATATTAAAGCACATTTTTTTTTTACAAATTTTCTATTAGGAAAATAATAGTAAAGGTATTCTAAAATTATAATTAAAAAAAATTGAAAATCAAATCAGACAGCATTTCCTCATTATTTTGCTTACTTTAGAAATGAATTGTTTGTTAACTTCTTTAACATTCATAGAACATTTTCTTATGTAACAAGAACTCATAATTTTAACCAACATGATCTACAGCGGAAAATATTAAAAGGAATATTATTTTTATTAAAGAAAACTATCTTATCATGTTTAATATAAAAATCGGAATATTTAAAAATATATAGAGTGTTACTAACTTTTGTTTCTATCAAACAGGCCTAAATTAATTTGACACAAGATTACATCTTAACTCTTTCTCTCCATAATTATTTTTTCACATTCTGATGGAATTCTTCAATAAACTCATTACTATTTCACTAACATGTTATGATTAAGCTTCAATAACCTTTTCGTTTGTTATCAAAAATGTTTTAGTTGGTATAGAGTTAAAAGGGAATGCATGCTCTTTTTATATAACACAAAGTAAAGTTTATAAAATTAACCATAAATTTAATTACATGAGGTCAAATCAACGATGGCATCGTCAATTAGGAGAGAAAGAGTTAATAAATAATAAAGAAAAAGTAAATTAAACAATCACATTTTGTTATTTGTTGTTATTATTGAAATATTTAGTGCAGTACATAAAAAAATGTTGTTAAGGTATAAAACATAATCATAAATATAATCAAATTTGTGTAGCACCAGACAATCCCAATAGATTAGTATTATATCACAATACTCATAATACCATATAAAATATTAATCCATTAACTCCTATTAGCAGTTTAACCCCTAAGAGAAGGGAGATAGCCCTTACAGTAAAAAAATAAATTAAAAAGTTGATTTTTTTGCTAAAACATTCTAAAAACAAACATATTAAAGATACAAAAAAAAGTGTACTTACACTGACTTAGGAACAGAGTAAACTATTTTTATGGTTGACTGACTTAAATAGACATGAAACAGCACTATGGTACATTAGTTACCAAGGAATTATTTTAAAAAAGTAAATGTGGATAGGTCAAAAGTCTATAGTTGGAAGTCCTGTTACAGAACTTATCTATGTTTCACCATATTTTCAAAGTGCTACTATTCTATATTTTGAAATACTGAAAGAAATAAAACAAAAATAGCTAAATATTCTTAAAAAAAAAAAAAAAAAAAAAAAAAAAAAAAAAAAAAAAAAAAGCTAAGTTAATCTTGTACTGAATGAGACAAAAAGAGCTCTTTTCATACAAAAGTTTAAAAAAACAACAAAAAAAAAAACACAAACAACAAAAACTCCTACTGCATAAGGAATTAATTGTTAATACATTTTTGTGTCCCAATAGGAGTTAATGTGTAATTTATTTCATTATTTTCAAAACATTTCTCTCCAATATCAAACCATAAAAAAAGCAAAATTATTTCTTTCCTCAGTAATTGCACAAACATTTCAAGGCTCAATTCATAAGATCTATCTATGTGATCCTGGAGATTTTGTTGCCTCCATCAAGTCTTTTGCCTTTGATCCCAACTTATCCAGATAGTCATAATGTAGTTTGCTATTGACTGTGGCCAATAAGCCCCTCTCATTCTTAACATTGAGATTTGGAGAGTAATCAATGAAATCCCCATCTAAAGTAGTCATCTTGCCTCCAACAGCATTCAGTATAGCATTGCCAGCACAGATATCCCATTTTTTTATTAGTGTGATGTGTGTATAGGCGTAAGCAGAACCTTTCACTACTTCTAAAGTCTTAAAGCCTGAAAGTGGTACACAGATAATTGTTATTCACATCTTTAAAACAAACAAAAAAAAACTATATCAGCAATGTATTAAGTAAAAATCCTAACTTAACAAACATTAAAAATATGAAATTTTCAACATAATACTATAGATTTTTTTTTAATGTTAGCAAGTTGTTTTTGAATTGTTTGTGAATGCAGGTTTTAGCTTTTACAACCTATCAATGAAGTCAGTAGCAACATGGATAATGACAGGAGCAATCAAAACAACACCCATAAGAGCTATGGAGGAAACCGCTGCCCTGATCTCTCTGGATGAAAGAAGAGAAATAAAAATCCTTTCCCAATTCACTAAATTGGAAACCATGGAGAGGCACCCACTCAGAACAAAAATCCTCAAAACTGGCACCAAAAAACGTCTCAAAAGGACTAATTTCATACAGGAATCTCTAAACCTAAAAAAGAAACACCAACTTGAAAATATTACCCTGGAATCCTCGATACACTATAATGAATCCCCACCCTGGGACGAAAGCCCTCTTCCTACTATAAGGGACCATATTGAAAGCATTAAAAGAAAATCTGATTACAGACCAACA
Organism: Biomphalaria pfeifferi; assembly: GCA_030265305.1. NCBI lineage: Eukaryota > Metazoa > Mollusca > Gastropoda > Planorbidae > Biomphalaria > Biomphalaria pfeifferi. The sequence continues at coordinate 382,399 of JASAOG010000002.1, read as the reverse complement.
GAGCTCAAGAAAATAGTGAACTGTTTTCTACATAATAATTATCCTAGCAATCAGTGGATCAGAGTTTACACGGATGGCTCAACCCACAAAGCCACCACAAATGGAGGAGCTGGAATACTTATCGAATGGCCAGATGGAGGAAAACTAGAAAAATCCATTGCAACTGGAGAGCTCTCTGACAGTCACAGAGCAGAAAGAGAAGCACTAGCACTAGCTGCTACCATCCTAGCAAATCATCCAAGTTCCCCACACAGTCAGATTGTCTTACTAACCGATGCAAAAACAACCCTCCAAAGCCTGCAAATCTCTGATTCCTCATATATTAATAACCTCAAAACAGCACTTACAAAGCTCAACAACAATAGCAAAAAAACTGTAATTCAATGGATCCCAGCTCATATAGAACTAGAAGGAAATGAGAAGGCTGACTCACTCGCCAAGAGTGGGAGAATTAACACACTATTAAACTCTGCACTCTATCCAGAAGAATTGAAGGAATTAATAGTAAATAAAATAAATGAGAAATGGATGAGCTCTCATCCAAATCACAAGAAAGATGACGCTTACTATAAGCTATCCCGACAAGACCAACGTCTAATCTTTCGACTCAGGACCGGACACAACAGAATGCGACAACACATGTACCGGAAACTCAAAATTGGAACCAGTGAAATCTGCCCATGTGGAGAATCACCAGAGAATACAGACCACGTCCTCCAAAACTGCTCTCTATACCAAGAGGCTCGTATAAGACATTGGCCCCAAATCACCCCAATAGAAAAGAAACTATATGGAGAGCTCCCTGATCTGGAAACCACTGCGCATTTCATCTCATGTATTGGTCTACTCATCTGAACACTCCAACATAATCAATGAGAACGAAGAAGAAGAAGAAGAAGTAGCAACATATGAAAGTATATATACAAAAGTGCAATCTGCAATCCTATCATTTTAATCATAGCTACTAAAATGAAGGTCTAACTAGTAGAAATTCTAGAGTGGTCTGAAGAACTAAGTAAAGTATAATTTATGCCTAAAGACTCCTTAAAATAGTGTGGCAATAATATATAACTGGTAATATCATCTGCTCTTCAGAGCTTACTTAATCTATAAACTTACCAGCTCCACCTGCCGGAATTATTTCCACATTGTCCCCAAAAGCACTTTCTGCAACCTTCTCAACATCTCCCTGATGGCTTCGTGAAACTATGATTTTGTGTTTTTGGGAGCTGTTTAAATCCACTGATTCAGCTGGTTTAAGATTTTTAGAGTAGCCATAACCATCCCAGGCCCAATCTGAAATGAACAATAGTTTCAACTAGAGATAAACATAAAACATACTATATATAGATTCCAGTATAGGTATATGATTTGCCATGTTAATTTTTTTCACATGCAATATTTTACAGTAGTCACAAATGTAATTTAAGGTTTCTCATTATATTTTTTCATTCTGATTAATATGTTCATCACATGCACATATATACATTATTCTTAGATGCTAATACAGTGAAATCCATTTAATTTGAAATGGCATGGAACAGAAAGTGAATCTGAATTCTCAGAGCTCGAATTACACTTCAAAAAGGAAGTAGCTGAATAATATGGACTTTCTACAAATTTACTTCAGTTGTTAGTGAATTCCTTAAATGTGAGAGTATCTTGGGCAGTGTTATTTTGATTTTGTTGATATCTGCAACAATCCATTTTCATTTCAATTTTCTTTTATTAGAACATAGAAAATATCCATATAGCAAGTGATAGTGATTTCAATACAGTGCCTATTGTCTAGTGTGCACAGACTGTGAGAGAGATGGGTATGTGAGATATATGAGTCAGACAGTCATTCACAGGGCACACCCACCCAGGTCTTAACGCATCATGAAACATATTATATACACACACAATGTGTTGCTAGAAATCAACTGGGGACATGACTATTTGTTCACCGACAAATGGATCATGACTTTTCATTCACGCGACAATTAGTTCATCAGACATTTCGTTTACCCGAATTCCCCTGACATATCGCTCACCGACAACTTGTTCACGACAAATTATTCACAGACAAATCGTTCACTGGATAGAAACATATGGTAATATTATGCGGATAGAAACATTGTTAATATTATATATTCTAGTCGCATGTTTAATTTGTTTACGTTAAAACTTTTGTAGCTATTATTTCCAAAGAGATCTGGCCTAATCTGAGTTGTTAAAAAAAATATTGGAGTGACAGAACCTTCTTTTTCTTTCCATTGATTATAAATGTGTCTGTTAAAAACTTCATTTGGGCCAATAGTTCTTTTTACAATTGCCTTTTAGAAATAAAATTTTGTAATCAAATGGTCATTCACAAAGCTGGTGAATTATATTAAGACATTTGGAATCTCTTAACAATTCAACCAAAACTAGTTAGGAAAAAAATACTTTGCATGAAATAGAACTATTATGTAAAGGTAGTGATTAAATATGCATCATATTGTAATAACTTAAGGCAAGGATGTTTATTTACAGGGACATCACAAGTATACAAAACATCTGCCTTTAGCAGTCTCTTCATATCGGCTCTAGACTTGGGCGGAAATCGTTCTTCTCTTCCTAATGTTGACATCCTTATGAGTCTAGTCTATAACAGTCCACACCTTCTGCACTAGCTTAGATGGAGGTGAGCATGGCAGGGTTATAACAATATAAACACCAAAAAAAAAAAGGGATATGAGATTATAAAATAATTGAATAAAAAGATCTTACATGTCTCTTCTTTGAATGGAACATTGATAACACCAATTTTGGGCTCTCCATCCACCACTACACAAACCATTGTTGTTACATACTGAGTTAGACTTTCTACAAGTACAAGAAATAGTAAGTCAATTTGTTTTATAAGTAATAATTGAACTCTATACTGAACATTTTTTTAGGAGAATTTTTAATCTTCAAAGAGTCTTGTTAGAACCAATAGTTTAGAAATACAGACATGCCAACACTAACATTTGGAATTAACCTTTTTTTTTTTCTTATGTGAAGATTTAAACTGAACCACAAGTTATAACAAGAACTACCTTCTATTCATTTAAAAAAACAAAACATAACAAAACAATAAAATAGTTAAAAAAATAATAGATTTTAGAGTTTTTAGCAAATGGTAACACACACATGAACTTACAGAACTAGCCAGAGAAGCACACAAACATAGTGATACTGATTAGGATAACAACTACCTGTATACTCCTGTGTGGCATCTAGAGGATCAATCCATATAGCAATCTTACTAACTGGAATAGATTGATCACTTTTGATTATTTCTTCAACTTCATCAAGTTTTGTGTTTACAGGATTAATTTGATTAAAATCAACAGGTTTATTATCATGCTCTTCTGAAAATATCTGAATACAAAACAGAGATTTAAATCATTGGTGTTTGTTTTTTGAGATTTTTGGTTTGTTGTTGCACACAAATTATTTGATTCAAGCAAATAATCGCCCTCCAACTCACTTGACCTACATGTCATATAAAAAAATATATAGAAGTGGAGGAGAGTAACTGATTGAGCATTTCAAATTGACTGCCACACTTCACTTTAAATTGACCGCCTTACCCTCTATTGAAAGCATTGGCGGATAATGGGATTCAATTGCTCATCCTCACTCCTGGAATTTCTAAAACCGCCTCTCTTATTTACATTTAAAAGTTATTTTAAAGCCTGTAAATCTTTTTTTATTGTAACATTTATAATAGAAATACCCATTTGTCACACTTTATGCCTCATTTGTATGGCAATGTCCCTCATAAAACTGTAATTTCTACTAAAATCATCATCACAAGTCTATAGATGTGAAATATACAATAGCTTGTGGTATGAGCATATAGTCAGTGACAAACTTAAATGAGAAACGTCTGCCTGGTGTAAATAGAATTCAATAGTCCATATCTATCTATCTATATATATTTTTTATAAATCAGTTTAAATAATTTGTATTGTACTGCAAACCTGTGGAAATCAAACTCAGAATGGATGCCTAATTTTATTATCCTCTTGATGCACATCTAACTAATTCAAAGCATTACAAAAAAGTACAATTTTAAACAATCCACACCCTTAGACAGCCCGCATGTGTAAAGATTGACTAGCCATAAACTACTGGTACATAAAGTTGTTGCTCATCAGACGTCTGTACCTGTTGTAGTTCCAACAAGCAATACATAGAGTAATAGAGTGCAACAATGTGTGAAATAGGAGCCTATGGTCATATCTGTAGGTTACATGGTATTTGGACAGAAAGTCATTGGTGATGGAGAAAGGTTTTTTGCAACAGCTGCAAACTCAAACTGTCTGATTCTGATTGTTTTTAAAATGAGATTTTCAGAAAGCTTTCCAAATGTACATTTCACAACCACACAGCTAACTATAGGAAGTATAAAGACCCACCATAGTTTCTGTAAATGCTATGAGTAAAACAAATTTTGTAAACCCCATACAGCTGCCATGGCCAATCAATGGCGTTGGTTTGTAAAAACTGTGTGCGAAAATAGGGTTTAGAATATACTCTAGATGACTTGGTAAATTAAGTAAATAGATCTATGACTATGCCTAGATGTCTTTTATGTCAATTTTTTGTCATAGTCATGACAATTAATATATAATTATATATGACTATTATGACACTCAAAAATTTTGTTACACTTAGAATCTAAGTTAGATCAATCTAAATCTAGAATTTTTGTAAGATGACTTAATTTAATAATTTAAGTCTTAAACTTAGAGTACTAAGTTAGACTTAGGACTTAAAAGCGTCTTACTTAGACTTAGGAAGTTTTAGTTAGGCCTAGGCAAGGGACTTAGATCTAGTTGGCAACCATGTCTCAACACTCAGTCACACATATCTATAAATTTTACATAAAGAAAATATGTGTGACTGAGTGTTGAGACATGGTTGCCAACTAGATCTAAGTCCCTTGCCTAAAAAAATGTTTTATATGTTTCGAATGTTCCTTCAGAGTTGAAGATAATTACTTCCTAATCCAAACCTCCAGCAGGACGATGGGGGATGGGAGCGGGCAGTATTTGAACCCTGGACCATCGATAAATCTGAACGACAGTCCAGCGCGCAAACCGCACGACCAGGCAGCTAGCCTAGATATAGGTCATTATAGAACCTAGAAATGTCTACCTTTATACTTGGATACATTTTAGAAAATCCATAGAAAATAGCTCGGTGAGACTCCAGGTCACCATTTGTCAGCATTTCGTCCGCTCCTTCTTTTGTTTTGCCTTTTACTTTCTCATCCATTTTATCTGGATGTTTAGAATAAATATCCCTCACATGATTACCACCTTTCTGAGCAAGACCTATGCTGACAGATAAAAGTTCTTTCATGCTGACTCTCTGTTCTCTTCTGAATAAGTCAGGCATACCAAATAAATACAGTAATGTTATTATAAGCCCACCTCCTATCACTAACATGCCCATAGGATTTATACGAACGTTTACAGGCGCCATACTTGACATTGTTGGAAACTGTAAATTAAGATACGAGCTTTGCTAGTTTAGTATAAAAATTGCAGTCTTAAAAAGCTATAATTACATTTTTAATTTAATAGATGAATCAAATTTTACTCATAAATATATTATGATGATATTACAAATGTTTTAATTTCTTGATCTGATTTCTTATTTCGAAACTTTTTGTAAACATTACAATAGTCAATATGCCATTTTGTTAAAATTTATCAAGATCTACTCTAGATCTATACTCTAAAGAAAGAAAAAGATAGTACAAAATTTTAGAAAAATAAATATGTTAGTTTTATTTAAATTTAAGCATTAGAGATTTATACATTTTTCATGCAGACTAAAAGAAATTGTTTCAAAAAAATCTTATGGTATTGATAAGCTTATAAAAAGTCCAGTGTCGATCTAGTACTGAAGGAGTCCAACAATATATCTAAAAAAAAAAAGATTTAGAGGGTTAAAAATAATTTTAAATTCTAAGAATAAATTGAAGCTTAGTTAAAACAACATTGTTATAATTTTCGTACTTTCTATCTTTTACAAATAACTGAAACATATTTCTTGCAGATGTCTTCATATATTCTTTTTTTGCAAAGCAAAGAAGTAGTCGAATAAAAACCTGGCTATAAACATAATCAAGATGACTTCCATGGAAGTAAGCAATCGATTGTTCAAGAACAATTTAGCACTTCTAATGACATACTTTTATTTTATACTCAGGGCATATTGCGAAAAAACAATTCGATATATACAAATTTATTTAAATATTTATTATTTTCTCGTTCTAGCATGCATTTTTAGGTGCATTTTATGATTTTAACCAGATCTAATACTTAGCTTATGACACTTATTATGTTTTTTTTTCTTCTATATTAGTATATATCTAAGTCTAAGTCGACTAATAAGTAAGTCTAGACTATGATTTATGAATCTTAGATTTTATAAATTATGTCTAGATTATTCTAGATAATGTAGATCTACTACATCTAGAATACAATTGTCTTAAAGGCAATATAATCTAGATTAGTAGATAATAGATCTAGACTATTCTACTAGTGTAGAGTCAGACTCACTGACATAGACTTTGAATAACACACATAGATCTATATAATATATTTATTATAATTTATATCTATATCAATTATAACAAATAAAAAAACAACAAAACCTAAAACAAATGATTAAATCTTATTCATGGTAAACCAGTTAGTTACACAAACTAAAAACTTAAAATACCTAGCTGTTAAGTGTTATAATAAATGAAAAACTATCATGGAATCCCATTATTGATGAAGTTATTTTAAAAAATCAAACAAAGCGTCAGGGTTTATTGAAAGAAATTTCTACAAATCAAATAATAACATAAAACTAAAATGCCATTAACACTAATAAGACTGCTTTATTGATCCATATCAGGCATATGGAAATTTATTATGATTACAAGGACTTTTTTCTCAAATAATAATAATAATCTTTATTGTCCGTATGGAAATTTGTCTTACAATTTGTGCATTACACCAAACAAAAAACATCATAACTATAAGAAACCAAAGTGTACATTCACACCAGACTCACTCGTAATTTACATGTGACAATGTTTATACCAGATTGTTCTTATTTGGGACCCCACAACTCAAGAAAACATTAAGAAACTACAACAGACACAAAATAGAGCAATGAGATTCATAAACAAATATTAACATTTGATAAGATTAACATTTTAGTAAAATCATGAAATTTAGAGACCCTTCAGGATAGAAGACTTTTACTTTTCAAAGTAGCAATTATACATAAAATTCTGAACTTTAATCTTCAAATACAAAAACAAAACCTAATAAAATACTCAGAAAGACACAAAGATAAAGGCACATTCCTCGTTCCATATATGCTAGTAAAAATTTGTACAAATACTCCTTCTTCTCTATTCAAGCATTGAATGGGTTGCCTGAGTCAGCTAGGATAACTAATGACTTGGCAGAGTTTAAGATTTTTATTAACATGCATGACTAGATTGACCAAGGGACATGCATAGGATGTAATCATCTTCTTTTTTGAAGTAATGTCTGTATTTTATAAGATATATATATATATATATCTTATATTATAATAAATAATATTATCTATCTAGATCTAGAATTAGTTACTTTTGAAATGCCTAGAAAAATCTGTACACCTTTCATTGAAGCCATTAGTAATGGAATCTAGATGTCATTAGAAATTTAGTGTTTTTAATGTGTTAAATGAATGTATGACTACCTAGTTGTGTAATGTGCATTCCGGGCTGTCATCTCGATGGTACCAGGTTGAAATTCTACCTGCTGCCACCTCCCACTGTGTAGCTGAGGGCTTGGGCTAGGATGTAATAATCTTCGATTTTCAAGGAACATCCAAAACACAAATTTTTTTGGTTACTTTATGTTAAGGTTATATAAATGTTAAATTTTAAGATGGGAAAAAAAAAAAGAAAACTCACCAGCAATTGGACAATGAAATTAGATTTTTTGCTTAGTATGCTTATGCATCTATAATATTAAATTTTAAGTTATGCTTAAATTATAAAATAAAATATATATTTATTTTCAAATTAAATAAAAACAAGAAAAAAAAAGAAAACCTAACGCTATTTCTATATTTGTTCCATTTTCAGAAACGGCTCCAAAAGGAGCTCCAAGCTATGACTAAAGATCCGCCTGCTGGTGTCAGTGTTAACACAGACCTGTTGAGCTCCAACCTTTCTGAGTAACTCTTTTTTTTTTTTTTTAAGTCTTATTGTAATTAGCAACTCATGTATCCAGAAATTGTTCACTGAGATTTAAACTGGGACCACTTGGTTCAGATGTCAAGTGCTCTACCACTCAGCCATCACATTCGATTCCAGTTAATTTGACCCACTAGTATGTAATTATTTTGCAGTTAAAAGCTAGGTGGTTTAATTTTATGAACATAGTCTCTGTTACAATATGAAAGTGCTACACATAACATACACAAATTTCATATGAGTTAAACCCTATACTGTGCAACATAATGCACAGCTAATATACAGATATATGAACTACTAATGCTTATTAATTTTGTCCACTGAAAAATAGAAATTCTTTAAAATAATTCTTATAAGGCTATTCAAAATGCACAGTTAACTAACTAAAGTGTTCTGAAACTTTGATGATAGTTGAAGATATGGAGGAGGGAATAATATGATTATCATACAAGCTTGTGGGTGTGGTGGCTGAATGGTTAAGCGCTTGGCTTCCAAAACCAGGGACCTGGGTTCGAATCTTGTTGAAAACTGGGGTTTTAAATTTCAGAATTTTTAGGGAGACCTTAAGTTCACCCAACTCTTTAGTTGGTCATTGTGCGGGCCACATGACACCCTGCTCATTAACCATTGGCCAAAGAAACAGATAACCTTAACATCATCTGCCCTAGAGATCCCAAGGTCTAAAAGGGGAACTAAAAAAAAAATCATTGCATCTTTTGGCTCTAAAAGCATCCACTTCAATTTTGATTCTTGTGTAAGCTCCAATTCAGTTGAAGTGAGAGAAATCCTGCTCTAAATGCCAGACATTCTTGTTTCAATGTCTTGGTTTTGCCAAAAAGCAGTAATGCAGATAGAACTTTTTGTTGTTGTTGTTAAATTAAATATCAGTCTAAATAAGTTTCTGGTTTAATGAACTGGATTAGTCTGTATTGGTTAACATTTCACTCCACTTTATGTGATTTAATAAAAATAACCAGAACATGTAGAAATATTTCTTCACTATGTATTATTTTAAAATGTATTGAATGGGAATATAATTTCATCTCAATCAAATGCTCATTATCTTTAATTATGTTTATGTTAGTAAGTTAATGCCCGTAATCAAACATTAGATTATTTGCATTTAAGTTGTGATTTCTAAATTTTATTTTAGGTGGGTAGTTGATATTGAAGGTGCTCCAGGTACTCTTTATGAATCAGAAAGATTTCAATTAGGTTTCAAATTCACATCTCGCTATCCTTTCGACTCACCACAGGTAAGCTAGATAACAAAATGTATAATAAAATACAAGAGTGTATGTGGTGAAATAGTTATTGTTAAGCTCTGGACACTACACTTAATGAACAACACCAATGCTCTAGTACCAGATTCATGAGTGAATTTATTTACACGCTTTGTAAACACACATGACACATAGCATTCCAACATTCACTCCCTTAGTCAAGGGGAATCATTCAAGCTACTCCTATAAACAATGTCAACATTCATGACAATTTCTCTTTTCTTTTTCTCACTCATTCTTACTTTTAACTTTAAAGGCAAAAATCCAGAATCAGAAAGAAATGTAGGAAAATCAACCGAGAAATACAAGTACATATTATATTAACAAGTATTTTATACGTGACAATAGTATAATGTAAAATAACTCAAAATCAAAGTAAAAAATCTGTTTTATTCACGTTTTTTTTTTTTTTTTTTTTTAAAAACATACTATTAGAACTACAAGACAAGTTTGGTGAATAACAAAATGAAATTGTAGGCATATTCACATAACTAGGAAAGAGGATATATTCAAACAAAAAATATGGCGGGGTCATAGGTATATTTACATTACTAGAAATAGAAATATGGTGAATAAAGAAAAAATATGATATAACAGTGCTGCTTACATATACTCATCCGGGAGTCTTCCTTCTTGCAGTATGGTCAGAAGTAGAAGTCTCGATGCGCTTCGTTTGGTCATCACATTAGCTAGTTGCGCTCTCCCAGGACACCAGCGAATTTCAATTCTTTCAGTCCTGTGCATCTCAGCAATGTCAATATGCAGCCTTTTGTCTTCCACTAGCTTGGTGGTCTGCAGCGCTTCAATGACACTTTTGTTGTCAATGAAAACTGTGATAGGCAACGACTGTTTCTCAATACCACAGAGTTCTTCTATTACAGTTCTGTAAAAGATGGCAGACTCTAGGCCTTCTTGCAAGCCTAATGCCTCAGCAGCTATGGTAGATCTCACTACCCTTTTGATCTTCGAGGCTCGCCAAAAAATTGGACAGCAATGCCCGTCTTTGTCTTTAATCCATACAATATGGGCACTTGTACTTCCGATACCACCACTAAGATTACCCAAGGCGGCATCGCAGAACAGAAGCAGCTCCCAGTCGTCTTCTGGTTTTCCATTAAGACCTCTATACAATTGTATGAGACTTAAGTCTTTTAGCTTTCTGGTGACTTTCATTGCTCGCATTAGGTCTGTAACCACAGCTTTGTTTAACTTTGTGCTAAGATCAACTAACTCAAATGCCATATCAGGTCTGGAGCCTTGAACGACCCAATTTAACTGGCCAATGAGTTTTCTATACAAAGACTGTTCTGTATCATTCAACTGCAAATCCTTTTGCAAACATCTTGCTGGGTCTTGGGCGATCAAGTTTTTCGATGTACGCTGTGTGGTCCAGGATGATCCCATCTGTGACTTGTCGGATATCGAATCCGATGTAATAAAAATTTCGCTCTTCTATCTTTCCTGCCACAAATCGGTGACGCAATTCACACATAGTCTTCTCAAAAACATCATTGCCAGCATGAAGAAAATCGTCGACGTGGCAACAAATGATGCCACATACAACTCCATCAGTCATTAATGTGAACAGTGCTGGATCAAGGCTTGACTGTTTGCAACCAAGTTAAATAAAACTGTCTTGCACCATCCTTGAGTCCATATAGCCCATACTTCAGTTTCCAAATAACTTTACTTGGAGTATTGGTCTCTTTTGGAGGTATAATATGTACATCTCTATCCAGGGGTTTTCCTTGTAAGAATGCAGATTTGATGTCTGTTGTTTTAATCTGCCACTGTCTACTAGCCACTATTGACAAGAAAATTCTCACGGAACCTTTGTCAACAGTTGGACTATCTTTTAGTATTAAGTCTTGCTCTTCAAATCCTTTTACAACAAGATGTGCTTTTGGTGAACCATTTTTCATTGTTATAACCCAACGTGTAGAAATAGCATTTTGTCCACAGTCTTCAACCTCTTCATATGTTTCAAACTGTTTTAATTTCAATAACTCCAATTGTTTGGCTTCATCTATCTCTTTGCTTGATTCAACCATTGATAAGCATACATTGTCGCTATTGCCTCCCCTTGAATATTTCCACTCAATTCGTTCAAGGTCAACACTTTTTCTTTCTTTGTCCACATTATTTTCTATGTTATACCAATACTTATACTTTCCTGTGGCTTTGTCTGCTCTTCCAAGAATGGTAGCTTTTGTCCATTGTTCTGATTCGTCCATTCTGTATTCTATTTGTTCATTTGGCTTCAAACAAGTTACAGAATGAATGTCTGTCTTTGTGTTACTTTCATCTCTAATAAGTTCATGATCTCCATCAAATATTTCGCGTACACCACTCTTGACGCCATCATGAATCGTTTTTGTGTTCTCCTCATTATCTTCTGTACTCTCTTCCTCCTCCACGCTTGTTTTATAAAGTCTGTTTGGTGCCACTCTGACAAATACACCGCCATGTCTCACAAAAACAACTTTTCCATCTTGAAATACCACCTTTCCGGGTCCTAACCATCACGCTTGTAAAACACTTTGTCACCATTTTGAAACACCTGCCCTGATGCTCGAACTTTAGAACGCAGGGCTCGTCGTATTCTTTCACTTGACTCTGATTGAATGTAAGCTTTATGTGCCTCGTGGAGAGCGGTCAGGTGCTTATGGAAGACTTCACTTGTTGTGCTGCCCTCTAAAGCTGGTAATTTTGCCTGCAGAATGTTAGGTAAATTAGGGTTTCTCCCAAACACAAGCTGATGGCTACTATAACCATTTCTCATTTGCAAAGAGTTTTTAGCCATATTAGCCCAGAATAAGAGAGTTTCAAGATCTACATCTGAATTTTCAGCCTCAAGTTTCATTAGCATGTGATCGGTAATAGCGTGGACTTGTTCACACAAGCCATTCTGATATGGACTGAAAGCTGCAGTTGTACCAACTTGAATGTTCAGGATTGATGCTACTTCTCGAAGCTCATCAGAATTGAACTCGCCGCCATTATCTGTCATCAACGCCTTCATCATTCCAAATATTCCTAGCCAGTTTGTCATCAAGGCATCAATGACATTAGACGTTTTTTTTGATTAGTACAGAAACACTGTACCTTGACCACATATCAACCATGTGCAGTATCCATTGACCTTTGTATTGTTTGAGATCCATTGCAACTTTTTCTTTAAAGTCTCTGGCCATAGGGCAGGCCACTACAGGTCTAGATGGTGTCTTGGCAAATACTTTGCATAGTTCACAGCTTCTTTCTATATCTGTTAATTCCTCTTCAAAACCTTCACACCAACTGTTAGCGTCTTGAAGTAAAGCCTTAAGTCTATCCTTCGGAGGGTGTGCGAACTGCCTTTGTAGTTTTCTAATTGTTGCCTTGCGTTTTTCAGGGGATTCGTCGAATGCTTTTACTGTGTTGACCTCTTCTATTTGAATCATTTCTGTCTTGTCAATTGGAATGCAATAATGGCCAGAAGATGTTAAGTTTAAGGCAACCTCTTTTCAAATATAACAGCTGTATCATTTTCCAGATCCATTTTTACTCCTGCTGTTTTCATAGCAGATCTGGAAAGTAACAATGGTATGTCTGTTTCTACAGCATCAGTCAGAAGTTTAACCTTCTTTCCAGCCACTGTGACAGGTAACTCATATTCACCTTTTGATTTTATTATTGTTCCACCACCAAACTTAAACATTCTGTGACCTTCTCTTAACTTCACTTTGTTGCGGTCCTCTTCATCTAAAGAGCTCAAAAATGCCTCCAACCATGTCATTCCACACACTGTACTACTGCATGCGCTGTCCAATACGGCACAGTTAAAAGCTTTGACCCCTAATTGGGAAGTTTCATCTTTGTGATTTCCTGTGAACAAACAGGCTTCTTCTTTCTGGCCAATGATATTGACCCTCTTAGACATGTTTTCCCAACTGTCGGGGCACTTGGGCAAAAGATGTCTGTATGATCCACATGATTTACATGTTAAGACATTTCCGTCGGGACCAGCTGGGTTTATATTTTTCAAACTTCGTTGTACTTTTGGGAATCCAAAACCTCGGGTGCTGCCCCTTCCTTGTCCGCCACCTCTTACTTGATGTCCGACTTTAGGCTTATAATTACATTTTGTCTGATCTTCTCGTTTTCCAAAGCTACTGAAGTTTTCACGTCTTTGGTATCCTGCTACCCATAAAGCTTCTTCATTTTCAGCCAAAAAATGTTGGCTCAAGTTTGATACATGCCTCTTGGTCCTTCAGTTTACTTTCTTCTCCCTTAAACTTTTTAGAGATGACTTAGCTTCTTCGTACAAGGTGTCACAATTGGCGTAATTCATTCCAGTCAAAACAAGCATCTTTTCGTTTCGATTTATTCTTGCCTTCCTTAGTAGCTTGAAGGCCAGAATCTCAGGTAACAGCTTCATCTTTTTCTTCTCTATTTTGTATCAAATTCTGCTATGAAATCCTGTATGGACTGGTTTTCCCCCTGTTTAAAATCTTCAAACTCGTCAAATTTGTGAATGCTGTCTGCCAGGTCATCTTTGGCAAAGTTCTTGTCAAGAAACTGCAAAAGTCTCTCAAAGCCTTCCCGATACTTAAGCTCTGATAGGTCTAATTGTTCGAACACTTTCTCTCTGATTCACTGTTTTGTGGTACTGAAAGGGCAATGGCTATAGCTCTTTTCTCTTCTTTCAGGTCAGTTATTTCATTCCATGCGAGTAACTCTTGTTTATACAACTCGTATGGCTTTTCTTTAATAAATGATGGAATTTCTATCCTAGTAGCCATTAGGATCAACTAAGTAAATACGTTTACTTACAAGCTCCGCTACCACTTGTTAAGCTCTGTACACTACACTTAATAAACAACACCAACGCTCTAGTACCAGATTCATGAGTGAATTTATTTACACTCTTTGTAAACACACATGACACATAACATTCCAACATTCGCTCCCTTAGTCAAGGGGAATCATTCAAGCTACTCATATAAACAATGTCAGCAGTTACTACTTGTTTCTGTTTGTGTAACGTCTTGAGAATGTGTTCACAACATTGATTTAGGGTGTTACTAAGTATCTTTTGTCAGTTCATGTGTCGTTCTAGTTTAATAAAGCCTTGTTTTAGGTTACTTCCCAGTGTTCCTTTAATTCTTATTACAATTTATTTATTAAACTTTTCAGTTTATATGGATTTATATGTCTTATGTATCTTATATGGATTTTCGTACAACACTATTCGTAGAGCCTAGCTCGCCATTGGCTGTTGAGAAGTGGCTCATCTCACTGTGAGATTGATAAAAAGAAACTGTTGTTATTTCAGTGTATAAGTGAATTGTTAAAAATGTAGCAAATTTATTTTAATGTAGAGTGTATGATTTTAAAGTTATTTGATTATTTATTCTGTTAATAAACCTCAGTTAAAGATTTTTTTTAAGCCTGGAGTGGAGCCAATCTTGAGGAATAAGTTTCAAAATAATTATAATTAAAAAACTAAAGCATCAGTGTATTGAAAAATTCTTGTCCTAAAACATCCAACTTATAAAATTGAGCAGATAACCATAGAGTAATATGTATAGTATATAATTGCTTTGGATAAGAATGCAAATGTTTGTACACAAAAGCATAACAAATGGAAACAACAGGAATAATTCTCTTAACTGAGGAAGATAATTTAACTTATTGTGATAGTGACACTAATGCTATTATATTTAATAAAAGATAGCATCACCACCAGGAAACAGATACATCATAGTTAATTTTAATCAAGATAAAAATTTAGGTAACATCAATGCATTATATCCCAAATTTTAATTCTGATGTTTTTGCAATAGATAAATTTATAGAAAATTGTATATTGCATCAATTTGTACATAATATTGGGATTCAGCAACATTGACAATGAAACAAACATATCTATTTAACTATAAGTAAATTATAGTAAACCCATTAGATTATGTGTACATAGGTTCAAAATATTTTGCAAACCCTAGGGATTTTCTTACCCACAAAAATAGTGTTTTCCTCAAATTCCATCCAAAACTTTGATATTGGTAAATGTCTGAGTGAGTATAAACAAGAAGAGCCAATGCACTGGGTTGTCAAAAATCTCAAAATAAAGATGTAGTGACAGATTTGGCAAGGTCTCAGCCTTAAAAAATGAACTCTGGATAATGATAAGCAAATTGATGATATTTTACTTGACATATTTAAATAATTCAAACCCATGTAATTAACATGTCTTGGCATTTTATAACAATTGCAAGTCTACATTGGTTCAATGGGTCCATATTTCAAAATAGTTCAGAGCAACTACTAAATAAAGACCAATAACAGTTAACTCAATTGTCCTTCAAGAAATGGTTTAGGACCACTACTGTATTTAATTTAAATATATGAATTGCATTTGGCCTAGGCACTATTTTGCAACAAAATCAATCATATTTGGGTTTCTATATTTATAATTTTTGAGAGGTCTCAGTAAATAGACTGATTTGTCCCTGGATATTCAAATCTGCACCTCAGTTTTCATTTTCCAAAGCTTAGAAAGACATCCTTGATAAAAATGACCAAACTTAAGAGAAACTAATCTTACAATACAAGTAGCACATAAACATCTACAAAATATTTAGTCAAAATGGAAAAAGAAACATATTTCTTGTTTTTTATGCTATAAGACACTGGTAAAATAACTCATCTTTCAAAGTGTCATTCAAGCATTAAAAGAGGTGTATGAATCAGCTAGGAAAACAAATAACTTTGGTGAAGTTAAATGTCTAATTAACGTAAATGTATTAGTAATCTTATTAAAGAATTACTTTGGTAATATATAGTGTCTTTTGTTCAGAAAAAAAATAAAAATTGTTCAGAATTATTTGAATTGTAAAATTTAGAATTTGAAAAGACTATGGGCCTTTTTTTTTTGTTCTATGTGTTCTATCTATGCTATTTTGTGTGCATTTAAATTTTTCATTTTATTTTTAGGCATTAGTATTATAATGCTTTTTCTTTTTCATTTAACTAAAGTCTTTCTTGTCATTATCAACATTAAGTTTGTATTTATTTTATTTGTTCTTTACTCTCTTCCCTAAAACTTTTGTGTTCAGGTAATGTTTCTTGGGCCCAACATTCCAGTCCATCCACACATCTACAGTAATGGTCATATATGCTTGTCCATATTAACAGAAGATTGGTCGCCTGCATTGTCTGTTCAGTCTGTATGTCTCAGCATTGTTAGTATGCTATCTAGTTGTAAAGAAAAGGTAAGTTTTCTAACTGATTAATAATATTAAATATGTTTGAACCAACTAAAATCAAAGTACCTTTTCTTAACATCTAAAATTAGTAGGACTAGAAACAAAAGTTTATTCTGATAATAAAAGAAGACATACATTATTCATTAAATATTTTCCATTTAACACAAAGCACATCAAGAAAGATAAAATCAAGTCTGTTTTGATGCTCATGGTAATTGCAGGATTTAAATTCCTGACATTGATACTGTAACTTCTATCTTCCTATCCTTTGTAACTAACATTGTTTTGAAAAACGCTTAACAAAATAATTTACACTTTTAATGAAGATTTTCTAATTCTTAGGTTTAAACACAATATTAATTGCTGTTCTCTAAAATGTTTCTCTTTTTTTTATTCCTTCAGAAATTACCTCCTGATAATGCTTTATATGTAAGAACGTGCAGCAAAGATCCTAAAAAAACAAGATGGTGGTATCATGGTAATAGTTTGTTTTTTTTCAACTTACATAAAGAAATTAGAAATTATTTATAACATTTTAGTTTCTTCTTTTTTATATTTTTAAAAATATTTTAGTATTTTTTCTTTTTGTATGTGTGTGTGTTAAAAGAGATATAATAATAATGAGAATGGCCTGAGGCTCAAGCTTTTAATTGGTGGCATGTTTTGTTGTAATCCTTGTTATTCTATGGAGAATCTTGATGTGTTCTATTACAACTGTTTGATTTTGGTTCTTGTCTTGATCAGCTTCTGAATAATTCTTTTTAGTGCACTTGTTTCAGAAATAATTTGAGGGTCAAAGTCCATGTAATGTTTTGTTTGAATATATCATTCAATTCCAGTCAAGCTTACTCTGGCATTTTTGTTTTATAATATGGCATTGCCCTAGATCTTGAAGAATAAAGAAGGGTGCAGTATTTCAAGTGGCTATTGCAGACCTACATGTAGTGTAACTTTCGATGTCTTTTTTATCCTTAATTATTACCTAACCCATTTTTCTTTTTTATGTTTTGATTTAAAATTTTTAATTAGCAACTAAACGCACAAAAAAATATATTGTTTTTTTCTTTCAGATAACTCTGTATGATGACAACAATCTTTTAGACATTTCATTCCTGGACCTTCTACCAAGATTCTGTTTTCATTTTTTAAAGTATTTTTTTTATTTATTCTGTTTATCTTCTTGTTGAAAAATCAATTGGAAAACTGTTTAAAAAGGCTGAGAGAAGCTTTCTTGTGATTTCTTCTTTAATACACCCGAGAAAAGAATTCAATATTTGGGTTTGGGATTTATCTGTGATTTTCTTTTAAATCTGGAAGGATTGTTTTGTGCACTGCCTCACATAATATTTTCAATGCATAGTATGTTTAG
The DNA here is from genome assembly GCA_030265305.1 of Biomphalaria pfeifferi. Classification (NCBI taxonomy): domain Eukaryota; kingdom Metazoa; phylum Mollusca; class Gastropoda; family Planorbidae; genus Biomphalaria; species Biomphalaria pfeifferi. The sequence continues at coordinate 364,225 of JASAOG010000002.1, read as the reverse complement.
ATCTTTTAATAGAAGACTAAGTCAAATTATTTACAAGTGGTGGGTATTAATAGCAACAAAAATATCAAAACAAATTTTATAGTATAAATAAAAAAGGAAAATGATAATCCACTTTTTTAAGGACAATCTTAATCTAAAATTAACATGTTTTACTTTGTCATTATAATTAGTCCTCATTTATATCTCAGCTATTTGTACATTTCCCAAAAATAATTGTGGCTATGAAAAAAATACTTCTAGTTTGTTATTGAAGAATAGTTTTTCCTAGTCATCGCTAAATGTTTCAATCTAAATACTACCTTGTTATCAGGGAATGCTTGTAACTATTGAAGTAATTTTTTTAAACCAAAAGCCACCACTTCATTGCAACTATTTGTTAAACATATGTAGATAATTACCTAAGATACAATTAAAATCCAATGTAATTGTGGAATCAAAAGTACTAAACAAATGAAATAAATCAATCTAAACCATCTTGTAGTGTGTTATACAACTTTCATTGAAATGCTGCATTTTTTTGTAATGTAATTAATTCTACAATTTTTATTGTATATATATTAAGACTTGAGTAAGTAGAAACAAAAAAAAACAACACAAGAAGTGCAATGCAACTTTTTTTTTTTTAATGTCAAATAGTTAACATATTAAAAAAACCCACTAGCAGTCAAATTTGATATAGTGAACTACACAGCACTGTCCAGGTGTAGCCTGATTACAAAACTTAATGACTATTTTGGTACTTCAGTATTTATGAGAATCAAGTTTGACTGTTTTGTTATGAATACGTAAATTATGTTTTATTTTTCAATATATTCACTTTTGGTTTATCCTAATTATATAGATTTGTATCCTACTTGTATCATTCATTCAAATGAATGTACCTATTCACAAGCAATAGAACATGTTCATTTTGAGAAGTTAAGCCTATTTAGCCCATGTGCACTGAAGAAGACAAAAAAAATCTTGATGCAATATCAGTGACCATTGTTATATTACTGTGTTATATTTGTTAATACTTGTAATTACTCATTGCACTTTTATCTTAAAGAACTGACTGTATGTTGTCACTTTTTTTTTGTTTTTCATGTCGTGTGAGACTATCTCATCTGGTGTACAGTTTTTTTTTTTTTTTTCAATTCTTATAATTGTATAAAGCTGACAATTTTTAAGCACCACATGTACTCTGACTCACTTGTGTTTAGGTTGAATTTCAATTGATAAGTAGTTTTCCCAATCCCCTTAAAGAAATTTTTTTGTTCTTATAAGTCATAAAAGTCATTTAGATATCCCACTTAGTTTTTGAACCCACATGAAATCACAAGCTAGTAATGTTATCCCACACAGCTTTTAGTGATTACACATCTTGAGTTAAATAACAGGCAGTACCATTAAAGTTCTACCTTACTTGACAGCCCAGTCTATAAGTGTGTAGCTTTTTACATTATAGACTAATCATCTATATTGGAGCTTTTTTTTTAAAACAAAAAAAGAAACCTTGCTGGACTTGGTTCTAATCTGACATAAGCTACAAATTAAGAATTTCAAAGTATAAACAAGAAGTGATGTTTGTGATGGTTTTGACTTGTTGGTTTATAGATTTAATTTTTGTTTGTTTGTTTTATCCATCAGGGATTCTCCTATTTCATATTTGTTGTACTCTTCTATGCTTATTATGTATTTCAAGTTTAAGTTGAATAGCCCAAAAAAACATAAACCAAATTCACATTTTTGTGATGGATGTGAGTCAGTTTTGAGTCTGACAAAAAAATTATTTATTTAATGCTTTCTTTGCAATGATGAATAATTGAGCATAGAAGCATATTTCTTGAAACCCTTGAGATACAGAACTTGTCATTAATTGAGGATAGAGAAGCATGTTCTTCAAAATCATTAAGTTACAGAACTTATTTTTCCTTAAGGACTTGTAAGAAGCTCCTATCTGAAAATTCGGCACTGCAATGTCAAATTTTGTCCAGTTTCATCTCCTAACCCTATCAATCTAGTTGTAGCTAATTGTGTGTAAGTAATGACCTATATAAAAGTTAAACATTTTCACTGCTGTAGAAAACTGTCCCCCCCCCCCCCCCCCCCCCCCCCCCTTTTGTTTTTTTACTATTTAGTTTTGAAAAGAAATTTTTGTTTCTTATTTGTTTTAAGATGACTGAATAATTAGTTAGAACTGTGTATTATGTTTTTTTTTTATTTATTATTTTGCGTTTTTTTTTAAAACTTTTTTTCCCCATATGCATTACCTAAACAATCAATTTCTTGAGAATTAAACTTGTATCACAAGAACAAAAAAAAAAGTATGTAGTACATGTATTTGCTTTAGACCTAAGATCCCTACAAAATAAAGTCACCAGCTCCATAACTCCATGCCTGATCTGTTGAGCTTTTGTAAATATAAAATAAAAAAAAAATGGCAATATTAAACAGTGTGCTGTTTTTTATTTACACTGAACAAATAAATAAAAAACATGATCATTCTTTCTTCGTAGACAATTTCTTTCAAATCACCTTCACCAACTTCACATTTCCCTTGGTCTGTTGGACCGTTGGGGCACCATTTTAGATTTGTCAACCGTCTTTCTACTACATGTAGATCTACTCAATACACTTATTTATTACTACATGTAGACCTACTCAATACACTCTCACATTTTTACTGCTAATCACTGGTCTAAAAAAAACTTGAAATCTGCTCCATCAACACTTGCTGTCATATTTATAGATGAAAGAAAAAACTTTAAATCTAATCTGATAGACAATAAATTTAACTAAATCTTATTTCGCATTCATTGAAGCAGTTGCAGGTTAGGTTGCTTATTAATTTAAATTATCTTAATGCAAGTCAACACTGCCTGATCAGCAGCAGCGTGATAGAGATGTAGGCTTTCCCCTACAGTTACTAATAAATTATAGAACCTGTGCAAATAATTCGGACTGAATAATACACATAAACAAAAGATTAGATACAGAAATGGAAATCTTATCAGAGCATGCCTTTTTTTTTTCTTTGGTATCTAAATTTATAATTGACCGTCTTATTCGCAAAATGGCCAGTGCGTGTGGCCAATACCCATGTACTTGAAATTAAGTGTTTATTCTAGTTTCGCTGGCCACTTCGCGAAATACTGGGAAATCTAATGTACTGATAAGACTGGTGAGTGGTGCAGCAATAGATTCCTTTGTAGGCCTACTATCGATTGGCTTTGCTGTGACCATAATTTGGATTTGTTAGTATCGGACTATATGGATTCCATGCTGCCTTTTGACGACTTAAAACATCCATAGTATCGTTCTACTCGTACTCAAATTCTCTTCAGAATTGTAACCAAGCCAACTAACCCAATCCGTCAAGGGAGCACACTGCAACCAACGATTCGCTTAAAAAAAGACAATAGCGGCATTAAAAAACGAATGCATCTAGGGCTCTCAATTATTTGTTTGTTTATTATGTCGGATTTCAGTCTAGAAAAATCAATATTTTTCTTTGTGAGGTGGGAGAATTATTTAGTAGGTGAAAAAATAGTCACAAAGTATCTGGTAGGCAGTGAGATTAAAAAAGGTGAGTGTGTTTAAAAGGGGTAGAGGGGGTTAGGCAGCTTGAAAAAATTGTAACGCTCTCATGTGAGCCAATCCAAGACCCGAATTAGATACGAGAAGGCCATGAGCTATTTGAGACATGGGCTACTTGTAATCAACATAAGGCGATTTATTTTTTTAGCTTTTGCTTCAAAACTATAAGGGGGGGGGGGCAAGGCAAGTGGAGGGCTCTAAGCTATAGCTTGTGATGTCTATGGATAAGTCACATGTTAAGTAAAAACACAAGTTATTATTTCTTTAAACAAAAGCTCAAGCTAGCCCTTCCCTCTCCTCCTGTCCGGTCCTGTTAGGTACATCATCCTTTAGATCTATAGAGTCATGCCAGGGCTTGAAACACAGAGCTATTCTGTTTGCTGAACTTGGAATGTAGATATCTAGACCAATAGCAGACTTTTAACCAGGAAGATCCTCAGACCTCATTAGATTTATGTGGGATCTACCTGCACAGAAACTTCAAAGGCGAACCCTCACAAGGACTTAATATTACGGCCTACAAAAGATCTAATCCAGTGAATGCAAGACATGATTGTTTATTTGTTCCCAACTTAAGTAGCCTACTGGCATATACATGTAAACAAATTATAAGAAATAATTACACCAGTTAACAAGAAAAACATATGATTTCAAAATATTTCAGGCCATCTTGGTGTTTTAAAAAACTAGACCTGGACAACTGAAAAAGTTGTCTGTCTCTGTCTGGGAAAAAAAAAAAAGATTGTATACAAACAAGGGAAAGAAATAGTACTTGACTAATGCGGTATTACACATTGAATTAGCCCCCTTTATTCTTTGTAGGTCGCCGGTTTTAAAGTTTGAAGCTAACAATAGATACATATAAAGCTTTCTATTTTCATAAGCGATTCGCTGGCACAGTGGTTGATGTATCGACTTGAGCCCTCGAGTTCGAATTCAAGTTGTACAACATTTTTAAAAAATAAAATACATTTAAAAAGCGATTACGTAACATCCACATATATACCTCCTTCTTTCTCTCCTTTCCCAACTATTCCGACAAGTGATCTAAGATCACTTGAGAAAGCTTAAAACATAAAATTGCGCAAAACAAAAACAGTTGGTAAAATTATTTCTAGCCGCACAGATTTATTATTGTTAATCTAGATCTATAACAAATTTTATTACATGGCTGATCCAAACTAATTAATACAACTAGGCTTAATATAAGTGTTTCTTTTGTCTCTGAAGCCAATGGATGCACCCAGATGAGTCACTGGTTTGGTTTCGTCATCTTATCTTATATAATACAGACGTTACTTCAAAAAAGAAGATGATTACGTCCTACGCGTCATGCATTTAGTCATGCATATTAACCAATGACTTAAATTCTGCCAAGTCACTGGTTTTTCTGGCTAGCTCAGGCAACCCATTCCATGCTCTAATAGCACTAGGGAAGAAGGAGTATTTGTACAAATTTGTCCTAGCATAGGGGACGAGGAATGTACCTTTATTTTTGTGTCTTTCAGAGTATTTTATTAAGTTTTGTTTTTGTATTTGAAGATTATGGTTCAGTGTTTTATGTATAATTGCTACTTTACTTATGAGTCTTCTGTCCTGAAGGCTTTCTAAATTTAGTGATTTTATTAATGGTGTTACTCTAGTCAAATGTGAATATTCGTTTGTTATGAATCTCACTGCTCTATTTTGTGTTTGTTCCAGTTTCTTAATGTTTTCTTGAGTTGAGGGGTCCCAAACGGTGGATGCATATTCTATTATTGACCTAACCAAGGTTAAATAACATTTTAGTTTTATGTTCTTATTTGATTTATAGAAATTTCTTTTAATAAATCCTAATACTTTGTTGGATTTTTTTGTAGTTTCATCAATATGTGGATTCCATGACAGTTTTTCATGTATTATAACACCTAGGTATTTTGCGTTTTTAGTCTGTGTTACTGGTTTGCCATGAATAAGATAAGTGGAATTAATTTGTTTTAGTTTTTTTGTTACTCTTAACAACTGACATTTTTCTGGGTGGAAAGACATGCTCCAATTTGATTCCCATTGCTGTAATTCATATAATTCTCTTTGTAAAATATCTGTGTCTTGTGTTGTTTTTATTGTTCTATATATTATGCAATTGTCTGCAAATAATCTGACTTTTGTTCCTGAACTAATGCAATTTGGTAAATCATTTATGTAAATTAAAAATAGTAGTGGACCCAAGACTGTTCCTTGAGGTACACCTGAGTTTACTGTTATTGGTGTTGATTTAGAGCTATTTATTATTACAGTTTGTTCTCTCCCTATCAGAAAATCTTTAATCCACTGATGCAGTGGACCATTAATGCCGAAATATTTTAATTTTTTAAGCAAACTATGGTGGTGAACTTTGTCAAAAGCCTTAGAAAAATCTAGTAAAATAGCATCTATTTGTTCACTATTATCTAAACCTTAAGAAAAATCATCAATTAGTCCTATTAGTTGTGTTTCACATGATCTATATTTCCTAAAGCCATGTTGGTATGGGGTGATAACATTATGTTTGTCTAAGTGGTTTATGATGTTGCTACATATTATGTGTTCTAGGATTTTACATGTGATGCTGGTAAGTGATACTGGTCTGTAGTTTCCTGGATCAGATTTTTCTCCTTTTTTAAATAGGGGGGTGACATTAGCTTCTTTCCAGTCCTTTGGTACTCTGCCCTGGTTAAGCGATGCCTGAAAGAGTATTTTGAACACTGGGGCTAGCTCATTGCTTAGTTCTTTGAGTAATCTAGCTGGAATACCATCAGGTCCAGATGCTTTATTTGGTTTGGTGTTGGATAATAGTTTTTGAATTTCATTTTCTTGTACTACTAAATCTTCTATGTTGTCATGAGACGGAGCGGAACCTGGTGTGGCTAATCAAGCCAATTCTAGGGAAATATGTAGAGGTTTGGCAAACAATACGAACTTATAATAATAAACTTATATGCCTTAATTACGAACGTTCCTTCTTAGCAGAAGATAATTACGTCCTACAAGAGAATAGCTTATGTTGCTCGCACCCACACAGCATCCACATCCAGTTGATGGTCACGTGATGAAAATAAGGAAATTGTGTGATGTCTTCCTGCTTTAACAATACCCAGATTTTTATATTGATACCAGCCATTTCTTTCAAAAAGTAGAAATATCTACAACTTATTGCATTGCTTATTCTAATGTTTAAACACTTAACGTTCTTGTCCAATCACATTACAAGTACTTCAAGATAAATTATTTCTTTGATTTCAAAGACGCAATTAAGACAATTAGTCTTAAGTTAATAGAACTGCTTAAAGTAAAGTTATCCAGAATATGTGCGTAATATTTAGTGTAAACAAGGGGAACAAACTAAAAGTGTGTTTACACATAACACCAGCATAGGCGGAATTTATGTTAGCCGAGTCAAGATGGGTTTAGTTCTAACTACGTTTTAATTGTTCAAAAGAAGTTATTCATAACATTTTATTTAAGAAGTTATGGATGAAACGGAAGGAAAAAAAGCACAAGATGTTTAATAATCTAAAACTCTTGTCCTCATATTCCTTACACCTAAACACTGAAGCTAGAGTTAGACAGCACTCTATAGTGCTAAATTCAAAGCTACCGCTTTAAATACAAGCACAATGTCTAAAAGAAAAAAAAAAAGATTATTTAAGGGGACAAATCCCACATATTTATCCATATCTGTTAATACGTAAAAATTGATTTCCCTTTTTGGTATAAAAAAAAACAATTAATTACCAGTAATTATTTGTTAATTTTTGAATTGATTCATGTTTTGTTAGGTACAATAAATAATTGTGTAAAGTTTCAACTTGATCCAAAAATGGGTGTGGGAGAAATAACGTGTTTAAAATTTGTACCAGACACACGGACAGAGTGAGTTGAAATCATGTATGTAAAAACAAAGGGTGAACTAGTGTAACATTCAGTGTTACTCACTTAACACTCACTTAATGCAAGAAAAAACAAAAATATTACATTCGTTTCAATAAGTCTTGGAAGATATCGAAAGCGTGTAGACTGACTTGTTAAGACCCAGCTGTGCCCAGCTGTTAAGTTCAAAGATAGCCTGGAAAGTTTAACATTAGTATAGAGGGCCCCAAATGACGCAGATCAAGATTTGCTGGACTGGACTATTTCATCCTTCATTTCGTTGTTTCCTTCGTTGTTAGCCTCCTTGCCTCGCGACCTGCTGCTATCATTCGTTGGCCATTTGCTGCTTAGATTATGTGCTCAGTAAGAATAGAAGTACATTTACCTCAGATGTGGTCTTTTGGCCTCACTTGCCTAGTTTCAGAGAAAGATTTTTTTTCTTTTTCATTCATTTTGCTTTCTTATAATGTTTTCTTATTAACATCTGTCATCAGTTAGGATAAACGTGTCTGCCTTCATTCCGATCGGTTTGAATTGGTTTGTAGCTCAAGTTGAAACCAAAATTGTAGTGAGATCATAGACTTCTATATAAGTCTATGAGTGAGATGTTCTTCCATTGAATGTGAAGTTTTCGTAGGTTTTGTTTGAAAAAAAATAATTTTTTTTAATGACTTAACTTCTAGAATCTAAGGAAGGGGCTTTCGTAACCACTTTGGGGGTCGAATTACTTTTTGCGAGGGGTTGCATAAGATCTTTGGACATTTAGTGTTTTCGTCTATTCTAATTTGTTTCATATACAATATTTCAGAACACGGACATGTTGATAAAGAATAAAGATGGTACTTTGAGTGAGTGTAACATTCTAGTTGCAAGGTAGACCTTTTTTCCCCGTTGGTAGTTACTTTTTTCTTTTTTTAAAAATATAATTGTCATTTAAAGTAGAAGACTGAAGACCACATTTGGAGGAAGTATAACTAATTTCAACAGTTGATATTACCCTCCAACAAATGTATGCTGTAACACACACTAGTGTGGGATCAACAAAAATATATTTCTATGGTGAAGAGTTAAGCAGATCCAATAAATGAAACTTTGGACTTTGGGAAATAAAATTAAACAAAAATAAAATGTACAACATTTATCTGCTTTGTATGAGGAAAATATTGAATCTGACTGTCGGAATACAGGGATAGTTTCTATTAAAGAACATTTGCGCATGCTTGTTATCAACATTTCATCCTACTTTCCAAATATATCTGACGATCCGTTTGCACTTGTCAGAAGTCCATTGAAGATTTTCCAGAGACATCACAAAAAGAGTGTTTTTTTTTAACTTATCAATAGCAATACAGCTAAAAATGCTTTCTCTCCAATATCAGTTATCCAATATGTTTCTTTCAATTTATAAATAAGCAAAGTCTATTGTGGACAGTATGAATTTTTCAATGTATTTTATATTATTTTTTAGTGAGATATCTTTATTGTTCTGTTATTTATATTGTTCTATTATTTATATTGTTCTATTATTAAACAATATCAAATGTTCAGTGCTCCCACTTGATGACGGCTTGTTTGGTGAAATATTTAGTATATAGTATTCTTCTAGCTTCCAGGCAGAGGTGGCCTTAGCATTGCGTGGGGCCCTGGGTGAGTGTCATATGCGGGCCCTAAGCCGCAAAGGTAGACTATATATACCGTACTACATCACGCTTACGTCTCGTCCGCCTCTAATGCTGTAGGCTTTAATTTTGTTACAAATCATAGTAGCTTACGTAGGTAGCAGTTACTGTACTATTGGCCGTTTGAGTACATTACATAATGTTAATCAACGTAACTAATGATTTACAAATATTTTTCATGAACAATCAACAAACTAGATAATAATAATAATAATAATTATAATAATCTTTATTGTCCGTATGGAAATTTGTCTTACAATTTCTGCATTACACCAAACAAAAAACATTTTAACTATAAGAAACCAAAGTGTACATTCACACCAGATTCACTCATAATTTACATGTGACAAAGTTTATATCAGATTGTTACTATTTAATGATTTGATTACCAGGGGAACAAAAGAGTGTTTGTGTCAGTTTGTCTTTGTTATCGGTGTCTTGTATCTCTTTTGTGATGGTAAAATCACAAAATCCTGACACAGAGGGTGATTCTTTATTTCAAGGATCCTGTTAGCTTTTTTATATATGTTTGTCTCAAACAACTGCCCAATTGGGGTTTGTTTTTTGCCAATGATTTTACCAGCAGCATTTAGGATTCTATAAAGTTTATTTTTATTTTTAATGCTCAGATTGCCGTACCAGGCAGTGATATTGAAACTTAAAATATTGCAGATGTGAGCTTATTTTTGCTAAACACTCTGGAGGTTGAGATTATGGCAGCGGCAAGAAGAGTAAAAAGTTTACTGTTGCGAATAATGTGCGCTTGGACTCCTTGGTGCCTTCCCTTCATGTTTGCATAATTGTCTATCCCTGGCCACGACCATTGGCAAAGTGCAGACCAAGGTTCTCCAGCACGGCGAGAAGAGCCTCTGACAAACCATTTCCTGTTGAATTCTCATCTGATGAAGTGTTCTAGCACCTTAACCTTTTAGATCTGATACGCCCACAAAATCCAATATAAGGGACATCTGTTCTTTGAGGCGTGCAGTCATGGATGACGGAAACATATTTAGCAAGTTTGATTTTATCAATAATGTTCCCTTTTACTTCTGATGTCATCAGGTCCATAAGTTCGTTTTGAATCTTATGCCCGATGTAATGGTCGTGAACCTCGGCGTTCTTAATTCATCGAAGATGTTCTTGCATGGTTGGGTCGATTTCGGCCATCATCTCAATCAAGCCTGAAAATTGACCGTTGTTCGTTTGTTTCTCTGTTCTTCCACGAAATGTGCTGTTGTTTTCAAGGTACAGTACAATCGCTAAAATTTTAGTTAAGACTACGCGCTATTACAGTTTTTCTTTTCCGGTTTGTTCTTGCTTCACTTTATTCATTGTGCTACCATTTGACATCTCAGAGCTCAACCAGGCAGTCAAACACTTAACGGGATTTACAGAAACCTCGTGCTGCTGAAGTTCATTGTCATGCTAAAAGCATGGTTATTGGTATCATAGAGATGCCTGGAAAGATTTCCAAAGATATTGATTAACGAGTCTTAGTTAATGAGAACTGATTTGGTTTTCGAAGCTGACAGTGACAAGGGAATCTCCAAAAGGGGGCTCCTCTGGCGCAGGGCCTGGGGCGGTTTCCCCACTTGTAACCCCCTAAGGCTGCTACTACTTCCAGGTCTCGGAGCCAGACAAGTCAGTCAAAACTTTGGTCTGGAAGTACAGAAACTTAGTTTAAGCACAATCTTATTTAGAGGCAGAACAAATGAAGGCGCTACTAACACAGCATTTATCTCAGTAATGATGCCTCCATGGATGCGTAGATGTAAGTGAAGATAAGTAAAGACCGTACTTTCCTTTGTGGCTTTTTCTTATATGCTTATTGAGCGTGGATTACAATTTTTACAACGAATGTTATACATAGACAAGTTATATGATGCTTGTGTGATACTATAATATGGACTTAAGCCCTAAAGTTTTGGTAGCTTTTTATAGCGTATACATACAAGATCTATGTGTTTAGATTTTATGGGCCCAGAATACCAACACATTTTTTTTCCATATTACAATATTAGAATAAATGACAACACAGAAATCAATATATTTTCTTGTCAGAGCACACATTCTGGTGCCCGCGGCTGACAGCCCTTCAGTTGCCCCATCTGACCACATCTGTAACCTGATCAAACTCATTACTGCCAAACAGATTTATGAAAACTTAACAAGTCAGTCACCACAATCAACAACGCAGTCAGAGAGGAAATACAGTTTTGAATAACAGTTTGGTCCAGTGTTATTCAGGTTTACTTCGTTTGTTTTCCTTGAACATGTATTTTAAAAACTGCATGGTATGGTTCACTTCTAGAGAATATCTTTTATTTTATCAATGTTTTGTGAAGTGTACTGTGTACAGGGGAAGAAGAAAAGACAAGAAATGATGGTAGAGAACAATTTTAAAACTTTCTTTTGTCTGTTTAAATAGTTAAATTAGTGAGACGAAACATTTGAAGAGTAGAAAGTGATTTTCAAATGAGTACATTACAGAAACGACTGAATTGTACGATTGGAACTCAACAAAAGGAAGAATAACCACTATAACAATAGCAGTAGGATAAGGCTATATCAGTGGAGTAGCTAAGGTGGGGGAGGGGGGTCCAAATATGAAAATCTCCAGGCCACCACTTGAGAGGGGACCCCAAAATGAGTGTCCGAAATGTGTTCGACATTAGATTTTACGCCATTATTTCATGTAATGATGTCGAATGTCAAAATGTTGGGGCTCTTAAATAGGTCAAGTCCCCCAGGACCCCAAATCCCTAGCTACTCCTCTGGGCTATATTTAGAAGTCAGAGCGTATTTACACGTTATTTAGCTCCTACAATTAAGAGCATGTAAATTAGGCTTATAAAAGATCCAATGACATTTCAGATCAACAAATTGCATTAATAATTCTCTATGCTCATACCGACCCTATACCATAAATATTTCACCCACAGTCAATTTCTCCCATGGGCCACCCACACAAGCAGACCTCTCACCTTCTCTTTCCCTAGTTTTCAAACTCACCTCTCCCTTGACAAATATCGGACGTAAAAGCCAATGATTTGGTGAGCAGTGTCGAACCATGCCAAGGGTACTCACTCGCGATAATGCTGCTAACACTGGCGTTTTTCCCCTTCCCAATCTGTGGGCGTGCAACTAGTGGGCCGTTGTTGTAGCAACTGACTTAAGTTTTGTCAAACATGGCTCAACTTTGGTAACACATGATCTTTGCTCTCAGAGCCATTATGTCACCACTATAGTCTTGTCTTGATAGCCATGTTGAACTAATACAGCGTGTGACAGAGTCTTCTGTTCTATAGTGTAAAATACAAATCTCATTGGATTTACGCTTTCTTAAACTTTTGGTGTAAAGAAAACTAATTCAATCAAAACTACTTTACAATTGGATTTGTGAAAGTTCAAAGGTCAATTCACATTTTTTAGAATGAAGATCATCTATTTATATTTCCTAAGGTAGGCGTAAATATTTGTAACATTTTATTTTTTACTTGTTGAGTTTTACATTTAATACAGGCCTACATTTAAGTAAAGGTACCAAACAAAATAAATAAATAAATAGAATTACATTTTCTTATGCTAAACTTATCGAAGAGCAGATTTAGAGACATGCGGTTCATTTTTCCTAAATATTTTATCAGAAGTTAACATTGTCGATTTCTTGAATTGAAACTAAGTTGTAAATTAGTTTATTGTAAGTTTAGCGAAAGTCAGTTCCAATAGCCACTGGGAAATAAGTTAGGATTTAGTATAGTGGCTTAGGTTGGAGGGATATGCTAATTAACGTTGAGCAGATTCTAAACACGCAAAATAAAACAAAATACTTAAAAAAAAAATAAAAATAATTAAACATCCTACAAGGGAAAGAACTGCACATTTACAACCATATATCCCAACACTGATTTATTTCCCTTTTTGTATTTATTAAACAAAATTAATTTAATTATGAAACAATAAATAATTAATTATCTTTTTTTAAATTTTGTGATTCACGTTTTGTCGGGGACAATAAATAATTGTGCAAAGTTTCCACTTGATCCGAGATTGAGACGCGGAAGAAATAACGTGTACACAATTTGTTCCAGATGGAGTCAAGGTCTATAAGCTTTGTACACAATTAGGGTCATTGTTTTGCTGAGACATCACTAAAACGATGACTTCATGACTTGTGCTGGAAACTTATTTCTTTGGTTTTAAACAATTCTCTCAATAGAATTGACTATTATAAAATCTCGAGTTCATTTAATATTTGTTAATATTCATAGACAATGGTAACTATTGTGAGAAAGCATGTAGTAACGTAATGTGAATCTGTATATAAACTGGCCGTTAAGCTTCAGAGAAAACAGTGAATTTGTACAAAAAAGTTTTTATATAAACTAAGTTGGGTAAATGAGAATTTCTGTTTTCATGCTTTCCAAAAAGAATAAAAAGAAAAAAGAGAACGCACTGAAATCAAAGACATTCACATTTCCGTCGCGAAATTGTGCTTTTGGTTTATCTCTAATTATTCGTTACAAAATAAAATAAATCTACATTATAAACGCAATGGGTCCTGATGGATTGATTTATTAACATACCACTAATTAATACAAAAATTGAAATGGTTATTATTTTCCGGTGCCTTGGACAATTAAGGACCTTTCACGATCGAAACCGCAGCGGTTAAATCATGGAACCAAACCCGATTTTTTAGTCGCAATGTCGGCCCAATATTTTTGAAAGACGACATAATACACAATGAGCACTTCCTGTTCGCTCCAGCTTCTAGGCCTAAAGAAGCAATAGATAGATATATAGCCTGGGAACAAATCAAAGGTCGAAGCCGGTGCGTAATGCTAATTATATATATCATGGGCGTAGCCAGGGGGGAGGTTCAAACCCCCCCCCCCGAAATGAAATCCCCCCCCCCCTGCGGGAGGGGGTATCGGAATTTAGTGACTGATTTTTTGCTTTGATTTTGTTTATTTTAGGTGAGATTTTAATACTAAACCATCACTTGCCCCCAGCACAGCCAAGGGGGTTTTCAGTTTAAAACCCTACCAGGGGTTTGAGTTTAAAACCCCTTACCAGGGGGGTTCGAGTTTAAAAAAAACTACTAGGGGGGTTTGAGTTTAAAACCCCCTACCAGGGGATTTTGCAGTTAAATCCCCCTCTTCTATAAAACAAAACAAAAAAAAAAATGCAAACGACAATCCCCAAATTCCAAGAGCACAGTTAAGAAAGATTTTGATTTTAAAACCCCCTACAAAATTTACGATAAACCCCCTTTTCAAAATAAAAAAAAAGCAAATAACACACTAAAATTATCGTAGCGTAGCCCCTACCAGGGGTTTTGAGTTTAAATCCCTCTCCTACAGAAGGCTTTTTTTTTTAAAGTTTAAAACCCCTCCAGATTGTTTTGAGTTTAAAATCCCCCTACAGAGCGTTTTGAGGTGGAAAACCTCTATCTTCAATGTTATTCTTAAGCAAACTACAGTTACTAAATTCTATAACCGTAGCTAAATGGGGTTCTGAATTTAAAAAAAAACCCTTGGGATTTTTTAGTTTAAAACCCCCAACAGATAATTTTGACGATAAAACTTCCCCTTTCGATATAAAATCTAAAGCAAACTACAGTCATTTAATTCCAAGAGCGTATTCAAGAGATGTTACACATTTCACCAGTGGCGGGGCTCCATTAATAAAGTGCAGTGAATAGTCATCTGCCAAAATTGAAAAACACTAAATGTGGCTCAACAAAGATGGCTAAGACAGATTTTAGGAGTTAGTTACAGAGATCGGGTCTAAATCAAGAGAATCCTATGCCGAACTGGGAGTTGACACCTTTGTAAGATTGTGATAGAGCGTCGCATGAGGTTTGCGTGACATTTTCTCCGACAAAATGAATTACGCATAAGAAGAGTTGCGATGACATCCTAGTACAACTTGTCGCCACACATATATGGAGGTCCTCAGGTGGAAAAGGCTTCAGACATTACCAGTGACAGATTTTTGTGGAAACAGCTTGCCGGCAAATGTTTCGAACGGCGCGGGAGGGTCTAAGTCAGTAAGAATAGCAGATTAGGTTTTTGAAATAAAACTTTTTAATAGCAGGAAAATGCACCGTAGATACCTCAGAATATGCACTTTGTTGGCTTTCAATACCAGAAATAGTGTTTGGCGGCGGGGCTTCGCCCCGCGCTGGGTGAGCTATTAGCGCTCCTCCAGACCCCCTTGCTGGCAGTAGCGGGTAGTGTACAATTTTTCCACTAACTCCAGGAAGAACCTATTCTAGGGCACAATAAACGTCTTCCGAAAGGATGAATGAATCAGAATGTAATAAAGATTATGTACACACACATATATATATACATATACAAAAAATTCACGGTGGTGGGGGGAGGGGAGGAAAAAAAATCCCCCCCCCCAACCCCCCCCCCCCCCCGAAAAAAATCCTGGCCACGCCCATGATATATATAGATAGGCTTATTTTAGATTTATTTCTAGAAATATAGATATATCAGTGCTAGAAGAAGTCGGCACATTGAGCTTTTCTTGTGTGAGCACAGCATTCTTGTTAGACATCTTACCTTAGAGAATGTACTTTCATATTGCTCACAATTGTCTAGTTAAGTAACTATGTACCATTCTGAAACAGTGGGCAGACTATTGGAACACGATGCCTGCCGGCATTGACTGCTATACCGTGCACTCGCTAGAACACTTGAGTCATTGACTAGTTTCCTATGCCGACACATCTTTACAATTGGTTGCACGTTTTACATACAACAACACCAACTACCAAAACGTGACTTTGTAGACAATTTCGTTTGTTTGACTATTGCGAATGGATTACTTGAGATAGTAGACGTCATACGTCACGTGACTCAACCCCTTTTTGTGTTAAGTGGCGGGAAGAAACTTGGGATTGTAAGGAAGTGTTCAAAGAATAGCAAGGCTGGGGAAACTACCTGGGATGAGGGATGATTGATAATAAACAGTGATTTGTTTTGGGGTCATGTAGGCCTAGACGAAAACAAAAATGGAGGAACAGAGAAGTAACACCCAAAAAAAAAAAAAAATGTCGATCGAATTAGGCTCTAACCAGATGTTGTAATAGTGAGGGAGGGTCGGAGCTGGGGCCTTAAGAATGTTAGGAAACACATTAGTTCATCATGTCATTAGTTCATCATGTCATTAGTTCATCATGTCATTAGTTCATCATGTCATTAGTTCATCATGTCATTGGTTCATCATGTCATTAGTTCATCATGTCATTAGTTCATCATGTCATTAGTTCATCATGTCATTAGTTCATCATGTCATTAGTTCATCATGTCATTAGTTCATCATGTCATTGGTTCATCGTGTCATTAGTTCATCATGTCATTAGTTCATCATGTCATTGGTTCATCATGTCATTGGTTCATCATGTCATTAGTTCATCATGTCATTAGTTCATCATGTCATTGGTTCATCATGTCATTAGTTCATCATGTCATTAGTTCATCATGTCATTAGTTCATCATGTCATTAGTTCATCATGTCATTGGTTCATCATGTCATTAGTTCATCATGTCATTAGTTCATCATGTCATTGGTTCATCATGTCATTAGTTCATCATGTCATTAGTTCATCATGTCATTAGTTCATCATGTCATTAGTTCATCATGTCATTGGTTCATCATGTCATTAGTTCATCATGTCATTAGTTCATCATGCCATTGGTTCATCATGTCATTGGTTCATCATGTCATTAGTTCATCATGTCATTAGTTCATCATGTCATTGGTTCATCATGCCATTGGTTCATCATGTCATTGGTTCATCATGTCATTGGTTCATCATGTCATTGGTTCATCATGTCATTGGTTCATCATGCCATTGGTTCATCATGTCATTGGTTCATCATGTCATTAGTTCATCATGTCATTAGTTCATCATGTCATTGGTTCATCATGTCATTAGTTCATCATGTCATTGGTTCATCATGTCATTGGTTCATCATGTCATTGGTTCATCATGTCATTGGTTCATCATGTCATTGGTTCAGCATTTGACAAGAGATAAAAGTAAGGACGAATATTTGTAAATAAGTAAAAGTAAGAAATGTGTGACTATACAAAGGTCAAAGACTTTATAAAACATGTCCGGTTGTATAAAGTTTCTTAGGATTATAGGTCAAGTGAAGGGAAATAACAACAACAATTTCAGTCAGCAGTCCTATATCAGCATCTTCTTTTAGTGACATATATCTTATTACATTTTAATGCCATAAGAAATTTGTTTAAACCACTAAAATTAAAAATAAAATTCCAATTTAAAGTGTACATGTCAACTAAAAGAAAATGTCTGTGAATAACCTTAGAACGAACATCCCCAATAAATACATAGAGCCTAACACATTTAGAAATGTAAGTAACACATTTACTAGACCCACACATTAACATTTAACTGTACGCGCAATAAAGTAGACCTATTGACGGTACAAAATGGAAGTAATCACATATCTTGTGTCTCGTAGTAATTCTCTGCCAGTCTCACTAGTGGAGGGAATGCCCTACAACAAACCAATGTACCTTGTAGGAAGCAAAGCTTGTGTATAAAATCAACATTCAATGATACGAAATTTACATTACCCAGAGTTTTGTCGTTCTATTCCACAAAGCGACCTTGTTTAATAATTTCATTTGATGAACGCTAGTGAGCGACGAGGAATAGTTTTACCATGTGATAAAACTGACGTATTGAGGTTATCTGCCCCTGGACGATCACTTGCTATCAAAGAGACGTTAATCCTCATTTTACATTCAGCAGAAATCTATTAGTATCATTACGTGCTGTAGGATTCCCCGAATATTTAGGAAGCAAAAAAAAAAAAAAAAAAATATGAGTGGCAGATTGGCAGTGGGTGCTTCCATTAAAAAAACCCAACTCGTATTGACCCTCACACTTTTTTTTTCTCTACACCTCGTTCTTCCAACTCTCTTCCCTCTATCTCTACTCTCTCATTCTTCCAACTCTCTTCCCTCTATCTCTACTCTCTCATTCTTCCAACTCTCTTCCCTCTATCTCTATTCTCTCATTCTTCCAACTCTCTTCCCTCTATCTCTACTCTCATTCTTCCAACTCTCTTCCCTCTATCTCTACTCTCTCATTCTTCCAACTCTCTTCCCTCTATCTCTACTCTCTCATTCTTCCAACTCTCTTCCCTCTATCTCTACTCTCTCATTCTTCCAACTCTCTTCCTGCTTTTAGCTTTCGTCTCTCTCGATCTTAGTTATCTCCCCTCTCCCTCCAAATAAAGAGATCATAATTATGTCAGGGGTCAATAAAAAATGTATTTCATCGGTACAATGAACTCTGAAACTTGTTCTGTTTCAATAGAAGCACAATGGTATATAATGTAGTGTTTACAAGTAGGACGCTATTAAAATACAGATTAGTTGTTTAACTGGCATAGAGTTCTCCTGTTTCTCTGAGTTTCAGTTGTTTTGGACAGGCAATAATCATGAAACATTCTAGACCTGACTAGACTTCAACTACTAAGATCATCTTCATCCTCCAAATAGAAGCAAAAACTGGCAAAGCGAATACTTTGTTGAATATAATTCACTATTACGTATGTACGGGTTATCAACTTTGTTGAAGTGTCGCGTCAACTGCAGATAACCTCAGTTCTTTTTATATGTTTTCCTTTAATTTTTGATAGGCACAAAATATACAAATTGTGTTTATCTTTCAAGCAAGTTTCAAAAAAGTTAAAAAGTTAAAAAAAAATAACAACTTTATAGAGTGACCAAAAAAAATGCCTAGATCAATGAGCACTCACGCCAATTGAAACCTAGACAACTTAAGTCAAAGATAACGACTTTTCAAAAGCTGTTCACCTTTCTCACATTGTTCGTTGTTCATAAAGGTATGCCATTCAGAATTCAGTTACTTAAAATTCATAACAAAGCTTTATGAGTACGTCAGTGGGTACGTCAGTGTTAGTGAAGTAGTCTGCAGCTATTGCAAGTAGTGCCATGATTGGTTCTCTGCATCTCTGAAGTGTCCACAGTCAATTATCAGATCACTTGGACAACAAAACATCTCAGGACTAAGTGAAAAGAAAACTTTCGGTGGAATGTATGGTGTAGTACACAAAGCACCTCACTATGCCAGTCAAGGGTCGTCCAGTGTAAAGTCAT
Organism: Biomphalaria pfeifferi; assembly: GCA_030265305.1. NCBI lineage: Eukaryota > Metazoa > Mollusca > Gastropoda > Planorbidae > Biomphalaria > Biomphalaria pfeifferi. The sequence goes on along the minus strand of JASAOG010000002.1, from coordinate 344,897 downwards.
GTTACTTTTTAGTCATTATTACAGTAGCTAATGTCACCCCCCCCCCCTATTTAAAAAAGGAGAAAAATCTGACCCAGGAAACTACAGACCAGTATCACTTACCAGCATCACATGTAAAATCCTAGAACACATAATATGTAGCAACATCATAGACCACTTAGACAAACAAAATGTCCTCACACCATACCAACATGGCTTTAGGAAATATAGATCATGTGAAACACAACTAATAGGACTAATTGATGATTTTTCTAAAGGTTTAGATAATAGTGAACAAATAGATGCTATCTTACTAGATTTTTCTAAGGCTTTTGACAAAGTTCACCACCATAGTTTGCTTAAAAAATTAAAATATTTTGGCATTAATGGTCCACTGCATCAGTGGATTAAAGATTTTCTGATAGGGAGAGAACAAACTCTAATAATAAATGGCTCTAAATCAACACCGATAACAGTAAACTCAGGTGTACCTCAAGGAACAGCCTTGAGTCCACTACTATTTTTAATTTACATAAATGATTTACCAAATTGCATTACTTCAGGAACAAAAGTCAGATTATTTGCAGACGATTGCATAATATATAGAACAATAAAAACAACACAAGACACAGATATTTTACAAAGAGAATTATATGAATTACAGAAATGGGAATCATTGGAGCATGTCTTTCCACCCAGAAAAATGTCATTTGTTAAGAGTAACAAAAAAACTAAAACAAATTAATTCCACTTATCTTATTCATGGCAAACCAGTAACACAGACTAAAAACGCAAAATACCTAGGTGTTATAATAAATGAAAAACTGTCATGGAATCTATATATTGATGAAACTATAAAAAAAATCAAACAAAGCATTAGGATTTATTAAAAGAAATTTCTATAAATCAAATAAGAACATAAAACTAAAATGTTATTTAACCTTGGTTAGGCCAATAATAGAATATTCATCCTCCGTTTGGGACCCCTTAACTCAAGAAAACATTAAGAAACTGGAACAGACACAAAATAGAGCAGTGAGATTCATAACAAATGAATATTCACATTTTACTAGAGTAACACCTATAGTAAAATCACTAAATTTAGAAATCCTTCAGGACAGAAGACTCAAAAGTAAAGTAGTAATTATACATAAAACACTGAACCATAATCTTCAAATACAAAAACAAAATTTAATAAAATACTCTGAAAGACACAAAGATAAAGGCACATTCCTCGTCCCATATGCTAGGACAAATTAGTACAAATACTCCTTCTTCCCTAGTGCTATTAGAGCATGGAATGGGTTGCCTGAGCTAACCAGGAAAACCAGTGACTTGGCAGAATTGAAGTCATTGGTTAATATGCATGACTAAATGCATGACGTAATCATCTTCTTTTTTGAAGTAACGTCTGTATTATATAAGATAAGATATTCTCTAAGCTGAGCAATGTAAGCTATTTTGTTTTATATAAAGAAAATTAAACATTTTAAAAAACATTTCAAGTTATGATATTTATTATTATTATTATTAAGACTAAGAGTACTTTATTGTTCCTATTTGGAGTTTTGTTATGACCAGTGACTTCGAATTAATTTTTTAAAATGTGTCTGCATCATGAGTTTTTTTTTCACAGTAATGAGTAGTGCTCTCTTCATTGTGTTCTGGTTTCTCACTGTGTCGAGTTACTTTTCATAACGTTGAAACTAGTTGTAAAAGAATGTTCCCAAGACTAAATTTGGACACTTGAAAGTGTCTGGTCTTTACCAGTAATCACTTAAGTACTTTAAAATAATTAAACAGTGGTGATTACAACGTTTATTTAAAAGCGTAAGACTTTTAAAAACACTGACCCCCCCCCCCCCCCCCCCCCCATGGTAAAGATTGGCGGGTCATGATCCTGCCTCTGATATTCAGAGTTCACAAAGAGGATCACCTCGAAACTGTGGCAATGCTGAAATGTTTATATGCTCGGCAATCAATTAGTAGAGAGGGATGAAACTGATGCATCAATGTTAAAAGGGGGCTACAGATCATACAATGTTGATTGTCTGATAAGCAGATCGTGAAAATTCGTTACCCAAGTCCATAAAATGTCTAGAGCTCAAGATTTTCTTTTTTTTTTAATTTTTTCTTTCATCTCTCCCCCCCCCCCCCCCTTTTTTTTTTCATTGCTTACTGCACGGTGGTCTTAAAACCTTACAATCTAGTCCTGTGGACACTGAGATCCTACAATTTAGCAGTCCTGTGGAAACTGAGATCCTACAATCTAGAAGTCCTGTGGAAACTGAGATCTTACAATCTAGCAGTCCTGTGGACACTGATCCTACAATCTAGCAGTCCTGTGGACACTGAGATCCTACAATCTAGCAGTTCTGTGGAAACTGAGATCCTACAATCTAGCAGTTCTGTTGAAACTGAGATCCTACAATCTAGCAGTCCTGTGGAAACTGAGATCCCACAATCTAGCAGTCCTGTGGAAACTGAGATCTTACAATCTAGCAGTCCTGTGGAAACTGAGATCCTACAATCTAGCAGTCCTCTGGAAACTGAGATCCTACAATCTAGCAGTCCTGTGGAAACTGAGATCTTACAATCTAGCAGTCCTGTGGAAACCGATCCTACAATCTAGCAGTCCTGTGGACACTGATCCTACAATCTAGCAGTCCTGTGGAAACTGAGATCCTACAATCTTGCAGTTCTGTGGAAAAATGAGATCCTACAATCTAGCAGTCTTGTGGAAACTGAGATCTTACAATCTAGCAGTCCTGTGGAAACTGATCCTACAATCTTGCAGTCCTGTGGAAACTGAGATCCTACAATCTAGCAGTCCTGTGGACACTGATCCTACAATCTAGCAGCCCTGTGGAAACTGAGATCCTACAATCTAGCAGTGCTGTGGACACTGATCCTACAATCTAGCAGTCCTGTGGACACTGATCCTACAATCTGCAGTCCTGTGGACACTGATCCTACAATCTAGCAGTGCTGTGGAAACTGAGATCCTACAATCTAGCAGTCCTGTGGACACTGATCCTACAATCTAGCAGTCCTGTGGACACTGATCCTACAATCTAGCAGTCCTGTAGAAACTGAGATCCAACAATCTAGCAGTCCTGTGGACACTGATCCTACAATCTAGAAGTCCTGTGGACACTGATCCTACAATCTAGCAGTCCTGTGGACACTGATCCTACAATCTAGCAATCCTGTGGAAACTGAGATCCTACAATCTAGCAGTCCTGTGGAAACTGAGATCCTACAATTTAGCAGTCCTGTGGAAATTTAGATCCTACAATCTAGCAGTCCTGTGGACACTGAGATCCTACAATTTAGCAGTCCTGTGGACACTGATCCTACTATCTAGCACTCCTGTGGACACTGATCCTACAATCTAGCAGTCCTGTGGACACTGATCCTACAATCTTGCAGTTCTGTGGAAACTGAGATCCTACAATCTAGCAGTCCTGTGGAAACTGATCCTACAATCTTGCAGTTCTGTGGAAAAATGAGATCCTACAATCTAGCAGTCTTGTGGAAACTGAGATCTTACAATCTAGCAGTCCTGTGGAAACTGATCCTACAATCTTGCAGTCCTGTGGAAACTGAGATCCTACAATCTAGCAGTCCTGTGGACACTGATCCTACAATCTAGCAGCCCTGTGGAAACTGAGATCCTACAATCTAGCAGTGCTGTGGACACTGATCCTACAATCTAGCAGTCCTGTGGACACTGATCCTACAATCTGCAGTCCTGTGGACACTGATCCTACAATCTAGCAGTGCTGTGGAAACTGAGATCCTACAATCTAGCAGTCCTGTGGACACTGATCCTACAATCTAGCAGTCCTGTGGACACTGATCCTACAATCTAGCAGTCCTGTAGAAACTGAGATCCAACAATCTAGCAGTCCTGTGGACACTGATCCTACAATCTAGAAGTCCTGTGGACACTGATCCTACAATCTAGCAGTCCTGTGGACACTGATCCTACAATCTAGCAATCCTGTGGAAACTGAGATCCTACAATCTAGCAGTCCTGTGGAAACTGAGATCCTACAATTTAGCAGTCCTGTGGAAATTTAGATCCTACAATCTAGCAGTCCTGTGGACACTGAGATCCTACAATTTAGCAGTCCTGTGGACACTGATCCTACTATCTAGCACTCCTGTGGACACTGATCCTACAATCTAGCAGTCCTGTGGACACTGATCCTACAATCTAGCAGTCCTGTGGACACTGATCCTACAATCTAGCAGTCCTGTGGACACTGATCCTACAATCTAGCAGTCCTGTGGACACTGATCCTACAATCTAGCAGTCCTGTGGACACTGATCCTACAATCTAGCAGTCCTGTGGAAACTGAGATCCTACAATCTAGAAGTCCTGTGGAAACTGAGATCTTACAATCTAGCAGTCCTGTGGACACTGATCCTACAATCTAGCAGTCCTGTGGACACTGAGATCCTACAATCTAGCAGTTCTGTGGAAACTGAGATCCTACAATCTAGCAGTCCTGTGGAAACTGAGATCCTACAATCTAGCAGTCCTGTGGAAACTGAGATCTTAAAATCTAGCAGTCCTGTGGAAACTGAGATCCTACAATCTAGCAGTCCTGTGGAAACCGATCCTACAATCTAGCAGTCCTGTGGACACTGATCCTACAATCTAGCAGTCCTGTGGAAACTGAGATCCTACAATCTAGCAGTCCTGTGGAAACTGAGATCCTACAATCTAGCAGTCCTGTGGAAACTGATCCTACAATCTTGCAGTTCTGTGGAAAAATGAGATCCTACAATCTAGCAGTCCTGTGGAAACAGAGATCCTACAATCTAGCAGTCTTGTGGAAACTGAGATCTTACAATCTAGCAGTCCTGTGGAAACTGAGATCTTACAATCTAGCAGTCCTGTGGAAACTGAGATCTTACAATCTAGCAGTCCTGTGGAAACTGATCCTACAATCTTGCAGTTCTGTGGAAACTGAGATCCTACAATCTAGCAGTCTTGTGGAAACTGAGATCTTACAATCTAGCAGTCCTGTGGACACTGATCCTACAATCTTGCAGTCCTGTTGAAACTGAGATCCTACAATCTAGCAGTCCTGTGGAAACTGAGATCCCACAATCTAGCAGTCCTGTGGAAACTGAGATCTTACAATCTAGCAGTCCTGTGGAAACTGAGATCCTACAATCTAGCAGTCCTCTGGAAACTGAGATCCTACAATCTAGCAGTCCTGTGGAAACTGAGATCTTACAATCTAGCAGTCCTGTGGAAACCGATCCTACAATCTAGCAGTCCTGTGGACACTGATCCTACAATCTAGCAGTCCTGTGGAAACTGAGATCCTACAATCTAGCAGTCCTGTGGAAACTGATCCTACAATCTTGCAGTTCTGTGGAAAAATGAGATCCTACAATCTAGCAGTCTTGTGGAAACTGAGATCTTACAATCTAGCAGTCCTGTGGAAACTGATCCTACAATCTTGCAGTTCTGTGGAAAAATGAGATCCTACCATCTAGCAGTCTTGTTGAAACTGAGATCCTACAATCTAGCAGTCCTGTGGAAACTGATCCTACAATCTTGCAGTTCTGTGGAAAAATGAGATCCTACAATCTAGCAGTCTTGTGGAAACTGAGATCTTACAATCTAGCAGTCCTGTGGACACTGATCCTACAATCTTGCAGTCCTGTTGAAACTGAGATCCTACAATCTAGCAGTCCTGTTGAAACTGAGATCCTACAATCTAGCAGTCCTGTTGAAACTGATCCTACAATCTTGCAGTTCTGTGGAAAAATGAGATCCTACAATCTAGCAGTCCTGTAGACACTAAGATCCTACAATCTAGAAGTCCTGTGGAAAAATGAGATCCTACAATCTATCAGTCCTGTGGACACTGAGATCCTACGATATATTGTTTCTTACGTTAGGATTGGAACCAAATTATTTTTTTTTAAAATTGCGTCCATTTTCAACATTTTAGTTAAATCATTCTTTAAGAACGTATATTGTGCCTATAAATATCTCGTTTAAACAACAACAACAAACGAAGCTCTAGCTATTTGTAAACTGAACTATTTGTTAATGGGAAAAAATGAATTAAAAAAAGCACAATATGCACTAAACAAACACAAGTTACGTCTCAGATGCCTTAGACTCGGCTTAAACTGAGAGCACTTTATTTCAATGTGACTGAGTGCTGTACTCCTATAACAGTCAACAGCCTTGTTTATACTTGAAACTTTAAAATTAGACTCAAAGAACGTTTTGTTCCCCCGTTGAGACCAGAGTTTGTTTAGGACGAGCAAGGTAGACAACCTTCTCTTGCTGACCTGGAGTTAATGAGAACATTTGCTCCAAGTTAAAATTTAGGATGAAAAGGAAAATGTTTTGCATATGACGATATTTTGTATTTAAAAGTCTGTTTGATTTAAATATTATTGAAGAATTATTTCTGTTTATAACTTTTTATACTACTCATGAGGAGTAAAATACTTGTGGAAATCAAAGAAATAGTAATAATAAAAAAGAAAGAAGCTTTTGGAAACGGTTGACCAATTTATTTTTTTTTAAACCACGTTTATTTGCATCCGAGAAAAACCTGGCAACGATTTTTGCACATTGGGATAATAAAGTGTAACACCATTACACCAATATCATCAAGATAATATAAAACAACAAAGCTTATGTTGAGTGAAATAATTTAAAAAATATTTCTAATCCCACAAATTTTTTATTGTTAGTCTAGATCTATTACAAATTTAATTACATGACTGATCCACACAAATTGATACACATTAATATAAAATTTTTTTTTAAAAGTATTTTTTTTGTTTGTATTTTGCTTGTTTCTGAGATATAGTCTATTTTATATAGGGGCATGTGAGCTCACAAGTGGCTGCCTGGTCGTGTGGTATGCACTTTGGACTATCGTCTTTCAATGGTCCCGGGCTGGAACACTGACCGCAGTTAGTCCTGGTCATCTTGCTGAAGGCTTAGACCTGGATATGTTCAACTCTGAAGGAACGTCCGAAGCAAAACAAAACGAACGTACATCTTGACAGACAAAAAATGGCACAGCCTTTCTTACACTGGTCTCATGGGAAACTGTCTAGTGGCCTGACACTAAGACAGTAAATATACCAAGCACTACAAACTAGCAGACAATAAATACATTTACCTACATATCAAGGGACAAGCAACTGACTGTAATGACTGCCTTCACATTTACCTGTTGTAGGTGTTCACCTGGGGGAGATCACTGTTGGTGTGTCAAAAACAGATTTAAGGCTGAGACATTGTTCTTTTTCTTTTAGCATTTGTTTCCCTAAGCTTTAGCATTTTTCTGAGCTGTTATCATAGTAAGAAAACCAAAAGTTATCAGTCCTAATATATACCTTTGCAACAAGTTATCGGTCCTAATATATACCTTTGCAACAAGTTATCGGTCCTAATATATACCTTTGCAACAAGTTATCGGTCCTTGTGCAACCTTCCATTAAGTCCACAGTCCTAGTGCAACCTTCCAATAAGTCATCAGTCCTAGTGGACCTTTCCAACACGCCAGATATCCTATAACATGTGTCTAATAACTAACAATTAGCATCCTAGTGTAATTGACTAATATTGATGATTTGAGAGCTATTGATTGTAAATATGGACAAGTTAACAATGACGCGAAAAAAATATAAATTTAAAAAACGAAAATAGAAGAGTGTGACTGAAATAAAGGCGCCAAAGACGATGAGAAGGACGCGTTCACTGACGTATAAATATATATGTATAGGTCAGTGGACGTGTTTTATTCTTGGACAAAGTCTGGACTTCGTTTAGTAGCGATGTCAACATCGGACTACTTCCTTGTGTTTATGAGATTAAATCAAGGGTTATATTTTTTATATTAGTCTCGAGTGAGATTCCTCTTGGTTTGGCTTGTGTGTGTTTTTAAGTAAATGTACAGCTAAAATGGCATCGAATCAAGCATTTTAGAACTTATTTGAAACAAAGATCTACACTTCGAGGCTAACAACACCATAGCTACCACAGTCCCCAACTCTAGTCATAAACGACGGTACTGCTACTGAATTTGTTTAGATCGGATTCAGTGAAAACATTACAAACTGACAATATATACATCTGCAGGTATCTCTGGAAAGTATTCAGCAGAGATTCTAAAAATTAAGTTTTACACTTCTGAATCTTTGACTAGTGACGCCACAACCAGACCACAGTATCAATCCCAGGCCAGATCTGGGGGGAATCTAGTCAGTTCCCCCAGCGAAGTCCGATGCCAAATGTTTTCCTGCATTGTGATCTTCATAAATGCATACTTTTTATTCTACAATGCACTATTTCTTCTAATAGATTTCGTCCCACTTTAGGATACAATATATAATATAAATTATTATTTTTAAAACAATGCTTTTAAAAAACAAACTTACATTGAGTGAAACTGCACCAATCTTATAAAATTTGTTTAAATAGATCTAGCTAGAGTCGTTGCTAGACTATCAATAACATTGGGTGCCCCAACTGTTCAACATATTAAGGGCGAAGACTAACAATAATACATTTGATCGATTGGAAATATTTTTATTAATTGTTTTTGTTTAGCGCAACTTTGGTGCCAAATGCACGCTCAGTGAGAGTCCAATCACATTTGTGCACCGTTGAGGGGATGGACGATGTATTTGGAAGAAGGTTTCGGGACACGCCTTTTCAAAAGCTATTTGAAAGAAAAGTGTCTCGATGGAAGTCCGACGAGCTATTTATGTACTCATAGAAACAGAAGGTTTTAATAGTCTATTTTTAGTTTAAAATTTTTTAGCGAACGACTTATTTCTCTACATAAGGCTTATCTCCCTATAGCTTAGTAATTTTTTAAAAATATAAAACTAAATTAACTAATTACAACTAATTGATTTTTTATTTTATTGGTTCATGTCATCGGCAGTGAGGAATGGTGCAAAGTTTAAACTTGATGGGAAGTGGGAGAAATAACGTGTACAAGATTTCACCCAGACTGACAGTCAGTTGACATAAAGCTTTGTACACATAGAATTCTGCTTTTGCAAACATAGGTAAGAATGTCTGGCGTTTTTAACCTGATTCGTACTTTTAATCATGAATGTATAGCTACAATTCAAATACAACAAATCTTTTTGGGCTTCAACAATGATTGCCCTGTAATCCCGTCGTGCCCCCCCCTCCCCATATTTTGAGAAACGCTGCTGTGGGTGGTCTTGATGGAGGTAGGGGAGTAAAGCATCGTAGTACCACTCTACCACTATCTTACTACATAATAAAATGGAAGTAAAAGAAGAACAAAGTAGGAAAACCTAAGATTAGAGATAAGGCGAATATTTACCCTATTGTTATATCAGCCGAGGGGATAGTGACAACTGACCTTAAAGACGCCTTCGATGCCTTAAACATTCCTTCCATGATTATTGTTACTTGACACGGGGGGGGGGGGGGGGGGGAGGCACTGCCGCAGTAGTAAACGGGCTACAATGAGTTTTTTTTCTCTCTAACAAAGTTTGGCACAGGCAGTGCCAGATAATGATTATTAGTTCATTTTTTAAATCATTATAATAAGAAATAAGCATAGTGAGATCATTATTTAATGAACTAAATGTTGCTCTCTTGGATTTTTCAAGAGCATTGACCGAATTTTCTTTTCGGGTTTTTACCATCGAAATAGTTCTAGCCATTGTTATCAGTGTTTCTGGGAACGTGTCTCTGATAGATTTACGATGAGCCATTACCAGACGTCCAATTAACACACAAGAACTAACCTTCATTAATCAACAGAAAGTGCTTGGCCATAACCTTACAGGAATGATAGCAGACATTGATGATTGGGTTCACCGTGACCCAAGCGATCGTTTATCAATGTGAATAGAGGCCTTTGATTGGAATTCTTCCCTTTAAACCAATAAATCTATCTCTGTATCTATCTCTATATTAATATTGAATGATTTATTGGTTGACACATGTTTTTGTTTTGTCATTGTAAGAAAAGAGAGTGATTTTTAAACTATAAGGAAAAAAGATTGTATATATATATGAAAGAAAGTTTTGGCTCTTTCTAGGGTGTACTTAGAAGGCTGTATTTTTTTTTATTTACATTTTGCTAAGTCCTATAGGGCCTATAGTCTAGGCAGCAGTGTTATACAACCTATCGACATCAATAAATTAACAGCATGTTCCTTTCTAAGATAATTTATTTATTTTAACAAAAAAGGAAAAACAGTGTATCACGTCTCCTGCCCCAATTTAATTCACATCAGACAGACGCAACCACCACACCAACCCAGCATAACCAACAGACGCAACAACCACACCAACCCAGCATAACCAACACTCATGGCAGTGCTGAACAAAAATTGTATAAATTTTAAAAGCTCAGCAGCAAATAGCTTTTATATAGCGCTACTTTCACGCTTATATATCATGCTCAGAGCGCTTTTGGTCCAATTTCATTTGTGGACCAGTGGGGGGGGGGGGGGGGAGGGGGTATCTAGGAGTTGGTTTTCCGTTCTGCCTTTAGGCGCTCAGTAAACACAACTCTGCCCGAGTCCGGTGTCGAACCTCGAGCCCCCTTCTAGGGGGCCATGCCAAGTTCAAGCGCACTTGACCACTCGACCACGCTTCCTACATCATGTTTGTGATTACTTTTAATGCTGGCATTTATTGCCCACACCTACTCAATCTTAGCGGCATTGAACGAATGGTGCCTATTAATGTCTTTGGACTTCTCTCCCATTTACATGTGAGCATCAATAGAAGAGAGATCTGTTGGCATTGAGCAATAGAAGAGAGATCTGTTGGCATTGAGCAATAGAAGAGAGATCTGTTGGCATTGAGCAATAGAAGAGAGATCTGTTGGCATTGAGCAATAGAAGAGATATCTGTTGGCATTGAGCAATAGAAGAGAGATCTGTTGGCATTGAGCAATAGAAGAGAGATCTGTTGGCATTGAGCAATAGAAGAGAGATCTGTTGGCATTGAGCAATAGAAGAGAGATCTGTTGGCATTGAGCAATAGAAGAGAGATCTGTTGGCATTGAGCAATAGAAGAGAGATCTGTTGACATGGAGCAATAGACAAATGCTGAACACTATGGCACTTTAAACAACAGCAGCTACGAACATTGAGTGTTTGTTTAAATGAACAGAATATCTCGTGGAACTCGACAAGTTCAAAGCAAGACCCAAAACCGAGATTCAAAGCGCGTTTTAAAGCGCAGGACTCAAAGCGGAATTGATTAAAACTCACAGATCGGTGACATCCCCCCCCCCTCCCCCCAAGAAAACTGCAGTTCGTGAGCAGCTGTTTATCGCCTGAGGTCTTACTTGTTGCAGCAAATCAAAGCCTGCGGGGGGGGGGGGGGCAGCACGTAGAGTCGATGTTTATGAGAAGAACTGTTGACATTTGTTTCCTTCACTTAAGGGACACTAGGTTTGTTTGTTGATGCAAAAGTGGAAATCAGTTAGAGCTCTTATTTTGAGATTAGGTCTTGTTCATGAAGATGCGTCAAGAGTATTTAGGCCTAGTGCTATCTGTTCATGGGTAGAGGAGTATTTAGGCCTAGTGCTATCTGTTCATGGGTAGAGAAGTATTTAGGCCTAGTGCTATCTGTTCATGGGTAGAGGAGTATTTAGGCCTAGTGCTATCTGTTCACGGGTAGAGGAGTATTTAGGCCTAGTGTTACTTGTTCAGATCTAGATCTAGATCTTGTGGATCTAGATTCTAGATCTAAATTATATCATTTCTAGAACTAGTCAAGAATCTAGATCTTGTCTAGATCTAGATTCTATATATATATTCTATATTCTGGATCTAGTCTAGACCTATTAAGTAAATAGAGCGATTATGATCAGGATTAGTAGGCCTACTAGTGGGTAATATTGTATAAGCCTATGCTGTTAAAAGAGTCTTTTGCTTTTATGTGAAAAATAACGCCAAATATTTAAAATTTCTTTAAACGATCAAAACAGGAATATGGCTTTAATAAATTTCTCTATGTAATCTTGTTAATACTGAATCATAAACTTTCACAATAAGTGTACTTGTGCATGTAAGCTAGTTAAAAGAATACATTCAACACATGATACTCCAATACAAAACATTACAACTCAGAGTTGGGGATGGATTATGCACTTGCTACTCATATTCTTCGTCTTCATTGTAAACAAAACATAATTACGTTATCACACTTTGACTAGCACTGACCTTTAAATCTTTAGATATTGACAAAACACATATAACTATAGGCTACACTCACGTAGTTCTGTTACGCCTGTGGCAGTACAAAGTTTAGAAAGCTAGTGACCTGATAAGTCAAACTGAAGCATGACCTGTGTACATTAAAGCAGACAGTTATTTTTCTAGTCGTAATCATTTATTGACTTCCAAAACTTTTATTTTTGGAGGACTTTGATTGCCGCGTGCCTCTAATTGGTGTTGAGTAGGGGATCAATAGAGACTCACTCGTGGTTTAAAGACCAGAAAGAGAGGGAATGAGCTCACTTACATTCCAGGCCATTGAATTCCACGTAATTATCAAATGCAGACGTAATCAAGTGCTCGACTAATGAATGTCAAGTGTAGCTTTACCCCAGCCCGACTGAAACATCATCACACACACATACACGCACACTCTTATATTCCTTTGATAATGCCTATCATTGCATCAACGTACACGTGCACTTACACTTTATGCATAAAGAAAAAAAAAACATGTTCTTAGGTTGTTTTTTGGTAACTTGCTTAATTATTTTTTTGGTTTGTTTTGTAAAAGGCAGCAGCTTTTAACTTAGACCTAGATAGTCTCGGGATGTTAAGGCATTCAAAGCTGCTAGGTTAGTTCCAGACCAAAATGTTCACTATTCACTCAGGACGAGACAACGGTGATCTTACTCTGTCCCATACACTATCTAGGTATATAGAGGCCCGAGTACGCTATTCTGCCTCAACTAGGCACTCGGGTGGAAACGATCACTAGAGGAAGTGATTAGGCAAAATGAATAGCAATACAAAACTCCTGTGGAAGTGTCCAAGGGAATGCGAGAGCTTTCCCATTTGATTAGGCAAAATGAATAGCAATACAAAACTCCTGTGGAAGTGTCCAAGGGAATGCGAGAGCTTTCCCATTGCACGGTGCGGAGTTGTAAGAGAGCTTCCACTTCCCTGTCGATAATCCATGCGCCGTTCCTCAAGGGACCGTTACACTAATGGCGAGTCCTGCACGGTTAGCTTGGTACAACATAGGAAAATGGAGGGGCTTCCCGGTGTACTCGGTCTTCGGCCATGCATTCTTAGGTATATCTAGGTATCAAGGTATACTCTTAAGACAAATCACAATAATTTTGATACTTTGCTACCCGTGGTTAAACTTTATAACCAATTTTCATCCTGTTTACTTTGAGCACATTGTATTATCAGTGGCTACATTTAGACACACCTTTTAACCAACTGCTAGTTTACTAACTTTGGCTAGACCTTGTAACCATTATTAAACTCCTTCAGCATAAAAAAAAAATGCGTCTAACATCACATCTACCCCACCCCCTCAACTAAAATAACTCATTAACTTTAAATACATTCACGCTTTAAAAAAAATCCTGCACGCCGAGGACGATGACGTCAGTGAACTACACTTAATGCTTGTTTTTTCTATGGATCCTTCCCCTTTCCCCCTCCCTCCACCCCCCCCCCCCCGTACATCTCTCATAGAAGTTGAAAAGACATTTTTGACGGTGTATATAAACTTTTTTGGGGGGGATTAAGAAAATAAAACCAGCATTAATTATGATATTCTCTATAATTCTATTATTAATAACAACTTCTAGTAATGTACTGCACAAGAGAGAGAGAGAGAGAGAGAAAGAGACAGAGAGAGAGACAGAGAGAGACAGAGAGAGAAACAGAGATACTTCTGATGTGACACGAGATATTAAATGGGCTTAACAGGGGCAAGTAAACATTGTTTGTAACCGTTGCATTGATTGTTTGGTAAACCCCAAAGTATCATTGAGTTTAAGTTTCTCCTGCTTAGAATGATTTGTTTCACGTGTCACAGACCTTATTAACATTGTTTGCTATCACGTCAGAAGTGAGACATATGACCTATTAGTTCAACACTCAGAGACATTAGAAATTTTATCTCTCAATATACGCGATTACCGGTAAAAAAAAAAGTGAAGTTCTCCTTTCAGACTTTACGTCAAGGTAAAAGGTGATGTAAGACTCATCCGAGTTTAAGATAAACGGGTAACGAGCGACTCATGGAAGGCCCGAGGATCCTTAAGTTCAAAGACTCATCTTCACCAGGATTTGAAGACTTAACCTTTCTATTGGACACTAAGCGTTTTATCCCTTAGCCACCTCGTTCGCCAATAAAGGGCTTAAAAAACTAGATCTAACTCGGACTAAGCTCTAATCAACATCTCTATGAAGTGAAATATGGATATGCCGAATAGCCGATATGGTATTCTCTAATTAGAATACTAGTGGATAATGTGTTTAGTTTTTATTTCTAAGACATTCCTCTGTAATTTTACAAGGCCTTCATTTCGTCCTATTGGTACCAATGTGTGCTACATTTCTAGGCCTACAGCAACATTCACGTTGTACCTACTCTTTACCCAACAACAGGTTTACAGCAACATTCACTTTGTATCTACTCTTTACCAAACAACAGGTTTACAGCAACATTCACTTTGTACCTACTCTTTACCCAACAACAGGTTTAAAGCAACATTCACTTTGTACTTACTCTTTACCCAACAATAGGTTTACAGCAACATTCACTTTGTACATACTCTTTACGCAACAACAGGTTTACAGCAACATTTACTTTGTACCTACTCTACCCAACATCAGGTTTACAGCAACATTCACTTTGTACTTACTCTTTACCCAACAACAGGTTTACAGCAACATTCACTTTGTACTTACTCTTTACCCAACAACAGGTTTACGAACTCAATTATTCCTCGCAGAGAATTCATCATATTATTTTATGAGATTCTTTCCCCTTTCGACAGTCCATTGTCCGTTCCTTGGAGTGTGCCGTCACCGTTCTGTCACGTGACATGTTCTTTCCATTAAAACGCACAGAAGTTTTATAAATTGTTAGACGGTGTTGTGCCAACTTGTTTCCTGTTCTCATTACTCCCCTGGGCCTGACTCTTCCTGTAGCCTCGTGGGCAGTTTCATTTCCGGTGTAACAAGTAAAACAACCCTTTTGTTGGAACCAACTCCAAGCAAGCAATGTGATGTTAAATACCTTTGAAAGCAATTATGAGAAAACTTTCCATTTCGCTTTATTTAGCCGACTAGTTCAGGAATATTTTGAAGGATGTACACATAGTTTCAATCATTTGTAAAATTCCTCTTATCAGCTAGTAAACAAATTCTTCTTGGGATAAAAAAACAAAAAACCTGGGTAGACACGGATCTCGAAAAGGGATCTAACGATTTTTCATTTTTCTAGAAATTTGACAGCTTAAGTTTATCTTTGGGAAAAGAATTACTAAGAAATTAGCCACACAAGAAAAACTGGTTTGACCGTTATAATTTTTCAAAATATATTCTTAAAATTAGATTTGGTCTGGAGATATAAACAATGTATAATCTGAACTCACACATGTCATCGGGTATTCTGGCATGTATTCATTAAAGAGTTAAATAAATAAATAAACGAGAAGAAACCTTTTGCGTATTGTCTTCTAAGTCTCGACTTATTGGCCTATCACCAAACTAGAATCTTTCTATCTATACTATATATCTAGATTCAGTATTGTAGTCTCATCATTGGCCTCCTTCAGTCGTAGGACGACTATGGTTCATCTCAGAGCACACTTCCTCATGTGGCTGTGGAGCCCTATTATCTGTGGAGTCCACAGATGGCGCAGGTTAAGGTGGCTTTTGCTTCGGTGGTAGAGGAGCTGGCCGTTTTTCGGATTGTGCGTTTTTCTTCCTGGGCTGAGACCCATGTACTTTCACTGTCCATAGCTTTCTTGGTCACTGTCTCTCTCCACCTGTTGCGGTCTAGAGCTGTGTCTTCCCAATTGTCAGTATTGATGTTCACTGATTTGAGGTCACGTTTTATTACATCTATGTAACGGAGGTGGGGGCGACCAGTTTTTCTTGTGCCAGTCGCGAGTTGACCATAGAGGATGACTCCATCCGGCGAACATGTCCAAGCCAGCGCAAACAGCGTTGTCTGAGGGCTGTAAAGATGCTGGGAATACCTGATCGTGCAAGGATCTCAGTATTGCACACTTTTTCTTTCCATGTGACATTCAAGATCCTACGGAGACATCTCAAATGGAATGAGTTTAGTTTTCTCTCTTGCTTTGCGTAGGTGGTCCATGATTCACTGCTATACAGCAGTGTACTTATAACGCATGCCTTGTAGACTTCCATTTTGGTCACCGTAGTTAGCTTATGGTTTTCCCAAACTCTTGGTCTGAGTCTAGCGAATGTCGAGGCAGCTTTCCCTATGCGTTTTTTCATCTCCTCTTCTAGGGACAGGTCATCTGTAATTGTGGATCCCAGATAGCAGAATTCGTTTACGGCGTCCAGCTTGTTATCGTCTATGAGGATGGAGGGTGACTAGACTACTTGATTTTAATGTTGCCATGTCTGGATCAGTATCACCAAAATAGTATTGTATCTACTCTGAATAGATTAATACAGGCGCTTAACCAGCATTTTAGTTTCGAGTGGGGGGAATATTGGCGAAGTTTGAAAATCAATTCCTCTTATCTTTATGCACATTTTTCATGGACAAAACCTGGGTGGACATGGATCTCGAAAACGGCTCAAACGATTGTCTGGAGGTCTAGACAATTTATATCTTATACATAAATACGTGGGAATTTCACTAAAGAGTTATATAAATGAATACGTTCAGATCATAGACTTATATATACTATCTAGACTTGACATTTATACATTATTTATTAAGAGCGAAGTAATTTTTTTAAATTGATGACCGTTCTTTAATGATTGGCCACAGGGACAAAAGTGAAAATAATTGTTATGTTGTTCTTATTAACTTAAGTCGCTCATTGGCTGGACACTGAAAGTTCAAATGGTCCTAGACAAGTGTCCTACAATGATGTTCGATAGAGTGCAGTTGACCCAATAAGCAAATTCCCTTCACCTTTAGCCATCTCTTCACCCAACTCGCCTTCATCCTCAGCAGTAGTAGCCTGGTATTGTTGCTATTCTGAAATGTGGTCATCTCCTCATTCAACTAGTCTTCATCCTCATGCAGTAGTAGCCTGGTATTGTTGCTATTCTGAAACGTGGTCATCTCCTCATTCAACTAGTCTTCATCCTCAGCAGCAGTAGCCTGGTATTGTTGCTATTCTGAAACGTGGTCATCTCTACATCCAACTAGTCTTCATCCTCAGCAGTAGTAGCCTGATATTGTTGCTATTCTGAAACGTGGTCATCTCCTCATTCAACTCGTCTTCATCCTCATGCAGTAGTAGCCTGGTATTGTTGCTATTCTGAAACGTGGTCATCTCTTTATCCAACTCGTCTTCATCCTCAGCAGTAGTAGCCTGGTATTGTTGCTATTCTGAAACGTGATCTCTTTATCCAACTCGTCTTCATCCTCAGCATTAGTAGCCTGGTATTGTTGCTATTCTGAAACGAGGTCTTTCTTGTTGGACTCGGCTTCAGTGAACTCCATCTCGTACATGCCCTCACCATTGTAATAAATATGTATCCTTTCTGGCTTGTTCTATTTATCTCTATTGTTAAGTAGGTATGACACCTATCTATACTTTTCATTTACACTTAGCTAAGAAATTCTACACACCAGGAATTTCCTACCTAATATACTGTAGATTTTACATTTTAATACTTTGTGGGATACGGTTCGTTGGTTAAACGCTGAGATTTCTAAAAGGATACATTTTCTACTACCGCAAGTGTTGAGGTAGCGCAGTGTCCCTCAATCTTTTACATGCCTACCTCCCAACAGCTTCTACACGTCACGCTTACCTCCCAACAGCTTTTACACGTCACGCCTATATCCCAACAGCTTCTACATGTCACACCTACCTCCCAACAGCTTCTACACGCCTACCTCCCAACAGCTTCTACTTGTCACGCCCACCTCCCAACAGCCTTTATATTTACGCCTCCCTTAGCTAGCTAGAGAGTTCGGGGAATTCCGAAAGTTTCCGTAGCATGGTTCTTGGGTAAGAGCACCGACGCTTAGCATTTTCCCTGCATTGTGAGTTTCAGAAATGCATCCTCCTACCGTTAAAAGCACACACATTATCTGTCCTACTACAATGAAAAGAAAGTGCAGGTCAAACAATAGGGGGCGGGGTGCGGCACTGGTCTATACTGAAGTGTGAGGAACATTCGATGTACATATAGACCACGTACATCTGGAATAGGGTGGAGTGTCCTAAGATTGTCACGCAAAAGATTCCAACTGAAAGATGGCGCTTACACTCGGGAGAAATGTGATCGTTCTGAAGTGAGAAGGCGGATAGAATCGAGTTTACTTTACACTTTACAGATGCCTAGCGCAAAAGCAATACAACCGATCCTAATAATCAGATTAAAAGTCTCTTAATTTAAATATTTTTTGTTAGACATTGGTGATAATGTCTTTTTGTTCTTAATCAATAATCAAATTTGATTTTAAACTTTAATTCAAATACAAAACAATTTTCCTCCTTGAAATAAAGATAACTTGGGGTGGGGGGCACAGCACAGGTTGAGAAACACTGAGATAAAGTGTCACATGTAGTCCCCAATGACATTAAGTATGCCATGTAGAAGTAGTGTATGAAAAAACAACATGTTTGTCTTATTTGATTAAGATGGACCAGTCTGTCAAGATTTCTGGTGAGGATAATAAGCACGAGACATTTAAATCGGTTACCTGCGACTTTTATTGCAGGGCGTCGCGTCATATTTCATCTTTTTTTCAATATATAACTCTACACACGTACATTTAAATGAGAACAAGCAAAATCAAAATACCAAAAAATAAACAAAAGCTTCTATTACGTCTATCAATGAGTTTGGATCAGTCATGTACATACAAAGTGTAATAAGCTTCAGACGGACAATCCTGCACCGACAAGCGAGATATTTGAGCTATGATGTAATTATCTGCATCTGAAGGAACATCTGAAATATATAAAACAAAAGATGACACGGTATGCTGGGAGAACAGACGACAAGTTAAGCACAGTCTGACTCCCGCTGTTCACATTAACATCTTTTCAATGGAATGAAATCAAGTGACACGAGCTCAAAGAGGAAAAAAAAACAATGGCACGCGCACATACATACATGAGGAAACAAAGTGAGAGGGGAGAAGAGGTGGGGAAAAAAAAAAAGAACACGTCATCTATCCCAGTAGCCTCTCTGTCTCAGCCAAACTTTTTCCCTGTAGTGTACAAATCAGGTCGGGTACAGATAAGTTGGCTATGTCACGCAACAGTCGCCTCCCCTTGCGAACTTTTTTTGTCCCCCTTTTTTTCTGATTGCCGTCTGCTCCTTGAACTTCCTCCCCAAACAGTTTGGTAATCCTTTAGGAGAATATAAGCTTCTTAACGTATTTTAAACCAACTGTTAGTGATGACTGCCGGCGTGTTAAGTTGTTATGTTTTCAAACGGATGACAATTGAGATCAGCTAGCTTTGTATCTAAATCTACTGCGTACTTTGAGGCTATGAATAAAGCCGCGAAGTTCTCTAAGAAGAAACCGTTTGATTAGTAGCCTATTATCATGTACACCTCAACATATAGATCTGATAGATCTGCAGTGATACACCAATGTTAGTGTTCGGTTGGATGTACTTATGTTGGATCCATTCATTAGTTCCCTATGTCACGTGCGATTAAGCAGACTCGATTGTATCACGCTGGATTGAGGAGGAGTTTGATAAACCAAGTGAAGAAACCGTTCGATAGACTGCATCGTCTAGATCGTGTCTTTTATGTGGGATAGATTGACATCCTTTCATAAACTGGGATAAATCACTACAGGTGAGTGAAGAATATTATAGACTTACATTGTTTACCGATTTCATAAACTGGGATAAATCACTACAGGTGAGTGAAGAATATTATAGACTTACATTGTTTACCGATTTCATAAACTGGGATAAATCACTACAGGTGAGTGAAGAATATTATAGACTTACATTGTTTACCGATTTCATAAACTGGGATAAATCACTACAGGTGAGTGAAGAATATTATAGACTTACATTGTTTACCGATTTCCAGACGAGTATTAGTGTACAATTCATCAAGCCTGTGGGACACTAGGGCTCATAGACCTAATATAATGCAGATCTAGATCTAAGAGTTTAGGTACACGGATGTGTCGACTCAGTGTGTTATATGTGTGTTTAAAACCTCTCGCTAGAAAAAAAAAAGGTCTGTTGATTTAGTAGTTGAATAAATAAATGGTTAAAGCTGACAGGTGTGTATGTGTGTGTGTGTGTTTAAACACGAAGGTGTTTCTCGACACACACAGACAGACGCACACAATATTGTACCACAGTGTTGAGATCTACGTGTCTCTTGGATTTCTAAGTAGTATAAAAGAATATATATATATATATATAAATATAAATAAATATATATATATATATATATATATATATATATATATTGTATAAAGTAGTTTCATTAAAATTATTTAAATATATTAAATTTAATATGTTCATTAAAAGTATTTAAATATATTGGATTTACTAGTCTCACAAAAGATTATGTAAAATTATTAAATTCAGTTGTCTCACCACAAAGAGTATACGAATATTTTGTATTGAAAAAGTAATTAATTATGTCATTTAATAGGGCGACAATATGTATTTCATTCATTAGTTCAACCTAGGATATAGCATATAAATTATTCATTGATCATGAAGGGAAAGTTTGTGATATGCGTCATTTTTACTTTACAAAGCTTATATCAACTCATCTGTCTGTTTGTCTGTCGGGTAAAAAGTTTGAACACGTTATTTATCCCACACACATTCTCATTCGGATCAAATTTAAACTTTGCACAATTATTCATTGGCGAAGACAATATATGAATCAATAAAAAAAAATTAACCAATTAGTCCATAAATTACTGAAAAATATTTTTTTTATACCGACAAGAAAAAATTTATTCTTCAGTATTCAGAGATATTTCTAGATAATTACGATTTTATTTTGGATGATATCGAAGAAGGAAAATAACTTCTCCATTATTGTGATATATAGTCCTAAACGCTTTCTTCTCCCTAGATAAGATTTTGTTTCTTAAAAAAAAAGAATATATCTATCTTTTTTCTTATTATTTTTTTACAAAGCTCTGTCTTGTACACATTTTGTATTTTGTTATTTCTCCCACTTTTCCATTCTCGGATCAAGTTGAAACTTTTGCACAATTATTCATTGTCTGTAAAACAGCTTAGGGGGATAAACGTTATGTCGTGACCAAAAGAAATTGAAACTAACCATCAGTGGCTAGAGTGTCGACCTTCCATCAAGGGAACTTTAGTCCGTGACTTCGAAATCATGCCAAGAAACATTTTTAAATATAAAAAATTGCTTATGAAAAGCCAATGCCGCCAAAAGCAACAAGTTGCGCTAACAAAAAAAAACAGCATAGGTTTATTATTGTTATCCTAGTTGTATTGAAAATTAATTACATGATTGTTTCAAAATAATTTAAACACATAGGCTAAGTATTTTTTTATTGTATTTATTTTGCCAGGTAAGGATAGGAACTTGCCCATTTCGAGTTTGTAGGCTACAATACTGAATTAAATACACACACACACAAATATATATATATGTTGTAAATATTAATGTAGATATGACTTTTCCCACAACATTAGCCCTCCCTCATTGTCCTTACCATGTTCTTGATGTCCAGACGTTGATGCCTGTGTAAAACCTTTTACAGCCAGGGATTGTTAGAGAGTGTATTGATGTCCAGACGTTTGATGCCTGTGTCCAACCTTTTACAGTCAGAGATTGTTAGAGAGTGTATGTATGTGTGTGTGTATTTCTACGGTGACTGTGGGAAAAAGTTAGCGATTGAGTGGTGGCTATGAAGTATAAATGATACAAGATAAGCGGCATTGTCGTAAGCTGTCTTGGGTAGAGAACAGTCGCCTCCAGACTGCCAGAGTGAAAAGACGTGTTTTTGTAGTGAGTTAGATTGTGTTCAAAACAGCCTTTACTTACTAAAGTCCACGACATGCTTTCATTTCATCTCAAGTGGATTTTGTCAATATTGTAATAAAAACTACATCTAATAGTGTTCACAAAGAAGTTATTCAAGTTATTTCAAGTTTTATAAGTAAAGATATAACACGGTTTAGTTGTCTACCAGCAGTCTGGTGCTACAAGTCAACGACCGTCAACAACAGGGGTCACATCGACTTTCCACATAACTATCACGGGTCGCGTCTCCACTTCAAGAAATAGTCCCAATTCCATTCCTTTGCGGTTCCATTGCGCACTGTGCAGACATTTTGAGAACTGGATAGCACCGCGTCAATGGCCAGAAAAGCCCGCGGGTCATAGTTTGGGTGGATCTGATGTAAATCTTTACTGACGTCTTTCATAGAAAAGTTTCTTAACCTGAATTCTCCATTACATTTCTAAATACTTGTTTGAACCGCTCCCTGTAATATCCACGCTGATCAAAGTCACACTAGGATAGAAGGTAGGCAACACGGGCATTTTTTTTTTCTTTGTAAGTGTACCTCTGAATTGGGAATGCTTTCCATAGAATTGAAAGGTCACATCTCCAATCCCCCCCCCCCCCCCCCCGTTTCCATCCCGCTGTCTGCCACTAACTGACATATCGCCACAGTGTAAGTTAACACCAAGCTGGCTGTCTGCCCAGGTATGAACCATCTCTCTTTAATCCTTATCTACCCCAATCCAATCACGCCTACTTAAAACATGGGTGTCCTATTCAATACACATATTGATCCAGTGATATTCAATACCTGCTGAAGTATTAGCACGTGATCCGGCCTATTTATTGTACATGCCCCGATTCAATTCGGTATAATCTCATTGACACAACTATCTCGACGCTAGACTGAATGAATTGCTCGTGCCGTTGTCTAATGGATTATCTTCATTGTGTAATCATACAAGTCAATGCTCAGTTTGACGAGCCACTGTATACGTTAGTAGACCTACATAAGACACACTACTAATACATATCATATGCCAGATTTTAGTAACATCCTAAGGCGACCTAAGGCAATTAATTATTCTACAACACGAATTCTGAACTGCTGAGTCGCTCTTTTGCACATATGATGACCCAATAGAATACACAGGAAGAGACAAAGATAAAAGCACATTTCTTATTCTGTATACTAGCACTCATCCTTACATATTCTTTTTTTTCCGTTGTAAAACTAGAGCATGGAACGGGTTGCCTGAATCAGTAACTAAAAAAAGGCTTATTCTGTATGCTAACACTCATCCTTACATATTCTTTTTTTTCCATTGTAAAACTAGAGCATGGAACGGGTTGCCTGAATCAGTAACAAAAAAAAAGGCTTATTCTGTATGCTAGCCTTCATCCTTACATATTCTTTTTTTCCATTGTAAAACTAGAGCATGGAACGGGTTGCCTGAATCAGTAACAAAAAAAAAAGGCTTATTCTGTATGCTAGCCTTCATCCTTACATATTTTTTTTTCCATTGTAAAACTAGAGCATGGAACGGAATGCCTGAATCAGTAACAAAAAAAAGTTTCCGAGGAACATTCAGAACTAGATAATCAGATACACACGGAACGTATGGATTTTATAAGATAAGATAAGCATCACTATGGATCATTAAAAAAAACAACATATTTCTGATGGTCATATGAACTGAGCTAGGCCGATTCAGGTCAAAGCTTTTTTGTTTATGTGTACTTAGAAAGCAAATGACATTGTGTGTGTTTGTGTTAAATTCCAATGTCTACTTCTGGTCAATGTGTAACTGAAACTAAATAGCAGATACAATACGAGGACTATGTGACGTCTATGAAGAAACAAGTATCACTGTAGAGTTGGGGGTCAACTGGTGGCACTAGCTTAAAGTGTCAAGGTTTTGGTGGGTTTAAAACCCAGATTTATAATATTGAGCTCTGCTTATATTCGCACCTTGTAAACCAACGTTGGTTGTCTGATATTCTGGTAAAACAAAATAATAAATAATTGTAAAAATACTATGAATAGTGTCTTATAATGGTAGATCAGTCATTGGGTCTACAACAGTTTTACATAGAGAATAGAAACTTCAATATTATGTTTTACTTCAATATTATGTTTTACATAGCATAAACTAGAGGAAACACTATAAAATGGGCTTAATGACATAAACATATATACAGGTACAAATACACTACGTACAAATAAAGACTTGTATATAGCGATTGCACTAGTGTAGACCTATATGTATTTTGTAGTATGACAACTTTATGTGTTTGCTTAATGTATTAGTAACTTATGTATTAGTAACTTAAGTTGATTTTTTTTCTAGTCAGTTTGTTATCCCACAACGTTTGGCATGTAGTTTAGGACCATTTTAACATTCATTATTCCACTATATCACTATATGTTAACAAAGAAAAAAGCAATCAATTAATGCCAATATCAAGTGAAAGCCCACAGAAATAGGTCTCTTCTAGACTTTGCAACATTCATAACAACCAGGAAGTGTGAAGAGAGAATAGTTCTAGGTAACAAAATAATTAATGAAAGAAGAAATGAATTCAAGTGGTTAGGGTTAGGGTTAGGGTTAGGGTTAGGGTTAGGGTTAGGGTTAGGGTTAGGGTTAGTTTGTACGACGAGATTTTAATCTCTTTCTTGAAGATCCTGATTGGTTTCTAAAATCTGTTGTCTTACTGTGTGCATCCTGAAGCGTAATATTAATTGAAAAAAACATTTAGCATTGTGACCATAGACCAGTGTGACCATAAACTAATGTGACCATAGACTAATATGACCATAAACTAGTGTGACCATAGACAAGTGTGACCATAGTGCGACATATACCCTCTTCGAGTTCAACTTATTATTTGACTCAGCTAATGAACATCTATGTTATGCGTATGATTTCTTGGGGTCACTCAAAGGAAACTTGACATATCTCTGTGGTTACTCAGTAGAATCTTGACGTATCCTTGGGACTACTGTATGAAAAACTGCTTTTGAAGAAGAACAAGGCTACAAAGATAGTTTGTGTGGAAACACAAACACAGAATCTGCCCAAGAAGTAGTCCACTCAGGCAATTATAAAGGCATGTTTTAATAGTTTCAGCATGAATATCAGAAGCAAAGAACTGCAAACCCAGAAGTATTTAGAACCCTAATTCATAAAGCGCTGGTTGTGTGTGTACGTGTGTATAATATGCGTAATTTGTGAATGTAGTTCGTGTTTGCATCTATATTGTGATTGTTATAGTAGTTATGCTGAGGTGGTCATTTGTAGTCAAACTGAATTTCCATTTGTTTGGACCTATACAATTATCAAATCTTATCATCTCATATCAACAGCCACAACCCAAACTCTGGCAATACCAAAAAGACGAGAGTGTTGTGCAGAGTGAAATAGTTGCCAACTTCTAGTTTGTTTTTGTCGGGTCTTTTTTTATTGCTTTGCTTGGCTCGTTAGGCGTTACTTACAATTATTACAATTAAGAACAATTATTACTAAACACACTTCAACTCCAACTCCATGTCCATGAATAACAAAAATACTTTAATCTATATTTATAATTCTCTTCTTCGCTCAATAGTTTGGACGAGAAGAAGAAGTAAAGGAAAGATCACTCTCTTATTTCTGCAAGTCGGACGAACTAGAGTTACGCCACTGATAATAAGTGAAATTTAAGAGTTGGTATTAGAAAATAAATTCGTCTTTGCTACGTACAGTACTACGTACTGAACTACTATACGAGCCTTGCGTGTAGCGAAGTCATACAGTATATCATAAAAATTATATTTCCTACATAGATCACGCTCAATAGCAAAAATGTTCAAATGTTTCAATCTATCTACGAGAATTGTTGAACTAAATTAATTCTTCATTAGTTTGAAGCTTCTTTAACCAGATTCCAAAATTACGGGATAATGCCGTTTTTTTTTTTAGCGCGCGTAGGATTGGCATTTTCCATATTGAATAACATCCCAAAATGACAATTTTTGTCTATATATTTCAGGAGATTTGTATGAGTTTTCTAAAGATTTTAATAATTTCCGGATATTTCCAGGACTTTTTCGTATATTTTGCAATTTCAGGAGATTTCCAGGACAGTAGGCCGCGGGAAATCTGTTATAAGTTAAACAATGGTTTAATTTAATAATTTATTCACTTAGAATTAGAGCGGGTCCTATAAAAGTGCGGGGCCCACTGCGGTCACCTAAGGCCGGCCATGCAAAATAGCGGCGTATGCTACGCCGCCGGTCGACTAGTATCAAATAAAGCACACAGTTATATCACTCTCAAGAAATAATGCAAAACACGAGTCCAGGAAGTGACCGTCCAACCTTTCTGGACCGGGAAGAAGACCTCAATGACTAACACACTCTCGCACATTCAATAAAGACTAAATCATTCAGTTCATAACACATTCATAACCTGGGAGTACATAAACAAGGTGATATAACTATCATACCAAAATATCAAAGTAATATATTCACTCTCGCCGTACCTCCCCCTGACAGTATTGTTAGGCCGACTGACGACGTAATACCACAGGATACGGAGATTTACTAATGTTGTTATTATTATTATTGCATTGTTACTTAGTAATATTCATATGTATTCAATGAACTGATCGTTATGTAGGTATGGCTAAATGTGAACCTGACTTAACTGGTGTTATTGAATGATTATCTAACTGATCGTTTTGTAAAGGTCCAATCTCTCATCCAGGGCCTTAAGGAAGAAGCTTTTGCATTTGGATAGTGAAATACTATCTATAACGTAGTACTACCATGCCTACAGACTATATATATATATATATATATATATATATATATATATATATATATATATATATATATATATATATATATATATATATATATATATATATTTAACACTGCATATTAAATTGTATTTGAAATTGTATTCGACTTATATACATACTAAATGCGTTTTTTCTCTTTAAAAAAATAAAGTAAAGAATTTATTTAGAATGTAAGTAGCTTGTAAAACAGAAAACACTTACATTGGTAATACAAATATCTCATATCATTATTAAATAATAAAAAAATGTTTCAAAAATATATAGGTTTGTGGTATCCCCTATTATACTGTCTTCCCTGAATTTTCTTACTAATAGTGAATAGTTGCAAAATGGGGAATTTTTATATATATAAAAAAACAAAAACTAATTGCATATTTTAAAATAAAAATTGAACGTTTCACCTACAGAAAAGAAAAAAAGGCCAAGTAGTACCAGAACATTGAAAAATTCTAAAATATCTTGATATCAGATTTTCAATATCTTTTCTAGTTTTTGCTATCTAAACTTGACGAAGGGAAAGACAGACGTACGTACGTACGGACAGACAGACCACACAAAACTAATAGCGGATATTCCCCATTCAGGGGAATTAGCTGTTTTGTGTGTGTGTACTGTGTATATGTGTGCGTGTATAAGCGAGTATGTGAGTATGATTGGTTTTTGTAAAAACAAGAAATAGAATCTTGATCTACTTGGAAGTTCAAAAAGGTACTCAATGGGGAAAAAAAGCTGTTTAGGACTCAAATTATTCAAGTCGACCTACTTATTCAGAAGACAAACTGCTAAACTGCTAGATACTTAATAGTTGATTGTTCTAAAGGGGCATGCTAAATATAGACATTCCTTTTTGTCAGTCGTAGGAGTACACTCCAAGAGCCGATGTCCAACACGACATCCAGCCTACCACCCGAGGGGTGTTTCAATGGTGTATGTCCTGTGGTTAGAAATGATTTATCTTGACAGAATTATTTACACTTTACTAATGCTTGTACTCAGTAGCAGCCGAAAGTCAAGTCTAATGAGCAGCAGGCTTGGCGTGTCGGGTACTCAGGTGTATGCCCCACCATTACTAGAACAGTTTATTGAAACAAAGGGACTTTAGTCTGTTCATGTATTTAGACGTTTCTGGACTTTGTTGCTGCACTCTTTTAAATCTCTATTATTTGAGGTAGCTTTCAGACATTATGGTTACTCCAGGTTATTCGTGAAATCAACTTTTATTTCCAAGCAGAGTAATTTTCCACGATACTCCAGCTATGTTTGAATTCCCCAAGCGCACTATCTAGGCTTATATAATAAGAAACATTTCGATTATTGGTTTTGAATGAATCTAGACTAGTTCAATGGACCGAGGTGAATAGCGCGGTGTAGAACAATAGAAATAATCATCTCTAAGAAAATAGAAAATCCTCAACAGGTATTTGATTGTATTTCTCTTCTTTTCTCATGTTTTACAATTAATGTTTGTTTGTTTGTTGTGTTCATATTGTCATGGTTTAAATTCTTTTCTTTTGTTATAACACGATTGGGAATTAGTTATTTGTTTCGGGAATAGGGAAATTTTGTGCATTACACACATAGACATAAATATATATAGACTGGCCGAAGGAAGTAACTTCATGTAACTTGAAAACATGTATATCTATTGTATTCGGATTTCCAAATTATGAAAAATTGCATGATCTTCATTCTTAGAGATTAAACAAAACTACACTGCCTCCTTATTTACAATATATATATATAGGTTATGGCTGAAATAGATATGAATACTTAACTTTTATACTGCTCATAAATGCTGTATAATAAAGTACACAAAATTGCAAGTCACAAATTTTCGTTTCATAAAACTCTTTAATCGGCCAGTCTATATTTATTTTTGTCTATGATTACACATAACAAAACATCAATAGCAAACGAAATACATTCACTTACTATTCTGTTAATTGCGAGGTGTTTTTCTTCTGCGTTTTATGTGATTCTAGCTGTTGTTTTAGTGATACTTTGATATTTCATTACAGAAAAGATTTAGAATATTTTATGCTTTTAGAAAAAGGAAATAAGAAGATTTAACAACAACAAACTTTCTGCATACATTCAAGAAGAAAATGTTTTGATTCACAATCTTTTAAATACATGGTACTTAACAAAGAAATCAATGTATAGAATATTGATAACTCTTGGATTGTTGTTCTAGTTGAACCAGTCTCTGGTGGGCTTGATGCCCACTGTCCTTGCCGTTGAGTATGTTTTAATAAGATAAAGAATTTGGGCAGACTGACGTTTACAATGGGGAAATGGGGATAGTGTCATTTAAAAAAAAGAATACAACCACTGCATATTGAATTAACCTTGTTGTACAAATATCTGTCAACATATGCACACTGTGTGCTTTCTTAGTTGTTTGTACACCAGAAATAAAGTTTATTTTGAAAACATCGTTACATACAAGCAATGTATAGTTTACAACATTTGAACAAAAAATAAAACTTTTTCAATGTCAGGAGAGTCATATTGTTCCCATTACATTGCTTCAAAAAATGTTCTATTTTTTTTTTTTTTTACTTTGGCTACGCACAATATTATTATAAACCGTCTCCATCATGTTTTGGTAATGTGCTTTGTGTGACAATACACAAATGTTTGCACTATCTTATCAAAATGATTGGGTGCATGATGCAAAATATGTTGAAATCGGAATTTAAACAGCGTTTTTTGAAATCTTATAGTGACATATGGACGAGGGACGGACATACCGACAGACCACACACAAGTATTAATGGCTTTTTCTGTCTTACTTTCTAATTACTTTATTTTATTTCAAATCTCTTTCCTCTATATGTTTATATTTATTATATGTATAGCTTCTCCTGGAGTTTATTCTAAGTGTCACACAACTATAACTACCAGTCCCGTCATCTGCTAATGAGGTGCGCCTAACATTATAGTATGTTGTCTTAGATCTGTCAGTATCAGGTGTGCTCAGATTTAGGCCAAAGTCTCTAACCACAAGAGACTATGTACGCATGTTTCCTGGTGGCTGCGGTCACCCTAACCCAGATATCAAACTTGTATCCTGCAAAAATACATTTGAATGTCAAAATACAATTGAGGAGCCGTTTGGGTACCAGTCTTAAACTAGACATTTAGCGTCTCACGCACACACACACACAAACACACACACAAACACACACAAACACAAACACACACAAACACAAACACAAACACACACACACACACACACACACACACACACACACACACACACACACACACACACACACACACACACACACACACACACACACACACACACACACACACACACACACACACACACACACACACACACACACACACACACACACACACACACACACACACACACACACACACACACACACACACACACACACACACACACACACACACACACACACACACACACACACACACACACACACACACACACACACACACACACACACACACACACACACACACACACACACACACACACACACACACACACACACACACACACACACACACACACACACACACACACACACACACACACACACACACACACACACACACACACACACACACACACACACACACACACACACACACACACACACACACACACACACACACACACACACACACACACACACACACACACACACACACACACACACACACACACATATATATATATATATATATATATATATATATATATATATATATATATATATATATATTGAAAACAGTGTGTTAAACTAGACAGACATCCGAACTCCTCATCCACACATTGGGGTCACAGTGTTAAACTAGACATATAGCTCCTCATACACATATCTCTTTGTGCCCAAACATATTTCTTATTAAACAATGTGCTGATAAACTGACATTTTTAACAGTTTTTTTCAACTCGATCTGTCTGTCTGGCTAAAAAAATTTGTACACGTTATTTCTCCGACACCCAATCTCGGATTAAGCTGAAAATTTGCACAATTATTTCTTTTACCTGACAACATAAGAATCCATTTAAAGATTAACCAACTAGTTAATTAACTAGTTAACTATTGGTAATTAATTATTTTGTTTGATATCTCGAACAA
The DNA here is from genome assembly GCA_030265305.1 of Biomphalaria pfeifferi. Taxonomy (NCBI): domain Eukaryota; kingdom Metazoa; phylum Mollusca; class Gastropoda; family Planorbidae; genus Biomphalaria; species Biomphalaria pfeifferi. The sequence goes on along the minus strand of JASAOG010000002.1, from coordinate 313,738 downwards.
GGGAAAGACATTTTACTTGACTGAAGTGGAAGTATAAGCTGAATTAGTCCTTTGTAGGGTGCAGCTCTAAAATGTAATAAACGAAATATAACTATACAATCTTCTCTAGTCATAAGTACCTCACTTGCAAAGTGGTTAGCACGTCGGCTCGAGGAGGCATTAGCCACGAGTTCGAATTCAGGTCGGTGCTCGCTTTTTTATTTGTAATAAATGCTTTAAAAAACTAATAACGGCCAAATCCAGCCAGAGTTCCCTTTCTTTCTGTCCCCCCCCCCCCAAATGTCCCCAACTGGCGCAGAGAAGTGATTGGATCATACAGTAGTGAGAAATCTAAAAGCATGAAATAGCAACTAAACAAAAACAATTGGTAAAAATATTTCTAATCGCATAGATTTGTTGTTGGTCTAGAATACTAGATCTGTTACAAAGTTAATTGCAAGATTGATCCAAACTAATTGATACAATTGCACTTCGTAGAAGCTTATTTTTTTTTTTTAAAAGTATTTTTAGGTTTCTTGTTTCGTTTCAACTTTTTAAAAAACAGTGTTTACGGTTCAAACTTTGTGTATTTACAAACAGGTGGAAACTGAATTAATTTGCAACATCAAAGTATGATGCCATTTTTTATTTATTTTGGAAGGTTATTTTATTTTTTTTACTTATTTTTATTAAGCTAATAAAGACAAAGTGACACTTTATTGACATAATTTTAAGCGACATATGCTTCGCTCTAATATTTCTGATCTTAGATAAAAGATCTTTAGAGCCTTTCTATTATTATTACATTAGGAAACATTACAAAAACAGATACTGTTCTTGGTCAGACACTTTGAAACCAAGTCCTTGGTGATAAAAATAAATTTTTATGGACACTAGAAAATGCTTTGATAGTTCTTGATTTTTAAATTATAGGATGTTTCTATTTAATGTTTTAAGCAAAAAGTTATTGAAATTTAATTATTCTACAACGTCCAATTTAATTATTTTTTTAATACCTATTTTACCGTTAATATTTGTCCTGTTATAAGCTTTAATATCAAACTATTCTAGTCACAATACACGAAACATAGTCGTTGTGTTCAACGCTGTGGACTAAATAGCCACACTTATACTTTCTATCAATTTGACTTCAAAAATTACATGAAGTAAAAAACTGTTTAAAATATTATATGTTTTTTTTTTCAAGAGACTGCAATGCCCAAAACATTGCACACTTATTAACTATGGTGTAGGTCCCGTATGATTGTAATATATAAGATAAGATGATTGACTAACTCAAATAAAGGTTTACACCAATGTGCACCAACCAACAAGTTTAGAGAAGTCTGACTTTGATCAATTGTTATTCATGTCCCAGTCCCCTGATATTACTTAGGCAGAAAAGCTAACCTTAGCGTGCTCATGACAAGTACAAGTTGTTTCATACCTTGGTTACTTAGTCTCTCATATCTTTGTGTCATACACACACAAGCACATTCTCAATGTCTTGAAGCTTGGCGAGATAATGGAAAAAGATGATAGTACTTATTTAACAAACAACATAAACAGAACCAGCTGATAGTACTTATTATACAAACACCATAAACAGAACCAGCTGATAGTACTTATTATACAAACACCATAAACAGAACCAGCTGATAGTACTTATTATACAAACACCATAGACAGAACCAGCTCATAGTACTTATTATACAAACACCATAGACACAACCATCTGATAGTACTTATTATACAAACACCATAGACAGAACCAAGTGATATAGTACTTCTTTGTCCTTGAGTCACAATGCCTTTTTTTCATAGTAAGAAGAGCGCATGTAAAAAATATCACAGTAAAAAAAAATTGCTCAAGCCGATTGAAGTTATTTCTTGCAGATTTAAGTTATTTCTTGCAAAATTCATCCTGGTAAAAAAAAAAAGTCGCTGGTCTAACTAATGCTACTAAATAAAGATGTAGCACTGGTCAATATTATTATGCGAAGGACATTCGAGGTTATAAAGCGCACGTACGTCTGTAATAGGCAGGGTCGTCATAAGTTCATCTTTGTGTTAAGTATAAGTAAGACGTAGCGGACCTTTTTTTTTTTGTTTTGTTGCTGCACTAAAGTCGTCAACATAACGATGTAAAACTCAGGAGAACTTCGACCATCATTCTGACATTCTGACCATCATTCTGACATTCTGACCATCATTTTGACATTCTGACCATCATTCTGACATTCTGACCATCATTCTGACATTCTGACCATCATTCTGACATTCTGACCATCACTCTGACATTCTAACCATCATTCTGACCATCATTCTGACATTCTCACCATCATTCTGACATTCTAACCATCATTCTGACATTCTAACCATCATTCTGACCATCATTCTGACATTCTGACCATCATTCTTACCATCATTCTGACATTCTGACCATCATTCTGACATTCTGACCATCATTCTGACATTCTGACCATCATTCTGACATTCTGACCATCATTCTGACATTCTGACCATCACTCTGACATTCTAACCATCATTCTGACCATCATTCTGACATTCTCACCATCATTCTGACATTCTAACCATCATTCTGACATTCTAACCATCATTCTGACCATCATTCTGACATTCTGACCATCATTCTTACCATCATTCTGACATTCTGACCATCATTCTGACATTCTGACCATCATTCTGACATTCTAACCATCAGACGTTTCGAAATGTCTTTTTCAAATAATTTTGAGTGGATATTGTTGCAGACGTCTTTCGTGAAAGCGATTTGCATTTTAAAAGATCCTTATAAGAAGATGAAACAAAGTCTCTTTTACTTAAGACGCGGCGTCTCCCTTGTCAGAACGTCGCATCCCCTATCCCACAGTTTGAGAAACGCTGCCATAGACAGAAACACTTGGTAGTACTTACCATACAAACGCCATAGACAGAACCATCTAATAGTACTTACCTTATAGATTTAATAGTCATGGCCAATTACTTTCTAGCATTGTAGAGTATTCGCGTATGAATGCGTGAAAAGAAAAGTGTTACACCGGAAGCTGCAACACCAATATGTGTCAGACGGTCTATTTCTTGGTGTGAGGCCTGATGAAGAGTGGCAGCTATTTTTTTTTCTTTGCAGCTTTGCTTAAATCAAACTTACTGTGCCTGACTCTTATTCTGTTAGGATACGATTAGGAATTTGGCGCCAAAAGTTATATGTTTCATCAAAAGTGTCAAGATTTGCTTAGCGACTATGACGTGACAATTAAACACAAGACTAGGATTGAAAGTGTTATGAAAGTGAACACAGACTACTCTTGGTAGCTTTAGAGAGAAGTCGGCTTAAGCTTCTGGAGTAGATATTCAACTTAGTGACATTCGATGGTTCCCTTCATTACATATTAAACTGTTTGTTTGACATCGTTCATAAGCGTCGAGTATTTTCTGCATTTTTGGCCTTTTGCTTGTGCTCATTGGTTTGGTTTTACCTCCTTTTAGACTTGCACAAGACACAGCGCGTCACGTGTGTGTGTGAGTGTATGTGTGTAATGTGTGTTTGTTTGTGTCTGTTTGTGTCTGTTTGTTTTTGATAACCGGTAATAAAAGAGCTGAACAATTTCACAAACAATGTTTGTACGGTACGTTTGTCCAGCATAAAAAAATGTCATATTCGTATCGTATGTCTGACGTCCGCTAGACTCTTCAATGACTCCATTGATATTCATATCGTATGTCTGACGTCCGTTAGACTTTTCAATGACTCCAATGATATTCATATCGTATGTCTGACGTCCGCTAGACTCTTCAATGACTCCATTGATATTCGTATCGTATGTCTGACGTCCGCTAGACTCTTCAATGACTCCATTGATATTCGTATCGTATGTCTGATGTCCGCTAGACTCTTCAATGACTCCATTGATATTCATATCGTATGTCTGACGTCCGCTAGACTCTTCAATGACTCCATTGATATTCGTATCGTATGTCTGACGTCCGCTAGACTCTTCAATAACTCCATTGATATTCGTATCGTATGTCTGACGTCCGCTAGACTCTTCAATGATTCCATTGATATTCGTATCGTATGTCTGACGTCCGCTAGACTCTTCAATGACTCCAATGATATTCATATCGTATGTCTGACGTCCGCTAGACTCTTCAAAGCATAGAAATGTCTAAACCCGATTCCAATCCTATAAATGTGTGAAGATCGATGGGGCCGTGCACGAGATCAATAGCTCGACAATCAGTTTCAAAGTAATCTAGGAGCGACTACGCCAAAGAGAAATGAAACAAACCTGGCCTATCGGGTGACACATGGGAGCGGCCCGAGAACTAAGATGGACATGAAACAGGGAAAGATAATGAAAAAAAAGGTTGCTTCACATAATGCCCCATGGGAGTTGTCTATTTGCACTCTGTCCAAATCTAATAGTCCATTAATTTTGCTGCTAGAATTAGAAGCACTCAATACGCCAATGACGTCATCGTAGGGCTTAGAAAATATAATGACACCATTTTGTTCATGTTTTTATGGAAAATAAAATCGAAAATGTTTGTAACAGTCTGTGATTACATGAGCTGCTCATTAGCATAGGCTGTTGTGTTGGTAACGTCACTCTCTCTCTCTCTTTCTCTCTCTCCTCTAGTTCATAGCTCCCATCATTCATTTCCTTAACAACAACAGTAGTAGCGAGTTACTCATAATTTGTGCAGGGGATGTCAAAAGGCTGTGTTCAGTCAAGCGAAGCATTATCAACAAGCACAATCTAACCCAGAGGTTCTCACCATTTTTAACGATGAACAATCAGATGACTTCATGCATGAGTAGGAACTGAAGTTAGCAGGAAGAAAGTTTCCCAAATATTAAAATCACCAACACTAAAAAAAAACAACAATTCTTTGATACCTTGTGTGAATGTTTTTGTCTTAGTCACAGTTGAACATGTCATATTAGAGCATCAAAACTTGACTATGTCGATGTTGAGCTTTAAAAGTTGACCATGTCATTTTCGAGCATCAAAACTTAACCATGTCAATGTTGAGCTTTAAAAGTTGATCATGTTATTGTTGAGCATCAAAAGTTGACCATTCATTGTTAAGCATCAAAAGTTGAGAGTTGTTTCAGTTATAAAAAAAAACAGCTAAAAAAAAAAAGAAACTTGAGGCCTTGAGAAAAGCAGCTAGCAGTGACTTATGACTTAACACTTCCACTACTTCAGTTTTAACGTATGCACTTACACATACATCTTACATTTCTTGTTATTATTTAAATATGGATAACTTAAATACTTCCGTTACTCTGACCTGGTACAAACAAACAAAACAAACAAACAAAAAGGACAAAGAAAAAAACATAAAATAGCAAGTCGCTATGGCCACCTGCATGTTTGTTTGTGTTATGTCGTTTGAGTGACATCTCTTTTATTTTGTAGCCTCCAGGCTCGACCATACACTGAGAAACGAATTCCATAACTATTGTAGTGCCAGCAGGATGTAATCGAGTGTTGAAAAGTCGGTGGATGGAATGGTCCGTTAGGAGTTTTAGAAGAAAATACCAGTCCAGTTTTGTTGGGCTTCCTTCTTGTCTTCAACATTCAACTTTGCAAAAAGTCACAGAAGTAACACTAACTTTTAACTAAGGAAAGTTTTACCTAGATTTTACAAAGTATCTTTAATCATTGATAATTTCAATTCATACTTTGGTATTTTTCTTTTAATGCTAGAGACTCTATAGTCTAATTATTATTATTTTATTATTATTATTATGTTAGAAACGAACAAGGGTCAAGTTTAGTTCAAGAGAAACAAAATTCAATAGAGTTTATTTATCAGTGTCCACTGAGGAATTTTCTGCTGATTTTCTGGTATTATTAAAATATTTTTATTATTTTTATCGTGTTTATTTTTCATCTCCTGTTTTGTGTCGAAACATCAAAATAGCCACTGTTTGAGAACCATCTGAGGCAAGATTGATCAAAATGTCAAATTCTAGACGATCTGTTTTTTACATTTATCATCAGTCGATCCTAATGTGCATCTTCTTGCTGACTTAAGAGTCTTTGTCTTTGGGAAATGGGTCAGTGGTTAAATGACTTTATAGGTTCAAGATTGTACTGATCAGAGATAAAATAGTTTGGGAGTTTTTGTAGTGCATTTCTATTTTCTTTTGCTTTAAGCTGTAATATTCTTTTTTTTTTTTTACTGACATTAAACATTTGAGTTGGTGACCATCAGCTAATGGACTCTCATAATGTCTGCTTAGATAGGTCTCTCAATGTCTGCTTTGATAGGTCCCTCATAATGTCTGCTTAGATAAGTCTCTCAGAAATGCTGGAAGGCCCATATAGTTACATACTTCCTAAGGAATACGTGAAGTCTGTGATACATTTATTTGTAATATATAGGTTATAATATTATATGAACATTAAAAACTTTTTTTTTAAAAATTGGCATTCTATAACGTTTGTTTTTTTCATATCAGCAATTCTTCCTTGAACTTGTCCAATGACTCTAAGAGACAATGAGAAGTGATACGATATTAAAACGAAAGTACATGCGCATTGATACTAACAACACAGAACTTCCAATCAAAGTTGTACATTTCTCTCATCCTAATTGACTTCAATGAAACTCAGTACTGAATGTAAGCTCTCTATATATAATCTATGGGCAATAACAATTAAACGGAAAGTAGGAATACAAATCTGGAATGACAATTCATAGTTCTATTAGCTTACTGTTCTATTAGCTTACTGTTCTATTAGCTTACTGTTCTATTAGCTTACTGTTCTATTAGCTTATTGTGTCTTTATTTATTGACACAGTTTCTCGGTCTTCAAGTCATTTTTACATACATTTAAATTGTTCCTTTAGAATTAAATCCATGGTGGATGGCGGCGGGCAGAGTTCGAACCCGGTAACATTAAGACGACAGTCCAAAGCGCATACCACAGTATTTTGTTCAGGGCCTCTAATAACCACGTTTTGTGAGTGTGTGCTTACACGATATATTCTTCTTTAATTCAATACTGTGGGGCTGGTGTAGGCCTCTGTATATTTTGGTTTGGGTCTGGATGGGAGGTCGTAAAGAAAGAGAAACTTGTGTGTAAACAAACATGGTGTCAGAAGTGATGGAAGCTACTTCCGGAGAAAGTCGACCCAAAGTAAACTAAAGACAACCCAGGTCACGTGACTAAGAACGACCAGACTCCATTGAGCTATTTTTTTTTTAAACGTCCATTCAAAACAAGGGGAAATGACTTTGTAAACACTTCTTGTTCAAATTTGATCCTTTATGTGCCTTTGTTTCCTAGTGAGTGTTTTATTATTGCAGTCCGAGGTACATTAAAAAGTGATCTTTATGTGATTCAGGTCTGACGGGGTTTGAGAAACTTAAAGTAGATCCAGAGCTGAGACAAAATGTCAGCTTAGACAAAGATGACTAGAGTTACTGCCAGTAGATCAAGGGAAGGTAATGCATGTGGGATAGCTTGAGATACAACATTCGTTTTCAATATACAACAGAAATATCAATATACAACAGTAATAACATTATACAACAGTAATATCAGTATGTTATCCTATAACTCTCTATTTATTCGCAGGGGCATGACTCTCATCTGTTCCTATCATCTGCTTGTATCTTCTGCCTGCATCATCTTCCATTATCATCTACTGTACATCTACCTCTATAGTCTACCTGTACATTTACCTCTATCTTCTACCTGCACACCTAACTCTGTCATCTACCTTTAAATCTACCTCTATCATCTGCCTCTGTGCGGTCGTTGATGGTCGTTGACTTGTAGCACCAAACTGCTGGGGGACAATTAAGCCACAGTAGGCGTAGTAGATCTTGACAAAAAATTTAAATGACTTGAGTAACATCTTTGTGAACACTACTTAATAGAACTTTTATTCTAATAGAGACCAAATCAAGTTGATATCAGATAAACTAAATGTACTAGACTTTAGTAATTAATATTTTTTAACAAAATTTTACTCACTACAATAACACAACCTATCAGTCTCACCTTCTGGAGTCCTCAGACCTAATGACGACAATGCCATATATGTTGCGTCATTCACAACAAATCGCTAACCTCATCCTACCGTCACAATAGAAACACACACACACAGTCCATAAAACTGTCATATGCATTGTTCTATAAAAATGAATGTTAGGACGTTTACTGAAACTGTTCTGTGCTAGATCCGTGTGACGTTCCTGGCGCAAATGAGATAATTCATACGAAACACAAACAATCACGTTCGACTCGATATCGGCTACGAGCGTTTAAAGCTGACCAAGATATGGTCAAGATGGTATGTGTGTTAGGTAAATCGAAGCTTCAATAAGTCACTAAATAGATATTTTTGTAAACAAATAAGCGGGTCACAGAAAAAAAAAAGAAAGTTCGTTGGAAGTCAAGTATCACGTGATCGTCTTGACAAATCTTTTTAAGAGACTTAAAGGAAAACGAGGCAAAATATCGGGGTCGTTGGTCAGTAATCAGTATAGTCGTTGATCAGTATAGCCGTTGGTCAGTGATCAATATAGCCGTTGGTCAGTGATCAGTATAGCCGTTGGTCAGTGATCAATATAGCCGTTGGTCAGTGATCAGTATAGTCGTTGATCAGTGATCAGTATAGTCGTTGGTCAGTGATCAGTATAGTCGTTGATCAGTGATCAGTATAGCCGTTGGTCAGTGATCAATATAGCCGTTGGTCAGTGATCAGTATAGTCGTTGATCAGTGATCAGTATAGCCGTTGGTCAGTGATCAATATAGCCGTTGGTCAGTGATCAGTATAGTCGTTGGTCAGTGATCAGTATAGCCGTTGGTCAGTGATCAATATAGCCGTTGGTCAGTGATCGGTATAGCCGTTGGTCAGTGATCAATATAGCCGTTGGTCAGTGATCAGTATAGCCGTTGGTCAGTGATCAGTATAGTCGTTGGTCAGTGATCAGTATAGTCGTTGGTCAGTGATCAGTATAGCCCTTGGTCAGTGATCAGTATAGTCGTTGGACAGTTATTATCATTCATTCTGCTTTGTTCACTGTTCTTTATTGAATATTAATTGCTTTCAGTCAGTCAAACTACTTTACAACTTCTATGATTTATGCAAGTGATGTATGATTAATGGAAACAGCGAGGATTCAAAGAACAGTAATGGGTGATGAAACTGAAACAATTTTAGCAAGTTTCTTGATTACTTCCATGTTTGTGTTAGTTACAAAGCCTATATCAACTCACTGTGTCTGTCTGTCTAGTTAAAAAGTTTGTACACGTTATATCTCCAACACTCAATCTCGGATCAAGCTGGAATTTTGCACACTTATTTCTTTTACCTGACAAAAAAAGAATAAAAAAAAATTAACCACTTAGTTAATTAACTATTGGTAATAAATTATTTTGTTTGGTATCTCAAACAAAGAAAAGAATTTAACTGAAGTGGTGGTATAATCTGAATTAGTCCCATTTATAAGTCGTCGTCTAAATCTTAGTGAACACAACATGAAAAATAGGACGAGACTATATAAACAAGACAAAATACTCCTTCTTCCCTAGTGCTATTATTAGAGCATGGAATGGGTTGCCTGAGCTAGCCAGGAAAACCAGTGACTTGGCAGAATTTAAGTCATTGGTTACTATGCATGACTAAATGCATGACTAAATGCATGACGCGTAGGACGTAATCATCTTCTTTTTTTTTTGTTTGAAGTAACGTCTGTAGTAGAGAAGAAGAAGACAAATAGATAACTCTATAATCTTCCATGATCACAGACTCTCCACTCGCAGAGTGATTACCGTGTTGGCCTGAGAAAACTGGGAAGGCTTAAGCCTTTTTTTAAAATTTTTATAAATGCTTTTGTTATTTTTTACATGACTGATCCAACTAATTGATACAACTATGTTTAGTATAATCTTTTTTTTAAGTATTGTTTTTTATTTTCTTGTGTTTGGTCAGTTTGTCCATATGTTGTATATTGGCCAGAAGCTGTTTCAATCTAGTCAGTTTAGTATTCAAGCGAATTTGAGCCAATCAGGGGAGACGACAGAGATGACATAAAATACACACAAGACCGCCCACGCTTATGTAATGAACAGTAAACCCTTATCTCCCCCTCCTCCTCCCATCGGGTCAACGCGTTTGTTGATACCCGCACTGGGAAGTCACGTGATATATTGATTATATATTGGGGGGGGGGGAGGGAAAAGGAAAGAGGTCAACTACCCGGAACTACGTGATGTACAATGGGAAACAATATACGACGAATAAGACACCCTATTGGGCTATTGCCGATTTTAGCTTTGGTTAATATTCATATGCATTCAATGAACTGTGTATTGAGAAGATATGGTTCAATGCGAACCTGGTTTATCTGATTTTATTGAATGATAATCTAATTGATCTTTTTCTAAAGGGTCAATCTCTCATTCAAGGCCTTAAGAAAGAAACAATTCCCCTATTGAATATCTAAATTGATGTGGATAGAGTACATTGCACTGAACGTGCCTAATACGGAACAGCTGCTTATTAAATGATGTTTTAAATTAAATTCGACTTATATACTTACTAAATATATTTTTTCACTTTTAAAAACAAAAGTACGTTATAGTTAATGTAGATCATAGTCTTCTGATTAAGTTTACCTATTCCAACTGACACTCCCTGTTAGTTCTTGGAACGAAAAACAATTGAATGTAATTCAAGAAAACAAATTCTACTACTCTCTAAATATGGTTAATTTCTTGTTTATTTTTAGAATGAAATTGTGCATCTCACTCCAGCTGCATTAGTGTACATGTTGTATTCTTGTAATGCCTGTCACCCTGTTACTCTATTACATGGAAGTCTGTTCTTATCATAAGCCTAGATTTAAAATAAGCCATCAAGTTTCATCAACGACCATTACCCTATTCTATGCCTCATAGTGTTTCTGTTTAAAATGCCTCAACTTCGAGTAGGTAATAATAAAAAAATGTTTGCTTGAATGACTACACCGGAATCAATACACTCACAGTAAATACAGACACCATACAGTTTGACTCATATGATGAGTCCAATGAATATGTATTCTGACAGGAGCATTCATCAAGTACTTTGACTTCCAGCATTGTTTGATGTCAAGTTTATAATGTTTGAGAGGACATCATTATTTGCCAGGTGAGCAGAAAAAGACAATGACCTGCTGACCTCTGTTCATTCAGAAGAAAAGAACAAGACAATGACCTGTTGACCTCTCTTCGTTCAGGGGAATGGAAATGAAATTGAAGGGGGGAGAGAATTTTCCACCAATTTGTTTTCCCTATGAACGCTTCCGTTTGCAACAATACAAAAAAAAAAAATTTGCTGGCTAAAGTATCAGTAATTCATGATAATTTCATGGTGACAATGTCTCTAAGTTTGACTCGAATAAGTATTGAGTATTGAATGCACTAGACTTTTTCTTTTTCTGTTCAAAATTATCTTACATACAAACAATTGTAGACGAAATGAACTAAAAACTTAGATATTTATTTCTTTGTCTATGTGTTGAAGATTTAAATATTCGGCTTACTTTGTCCTAGAGCCGGCCTTGTTCTAAACCCTATTTAATTCAAACACAGATGTGAAAAGAAGTAGCCGTCAGTAAATCTTTATGCCAGCGACCAATCGACAGTTATAAATACTGATAACAGACTTCTTTGGCCGGAGAGTTACTCCCAATGTCAACCAACAGAAAATTCGTTGCTCCGGAAGCTAAATTTTTTTTGTGTGGCTCTTTTAAGTTTTTAGTCTCGTTAGCGTCTAGTTGGAAAGAGAGAGAGAGGAGAGAGAGAGAGAGAGAGAGAGAGAGAGAGAGAGAGAGAGAGACTGAAGTAGAGAAACAGAAGTAGAGAAACAGATTTCGCAGATAGGAAAAAAAAAGAATGGAGAGATTAAGAGTAATATCTAAACATCTAACACTAAAGAAATTCAGTCAGAAAAGAAAGAAAAGATTTAAGGTTTATGAAGTTTGGAGCCTTTTAAAAAGTAAAGAATAAAGAGAGATCGATAGAGGGAGAGAGAAAGAGAAAGGAGAATCTGAGAGATGGAATCATAACTTTTGCGAAAAGAGACATTTAAAAATAAACCAATAGAGAGGTTGATAGGGGTAAATAGACAAAGAGAGAGAGAGAGAGAGAGAAATATAGAGGAAATCTGAACATTTGCCATAAGAGACACATTTAAAAAGAAGAGAATGAAGAAGACTTCTGGAGACAAGGTTCCAAGTCACGAGCTCAAGAGGAGCACTGCTTTCTATCAGAACATTGCCAGTTTATCCTCCACTTCCTGCGTTCTCTGTCGTGTTAAGTGACTAATTAATAAATGCTTTCGAAATTTATGGTAGAAATAAAATCGGAAGAGGCGATGTGCGAAGAATGGTGGGGGGGGGGGGTGGCGGTGAGGTAAAGCACAAGGCCTGGTTCATGAAGTGAATCAATCCAAAACTTTCTCAGACATTCCCAACTACTCATCTTTAAATCAGCAGGCTTAACTTCAGCCACCAATGGATTCATTTCACGAGTCATAGGTTGCTAATGATCGGTGGAAGTCTGAGAACAGCAGACGTGTGTGACTCGTTACAGGGTCTGTGGTATGAAACATTTCGACCAATTTCTTGGTTGTCTGTGGTATGAAACATTTCGACCATTTTCTTGGTTGTTTAGAGTTTCATTTTTTTTAATTAATCCATTTGACTAATTTTGTCATTTATTTCTTCTGTCGACATAGTTTTTCATTACGATTATTTCAACACTTTACCGAAGTAACATTCATCTGTTTGTTCTATCTAGTTATTAATTGCATGCTTAATAGCAATGTAAAAGGCCCCTTTACAATGATTATAATTCTTTGAAAATATATAAAAGGTTTATAGGGGGTGGGGTTAATTAATTACTGTTTATAATTATTATGGTTTTATTAATACATCTTCTCATTCTGAACAAAAGCAACTCCTAGAATGACAAAGCCAGGATTCATTTCAAAACTTGGTTGAATGATAATGAAAAAAAACAAACCTGATGTAGACTGGCGGCTCTGGCATGGAATGTTTGACAACTTTTTGTGTGTGGTACTCATAATGAAAGAATAGTTCTCGAGTTGATACGCTAGAAGATGTGAACTCGACTCTGTGCACTGGGAGAGAATAGATTTCCCTGATATTGAAGCGGGTTAAAAGATTAACTGGCATTACTTGGAATGTTGGCCACCATTGTTGCCAACTTATTTTTTTAGAGGTGCAACTGTGAGACATGTACTTAAAAACTGACAATAAAATAAAACAAAACTTTCTTCTACCCATCCCCTTCCTTCCCGTCTCCTAACGTAAAGAAGTCAAACAAATTCCCGGCCTCTACATTTGTTTTCGTTCTAATTTTTCTTTTATAAGAGCGCCCTCTGATCAAATCGTATAGTTCTTTAAGTGTTTTTTTTTTTTGAAACCCATACATTTTGGATTCCATAATTTGAATAATCAGTAAACTTATTTCTCGACGCAGACGTTTGGGTTGGTAACTAACATGATTTTTTAAAATAATAAAATGTTTATAGGATTCTTTTTTGTTTATTATAAGGCCATACTACATAGTTTTTTGGAGCACTATAACTCAATATAAGTTCTTTTCAATATTATTTATTTATCTTTCTTCTTTCATTTTGGCACGTTTTGATTATTTTGATCCAAAGGCATTTTTTTTCTATTTATAAAGCCCTTAATGTAACACAAATATCAATTAATAAATTGCTTATCATTATAAAGCACTCACTCTGTCTGTCTGTCTGTCTGGTAACAAGTTTAAACATGTTTTTTTCTCCCATTTCCCATTATCGGATCAAGTTAAAACTTTGCACATTTATTTATTGAACCTAACTAGATGTTAATCAATCAAAGAAATTAATCAATTAGCTAATTAATTGTTGGTGATTAATTATTTTGTTTGATATCAAAATAAGGGGAATAAATGCTACTTAAAAAGAGATGTGGGTGCATATATGGATTTAATCTTCTTATTACGTTTGGACACGTTTTATCTCTCACTTCCCATGCTCAGACCAAGTGGAAATTTTGCATAATTATTCATTTTTGATGACAATACACGAATCAGTCCGAAAATTAACCAATTAGTACTACTTAATTAATGTTGTTTTATATAGCAGAAAGTGAGCTAAAACCTTTAATTTTCAGATAAATAGTAGTAATTAGCGGTTATTTCACCTTAGAATAGCTTTGGTTTTAAAAAGTATTCTTTTTTCTATTGCTTGTTGTTTTTTTTTTACTTTGCGACCCAAATAAACTATTAAAAATTGTCAACAAATATGATTACATGTGTTGAAAGTCTAAAGGAATAGTGAATACTAGAACTGGTACCTATTTTATCCATTAAGACAAAACAACCTTCAAGCACACGTGCAGAACGACTAAATTGGCAACACTGCGTGCCAAAGACGATTAGCCAAGCTTTACTAGTTAAATACCAAAGCAGTCAGGGGGAAGCAAACTGGCCGTGAGCTTATTTTTTCTATCAATCACCTTTACTGAAACACACGTAAACATGAGTTGAGTCACTAAATGGCGTTCACTGCTCACGCTGAGACTATAAAACACACACAAAAAGTACTGTTTGAAGTCTGTGTTACAAATACTTCACGCGTCCACTCGTACAGACGGAACCAAAAGGAACGGAAGAGATAGAGGCAGTTTTACAACCCAGCCTTCTACATCCCATCCCTGCACTTGATGCTGCATGGCGTTCAATGTCCATATGGGAAGGGACAGATTTACGGTGGGAGTCAAGTGGTGTTGAAACGGCTATTTTTGTTTCATCAAGGTCTATTTATAACCACGAACACACTATTGTGCTACATTTAAAGCTAGATCCATTAGCATAACAAATGCAAACAAATGCAGACCAGTTATAAACTCTGGTCATTCTACACATAGGCCTACAAATTCTAAATCAGAAAACAGATTAGGTAATTGAATTTCAAATATATATTCGTCATTATTGAGTTATTCGGCTAGTTTCATTTTGTTAAGTAACTTGTAACCTTTCCCCTTGATTACCCAAGAATCAGTTGAGAAAAATTAACTAATTAGTTAATTAACTATTCGTACTAAATTAATACAATTATAATAAACAACGTAAAGAATTTCTGCTTGACTGAAGAGGTGGTATAAGCTGAATTAGTCCCCTTTATAGATTGTCGTTTGAGTCTTAGTAAACACAAACATTACATAGAAACAATAGATAACTATACAATCTTCCATGTTCATAGACTCGTCGCTGGTAGTGTGGTTACCGTGTTGGCTTGAGAAGCCTAAGAAGCCTTTAGCCCACAAGATCTAATTCAGGCTCCCCCTTTTTTAAAAATACATTTAAAAAGCTGTCACCCAGATACCAGTTCTTTCTCTGTAACCCTTTCCAACTGGTCTAGCCAAGTGATAGGATCAGAAAGATAAAAACATGAAATTATGCAAAACAAAAATAATTGGTAAAAACAAAATCTAATCACACAGATTTATTATTGTTAGTCTAGAAACTCTAGATCTATTACAAATTTAATTACATGACTGATCCTAACTAATTGATACACTACATGTAGACATTTAGATATAATTTGCTTTTTAAAACAGTCTGTTCTATATTTTGCTTGTTTAACGTTTCCTTAAAATACCGAAAGTCCATCTACTGGTACCTTTAGTGCTCACACTAACCCATCTACTGGTACCTTTAGTACTCACTAACCCATCTACTGGTACCTTTAGTGCTCACACTGACCCATCTACTGGTACCTTTAGTGCTCACACTGACCCATCTACTGGTACCTTTAGTGCTCACACTGACCCATCTACTGGTACCTTTAGTGCTCACACTGACCCATCTACTGGTACCTTTAGTGCTCACACTGACCCATCTACTGGTACTTTTAGTGCTCACCAAAGCACATCTTGCAGTTTTATTGCTCATACAAGCACATGAAAAAAGATCATTTACTAATTTTAGTGGTCAACTTGGGTTGTTTATTATTATGTAATTTAAGTGGTGGTTTAGTGTTGACTTGACGGTCATTATGTGGTCTTTTTTTTTGCAGATGAAACCAAGAGTGTAGCACTAAGTCATCATGGAGGTCAACAATAGCGGTATTGCGTTTGACTCAGGCGATGCCACCAACATGACCCTTTGGACCAACATGTCCCACTGGACCAATGGGAGCCTTGTCATCCCACCAGCTGGGGCCACAATAGCTTCACCAATTATAATGTGTTTGGCAGGAGTGGTCAGTAGCATTTATCTTCAAAACTAATCTAATTCTATGCTTAGGATTTTAAAAATCCACTACGTAGGTCCAAGTATGTTGTTGCGTGGACTCCAGAGCGTTCTAAAGAACCCGAAGTTTTATAAGTCCCTATCTTCACCGAACTCTTGAAGACCCGGCACTGAAACCAAGTGCTCACCACATGGTCGTATTGTCGTTTCGAGCATTCTGAAAATCTAGTTTTTTCAATGGTCTAACCATTCCCCATCTAACCCACACTTTAACCCTTGACCTTTCAAGGAAGTATTTTAATGCAACTTAAAAGGAATAAAGCTATAATTATTTATATTTTTCTGTGTTGTGGCATCCTTTTTCCTTGTTGAGAAGGTTATTATATATATATAACACCTAACAATCTCTTCACAGCACACATAGCACACTAACCTATATAAACCAAAGGAACCTCAGTCAACATCTGACAAGCTTTGCATAATTAAGGCGGATCTATACGACAACAATGACGTCATGAGGTGAATACAGAGACATTTATTATCTGTCAGGTCCTCGCTGCACCCTCGTCGTTGTCATGGTCACATTAGAAAACTGTTTTCTTCTTTACCGAGACTGTTTCGATTATATTAGATAATAATAATAATAATATTCTTTATTATGCGTGAGAAAATTTGTTTTACAATTGTGCATTACCAATACAAGTAAATATATTATTAGAGCAAACTATTTAAACGATGCCACACAAAATGTCTCTGTGTCTCAAACATTTACAACAGAAAGTTAGCTTTTGTTCAACGATTTAATTGTCAGAAGAACAAAAGAGTTCTTGTTTTTGTGATCGGTGTCTGAAACCACCTACATTACCTTTCCAATGCATTTCCCGAATACCCAACAGGTACTAAACTAGATCTCCACTACCTCTTTATTATTTTATTTCATTCATATCTAGAAATCCTTTTTTAAAATCTATTGGTAAATGACCAAGATGAAGGTTAGCGGTACAGTTTATGAAATATATACTACAAATATACCTGTACATGCTTCATAACTTTTTCAAATCCCATTAAGTTAACAAATACCTCAAAATTATAAACAGTTTAATACGCTTTCTTCCTTGTATATTCACTTTATCACTAACTATACGTTGTACATAGAATAGAAGAGTTAACAATCTTGTATTAAAAATGGTCTTTGCATGATCAAAAACGGTTAGTATCATTAGTTTAAAAAAATGTTTTTGCTTTTAAAGAGGACAAGTAGCCGTAATGTCTATATAGAGCACGAGGCTGGCCACGGAAAAATGATCTTTTAGTTGTTCAGGTCTCAATGTGGCAGGCAAACCAACAGAAGACAGGACAAAGCAATTTCTCTTCGCGCTTATAGATTGTTCAAAGTGTTATAGACCACAATTGCGCTATACATTAAAAGTAAGTGTCCCCTTCAACAGGTGCCTAATGAAAAGAAATTTAGGATTGTCTTAACGCCTAGACTCTGAAACCCTTACAAACCCTCCCCTCCCCATTCCACTTTACACATGAATAGCGTTACAGAATCTCACTCGACACTGTAAAATTGACTGGAAGTTGAAATCCAGGCGCATTAACTAGTTTGGTGTCAGAAGTGTTTACTTTCAGAAAAAAAAATGGGAATGATTTATCCACTCCCTTGATTTATCCACTCCCTTGATTTATCCACTTCCCTGATTTATCCACTCCCTTGATTTATCCACTCCCCCTATTCATCTCACTCACTGATTTATCAACTCCTTTGATTTATCTATTCCCCTGAGTTATCAACTCCCCAGATTTATCCAGTACCCTGATTTATCCACTCCCTGATTTATCCACTCGATTTATCCACTCCTTTGACCTATCCACTTCCCTGCCACTTTTCTGACCAGGCGCCGTGTTAGCACTAATGAGTTCCACAAATGTGACCTGTATTTAAGTGATGTTCTTGTCTCTCCTGACAGATGGGCAATATCCTGGCTCTCATTATACTCCACCGGACCCGACTGGAGTCCCAGAGGCTCATGTTCCACAGTCTGGTGGCAGGACTGGTCTGGAATGACCTGATTGGCATCTTACTGACCACGCCTGCAACCTTAGCCTCGTACATCAATGACATGAAGGTGAGCTGCCCTAGCCAGTATATGTTCTGATAGATCTGTTCGAACCTGAAACTAGTTTGACTTAGTCTACAAGCTCACACTAATTGTGAACCAATTGTATCGCCAATTATTTCAATGTCATTCTCAGTTTAAAAATACTATAATTAGATTTGTATATTATTGTCACTAAATTTCTATTTATGTCACATTCACGTGATCTAGAGATTGTGACTTGAAAATTTTGACAGAATATTTATAATTGTGTCATTAGATATTAGGACCACCATATCGGGTAATACGAGATTAGAATATGTTATTTTAGTCATTTAAAACTGTGTGTAGATCAACATAGACTTGATTGCTACCTACCTACCTACCTACTTATCTGTCTGTGTCTGTCTACCTACCTACCTACCAATCTACTTACTTGTCTGTGTCTAGCTACCTAACTGCCTTGAGTCTTAGTTGCCTGTACGTCTACCTATTTAATTACAAATGTATCTACTTAATTGTCTGCATACCTACCTACCTTTCTATCTACTTACTTGTCTCTCTGTCTAACAACTAACCAAACTATCTATCTACCTATCTACGTATGTGTCTGTCTACCTATCACTTTATCTGTATGTCTCTATATCTACCTACCTACCTATTTACTTGCTTATCTGTCTACCTACCTAGCTACCTCCCTAACAAGGTGGACTATAATTCTGTTTACAGATGCCAGGTGGACACCACCTATGCAAATTTAACGGTTTTGCCATGGTTTGTTTTGGTTTGAGTACGCCCCTGATTGTCAGTGCCATGGCCATTGAGAGGTTTCTGTTTGTTAAATACACTTTTTTCTACACCAAGCACTGCGCTCCTGGGGCGGCACGCCTGGTGATTCTATGCATTTGGGGCTTCGTCCTGTTCTTTGGTCTGCTGCCCATGTTCGGGTTTGGAGACTATGTTCTACAATATCCACAGACCTGGTGCTTCATGAACTTCAGGTGAGGCTCTTTGTTACCTGTAGGATGTAAGAAAAGTTCAAGTGAAAAGTGTGAAGTAAAAGAAAAGTTCAAGTGAAAAGTGTGAAGTAAAAGAAAAGTTCAAGTGAAATGTGTGAGGTAAAAGAAAAGTTTAAGTGAAAAGTGTGAGGTAAAAGAAAAGTTCAAGTGAAAAGTGTGAAGTAAGAGAAAAGTTCAA
The DNA here is from genome assembly GCA_030265305.1 of Biomphalaria pfeifferi. Lineage (NCBI taxonomy): Eukaryota > Metazoa > Mollusca > Gastropoda > Planorbidae > Biomphalaria > Biomphalaria pfeifferi. Next base: position 294,146 of record JASAOG010000002.1, on the reverse strand, counting down.
GTGAAATGTGGGAAGTAAAAGAAAAGTTCAAGTGAAATGTGGGAAGTAAAAGAAAAGTTCAAGTGAAATGTGGGAAGTAAAAGAAAAGTTCAAGTGAAATGTGGGAAGTAAGAGGAAAGTTTAAATGATTTGATATTGTTATGAATGGATATTTCTATGTTTCTCTAGGAGGTAAACATAGAGTTGAAGCTAGGTGCTGAAACAAATGATACATACATATATTAAACATAAATGAATAACAGCACCAGGGACCAAGTTTTTAAGAGAGAAAGTAGTGAATTAAAATGCAACGAAAATAAAGGCATGCTCCGACCGAGGCTCGAACCTGTGACTCTGGATTCGACACCACAGCCTAGCGATAACGCACCAAGCGAAACTAACCTCTAGACCATCGGAATGTCCGAGGGTGGGGGAGGGGCTAGCTGGGGCTTGTGACCTTTGACCACTGTGGTGGTAATTTGCATACGAGCGAAATGACTCTGGATCAGAAGGATAACATTTTTAAAAGTTAAAATAACGGAAATAATGCTTGGTTCCGGGGCTTAGCCCCGGACCCCACTGGGGGAAGCTAACAGCGCTCCCCCGGACTCCCTAGATGCCCTTTGGCGGTGTGTACTGTCTTTCCACTAATTATAGGAAGAAAGTATTCTAGGGTAGAAAAAACGTTTGAAAGAATGAAAGATCAGAATGTAATGATTAATTACATATACACACACACTAATATATATATATTGCGAAATGGGGTAAAAATCCCCCCCCCACCACCTCAAAAAAAATTTATGACATGCCATTTGTGGGCCGGTTTATATGGTAATGCCCGGGCCGATTTTGATACCCAGTCGGCCCCTGTGTCATAGACTGAAATAATAACATTAATAAACTTTTAACAACAACAAAACAACGTTGAAAGAGATGCAGTGTGACCTGTGTATGACCCAGCATTATCTGAAATGCTCTGGTAATGTGTTCCAAGCCCCGAGGCCATAACTTGACCAGTCCGGGTGATTTATTTCTCCCGTTAAGTCATTCAGATAACCAAACAAAACACAATGCTTGGAAATGATAGGAAATGTAGAAGTGAAACAAATGCTCAGTAGCTGAACCTTTGTGGACATGTATCCATTAAGTAACCTCGTTTTAGTTTTTTTCGAAGGCGATAATTGACATGTTAGCAACCATCAACAGCAAAGATAAATGTGGAATGAAATGCAATGCAATACAATAGAAAGACAAACCAAAGCTAAATCGCCTACGTAGCTGGAAAAACAGAGATCGATTAATATAAGATAAATAGATTGATTTGTAGCTTTATGTTTAAGTCAAAACAGGCCATGTTATCCTGCAGAGTTATTGCCCATGGGTCACCATTACGTCCAAAATCATTTCCAGATTTTTATGTTTCTATTTTAAAAGTAAATGATTCCTTACAAAAAAAGAACTAAAAAAAAATTGTCTACCTCGTTTTGGCGTTACCAGGCTAGCATTAACGTCTGTCGAACGTGCCAATGGAATCAAATGTTAGGGTATCACTTGCCCAGAGTAATCATCAGTCTTCAATGGCTGTGAGAATGTGTGTGTTTGTGTGTGACAGTATTGTGTGAGTGCTTGTGTGTAAGGTGTACATCATAGTTCCTAATTATCTCATGTCCAAGATCGCCATCTCAAGGGGAGAGAATCTGCCCATCACCAAAATAAACAAGAAAGTGTTATTGATTTCTCACCGGGCTACTTATTAGGAGTTACTCCCCTTGACTTACTTTAGAACTACATAATATTGAGAGATGTTGAGAGTTGTTGAGAGTTATTCCCCTTGACTGACTTTAGAAGTACATAATATTGAGAGTTGTTGAGAGTTACTCCCCTTGACTTACTTTAGAGCCATAAAATATTGAGAGATGTTAATCTACATTTCGTTGAGGATGAAGAGAACATTATATGCTAATATTGAAGATTTACCTATTAAATTAGACTCGAAGACACCCAATTACTGAAATAATTTAATTACACTTATGTCCCTTTGTAGATCTCTGGTCCTAATTATGTAAAAAAACATTACGGTACAAATTCTCTATGTTACAGAGGCAATTCCATAAAGAAAACTTTTATGTGTATCCTGTGTACAGTATACCAAAATTATTGATACGCCAATTATTTCAATAAAACAGATAAAAACTTTTAAGCACTTTTCAGAAAAGAAAATTTTAGTGTTTTTTTTTTGGGCAACAATAATCCCTTAATATGAGGTCCTAGACATTTTCTCTCCCTCCTCCCCCCTATATTTCTTGTTCTCTCCCAATCGTTTTTCTGTTCCTCTGATGTTCCGCCAGAAATAAAGATTATTATGTTCTAGCCAAAGTCCAGTAGGAGAGGAGATCAGGCAAGGGTTGCACTTGGTACCATTGTGAGGACATTCTCAAGCACATACCACACGATCAGGCATTTCTGGGACGTTGCAAGATGAAAAACAAGATCTCTCTTTCTCTTTTACTTCATCTCTCTTTCTCTTTTACTTCATCTCTCTTTCTCTTTTACTTCATCTCTCTTTCTCTTTTACTTCATCTCTCTTTCACTCTCTCTCTCTCTCTTGCTATATCTCTCTTTCTCTCTTACTCCATTTCTCTTTCTTTCTTACTTCATCTCCATCTCTCATTCTCTCTTACTCCATCTCTCTCTCTCTTACTCCATCTCTCTTTCTCTCGTACTTCATCTCTCTTTCTCTTTATTATTCCATCTCTCTTTCTCTTTATTATTCCATCTCTCTTTCTCTCTTACTCCATCTCTCTTTCTCTCTTACTCCATTTCTCTTTCTTTCTTACTTCATCTCCATCTCTCATTCTCTCTTACTCCATCTCTCTCTCTCTTACTCCATCTCTCTTTCTCTCGTACTTCATCTCTCTTTCTCTTTATTATTCCATCTCTCTTTCTCTCTTACTCCATCTCTCTTTCTCTCTCTTACTCCATCTCTCTTTCTCTCTTACTTCATCTATTTCTCTCTCTTACTCCATCTCTCCTTTTACTCCATCTCTCTTTCTCTCTTACTACATCTCTCTTTCTCTCTCTTACTCCATCTCTCTTTCTCTCTTACTCCATCTCTCTTTCTCTCTTACTCCATCTCTCTTACTCCATCTCTCTTTCTCTCTTACTCCATCTCTCTTTCTCTCTCTTACTCCATCTCTCTTTCTCTCGTACTTCATCTCTCTTTCTCTCTTGCTCCATCTCTCTTTCTCTCTTACTCCATCTCTCTTTCTCTATTACTCCATCTCTCTTTCTCTTTATTACTCCATCTCTCTTACTCCATCTCTCTTTCTCTCTCTTACTCCATCTCTCTTTCTCTCTTACTCCATCTATTTCTCTCTCTTACTCCATCTCTCTTTCTCTCTTACTTCATCTCTCTTTCTCTCTTACTCCATCTCTCTTTCTCTCTTACTTCATCTCTCTTTCTCTTTATTATTCCATGTCTCTTACTCCATCTCTCTTTCTCTCTCTTACTCCATCTCTCTTTCTCTCTTACTTCATCTATTTCTCTCTCTTGCTCCATCTCTCCTTTTACTCCATCTCTCTTTCTCTCTTACTCCATCTCTCTTTCTCTCTCTTACTCCATCTCTCTTTCTCTCTCTTACTCCATCTCTCTTTCTCTCTTACTCCATCTCTCTTTCTCTCTTACTCCATCTCTCTTTCTCTCTCTTACTCCATCTCTCTTTCTCTCGTACTCCATCTCTCTTTCTCTCTTACTCCATCTCTCTTTCTCTCTTACTCCATCTCTCTTTCTCTCTCTTACTCCATCTCTCTTTCTCTCTTACTTCATCTATTCCTCTCTCTTACTCCATCTCTCCTTTTACTCCATCTTTCTTTCTCTCTTACTCCATCTCTCTTTCTCTCTTACTCCATCTCTCTTTCTCTCTTACTCCATCTCTTTCTCTCTCTTACTCCATCTCTCTTTCTCTCTTTTTCTCCATCTCTCTTTCTCTATTACTCCATCTCTCTTTCTCTCTCTTTCTCCATCTCTCTTTCTCTCTCTTACTTCATCTCTCTTTCTCTTTTACTTCATCTTTCTTTCTCTTTTGCTTCATCTCTCTTTCTCTTTTACTTCATCTCTCTTTCTCTCTTACTTCATCTCTTTCTCTCTTACTCCATCTCTCTTTATCTCTCTTACTCCATCTCTCTTTCTTTCTCTTTCTCCATCTCTCTTTCTCTCTCTTACTCCATCTCTCTTTCTCTTTTACTTCATCTCTCTTTTTCTTTTACTTCATCTCTCTTTCTATTTTACTTCATCTCTCTTTCTCTCTCTTACTCCATATCTCTTTCTCTCTCTTACTATATCTTACTTCATCTCTCTTTCTCTTTTACTTCATCTCTCTTTCTCTCTTACTCCATCTCTCTTTCTCTCTCTTACTCCATCTCTCTCTCTTACTCCATCTCTCTCTCTCTTACTCCATCTTTCTCTCTCTTACTCCATCTCTCTTTCTCTCTCTTACTCCATCTCTCTTTCTCTCTTACTCCATCTATTTCTCTCTCTTACTCCATCTCTCTTTCTCTCACTCTCCATCTCTCTTTCTCTCTCTTACTCCATCTCTCTTTCTCTCTTACTCCATCTCTCTTTCTCTTTTACTTCATCTCTCTTTCTCTTTAACTTCATCTCTCTTTCTCTTTTACTTCATCTCTCTTTCTCTCTTACTTCATCTCTCTTTATCTCTCTTACTCCATCTTTCTTTCTCTCTCTTTCTCCATCTCTCTTTCTCTCTCTTACTCCATCTCTCTTTCTCTTTTACTTCATCTCTCTTTTTCTTTTACTTCATCTCTCTTTCTCTTTTACTTCATCTCTCTTTCTCTCTCTTACTATATCTTAATTCATCTTTATTTCTCTTTTACTTCATCTCTCTTTCTCTCTTACTCCATCTCTCTTTCTCTCTTACTTTATCTCTCTCTCTCTTACTCCATCTCTCTTTCTCTCTCTTACTCCATCTCTCTCTCTTACTCCATCTCTCTCTTACTCCATCTCTCTCTCTTACTCCATCTCTCTTTCTCTCTCTTACGCCATCTCTCTTTCTCTTTTACTCCATCTCTCTCTCTCTTACTCCATCTCTCTTTCTCTGTCTTACTCCAACTCTCTTTCTCTCTTACTCCATCTATCTCTCTCTCTTTTTCCATCTCTCTCTTACTCCATCTCTCTCTCTTACTCCATTTCTCTTTCTCTCTCTTACTCCATCTTTCTCTCTTACTCCATCTCTCTCTCTTACTCCATCTCTCTTTCTCTCTCTTACTCCATCTCTCTTTTTCTCCATCTCTTTTTCTCTCTTACTCCATCTCTCTTTCTCTCTCTTACTCCATCTCTCTTACTCCTTCTCTCTTTCTCTGTTACTCCATCTCTCTCTCTCTCTCTCTCTTGCTCCATCTCTCTCTCTCTTACTCCATCTCTCTTTCTCTCTTACTCCATCTCTTTCTCTCTCTTACTCCATCTCTCTTTCTCTCTTACTCCATCTCTCTTTCTCTCTTACTCCATCTCTCTTTCTCTCTTACTCCATCTCTCTTTCTCTCTTACTCCATCTCTCTTTCTCTCTTACTCCATCTCTCTTTCTTTCTCTTACTCCATCTCTCTTTCTCTCTCTTACTCCATCTCTCTTTCTCTCCCTCTCCCACAAGCCATTTTCCTCCGTCTGACTCTTACCCTTCTCTCTGTCTATCGCTTATTTTTTTCTCTCTCTCTTTATTTTTTTATTCGCTCAGTCTCGCTCGCTATTCTTACTCTCTCGCTCATGCTATGACTCTCACAACCTATCAACTTTGAAAGCAATGAATGTATGTGTACTTGTGTGTAGGTAACTGGGAGATCCGGTGGTTGAATTCACTCCCTTTCCTATCCTCTTGGCATCTAGACGTCATTAAAAGTGACCAAAGTTAAAAGAGTTGTGCTTGGGTATTAGTGAATAGGTCTATTAACAAAAAACCCCAAAGTTTTCTTGTGATCAGTTTAATGTAATGGATGTCCCTAAACACGTCGACCTTCACGTCAACCAAATTTCGGTCTCAGGTACCCCGTTGGAAAATCCGTGATTGCATCATAGTTCATTCAATAATGTCTGGGTCAGAGTGTCCTACGTTTAAACAATGACACACTCATACAGAAGTGAAAACGTAAGTGATTGAATAATTGAACACACATACACAGATGAAGTCATTAGCCAAGGGCAGCGAAAACAAAGCTCTAAAGACATCGTTATTGATCTGACTGAATCTGGTTCCGGTTGTTGATATGGAAACATTATTACAGATGCATGTAGAGATATGGGGTATCAACCGTCTGCATTGGAGAGCGTCAGATTGTCGAGTAAGGAACAAGGGACAAGTGGCTGGAAGATTAGAGGGGACAAAGTAGTGAGGAAACAGTTGTGAGGGTAATAGAGAGAAGACAAAGTAGTGAGGAAACAGTTGTGGGGACAAAGTAGTGAGGAAACAGTTGTGAGGATAATAGAGAGAAGACAAAGTAGTGAGGAAACAGTTGTGGGGACAAAGTAGTGAGGAAACAGTTGTGAGGATAATACAGAGAAGACAAAGTAGTGAAAGACAAACTAGTGAAGGACAAAGTAGAGAGGACAAAGAAGTGTGGAACACTGCAAGTGGTATAATATATATTTAAGTGAGATCTTTATGGAACATGGAACATGGACGCAGATTCCTAGAAATTGAACAGTTGATGTATATCGCTGAGACAAGAATTTCGTTGGCCACACTGGGAAAACTGTTATAACAGATCTAGATCCAGCATCGCTTTTGAAAGGACTATCGCGTTTGGGGATTTCCGAATGTAAGGCATTATTGAATCAAGAGTGTAATTAAATGTTCAGGAAAATGTTTCGCCTCGTCTTTTAAGTCTAAATCTAAAGGCCTGTCATTGGACTAGTATAAAGTGTAGTAGATCTTGACATTTGATTCACCAGGTATTAGGAAAAAACAATCGCTCTATAAGGAGGCATTATCTTTAAAAACAAAAGTAGTTGTATTTTTTGTTTTGTCTTTACAATTGGCCTTTTGTTTTCATACGCTTTCAGAAGTTTAGTTGTTAAGTTTAGTTGTTAGGTTTAGTTGTTAAGTTTAGTTGTTAGGTTTAGTTGTAGTCTTCATCTGTTTAAATGTGATGTCTAGATGTAATCAAATGGATTATTGCTCCCCCACCCTCCAATGTTACTTTGAGAATATCTTTTCTGTAAGCATATACAAATTAAAAGACAACAGAGAAAAAGAGAGAGAGAGAAAGACAGAGAGACAGAGAGAGACAGAAAGAAAGGAAGGAAGACTGTCAAATGTGCCATTGTAAAACACAAAGCCTGCATTAAGGGTCTCATTGCAATAAAGGTTTAATCAATACACTCCCATAAAGTGGCTGTCGTAGAGCAGTGGTTCTTACAACACCGGAGTCACAGACCTTAACATTTATCAAAACCAATATTAGAGTTGTAGGAGTAAAACAATGCGAAATATTGGCAGCTGCGGGTTTACTGGACAAGTCTGGGGGTAAAGAAAAAAAAAAAGAAATGTAAAATAGGTATTTTTTAAAAAATAAATAAGACCTTTTTTTAATGCAAATACTTATTCTACATACTTAATACTTATTTTAAAACAAACAGTTCAAGCAAAAAATATAGGACAATAAACCACTTACACGAATCCATTGTGTCTGAAGGAAATAGCATGCCATTTGAAATTTATATACTTTAAACTATCTTTGTGTTGATCAAGTAATTTCCTTTTGGTTTCCCCAGAACCACAGACCCAGTGCTAGCATCTTATGGATACATCTACTCCTGCCTTAACCTTTTGCTTGTCATGGTGATGGTGGTGTGTAACCTGGTGGTAGTGGTCACTCTGGCCAGGGTTAGGGACTACAGGAGGAAGCACAGCACCTGCTCCACCAACGCGGTGATCAGTGCCGACGCTGGAGTGGACGACCAGTACCGCCAGCAGGTAACCGCTGTGTACTCATACCACTCAACCTAATCCTCGTGAACTGTTACTTTTAGAAAGAATTGATCGCGAGCTGGAGTAAGTGCCCCTGGTGTTGCCCTCGCTTATCCTTCACTGTTATCAATGTTATGTTATCAAGTTGTTTTTGTACAAGCTAGTAACACGAATAACGTAAATATCTACATGATAATGTGGGGTGTGTACCAGCTCAGTCAGCTGTCAAATAAAAAGGTAGAGTGTTAGCGGGGTTGCTAGGATTGGTGTCACCGGGTGCGGTCCGGAATCATCGGTCCCTCCTGGTAAGTGCCACTAGCCTACACGAGAAAAAAAAAAGCGGAATTGTATTGAGATGACATGACTTTTTATTTAGTCAAGAAACATTGTATTTTAAATGATGGAACTATTTAATGGTAATCAAAGAATTACTTTGAAAACTAATTTCTTAATTAAGATGTGAAGTTTCCTTGCGTTAAGTTCACATAAAGAACGGACATTATGTTTACATTCTGTATGGATATTAATGAAAATAATGAAATATAGAGGGTAGGTGGCAGCATGGTGGAGTCTAAACATGTAGACAGAAAGACAGAGGGGGAGGTGGTACCATGGTGGAGTCTAAACATGTAGACAGAAAGACAGAGGGGAGGTGGTACCATGGTGGAGTCTGCCCTGTCAACTTACTTTACTGAAGTCAAGCACATCCGAGTATTTAGATTGCATGGAATTAAGGAAATCTTTAAATAGTCTAAATAATCTTTTTTACAAGACATGTGAGGTGCCGGATTAAACTTTTCCGAGGGCTGGACTTGGCCCGTGGGCGATAGTTTGCCCATCACTGGTATAGGATTACATTATTACAAACTTCTCAGCAAATAAAAGTATCGATGTAGGTCCGAAAAAAAAGTAAATTGTGGGGGGGGGGGGATGCTAATGTACCTCCTGTCAAATGACTTTCTCCTTCTAGTCCCGTTCTCATCGCCATGGTCTTCATACAATATTCATAATACTACAGTGTTTGGTTTTTTAAGGGAGTTTCCACAGGACTCAAGTTTCAGCGTTTTTTCCCCTTTTCGTCTTTTTGTACAACAGTACTCACGATTCCAGCTGGAATAACCTGTTCAAAGTGCAGCCGAACATTCCGGGCTCACATAGGTCTCACCAGCCACATGAGGAGGCACTAAACCCCAGTGCAAAGCCCTCAGCCTTCTGGATGATAAAAATGTGGTCACCGAACCACGATGGACGAACTATTTACTCACGATTAGTACATGCTATTCATACGAAAAAAAATGTGGGTAAATTATCTATTCGCCTAGTATTAAGTTTGAACCAAGACCTGCATGCCCTAATGTTTAGACCTGCATGTCCTAATGTTTAGACCTGCATGCCCTAATGTTTAGACCTGCAGACCTAAATACTTTTCAACTGACCGAAAAGAAAGAAAAAAGAAAAAAACCTATTTTAGTTTCTATGTTTTTTGTTTTTGTTCTCATGACCAGGCAATAGCCAGACGTCGTAAACAGAAGGACATAGAATTACAGATGATTGTCGTAATGTGTGCCATCACAACCATATTTGCGGTATGCTGGGTCCCTCTAATGGTGAGTACTCAGTAGCTATCAATGGAAAGTAGAGGGCAACACGTACAAAGTTTGATCACTGAACTAAAAAAGACGTTTTGTACTTTGTACTCCCATACCAAGGTTTGGACGTTCTACTCACACATAAACGTTTGGACATTCTACTCACACACTAACGATTTGACGTTCATACACAAAGTTGTGTTGTTTAATCTCTACATTTATAAACAAGTAAAATACAATTTCAGATTCGAAAACGGCTCTAACAATTTCCTATGAAATTCGACATTTTATGTATATCAATGGGAAAAAAAACAACAACTTGCAAATTGGCCACACAGTGAAAACCCTGGTTTGACCGTTTTAATTTTTTCAATATAAGATCATCTAAAAATTAAATTTTACTTACGTTTTTTTTTTATTTTGAATACGGCTTAGCGGGAATTCCCCACTTGACTCAAATGTTGTTTTTACAAAGCTTATACTCACTCTGTCTCTGTCTATCTGGTGAAAAGTTTGTTCACGTTATTTCTCCCACACCCAATCTCGGATAAAGCTGAAGTCTTACACAATTATCTCTTTTACCTGACAAAACAAGAATCAATTTTTAAAAAAATAACCAATTACTTAATTAACTATTAGTAATTAATTATTTTTGTTTGTATCAAACAAGGGAAAGAAATTGTACTTAACTGATGTCGTGGTTTAAGCTCCTTTATACTTTGTAGGTCGCCACAAATTGATAATTGATAACAAGCAAAAAAAAAAAAAAGCTTATATAATTTGTAGTTGTATCAATTAGATTGGATTAGACATTTGTAATATATCTAGACTAACAATAATAAATCATTTGTAATAGATCTAGACTAACAATAATAAATATGTAAGATTAGCAATATATTTACCAATGGTTTTTGTTTAGCGCAATTTCATGCGTTTAGCTTTCTTAATAGGCTATGATCATATCACTTGTCTGGACCAGTTGCAAAGGGCTGGGGGAAAAAGAACGGGGTGTCTGGGTGATCGCTTTTTAAATGTATTTATAATAAAAAGATAACGACCTTAATTTGAACTCGTGGGCTAAAGCCTTCTCAGGCCTCTCAAGCCAACACGGTAACCACTCTGCTAGTGATGAGAGTATGAACATGGAAGATTGTATTGTTATTTATTGTTTCTATTTCATGTTTGTGTTCACTAAGCCTTACTTGTCCAGCTCTTCAAGCTTTGACTCGCCAAGTCTGACGGGGACACCCTTTGCCTTATATCCCACTCGCATAATTTTAGTCTTATCCAAGTTTATGCGGAGGCTAATTTTGGGTGCCTCTCTGTCCAGGCTCTCCATCATTTCTTGAATGCATTTATTTGTAGCGCCGAGTAGTGCAACATCATCAGCAAAGTCCAAGTCCGTCAATCGGAGCTGTTCATGCCATGGAATACCAAAGGCAGTCTGGTTCATTGCTTTCCTCATTATGTAGTCGATGGCTAGGAGGAAAAGGAAGGGAGATAAGATGCACCCCTGTCTCACCCCTGTCTCGATTGTAAAAAACTCTGTTGTTCCCTCTTCTGTTTTAATGCAGCAACTAGATTGACTGTAAAGGTGTCGTAGGATCTGGACGAATTTTTCTGGGATACCGTATTTTCCATAGTGATTCTCGGTGGACACTATCAAACGCTTTTTTGAAGTCCACGAAACTGATCGTTAGCCATTGTTGGTACTCAAGACTTTGTTCTATGATATTTCGTAGAACGAAAATCTGCTCTGTACATGATCTGCCTCTTTGGAAACCTGCTTGTTCTTTTCTGAGCCGTTCATCTACAGACTGTTGAAGCCGTCTCAACAAAACAGTGCTGAAAACATTGCCCGGGACAGACAGGAGAGTAATGCCCCTCCAGCTGTTGCAGTCTGCCAAGTTGCCCTTTTTTGGAAGCTTTACAATCACTCCCTTTTGCCAGTCCTCTGGGACTTTTGAAGTTCGCCAACAGAGATTTAAGAGATCAGTCATTCTGTTAACAATGCACTGTCCCCCATATTTTAGCATTTCTGCTGATATCATGTCTAGCCCTTGTGCTTTGTTATTCTTTAACACTGCAATGGCCATGGTAACCTCCTCAGCAGTTATTGGGTCTGTCTTGACTTTGAGATCATTGTCTGGAGAGGGGTCCTTGAATATGTAAATTAGGTCTGGCGACAGTTGGTTAAGGGTCTCTTTAAAGTGCTCTACCCATCTTGCATCCTGTTCTTCTTTCGTTAACAAAGTTTTGCCTTGCTTGTCTTTTATCGGTGCCCCATGTCCACTCTTTGCTCCAGTGAGATCTCGGACAATACGATGGAGGGTAAAAGGCAAAGGGTGTCCCAGTCAGACTTGGCGAGTCAAAGCTTGAAGAGCTGGACAAGTTCACGTACCTTGGCAGCATTATAACAAATGATGGAGAAGCTTACCATGATGTAGAGTGCCGAATAGGAAAGGCAGGGAGCATTTTCCAAAGGCTGCAGCCTATTTGGACTAGCCAAGCCATTGGACTCGAGACAAAAATACACCTTCTCAACACAATCGTCATTCCAACTGCTACATATGCATGTGAGACGTGAAATTCATCTGTCAAAATTGAGAAAAGACTAAATGTGGCTCAACAGAGATGGCTGAGACGGATATTGGGAGTCAGTTACACAGATCGGGTCTCAAACAAGGAAATCCTATGCCGAACTGGGAGTCGAACACTTGGTGAGGTTGTGACTGAGCGTCGCATGAGGTTTGCGGGACATGTTCTACGTCAAAATGAATTACGCACACCAAGAGTTGCGATAACATGGAAGCCAAAACAAGGAAAGCGCAAACAGGGACGTCCTCGTATTACTTGGCGACACACCTTCATGGAGGACCTCAGAACAGTGGACACCAGGTGGGAGGAGGCTTCAGACATTGCCAGTGACAGATCTTTATGGAGACAGCTTGCCGCCCAATGCGCCGAACGGCGCGGGAGGACCTAAGTCTAAGTAAGTAAGTTCACTAAGCCTTAGATGATGACCCACAAAGGGGACTAATTCAGCATATACCACTTCAGTCAAGTACAATTTCGTTCTCATAATTAACATTCCCCCCTGACGCCCCCCCCCCCCCCGTTCGTAAACTGTCTCTGGCTTGATGATCATTTGAAAAGAAACGTCTGCAGTCTGCTATCTCTTCCCCACTCTCTTCCTCTCTCTCTCTCTACTTTTCTCTCACCAACAATTGTTGTCCACCTCCTCCTCTGCCTTGTTGCTCTAATTCTAAGTCCAGTCCATTGAATCTTTATTCCGTCTCTGTTGACATTTTCTGATTACATTTTTAAAATCATACTTTTTACTCTGACATTTTTTTCTCTTATGAATGCCAAAAGAATTCTATTAAACTATTCTCTTAAGTCTTTGGTAAATATGAGCAGATTGAGTGGAAGCTCTGAACAAATCAGATAAAACGTTGCTACTAATTAAATGTTACTATAATATCCAAAGTCATTTATTTCATACTAATTCCAGATTATTTAAAAATATGTTGATAGGTTGACATGTTGATGTGCCATTATGTTGATTTAACTTTGTGTGTTGTATCTTATGCAATAAACGCTTCTATACAGTATTTAATTTTTTGTTTGTAAAATGTTTTGTAAAATGTTTTACATGTTTCGGATGTTCCTTCAGAGTTGAAGATAATTACTTCCTAGTCCAAACCTCCCGCAGGACGACGGGGGATGGGAACGGGCAGGGTTTGAACCCTGGACCACCGATAAATCTGAACGACAATCCAGCGCGCAAACCGCACGACCAGGCAGCCATTTTTTTTAAGATTGTTTTTGTCAAGTGAAATCATTTGTAAATCTAGACTCTATATTCTTAAACATTTTAAGATAAATCATAATCATAATTTTATCTTTAATTTTTTAATTTCATAATGCTATAAGTCTCAAGTGTATTTCTTGCTGTTCGTTAAAATCTGAAACATTCTAAACTATAAAGTAACATCTTACCCACAACCTTTGGCAGACATTGCGAATAAGAAATAGTATGAAATGTCAACTCAAGTCGAGGCCCATCTAAAAATAACATTGCAGAGTTTTCATGAATTGAAAACATTGAATGGATTTCAAAGGCAGCCTAAAAAAATGCAATGATAAAAAGACAGAGCAAATACAATCGGAAAGGCAAAAGAAAGAATGTATTCAGAAACTGTTTACGTCATCGGCTATATATATTTTGATTGGCGCTTGGCATTTGTTGCCAATGTCAACAATGGCATGGGCTGGTGAAATATTCCCGTGTCGTGACATTATCTTGCAGTTGGCAAGTGTTTGCTCTCCTAATGATGCTGTTATAAGTAGCGCGTGAGTAGAATATTTTGTTCATTGAATGGTTCATGACACAGCGTCAAGCCCACTATTAGCGATGCGGCATCCTTTATTAAACTGGACTTGAATTACACTGACTAGAATGGCTGGAGCTGTGAGGTGACACTAATGAACTCGTAGGAAACGTTTCAATGCTAACCAAGTTACAAAGAAGAGAGAGAGAGAGAGACTTTTTTGTCTCGTAGACCCCTTGCCATGTTTTCGGTAGACCCTGTATTTTTCAAATGTGTTTTTCTCACTGATTTCTAGGTCATATATATTCATTAATGAAATTAAAATGAAACCAATAAATGAAATATGCATTACATATGTATGGCACGACTAAACAATTTTTAAAAAACGCCTTTGGTGGGCAACTCTGATACTAAAATTTCAATACTGGGCTACAGGTTTAATATTGTAGCTTCTCTTTTAGATAATGTTTGACTGTTGCAAATTTGGAAAATGTATCCTGTCCATTAATCATTAATCATGAATTTAATCCTCACAAGAAACAGTAAGATTATGAATTCATTTTTATCAAATTTAGGTTATCTCCTTGTAGCTGTAAGTTAATCTCATTACATTTAAGAAACAAATTTGTTAAAAAGACTATGTCCGATTCTAACTGAATTGTTTGTTTTAAACTTGGATCTTAAACATCCAAAAACTAAGAAAAAATATTGTCATACATAAACTTTTCGACAAGTATCATATGTGAAGGAGCGATTGATTAAAGTTTCAGGCAATTAGCAGTTCTTTATGGATTTCTTGTTTTTAAGAAAACTAAAACATGATAATAATAACATTATATTATCCGGCAAGAAGTATGTCGTTTGCAAGTAAGAAGCATAAGGACCTTTCATTGTCCTAACTCTTTTTACCTTGACACCTTCGAACTGCACATTGTTGCTTAGAGGAATTGTTATCGTCATATCAGATTTAGAATTGTGGAAAACAGATTTTAAAACCTCTTCAATGGCTGGCTAACTCTTTTTCTTAATATAATGTGCAGTTTTCTGGAATTTCATCTAGGCCTAAGTTAAAATATTTCTAATAACCAACACTGTACTTTCTACATTTCATTTTAGACTCGGCCTTGTACAATATTACTTACATGTATACAAAATTAATCTATTAAAATAAAATGTTAAAATTTAAAAATAAATAAAATTCATTCTACTGTTGAACTTCCAATCCAAAAGATTAGTTCAGGTCCACATCTCATGTGTGTACGAATACATTTCATTATTGGTCGTTAATGAATGGGAAGTAAAAGTTAAAGTCTGTGCATGCTTAAATGAGATCCGCTATCGTAGACCCCATTTACAGGCCTTAGACCACCAATTTATTTTTTCACTTCCGTAGACCCATTGAAAGTCCTCGTAGACCCCTGGGGGTCTATATAGACCACTTTGGGAATCACTGGACTATATGATCAGATATATTGTTACCTTAGAAGAATAGATGGACTGATTAACGTATGCAACAGAGTGACTGAAGACTAGTATCTCACACCGATTGGTCTACATTTAAAGTGTTTGATCTATTCATGTATATTTCATGTCTACAGAGTCGTTACTAAGAGAAGCTAAAGGAATAAAGTTATTGACCTACTGAGTTCACATTATACAACGTTCGCTTATCAGTCATAGCTTAGAAATATATGTGCATTCTTGTGTATGTGTAAAAACAGTTGATTCTTAAATGAGCTAAACATTCATATTTTCATAAACTTTGCAAAGAATAGGATGAAGTCACTTATTGTACGCATACACAGTACGTATAAAGTCAAGTCTTTGAATGAATTCCTTGTAAATATTTTATTAGACACAGTAAGCATATAGTGGATGAGAAGTCATTTAAAGAATGTAAATAATAAATATATATATATATATAAGACACAGAAAAGGTATAAAAATGTCAATAAAGTACACACGAAAACAAACAAATAGAATTATATACAGATATACGTTAAAATGAAAATAAATAAATAGAATTATATACAGATATACGTTAAAATGAAAATAAATAAATAGAAA
Source organism: Biomphalaria pfeifferi (assembly GCA_030265305.1). Classification (NCBI taxonomy): domain Eukaryota; kingdom Metazoa; phylum Mollusca; class Gastropoda; family Planorbidae; genus Biomphalaria; species Biomphalaria pfeifferi. The sequence continues at coordinate 278,203 of JASAOG010000002.1, read as the reverse complement.
TATATACAGATATACGTTAAAATGAAAATAAATAAATAGAATTATATACAGATATACGTTAAAATGAAAATAAATAAATAGAATTATATACAGATGTAATATGAAAACAGAAACTTGAGTTAATTCGGTAAATAACAGACTAGAAATTAATATTGTCATTTATATGCCATTTGACCTCTATGTACTAACCTGACCCTCATATTTCTTCTCTCCAGGTCCACATCTCAATGACCCTGGCCATGGCGTCCAGTGGCACCGCTAACCACGTGCTGGGTCTGGTAGCTATCCGACTGGCCAGCATCAATCAGACATTAAACCCGTGGCTGTATGTCATTTTACGGCGGACACTCATCGTTAAAGTCAAGAAATGGTTGTGCCGGTGGAAGAGGTACTTAAGGAAGAGACCAAATAGTAGGTAGGATTGGATCGAGTCATCAATAGAAGCTACCTCAGAGACAACAATCACATGCTTTTTATTCCATGCATGCCAAATAAAAGCATGCAACTTTTAAAACTGGTTTGGGAAACAATTATCGTATCCCTAAGTTCCATGTCACATTTGACATATGACAAGACAGATATGACATTTGAAATACTGCATGACATATAAGACATTTGACAGATATAGTTAACGAATTAGCAGATACCTGGTGGGGAGAGATATAGAAATGTGATTGGGGGGGGGGGTAGGAATCATTTAGACATTCGAGGCAAATAAAGTAAGCCCTTTGGGCAAATAATGTATTATTTGTTTTATGGAACCTTCGTAATTAAGTCATGCAAAACCATTCATAAAAAATCTGGCCTTTACATACTACCTGATAGAAGAAAATAGAGATTAAAATATCCTTTTACTATGAGTGCTCGTTGTAACATGCACTCGAGTCTATCCATTCTTGACTTTCTCTGCTTCAACATCTAGAAACAAGGATAAACTTCATAAACAAAGGAACGTTACTCTTTCAGACCCAAATAAAAACTTATAAAAACTCTTCGTCCAGTCTCACCATACAATGCACTGCATCCTCCCCTTCACAATAAGACTTATTAAATAACACACAGTGCATATGTTTGTTGTGTACAGGACGAGATAAATTGTCAATGAGATATACATAGCTAAATGGCGGGAATATGTGAGGATTAAATCTGATTAATCCCATAATCACAACGATTATACTCACTAACGAGCGGGTTTATGTCTGCCATGTTTGGAATACGGATTTACTGTTCCTAAATGTCCTTAAAAATAAGCCTAACCTAAAGTATAAGGAACTGTGACGGATTAAAAACAACAACCCGAATATCCAGAAAAATTATTGGCATTGAAGTTTTATCTCTCACAAATATATCTTTAAGGGACCGTGTTAAAGGGAGACTACTGTGGTTTTTATTTCCCTTGAGCGAATTTCGATTTTTTATGTGATAAGGAAGGATTCTTAACTCGCGATTAAAATAATAAAAAAAAATAAAATAATTAATCGTCATTCAAGTACAAAATATTTTGAAAACAAACAGAATATGAAGTGAATGCAAAGGTCAAACAGTGACCTGCTTATATGTGACACATTAATCAACTGAAACTGTTATGTATTTAATTACATTAAGCAGGTATACATTTTACAGTACTATTCAGGATACAAACAATGTATAACTTCTTGTTTGACTATTTATCTCCCCCATAAATTGGGAACAATATCTCCTCAAATATATTGTGCAGTTTTCTGGAATTTGATATTGGCGAAAGTAAAAATATTTCTACATATTTCTATATTTCTGTACTTTCTACATTTGATTTTAGACTCGGCCTTGTACAATATTACATTCAAGTAGGCAAAATTAAGCTATTAAAATAAGATTTTAAAATTTTAAAATAAATAAAATTCATTCGACTAACAGAGTTCAAATTCCAAAAGATTAGTTCAGGTACACATCTCATGTGTGTACGAATACATTTCATTAATGGTCGTTAATGAATGGGAAGTGAAATTTAAAGTCTGTGTATGCTTAAATGAGATCCGCTATCGTAGACCCCCACAATATCTCCCCCTGTAAATTGAGAACAATATCTCCCCCATAAATTGAACAAAATTGAACAAAATATCTCCCCTACAAATTGTATACAATATCTCCCCAATAAATTGTAAACAATATCTCCCCTACAAATTGTATACAATATCTAAATTGTAAACAATATCTCCCCTATAAATTGGACACAATATCTCCCCTATAAATTGGACATACTATATCCCCTATAAATTGGACACACTATCTCCCCTATTAATTGGACACACTATATCCCCAATAAATTGGACACACTATATCCCCTATAAATTGGATACAATATCTCCCCTATAAATTGGACACACTATCTCCACTATAAATTAGACACACTATATCCCCTATAAATTGGACACAATATCTCCCCTATAAATTGGACACTATATCCCCTATAAATTGGACACAATATCTCCCCTATAAATTGGACACATTATATCCCCTATAAATTGGATACAATATCTCCCCTATAAATTGGACACAATATCTCCCCTATAAATTGGACACACTATATCCCCTATTAATTGGACACAATATCTCCCCTATAAATTGGACGCAATATCTCCACTATAAATTAGTAACACTATATCCCCTATAAATTGGACACAATATCTCCCCTATAAATTGGGCACACTATATCCCCTATAAATTGGATACAATATCTCCCCTATAAATTGGACACAATATCTCCCCTATAAATTGGACACAATATCTTCCCTATAAATTGGACACAATATCTCCCCTATAAATTGGACACAATATCGACTCTTGGTGTCCACCAACAAAACAATAAGAGGCATGAAGCCCCCCCCCCAATCCTAAAAAAGGTACAACCTTCTGCTTGCCCAAGTTCACGTTCTAATGTCTGTTTTCTCTTAAACTTCTACAGCCAGTTGCCTGTAGGCAGAAGACAGCAGTATGTCCATGTCAGGCATCAATTGTGTCACAGAAATAATTTTGTTGGGGGAAATATTGAGGAGTCTATGTCTGATAGGTAGGTCCAATGTGAAGATATAGCATGATAAGTAGTACTAATGCATAATAAATATGCCGTGTTTGTCTGCGTGGCATTAATGGAACTAGAACCTACATGTAAACCTTGAGTCGCTATGTTTCACTTTTATTAGTTTGTAACTTCAATAAAAAAAAAGAAGGTTTTTCTGCTTTTCTACTACAGAGAACATACTGCAGATCTAGAGAACCTCTCTTATGAACTTGCGTAGAAAATATGTTGTAATAACGTGACATTTAGCCAGTTCTTTTGGTCTAATCTGTTCTCAACTTTAGCGAGACCAATCGTCCTAGTGGTTCTGAACACTGACCTGCAACGTTGCAATCTATGGGCAGTGGAGACCAATAGCTCGTTGCCACGTCACAGGTCTGTACAACGTGGCAACGAGCTATCGGTCTCCACTGCCAACAGGTTGTGACGTCACAGGTGATTGTTGAGGCTTCTCTAACGATTGGTCTCGATTGTAGCCTGGCTATGACGTGTGTAAGTTACAGACTTTACATCTGAAGTGAAGATAAGTACGCCCTACGCATTTCATGTGTCAATCTAGTCATGCATGTTAATCAGTGATTTAAACTCTGCTAAGTCGTTGGTTTTCCAGGCTGATTCAAGCAACACATTCCATGTCCCATTTATAAGGCTGAGTCAATGTCTGCAACCCATTCTTCTATTATGATAGAGATCTACTTAAACAAAGTGTCTTGTTACAATCGCTGTCAAGCACTGATGCATTTAGTCTTACACGTTTAAAGTTCTATTCTCTCCCGACTGTCAGTCGAAAGTTTTCATATTCGGTTGACATTTAGGAGCTTAGTGCAGTGGTCTTGTATTACAACCATAGTTCACTCCCTTAGCTCTTGCTCAACCGAGATGCTGTTACGTAGTAAATAGCCTAGTGTTTAGGTGTAACTAAATACCTGGGACATGCCGTAAATATTTGTGGCTTGCATGTTGAGTTCATTAGAGATTACTTTCAAACTCACGGCACACGATATGCACATCTTGAAAACCTTCGCTAGCTGGAAATGTGGCCTGCGTTAATTTTAGTGCCTGGTTTACCTGCGGTTTAGAAAGTTGTATACTGAGGCCTCATAAACCAGGGGGTGCGCTACAGTCTCTTGCTTATATGATTTTCTAACCTCATTGAGGAGTTACACCTACCTTAACCTCCGTTTACGCCTTTTTAGCGGTCCACGAAAGGGAATAGTCGCTATTAGTTCTAAGTGGTCTGTCTGTCCGTTCGTCCGTTTATTTCTATGCGAAACGATTAATTTTAAAAATTAAATATGAATTAAATATGCAAGCAGTTCCCCCTTTTTTTAATTACAAGTATTCTTTATTAATAGTAAGAAACAAGGGAGATCATATTAATGAGGGAGTTGATTTTTCTGTTTATTGTTAGAATACAAATATTAATTGTATCCTTTTTACAAAAAAATAATTTACAAAAATATTTGTTTTAAGTGTTTTCGTTATACCAGCTACTTACATTAAAACTTGTGTTTTCAAAGAGAACGTCGCCATAAATGTAGGTCGCTATAATTGAAAACAAATTTAATAAGCGGTATGTCTACACTATGTACTCCATATTCTCCCTTGCGTTAGATAAAGTGCAATAGTTTCTATATTGAGACCTCGGACTAAAGATTGGCCTTTTACAAAACCATCAATTAGATAATCAGTCCATAACATCAGTTAGGTCAGGTTCACATTGAACTATATCGTCCACAAAAGTAGATCATTAAACACATATGAATTATAACATTTTAATAATAATAACATTAATGAATCTTCGTATCCTGTGATGATCCCTGTGGTATCAAGTCGTCAGTCGAACTTAAAAAATACAACAGTATTGGTAACACTTTCGTCATGACAACGTCTCTTTTTTGTGTGTATGGATGGAGAAATAGTTGGCAGTTCATAGCTTTTGATATTCATAGTTCAAGTATTAAAACCCTTTTACCTGCCCAAGTGGACCACTTTGGGTACATATTCCGAGTTTGTATTTTCACACAAACTATCTTTGTGACCTTTCTATCTGAAGAAAAATTAAAAAAAAGCGAAACGTAATACAGCCTTTGTATAGAACTGAGATAAGTCACAATGGCGAGAGAGAGTGTCGCTAAATATCAATATTTCAAGCTAAAGACGGCTATGCTTGCAAAACTTTACTACAGTTTAAAGCAAATACCGTTACAGCAAACTTATAACAGATAACTTGTTCAGTCTAGATATAATATGTATGAGCCTGTGGATTTTGGTCTTAGCCAAATGAATGTGATAAAAGAACAATAAAAACTTGTTCTGAAGTGCTTTCTGAATGCGTGCAATTGGGCTTAAAAAAGTATGTATATTGTAAACATATACATATAATCATTTTTAAACAAGATTCTTTAGGCAGTTCCTGTTAGCCCTCATACTACAAGCCCATGTATATTGTAATGGGCTTCACAGATGTACTTTAATATCTTGTTAATTTTGTTTTTCACATTTTAGTATGCGAAAGTCCATCCAGCAAGCTATCCCAGCAGCAATGTCTCTTCCGGACGTGATGATGGTCAACACGGGCCGCCGAGAGCTCAGCATGATGCTCCCTGATGTGGCCAAGGCCCAGTCTTATGGGGGCCGAGTGTCTCACAGCTACAGTGCCGGCAACGTCAGTAGTTGCGTGGTGTGCCAGGCCCAGGCGGTTGTCTTCTGCAGAGACTGCTACCTAGAAAAACTAGGCCTGAAGGAGCAGACTCCCGATAGGGAGAGCAGTGATTGTCATGGGAAACATTGCCAAGAACAAGAGAACAACAAATCAGAGGATAGGAATTCCAAAAACTCAAAATGTATTGATTATCTCCGTTGTCTACAAATAGACGGAGCTCTATGCTCGAATTGCCAACCCGCGCTTTGTGAAAATCACGAACACCTGGAGAATGGTAGATGTGCTCATGATGTAGACTTGATGCCTTCCAAAGATTCTAAGGAAAAAAACTGTGAAAGATTTGAGCTCAACTCTTCTTTCAACAGAAAAAGAATTCAAGACGCCTGCAATGAGTCCTCGTCTCTCTTGGGGAGATCTGGGGTGTTCCGACTCTCACAGCACCGGCACCCTCCTAGGGAGCCACTGAAGTCAACAGCCAGTATTAAATCCACTAAAAGCCCTAACCATAACGACAGGTCAGGGCGACACCCAAGCGCCGCCTCCGGCGAATGGGTCCTGGGCACGGACGAAATTAAGAAGCGTGATCGCGTGCTGTCCAACCCTCACGACCACGCGGACGTCCATCCAGAGGAGATGGACGAGTATGATGACGTATTTGACGAGACATACGATATGCTGGACAAACGGAAGTACTCTACTACGGACGACAACTGCTTTTCCAGCATGCCCACAGAGTCAGTCTGTGTCTCAGAATCCGTCAACACGTGTAAATACACGAGGACTAAACAAAACGTACCGACATCTTCCAGCACACGTACTCACGACGTTCCAGTCAGACCCTCGTCAGAGCTCAGACACAATGACCCACAGACTAACGCGCAGAGCGCTCACACTAAAAATGTACCCACTACATCTGGAGATAGAAAAAACAGAAAGCAAACTGAACCCCGGGGCGCTAACTCGGCGGCCTCTCAAAGAAATGAAGCATTTGACGGCTCCTCGTCCCGAAGTAGTTCCAGCGCCCTAGACGACGAAGTTTCTTCTGGAATCTTTAGTGCCGAATCACCTGTAAGAAACAGTAAAGAGATGCCTAAACCAAAATGGTTGAAGAAAAAGGAATCCCAGTCCGAGTTACTACCTGACGAACTGGCAGCAGTCAAGTAAGTGTCTTATCAATACTTTTTTTGAGGCTTTCGTTAATTTAGAGTTGTCATTTATCTCTCATACGTTACACAGTTAACAGCATTCTAAAAAGTAGGACTACTCTTTGAGAAACATAGCTCTCAACGTTACCTTACATACAACATTAACTCTGCTACATGTGACAGTCTCCAGAAAGGTCATCTATGTCTTTTTGTTGCTAGTAGGCGGTTCAACTTTTTGATTGTTCTAGAAAAGAATTTCTGAACAATTTCTATTCATTTAGATAAGCAAAGGGGCCATGAATCAGACTTTGGTCCATTGCTGATTTATACAATAAATTTATCAGTTATTGCACTGGAGACATCTGCCTGAAGTATTTACACATTGCCGCCCTTACAAGGGATGAGATGTATATTTTATATATTAATAGTTCTTAGTACATAGTTGAATGACAACTTCTCAATATAATTCTTATTGACCATGTCGCATAATATGCTCGTTCATTATGTAGGCTTATTTTTGAATTATTTTTTTACTTGCAGACAACCAGCCCGGCGAGTCAAGTCCTACAACTGATAAATTACCAAAGATTATAATACACTACTGTGTGACCTCCCCTTACAAGTCAGATTGTTTTCTTGTTATTGCTTGCATTATTCCGCTTCTTGACGTAAAGAGATTTGCAATATAAAGCCTTTCTTTTTATTCATGTATTTTTTTTAAAAGCAAAACTTAATGTTGCCATTTATTTCTTTATTTACTTATGCAATATTTAGGTGCTTTTATATTGAAATTGTACATTTGATCGACAGTGTTATGAATGTGTATGCTTATTATTGATTTGATGGTGTATCTGTATTATTCTGTACATATCTGATCTGAAGGTTGTGATAAAAAGATGACATAACTTTTAATATGAATGTTAATGCACATTTTTTTCTTCTATGTTAAAAAGATTAGTTTTTAAAAATACATTTATTTTTTTTAAATGTCAGGGAGGTTTTTTTTTTTTTTTTTTAATTAAATATTTGAAAATGTGCTATGTATGTTTATGTTGCTTAATATATGTTATTCAGTATTGAAATGTAATATTTTTAGACTTTTTAATAAATTGTGAAAAAACATATGGGTTATGTCTAACATATACTTGTAGACCTATTCCGGTATAGAACATGCGGACAAATATAGATATATATATATGGAGATATAAATATATATATTTTATGCCTAACAAAGAGACCTCATGTATGTATTATATTTGGTTCTTAATGAAAACAACTGTAACATGAGTCTGCTGAGCATATCAGTAGTTAATTAAAAGTACAGCCATCACTAATAAGCAAAATATTAAAATATGTGATTTGATACCAGGAAGTGGAACAGCTAACCTTGTACAAGATACAGGCAGAGTGAGTTGATAAAAGTAGATTTTTTTAACTAACGCAAAGATTTTAAACAATCAAGACATCCACTGACTTTGATAATCAAACCCTTAACATATAGAATCGTAATGGTAGATGTGTACACTTGACAATTGTTTCGTTTTATGATAAAGACTCAACGTAAAAAGCCAAGAAACAAATCAATCATGTTGGTGACCTATTTGTGATCTTTTTTGTTTCTGGTTAAATTATAAGATTCAATGAACTAGACAGTAATATCCACTTCAATGTTTAATTCTGAATGATGGATAAGTTGAAATGTATGGCTATTTGAAATTACACTTTTTATGTCACAACTAATGTCATAAGTATGATTGGTATTCTGACCGTATTCTCTTGTTTTTAATGCATAATAATGTATATCATATAATGAACCAGATCTTTCTTCTAACCATAATGTTTAAAGTCTTACACCCACGTACAGGCCAACACATCTCTCTCTCTCTCTCTATTCTATGATTGCCTTGAAATAATATGTAAGCATTTTGTTATTCATGCATACATTGTTGTTATTCTTATTATTTTTGCTTTATGATTAATAGAAACTTCACTGTCTACCAACATAACCTCTGAGTATTTTTGACTTTTTTAATGACTCTAACAGGAGGTTGTCTTGTCCAAGGGAGAAAACTGTGGAAGTTCATAAATCTAAGTTACGTAACATACAGCTACACTACCATCTCTTTTCCGAAAAGCGCTTCCTAGTCTTATGATATGCACTCCCGTGTCCCTGCTTCGAACCCTGCACTCCGATGCCAACACCCATTGTCCTGATGGAGGTTTGGGATAGGATGTAGATCTCATTATCTCCAATTATAAAGATCCGAAACATGTCAAAAAATTAAATTCGTGTTATTTCCCTTGAAATTGAAAAAAAACAACAACCTACACTTCATCGTCCTAACTATTTGTGCTTTATGCCTTCTCGCGTGAATTAGTACAACAACATACCTAGTACCTGTTATACAGCACTATAGAAATATAGTTAATAGACTGTCGGTGTCATACATCAACGAAGCTATCCTGGCATTACATAGGCGACATTCAAGACAGCAATAAATTGTTTGTTCTGCACACAACGAGATTTAACTTCAGTCAGTCTGGCGTCACATGAGCACATAGAATGTCAAGATACTAAGTCATCTGGTAGCAATTTATTTATTTAAAAAGTGTCAGACCTTTGTGTGATACTTTCGCTTGAAATGAATTGAAAGGAATTCACCACGATACAATATCCAGTGAAACTAGTTTGTATTTCTTATTCAGTTCTATACGTAGCGTGTCTCATTAGAGTTGGCAATAGGGTAGAAGAAAGACAAAACGTTTGGCCCTAATAGAAATGAAATACCAGTGAAAATACAACAAGGACGGGGTGGTCGACAGGTTACGTCCTCGACTGTCAATCGGAAGACATGAGTTTCAAGTCTTTGTATGGCTAGTAACGTTTTTTTTAAAATATATATTTGTCGAGTTAGGCCTGAACTGAGGATAGCAAGTTCAAACATGGATTTGAATGTCACGTGATCTCCGAGTAAGACGTTCCATTGTTGTCGATCCGAAGAGTAAGGATGAGTGCTTTATAACTTGTGACAAAGTTACGACCTACATATTTTACCCCATCTAATGTAGATGAAGTCGTTATAAAGAACTTCACAAACAGCAGGAAGACGGCAGCAGTTGTCTTCACAATGTATGAGATGATTTCGGCGACTACATCCACCACCATATACCCATCTTTTTTTTTTTTAAACATAATAGTAAACAATTAGAAATGTTTACTTTAGAGTAAAGATATTGACAGAAGTAGACCTGTCACCAAATCATGTCATATCCCTTATCTTCTAGCGAATGTTGGCTTCAATAGAGAGATAACAAGACTGCTTAGTTCTGGTGGCACTATGAGTATCTAAGATATTCTCGTGTTTCTTCTAGAAGCATATCGCTTCGTTGATCACCTGTTATTTAAAGTGAGTGTCTACTTAGGCACGTGTGTGACACAGCTTTGGTAATGACGCTGTAGTTTATATCAGTAGGTCATTGGGTCAGAACAAGTGGTAAGTCAAGAGGGGACAAGTATATAATGTAGATATCATATCAACGAAATGTGCCTTTCATGTTTTCAAGTGGTCTTAACACTGGGGTGAAAGTTGTCGTTCCTTAGTGTTAAGTCTGTGAACAATGGAAAACAAATTTGCTATTTTGCTATTCAATTCAGTTTATAGACCCTACAAGCCCACAGACTGGTCACTGGTGGAGGTCATTGTTGGGCCAATTTGTTTAATCCATATTTCTTTTTTTACAAAAAAATTAATTAATTGGTTAATTTTTTATTGATTCGCTGATAACTCACTGAATCTCAATAATTCTCCTAGTTGCGGTGGTCGAAATTTAAATAAGTAAAATTTAGAACATCAAGGCCCTTTTCACCAACGAATTGGTAGTGGTTGAATTTGATTCGTTGTGTCGTTCCAATAGGTTTTTGTAGAGCCCACTTAATGTGTAATAGCACAAAACTGTTTATCCTGTTCACAGATATATATAGATATATATATTCTGTTTTTAGCATTTAAGAACACTCTTTTTTTTTGGTGTGTAACTTGCTTTCGCTCCAATTTTAGCGGGAATAGCCGCTATTAGTTTAGATCTCAAAAACTAGAGAAAGATATTGAAAATCCAAAATCACTATATTATAGATCTTTCAAAGTAGCCGTTGGATCAGAACTTAAAAGATCTAGAATATCATTACTTCGGATTTTCAATATCTTTTCATGTTTTTTTGTTTTGCGATCGAAACGGGACGGACGGACGGACAGACCGTACTAAACTAATTTAGGCTAATCCTCTTCCAGGAGCCTCTAAAAAACACAATATTTTGATTTGAGCTAGAGTCTAGTACAAGTTGAATGTCCGGGACTAACGTAGGAGTCAATTGGACAAGTGGTTGACATGCTCTACAGCTTGTTAAATAGCCACACATGTTTGCTACATACACACACACATCCACTCACAAAGTGAACTGGCACGCTATATGCATGATGTGGCCAGAAACAGGGACACGGTGTTTTGTAGTGCCAGGACCTGAAGTTTGTTAGTGTCAGGACCTGAAGTTTGGTAGTGTCAAGACCTGGCATGTTGAGTGGATTCTCGTTTGATTGAACTGTTGTGTTGCGGGCCTACTGCATGATTTTAGAAACAGGAAACATGCTTTTGACTGCACTTATATTTAGAAAACTCATTAAGAATTTGAATACAAGCCTAGATACATTTATTATTCGAAATGCTTATGAATGTTTAATTAACTCTTTACACCCACTTTTTTTTTCCAAAATATCTGCACATGTATTGTAGGGTACTGTTTAACAAATCATGGTGAAATAGGGCATCAATATTCTTTAGATTTTGCAGATGCCGTTGAATACTTTAGAACTCCTCTATCCCACTCGAGAAGCCCCAAATCTTAAAAACTGCCTTTAGTTGGATCACTTCCAGAAATGTACACAAATTAGAAGACATGGACAGACTAGATAAACATAGGTCATGACATATAAAGCATTTTGATTAACTCCTTTGTAAAAAATTAAATAAATAAATAAATAAATAAATAAATAAATAAATAAATCAATAAATAAATAAATCAATAAATAAATAAATAAATAAATAAATAAATAAATAAATAAATAAATAAATAAATCAATAAATCAATCAATCAATCAATAAATAAATAAATCAATAAATAAATCAATAAATAAATCAATAAATCAATCAATCAATAAATAAATCAATAAATCAATCAATAAATAAATCAATAAATAAATCAATAAATAAATCAATAAATAAATCAATAAATAAATCAATAAATAAATCAATAAATAAATCAATAAATAAATCAATAAATAAATCAATAAATAAATCAATAAATAAATCAATAAATAAATCAATAAATAAATCAATAAATAAATCAATAAATCAATAAATGTTTGGCCAATCGTTATGACATTTTGAACAAGTTACTTGCTGGATTTTAAAATTATAAAAAGTCCTGATATTTATACACAAAAATTGTAAAAGTTCGTTTCTGTTGATTAACTAGCATTACCCACCGGCTACGCCTGATTTGTTCCCAGGGTTATTATGACTGGAACATCCTTTCCCTTTTTGTATTCCAATAAACGGCTCACAATTTAACGATCTTTTTACCATACTTTTTAGTCCAGCTGGGACTGCGCAGCCACGGGAAATACTGCATTCCTCACGAATCTTTGGACTCGAAGACTAGCCTTATTATTAGTCCATACATTAGTGTATCTGTTACAATGAAGTTTAACATCCCGTTCTCTACCTTCTCTCTCTCTATTTCTGAAACCCCCATTTTGTTAATTTGTTTTAACCTGCGCAATTACTCCGACATAGACTCTTTGATTTGATGTGCAAAGATCTTCTTTATAACGCCACCAGCGACACATACACGAACATTCTTTTTTTTTTTTCTTAAATAGAAGCTTTTCCTGAGATAATTAGACTGACTTACTTTATAAATCTTGTCATCATTTAATAATAATAAAAAAAAAATAATTTCATTCTATATCACAAATCTAGCAAATTTTATTTTTCATTTTATATTACGATTATCTGTTTTCAACGCCTTCCCTATTGTTTTCAATATCTGGCTATTTTCAGTTACTTAACATTACTCTAATAATCATGTTGTTTTTAATTAATATGTTCTTAAAGATCAAAGTCCAAACGTGCTAGACTTCTCTAAAGTTCAACGTTCCAACAAAACTACTTCAAATATCCAGTCTACGAGTTGTATTTGTACAAGGCTGTAGGATTCAATTTTAATTTACTAAGTCTTATTCTTTATTATATTGCCAGTCCTCAATTCTGCTAATAATTCAACCCAGGACACGCTTCGTAATTGAATTACATATAGATTATATAAATTACCTTTTTTGGCTCTGGTGCTACATGTTTTCTTTGAGAAGCTAGACACATAAATATTTATAGTCTTAGCAAGAACTTTCAGTAGCCAAAGAAAAAAAATAGATAAAATAAAAATATGAACTCTTCCAGCAAAAGTCAAGGGGAAAAAAAGCACTACCAAAGTTCTATGTTGTAGGAGGGAGGCGATGCGGGACTGACGTAAACATTTGTTGGAAGTGGCGCAATCCATCACAATGCTGCCAATTAAAGAGACGTAATTCGGAAACAGCGTAATTAGGTACGAAGGAAGCCTTTACTTATGGTGACCTCCCCTGTGCCTGCCGTCCCACATTTGGTATTTAGACAGTAACTATTTGTCTAGCTCGAAATAGCTGGTCAAGTTTCTAATCTAGTCTACTAAGTGAACTAAATGTTCCATTTTGATTGTAACAATTGAAGACAATCAATTTCATAGGCCGACTATTTTTTGTATATATGCATTCTCCACAAAGCAATTAAGGATTTATCTATTTACCATTTCCCCCCCCCCCCCCAATCCCCCCTAAAAATTTTTGGCTTTTTTCCATACCTCAAGCTTCAAACTGTGAAGTGAAGAAGTTGTAATTTCCGCAAGGGCAAAAATTATTAGACACAGCAATGAACATACTAAATATATGTTCTTCAATGTGTTGTAGAGAGCAAAATACAAATAAAGACGTCTGTTTGTTGTCTTTGTGAAATGTAGGATTAACTAAATAGACATAGGGTCTACATATGAGCAGCACTTTATGGCTCTATAAGGTAACTTCTTGTTCAGTGATAGAGACAGGGAGATTTTCATACATGGAAAAACGAAAACGAAGTTTAAAGACCTTATTTTGGTGTATCGTGAAAATCTTAAGCAAATTATTTAATTTGCTATACATTACAGTGACTATGTTTAATATAGCTAATATATTTTGTTTTAAATGATCTATTATTGGTGTTGCTGACGAGACTTAAGTGCTGGCGTATTATTTCACTGAAAAAATGTTTGTATTAGTAGTTTTTTATAATGTTATTTTCTCAAGAAAGGTTTATCTAAGACATAAAAAAAAGCATTATAATGAAGAAAAAAACACGTTTCCCGCAATACTACTCGTATAGGTTCGGAAAATACTATTGCACTAATACATTTCTAAAAGTATTCTGCAAAGTCCAATTTTATCTCGATTACAAAGTAGATCAGGTCTAGTATCTCTTCTGTCTCCAAACTTATCAGATCTAGGATGTCTTCTATCTCCAAACTTATCAGATCTAGGATGTCTTCTATCTCCAAACTTATCAGATCTAGGATGTCTTCTATCTCCAAACTTATCAGATCTAGGATGTCTTCTATCTCCAAACTTATCAGATCTAGGATGTCTTCTATCTCCAAACTGCTCAGATCTAGGATGTCTTCTATCTCCAAACTTATCAGATCTTTAAGCTTACGTCTTCAAGTCCAAATTTCAACACACCACCAAAAATGTTTTTGAAAGAATAAAAAAGTTCATCTTGACACTTTGGAGATCTACTTCCTGTCATTGGTCTGATCAACATGTTTTATGGTAAGTCCGTACTCTTCCACTGCCCCCCCCCTCCAACTTTTCTATGTTCACTTCTCCTTCATTAACCCTCTGGTTCACGGCTTATTTTGATGTAGAAGGAATGCTGTGACGCAGTTGATCCGGATGTAATCTCACCTGTCAGAGTCTCGCTTCATACCAAACTGTGAGTTGATCTCTAAACTTTTCCATGGCAGTGGTTCTAGTACTATTCTTGTACTGTTATTGTACCATTCTTTGTGTTGGTAGATCTATCCAGCCGGATGGCTCCCTGGCAATGTTGTGATCGCTTCGAACTGACATGTCCTGAGCTCTAACCCTACCATGCCTTTAGATTTGTGCTAAGACTTAAGAGTGCTTAGTTCTAAAGTAAGCTCCAGGACTTTGACATCAAATCAAGAGACGAACAAGTGTAGTGTTTGCCTACTAATCTTTAGTTCTAAAGTAAGCTCCAGGACTTGAGAGGACACCGATCTCGTAAAAGCCTTTAACGATATTTTTAACAAATGTAAACAGTTTATGAACATCTTTGAACAAATTAAATATCGAACTGGCGAAACAGTGAAAACTCTTTTTTTGTTTAACTTACATTTATTAGTTATTAGGAGCAAAGTAATCGCTATTATTAATTTCATAATGGTGAAATGCATGTTAATTTTTTCTGTTACTTGTTTATCTTTAGAAATCTTTCCAAAATAAACCAAACAACAACAAAGAAACACGATGAGACTAGACAAAGTTAGACATGGAAAACAATCAACTCAAACACGATGAGACTAGACAAAGTTAGACATGGAAAACAATCAACTCAAACACGATGAGACTAGACAAAGTTAGACATGGAAAACAATCAACTCAAACACGATGAGACTAGACAAAGTTAGACATGGAAAACAATCAACTCAAACACGATGAGACTAGACAAAGTTAGACATGGAAAACAATCAACTCAAACACGATGAGACTAGACAAAGTTAGACATGGAAAACAATCAACTCAAACACGATGAGACTAGACAAAGTTAGACATGGAAAACAATCAACTCAAACACGATGAGACTAGACAAAGTTAGACATGGAAAACAATCAACTCAAACACGATGAGACTAGACAAAGTTAGACATGGAAAACAATCAACTCAAACACGATGAGACTAGACAAAGTTAGACATGGAAAACAATCAACTCAAACACGATGAGACTAGACAAAGTTAGACATGGAAAACAATCAACTCAAACACGATGAGACTAGACAAAGTTAGACATGGAAAACAATCAACTCAAACACGATGAGACTAGACAAAGTTAGACATGGAAAACAATCAACTCAAACACGATGAGACTAGACAAAGTTAGACATGGAAAACAATCAACTCAAACACGATGAGACTAGACAAAGTTAGACATGGAAAACAATCAACTCAAACACGATGAGACTAGACAAAGTTAGACATGGAAAACAATCAACTCAAACACGATGAGACTAGACAAAGTTAGACATGGAAAACAATCAACTCAAACACGACGAGACTAGACAAAGTTAGACATGGAAAACAATCAACTCAAACACGATGAGACTAGACAAAGTTAGACATGGAAAACAATCAACTCAAACACGATGAGACTAGACAAAGTTAGACATGGAAAACAATCAACTCAAACACGATGAGACTAGACAAAGTTAGACATGGAAAACAATCAACTCAAACACGATGAGACTAGACAAAGTTAGACATGGAAAACAATCAACTCAAACACGATGAGACTAGACAAAGTTAGACATGGAAAACAATCAACTCAAACACGATGAGACTAGACAAAGTTAGACATGGAAAACAATCAACTCAAACACGATGAGACTAGACAAAGTTAGACATGGAAAACAATCAACTCAAACACGATGAGACTAGACAAAGTTAGACATGGAAAACAATCAACTCAAACACGATGAGACTAGACAAAGTTAGACATGGAAAACAATCAACTCAAACACGATGAGACTAGACAAAGTTAGACATGGAAAACAATCAACTCAAACACGATGAGACTAGACAAAGTTAGACATGGAAAACAATCAACTCAAACACGATGAGACTAGACAAAGTTAGACATGGAAAACAATCAACTCAAACACGATGAGACTAGACAAAGTTAGACATGGAAAACAATCAACTCAAACACGATGAGACTAGACAAAGTTAGACATGGAAAACAATCAACTCAAACACGATGAGACTAGACAAAGTTAGACATGGAAAACAATCAACTCAAACACGATGAGACTAGACAAAGTTAGACATGGAAAACAATCAACTCAAACACGATGAGACTAGACAAAGTTAGACATGGAAAACAATCAATTCAAACACGATGAGACTAGACAAAGTTAGACATGGAAAACAATCAACTCAAACACGATGAGACTAGACAAAGTTAGACATGGAAAACAATCAACTCAAACACGATGAGACTAGACAAAGTTAGACATGGAAAACAATCAACTCAAACACGATGAGACTAGACAAAGTTAGACATGGAAAACAATCAACTCAAACACGATGAGACTAGACAAAGTTAGACATGGAAAACAATCAACTCAAACACGATGAGACTAGACAAAGTTAGACATGGAAAACAATCAACTCAAACACGATGAGACTAGACAAAGTTAGACATGGAAAACAATCAACTCAAACACGATGAGACTAGACAAAGTTAGACATGGAAAACAATCAACTCAAACACGATGAGACTAGACAAAGTTAGACATGGAAAACAATCAACTCAAACACGATGAGACTAGACAAAGTTAGACATGGAAAACAATCAACTCAAACACGATGAGACTAGACAAAGTTAGACATGGAAAACAATCAACTCAAACACGATGAGACTAGACAAAGTTAGACATGGAAAACAATCAACTCAAACACGATGAGACTAGACAAAGTTAGACATGGAAAACAATCAACTCAAACACGATGAGACTAGACAAAGTTAGACATGGAAAACAATCAACTCAAACACGATGAGACTAGACAAAGTTAGACATGGAAAACAATCAACTCAAACACGATGAGACTAGACAAAGTTAGACATGGAAAACAATCAACTCAAACACGATGAGACTAGACAAAGTTAGACATGGAAAACAATCAACTCAAACACGATGAGACTAGACAAAGTTAGACATGGAAAACAATCAACTCAAACACGATGAGAATAGACAAAGTTAGACATGGAAAACAATCAACTCAAACACGATGAGACTAGACAAAGTTAGACATGGAAAACAATCAACTCAAACACGATGAGACTAGACAAAGTTAGACATGGAAAACAATCAACTCAAACACGATGAGACTAGACAAAGTTAGACATGGAAAACAATCAACTCAAACACGATGAGACTAGACAAAGTTAGACATGGAAAACAATCAACTCAAACACGATGAGACTAGACAAAGTTAGACATGGAAAACAATCAACTCAAACACGATGAGACTAGACAAAGTTAGACATGGAAAACAATCAACTCAAACACGATGAGACTAGACAAAGTTAGACATGGAAAACAATCAACTCAAACACGATGAGACTAGACAAAGTTAGACATGGAAAACAATCAACTCAAACACGATGAGACTAGACAAAGTTAGACATGGAAAACAATCAACTCAAACACGATGAGACTAGACAAAGTTAGACATGGAAAACAATCAACTCAAACACGATGAGACTAGACAAAGTTAGACATGGAAAACAATCAACTCAAACACGATGAGACTAGACAAAGTTAGACATGGAAAACAATCAACTCAAACACGATGAGACTAGACAAAGTTAGACATGGAAAACAATCAACTCAAACACGATGAGACTAGACAAAGTTAGACATGGAAAACAATCAACTCAAACACGATGAGACTAGACAAAGTTAGACATGGAAAACAATCAACTCAAACACGATGAGACTAGACAAAGTTAGACATGGAAAACAATCAACTCAAACACGATGAGACTAGACAAAGTTAGACATGGAAAACAATCAACTCAAACACGATGAGACTAGACAAAGTTAGACATGGAAAACAATCAACTCAAACACGATGAGACTAGACAAAGTTAGACATGGAAAACAATCAACTCAAACACGATGAGACTAGACAAAGTTAGACATGGAAAACAATCAACTCAAACACGATGAGACTAGACAAAGTTAGACATGGAAAACAATCAACTCAAACACGATGAGACTAGACAAAGTTAGACATGGAAAACAATCAACTCAAACACGATGAGACTAGACAAAGTTAGACATGGAAAACAATCAACTCAAACACGATGAGACTAGACAAAGTTAGACATGGAAAACAATCAACTCAAACACGATGAGACTAGACAAAGTTAGACATGGAAAACAATCAACTCAAACACGATGAGACTAGACAAAGTTAGACATGGAAAACAATCAACTCAAACACGATGAGACTAGACAAAGTTAGACATGGAAAACAATCAACTCAAACACGATGAGACTAGACAAAGTTAGACATGGAAAACAATCAACTCAAACACAATGAACAATAAAACATTGACTGGTGACGTAAAACTTCTTTCACTTTTTTCGTACAGTGGCGAGACTTAGGGAACCTCTAAAGTAAATGTAGTTACACAGTATTGAACTTTATCCAATTACAATATTATAGGGAAATATTTTACTATTGTAGCAAACATGTTTCTAATATTATAGTATACATGTTTTAACGATTATAAACTATACGATTTAACTATTATCGACAATAACGCTGTACTATTATAGACTCGTGTCGTTACTTCAACTTTCTATGGTTCCTTTTTTTTCTCTTTATAGCTAAATCTTTTTAATACTTCTTTGAATCACTAGAAATAGGTCATTTTTCAATGCTTACCAGAAATAGATCAAGTTGTTTTGTATTTCCACAGCGTCATACGGAATGACTGAAACAGTGTGACCGGAACTTGGTTAATTTACGTTGTTACAACTGACCACTTACTACAAGCTAGGCATTGGTCAGCTTCATTCTTCCAAGGCTCAAAAAAAAAAAAGAAACATTTTAGCTCCGCCATTCAGATCACATAACTATAAGACAAGACAACAGACATTGAAATGTATTCGAACTAGGAACAAGATGTTGAGTTCTATAATTTCTCCATTAACTACACTGGAAGATGAATGAAATGAAGTTATAGACATTACATTAAGATCATACTATTGCTTAGCTTTTGATTCCTTTTTTTTTTTCAACGATTCTTTTTTGTTCTTAGCGATAATTTACAATCTCTTCACTTGAGCTTGGACATAAGTCCTTTAAAGAATAACATACAAGGTCATGTGTTGGTCATATTCTAGAATAAAGAACATGTTTCAAAAGATACCCATCTCTGGGTACAAAGGGTTAATTTAATAAAATCTAATAGTTGTTGTGACATAGTGTTTTGCATGTTTTTTTTTTTTTTAACTTGTACAATTGGTTGAAAAAGTGTGTTGCTTTTTAAAACAAAGCGTGAGAGTTACTGGTCCTGAAAGCGACTTTAAACTTGTAGTATGAAGTTGTCTGTCGTAGTTTTCAATGACAAGTGACGTCTTCTTATGCGTGGGCAGGTAACTCGACATTAACCTTGATTGGTTAACGACCAAAGTTCTGAAACTTGATTTGATGTTTAAATTTAAAAAGAAAAAAATAAATAAAATGTAATCCTCATATTTCACGTAAGCCCACTGAATTTTTTAATTTTTTTTTAAAAAGAAATTCTAGTTCTCTAGAGTGATTTTATAGCGCATACTTTTGAAACTAAAATAGAACATTGTTATCACAGTATAAGCATTTCGGAATGTTACAAATGAAACTATCAATGATAATGTAATCACTAGAACATCACGCTCTACTAAATTTATTTTATATTTCCACTGCGTTCATAGTCTTTAACACACACACATTATTTAACATAGTCTTTAACACACACACACCTCTCTCTCTCTCTAACTCTTTCAATTTATTGACAAATAGATTGAACTAATGAGTGGCGCAGTAACTCGTTTTGATTGAACATTTTGTGGTGTCGTTTGTGAATGTATCAAAGTCACCAAAATGCAAGCTAATGAGACTTGGTAGAAATTATTATATAATGAGGTTAAATAATTTTCCTATGACTTCAAAGCTTCAATCAGCTAAGCAAGTCGTGCTGCTTGCATATATTATTTGATTAGTTTTGTGGACTTCATTTCACGCGTGACCAGGCAACTAGCTTCCAAATTAACTGAATTAAAAAGGACTGTGTCATTACAGCAACCTTTGACCTGTCTTTGATAGTTCCAAATGGAATACCAATACATGCATTGCCAGGACCGGATTTAAGTGTGTGGAGGCCCAAGGGCAGAATTTTTGTGTAGGCCCCTACCATTTGAAATTGTCGTGCAGAGTTGTGCATCCCACTTGGAACCCTAAGACCAGGAAAAACGAACATTCTGTCTGGCGGGAGGGGGGGGGGGGTCAGACTCGGGGTTCAACTCGTCTTTAATTTGACGTTCACTTCCAGTGACACGGACATTCCAGACTCGCGGACTAGAGACGCGGCCACAGGCCGCGTACACCGGGACCCCCAACATTTTCCTTTACTGTGGGCTTGGGTTAAAGAACATATTGCTGGGCCACACTCCCCCCTATAAGACATTTAGTGTAGAACAAAAAGATGAGTAATCCAAATGTATCGATACATTTACCAAAAGACATTCGAATGCAAGGACTGCACTTTTTTGTTAGTAATTCAATCATTACGTTTGATTCAGTAATGACTCCGTACAAGTAATAGTGTCTTAGAATATTTATATATATATAGTTTACAAAATAATTTTTTTAAACTGTGGTGTTTGTACCAATGGCTCATGAGAGCCCCAACTGGTCATAGGCCCAAGCGCAATGAACTATTGGTTACTACGTCACAGGTTCTGGGCCCTTAGTAGTTGTGGGCCCGTGTTCATTGAACCCCATCATACCATGGATGCTACGCCACTGACCCATACACTTTTTCGAAAGCTTTTATTAAAAATCCACTTAATAGTAATACTAATATCTAAAATCATGTCATATTTTAGAAGAAAGAAAGTGAAACTAATTTAACTTCTTTAAAAAAATAAAATAATTTAATACACATACTTTAACTTTCAAAAATGTATATTTTCGAATAAGTGAAGGGGAAAGGCACGATACAAGCGGACACTTCTTAATCACGACATTATTGCCAAGACATTATTGCCAACCGTAACCGTAAGATTTAAAGTATAGTCACTAAAATGCGAACAAAAAAATGTTTTAAAAAATAATAATTCTGACCCGTCGAAATTCAGATTTAAATATATATAAATAAATAAATAAATAATCAATCTATCTATCTATCTATCTATCTATCTATCTATCTATCTATCTATCTATCTATCTATCTATCTATCTATCTATCTATCTATCTATCTATCTATATTTATATATATATATATATACATATTTATATATACCAATTTTGCGGAGGCCCCGAGGCAGTAACCTCCTTTAGATCCGGCCCTGTGTATTGCAGTTATTACTTTGTTATGACATTGCGCCAAATGAATTCCATTATATTACAAGTTTGAAGAGACTAACTTAAAAAATACGTATTAGGAGAGCTAGCATGCGTTGTTTTCAAACCGAAAACTTACAAAAAAACTGTAGCCTTTGAGACTCACATCTCACTGCTTGAGGACTTGGCAAGAATGTAGCCCATTTCCCCCTCCCGTCCCGTTACTTTGGCCGACTTTTTGTGTTGCTTGCAAAACTTGTTCATCAAGGCTGTTGTGTAATTGAACTAGTCACTGGATGGTCTTGACAGACTTGCAGCAGCGTTGGTTTGAACGTTACGAGATGTAATTAGCTGGACACAGTCATCATTGACTTCCTGCAGAGCCTTGCAAATAAGATCCTAAGATTTACTGCTCCTTCTTTACGTAACAGGAGTTCTCCTTTTGTGACGTGTGAAAAGGAACCGTTAGAAAGGGGGGGGGGGAGGACTCGGGAAAACCAACAAAGTGCGCAATAGTGCGAATCCTTGGCCCCAATGACTCTCTGACTGATCATCACTAATTCTTCCAATTGTTGTGGATGATAAAATCTGGAAATTTAACTTATTACTTAAGCCTAGAACAAATTAAGCCATTTTTACGAAGAAAAGCACAGCGCTTTAATTTATCAAAAAAGATTGTTTATTTGCAATTTCGATCCAATATCTTTTTTGAATCCAACATCTAAAGTTTAAAAGTTTAATTATTCCGTTTTATGCACTTATTATGCTAAATTATGTCGCGGTCAAGTTCCAATGCCAACTGATTAATAAAAAAAATATGTACTAAACCTTACGTCACGTTCAAAGTCCGTCAACAATGGAGCGTCGCTAAGGTAACCAAATACCTTACAATATAAAAGTAAATGTAAGTTCCACTTGCAGACCCTGCGGTCTATAAGGTAGATGTTTAAAAGGTCATCTGTTTCTGTGGCCCGCGCTTAACGAGGGTCTCATATGGCCAGCATAACTATCTACCTACTACTTTTCCCCAACTAATGTCAGATACCCATTAGAGCTGGGTGGACTCAAAGATCCCGAAATAAAAAATCAGACTCTTCACCAGGATTTGAACCCGGGACCCTCCGTTTCAGACAACGCGATATATTTTTCATCCTGCCAAATACTATGAAGATATTTTTTATAAATTAGTCAAACACGTGCCAGCACTGAACCATAGTTCGTTCATTCTTCGATCACGACAGTGTCAACCCCTGCTGTGCACTAGCCCACACTGTAACATGGTCTGATGCCAAACTGTTGTAAAGGATTCCTAAAGAAAGAGATAAAACGAAATGAGTTGCTGAGTCACGAGGTCTATAAACTTACCAATAAACACCGAAGACTTCACAGACCAAAGAACAAGCACGACCAAATACTTCATGGAAATACAGCATGGCGGTAAAGATTACAATAAAACCAACAACAAATTAACGTCATCCGTAGGCAACCAAAACTGTAGACAAGCAAAACGCGTTGACAGAACTACAAAGGTGATCATCGACATACTCCTACGGAAGTCTTTACCTTTTTTTCCTTTTTTTTTTTTAATCTATTAGCGGCCAATCCATTTTATCTTGGTGGACGTTTCCGGACGTTATGGAGAAGCTGGGACAGGTCACGTGTGATATTGTTTACAAGTATCATTTCCAAGAAAAAGAAACTGTAACCTGTAGATCTGTCTCTTAGAAGCTTTAAGACTGTCTCTTAGAAATCAATAACAAGTGACTTTTGTTCTTTAGAAAGATGTTTGCAAATCTAAAACATTGTATTCATAAATCTTGAATGTGCTTTTTTACCTCTATTCAAGTCACTCCTTCATGGAGGGTGGGCGGACGCTGATCTCGAAATGGCTCTAACGATTTTCCTAGAAAATTGAACAGTTGGTGTATTTGTTGAGAAAAGAGTTACTAGACACACTGGGAAAACTCTAGTTGGACAGTAATACTTTTTCAAAGTATAAATAAATAAATGTAAATTTGGCTAGAGACTAAATCTTGGTGTAGATCCTACATCGGTTTTGAAAATACTATCGCGTTCGGGAATTTCCGAATGTAAGGCATTATTGATTTAATAAGAGTTTAATTAATTAATGCTCAGGAAAATTTTGCGAATTGTCTTCTAAGTCTAGATCTAAATGCTAATCGTTGGAATATTAAAGGTGTACTAATTCTACACTTTTGCTTAACCAGGATTCAGGTTAGAAGGGGGACGTTGCATGAAAGAGGTAGGCCTATAGTCTTTTTTAAAAAAGTATTTTTAATGTTTTTCTTATTTATGTTCAACAATATTTCATCTAAATTTACTTTTTATTTTTAATGTAATAGTTTTTCCTCGGCCAGCAGCTATAAACTAGGTAGATGTCTCAAGACAGTGTCTGGTCCTTGTGGAAATGTCCAACCGCTTACTTTTCTCCACACATACACCGATGTAATCAAAGAATCTAAATTAATTCAGATTTGTTCTCAACAAGAAGAAAGTTACAATGAGAGTTAATATTCAGTCCAAAAAAAAAAAGACTTTGACAACAACAGTACCATGAATTTCACCAATCAATCAGAGCTAAGCCTTCAGAAAACACTTGTTCAAAAAGCACGCTAAACATAAATTCTGCTCGTCTTTCCTTTAATTTGTGAGGAATCTACAAGATAAAAATAAAATGTCATCATGAACAAAAAAAAGTTTGCAAGATTTGAAAAATCTAATTTATTGGCTTTGTTGGCGACTACTCCTTGGTACAAAAAAAATAATTGTGGACAGCCATGATTAACACACATTTTTTTTTTTAAGTTTGTGGTCACCCAGCATGGTCAATTGCTCGGCTAGCTTTCACCATGGACAAGGTAAAGCCACGAAGAAGCCACGCTTTTGTCTCCGCGTACACAAAGAGGCTTAACTTCTGACAGTTTCAGCAGACATCCTACGTCACTCGTTTAGCCTGGTATGAGGAAAGAATGGAAAGAAGGAAGCGCTGAGAATTTGTATAGGTCAGGCAGGGAGCAGTGTTACTATAGTGAACAGATTTCTACCATGGTTTGTCCATGCTGATTTTGAAGTCCCCATTTCGGAATAGATTGTGATATGACAAATCCTTTGTAAGCCGTCCGCCTTCTTTTCTTGAAACTCTTTCAGCGGCGGAAGGTTTTGACACGTGCTAAAATAGTCCATGTTGACATTGCGTACGAGTTTCTCGTTTCAAGGTTTTGGTAACAGAAAACAATTACTTCCCTTGGTGTCGATTTTTTTCTTCAGTTTTAGAGTCTCGCCTTGTTGACGAAATGTTTTCACGCCGTTCGTGTGCAGTTACTGTAATAAAAGGGAGAAAATTCGTAATTTACAGCGATATATCTTTATACTGTTAGACTTATTGCCCCTAATGATCCCTAATTAATTAGTTAATTTTTGGATTGATTCATGTTTTTTTTTTTGGGTACAATGAATAAATAATTAAAGTTTCAACTTGAACTACAAATGGGAAATGGGAGAACTAACGTGTAAAGTATTTTACCAGACAGACAGAAGGAGTGAGTGGATAGAAGCTTTGAAATATAAATATCATCACGTGAGTGCAGTTCTTTAACATTCCAACATTCATCAAATTAAAGGAAACATTTTAACTTCGTAGGCCTACTCCGATCCATACCAATCTCAGAACTGTGTTCATTTTGGTGTTCCCCTTTACTCTAGATATTGAAATCAACATACTATATAGGTAGGTGTGTAGGTACAACCTGTGTTGAAATAGGTCTTTCTTTTTGGTCACCTTTTTCTCTTTGCATTCTTTACCTTTAGAAAACATTTTTGTGCGAGTAATGTAAGGCCTATGTCAGATTGACTTATATGGGTATTTGTTGAACGTTTTGAGGCCTATGTCTTACCCTTAAAATAAAGTATTTGTTGAATACTTTGTAGGCCTATGTTACACCATTAAAATAAGGTATTTGAAGACTCTGTAGGCCTATGTCATACCATTAAAATAGGGTATTTTTAATGCTTTGTACGTGCCTCATGTATTCAATACTTAGTAGACTTGTAATGCAGTACAGCAATAGAACGTGTGCTGAACCTTCATTCTGGCTACACATATGATTTGAAACACTTGCGATTAACAAAAAAAAAAGATTTGTCCTGGCGCCTCTACTACTGTCGCTATTGTCTTTTATCACTAAGCGAGTAAAACCTATCTCTAGTTTCCTTCTTTCACGATTTTGTTCGGGTGACGTGTCAAGTCAGACGTGACAATCCGCACGCAGACCAACAGACACGCAGCTATTCAATGAAATAAATAAACAAAAGATAAAAGAAATTCAACTCTTTCTTAAGTGTTTCAATAGGGAAGATTACTAGACTTTATCATGTGGGTCCATCTCTTCACATTAAATTTGTATTCTATTATTTCTTCATGATTCAAAACATGAATGGAAGGCCCCATAATTTGTGGTTATAATAATTGTATTGATATATCGCTATTAACAGACATAATATAAGCTCACGCGTTTTGAAAACAAAACAGGCATAAAAACATCTGAAAAGACAAACTTAATTTTCAATAAATGTGGCTTCTGTTCTTCATTAACTTAATGACTAATGTAGTTAGTGTCAGCTCACTAGGGGGTCAAATTCTTACTTTTGGTCCCAAGCTGAAAAGAACCTGGGATCATTTGGAGATTATTTGTTTTTCTATTTGTGTAAAGTAGAGTACAGTAAAATAACTTATAAATCTAATTCAACAAGATGAGGAGAGGAAATAAAACACAAATACATGTATATATAAAGTAACAGAAATAACACTTCAAAAGTCTTTTAATTGTAAATAACTTTCATGTAAGTTTTTGTTTGTTTTCACTTGTAATAAAAATTGTCGTTGTAATAGTTGAACATTTTTTTTTAGTTCCCCTCAAAATGAAGTCATTACCAGCATGACATCCTAGAGGTCACTGTATCAACTCTTCAAGTGATTCCCATTTTTCTAGCGTAATCAATAGTGTATCAATAGGAGTAGATTCCATGCTACATTAATCAACATATTAGGACACGACTAATATCCAAATCTTTGGAAGACGTTCAATTATATAAACAAAGAAATAGCAATAATAATATCTTTATCATAAATTACAATGGCTGGTATTCCTTCTGTTACTATAGAAATGTACACATGTATATAATTTATTATACATATATCAAGTAATTAATATGGCTGTCGACACACTGGTGTCAATAAGTTTCTCTGAAGATACGAAGAGTGGTTGTCACAAAAGAAACACGATTTGCTATGAATAAACAAGGATTTATCACTTTATTGAAATAACATAACAACATATACAAATATCATTATCAGTATTATTACAATGATATGCAGACCTGATACGTAAACCAGGACGGTCTGTGCTAAGAAATGTTAAATACAGTTAGACTAATACAAAAATCGTACCACAAACTTTATTTGTGGGAATTCGAGAGAATTTGTGTTAGATTTGGGATTAAATCTATGCAGATAACATTCAACATTTTCCTTTGCCGGCCTGCGGCGGATTTAAGGCATTCCCCGCGCTAAACATGCAGCAGGAATAGGATGGGAAACTAGACAAAACAAATAGTAACTGGAAAAATAATAGATCAAACAAGATTTTAAAAAAAAAAGTTTCATCCTTGAATGACTATTTCCAAGATAGTCAAAAAAAAGGAATCGTGGCTGAATGGCTTAAAACATTGCATTTTCTAATGTTGAAGAAAGAATACTCCAGACGTTAAGTGGCACAGTCTAGAGAGAAAGTACTGGATCTATCTACACACTCACAACTTCAAGTGGGCTACAAAACGTTATAAGTAAAACTCAATGACTAAAAAAAGAGAAATTTCGAAAAGTTTTGCAATCATTGCTCATAAAACCAGGCAAGATTAGCTTTACAGACAGAAGTGTCTATTTACTAGTCCTAAGTGCAACAAAGTTATTTTCAAAAAAAGGAAAAAAAAATCCTAAAGTAAGTCAAGTGGACAAGATCTAATGTCCACTTTTGTCAGTTCTGGTACTGTACAGATGGCCATGTGACCGTTGTCATCAGATAGTCAAAAGTCCAGTCACGTGACCACTTAGTGTAAGTGGTTAATGCAGTTTCATTCATTTCCGTCGTGTGGTGAGTTTCATCTGTAATGATGTGAAACTATAAATATTTATTCGTTGTCCGTCTGATATGTTGTACTGTTTTATTTACATGAAGATAGAATTCTTCTTTTGAGTCAAACAGTGGATTGTAAATTGTATGTTCAGAGTAATGGACAGGTCAAAGAGGTTAGCATCTTTGAACATCCACAAAAGTGCGAAACTGTACATCCATTGCTGCATAGACTGTGTCATTGGAAACGACAGACTTCGTGTTAGCAAGTCACTTGAAGAACTCAAACTGTCCAGACTAAGTCTTCGTGTATCCCAGAATCAAAAGAGTTCTGTTCTCTGTCATGGTGAATGATGCTCTGTCCGCTCTGTTCGTTCGTGCAAGGATCAAGATGGCTCATGTAATTATTTTTCATGTATTTCATGTGTCCCAGAGAGTCGAGCGACTCAGAGCAAACAGAAACGTCCTCAGGGGAATCAGCAGCATGTTCGTGTTGGCCACAATTGTCAACTGATACGTCTACAATGATGTCAAGCAGTGGTGCGGTGTTGTCCATGAAGCCGTTATCCAAGTCTTTGGTTGCCTTTCGGGTTTTTCTCGTACTATGCCAGGTGGGACCTGTCACCATTCCCGTCTGTGCCGTTCCGCTGGTCAAATGATTGACGGCCATAAGATCATCTTCAGCTTCATACATCTCAGTGTCTGAAACTGACCAGTTGCTTTCCAGGAGTTTGCTGTTGGACAAAGAGGTACAGCTTGTGCTACAGCTGTAGTACTGGCGCTGCCACTTGAGTTCTTCTATTGTCTCGTTAAGAGTCAGCAGTTGCTTCATCAGAGACAAATCTTGGTCAATCAGAGATACCTGCTCGAAGAAAGATAACACAAAACAATTAGAATGAGCTGCCAATACTGGTCAACAATCTAATTCAGCAATTCATAAGTCATGTAAATCAATATTGAATATTTTTATACTACATATTTTTTCACAGTCATTTACCCAAAGTTTACATTTTGATTTTACTTTGATTTCACACTGCAAACAAAGCGCATACAAATGTATAATTATACGATTTTAAATATATAACCGAAAGCACCAA
This sequence comes from Biomphalaria pfeifferi, assembly GCA_030265305.1. NCBI lineage: Eukaryota > Metazoa > Mollusca > Gastropoda > Planorbidae > Biomphalaria > Biomphalaria pfeifferi. The sequence continues at coordinate 248,549 of JASAOG010000002.1, read as the reverse complement.
AAACTTTATGGATTGGTTTCCATTTGTGAAAGTATCCAATATACGTTTTTTATTCTCCTTGTAGTTAATGAATATATGCAGTAAGCATTATTATTTTAAATATAAACTTAAATTAAGTAGCATTAAATATGTGTGTTTATCTACACAACATTAAAGGCCTACAACACAGTTCAGACTCGATCATGTAAATAAATACAAAGTAGGCTATCGGAAAACATTTAGGAGATTTACAAAAACTAAAGTTGGCAATATAATTTAAACCTTGTAGGAATATTGTCGACAAACTCATGACATCAACGTACTAGTCACGTTTAATGGACTAATTGAGACCCACTTTCAATACTATTAAAACCAGCGGTTGTTAATTGTAAACAAAATGAAAGTCTATAACTCCTTTGGCTGTTAGAGAAGACGTTTCATTCCCCTTCCCCTATTTTCACTTACCACCCTTTCTCCGCCCCTGGAAACGATTGCGCAGGTTTGTCACGTCACTGTCTCAAGCCCCACAGGCAATGCATTAAGTTTTGTCACAGCTGTATTCTATATTACCTTCGTTTATGGTCAGGTGTGTGTGACGGTTACACTTTCTGCTCTATGAGTTGACAGCTATGTTCTGTCTAAAAGCAAGGGTTCTGAAGCGGAATATAGGAAGAGTTGGACACCCTATAAAATCCACATTGCTTTCCATTAGTACAGAATATTAATATCTCTATGTAGAAAAACTCATATTCGTATTTACTTGTCAACTACGGCATTCTTTTTTGGCTATATTCAAAGAACTACTAAAGAAATCTTTTACCCACCATAAGTATATTTTGAGAATCTTCGTAGAGTTATGCTTTATAAAGTGCCTTTATATGTCATTTCTCCACGCTTATTGAATGAGACATGTTTAGAACCTTTGAGATTTTGAATTTCGTTGATTTCAATGTAAATCTAGAATCTAGTCTTGCCATCAAAGTGATTCTAGTCTTCAAAGTGATTCTAGTCTTCAAAGTGAATTCTTTTTTTCAGTGCATTTAACACAATTATAACAAAACTTTAAATGTACAAATATGTTATCATTAAATAAAATGGTTTTCAAATGGAAAAACAAATACAAGACATCAATAAAATACTCAAACTATGTTGATGAATATAGAAGAAACTTTTTTTTCCACAAGTGTCCAATAAAAAGATCCAGTTCAAAAATACGGCATACAATTAATTTTTTTATGACAGTGCAGCTACAAGTCGGGTCAACAAACTAGTACAGTCTAGTTAGGGTCACGTGTTACACAGCTACATTCTCAACAATATAAGTTACTCGGTCAGAAAGCTTGTTAGGGAGGAACGGAGAGCAGCTTAACCTCAACACATTAGAGACAATTCCTCCATGGCTAAAGAAGTTAGGTTGTTGATTCATCAATGGCATGATGAAGGAAGCTTGTTGATTCATCAATGGCCAGATGAAGGAAGCTTGTTGATTCATCAATGGCCAGATAAGGAAATCTTGTTGATTTCTCCATGGTCGATGAAGTAGGATGCAAAGGTTGTTGACTGTTAGCCATGATAGGAGCTAGCTCGTTTAGAGGCTAACAAAATATGTTTTAAAAATGGCCACATATATAAATGAAAGATTTGTCAAGGCAATAGACGTTGTATTGTATTTTTAAAAACAGTTGTTCACCTGTGCAGCAGATAAAGCTTTTTATTTTTCATCTTTTGTCAACATAAAGCAAAGAAAAAAAAAGATTTCTACCCCTGAGAAACACGTTAAAAGAAAAAAATTCAATGGATGAGTTCCAGATTTCAATGGATGAGTTCCAGATTTCAATGAATGAGTTACAGATTTCAATGAATGAGTTCCAGATTTCCATTCTTTCCTATCACCAACTCTACACTCCTTGTTTAATTTCGTCTTGGTCAAGAGCCAACAATAAATATTATAATTTGAGGAATGAGACTTGGCAGGCAGCAGCATGAATGTTGTTAACTGAAGTTGATGTTCATACATCTCTTTAAAAAAACACACACACACAAACGTGTTTTTCAATTACATAAACACTTGAAGGTTAAAGGTGAACGTGTCTTATGTAATAGAGATTAATAAAATATCATAACAAGACGCGACCACACACACGGACACAAACACTCCAGCAAAAAGAAGACACACACTTAGCCATGTGACCTTTGGAGGAAAGAGCGAAGAGAAGAGTTCGTAATACAAGAACTCAAAAGACAACATTTGAGTTGAAGATGTGGACAAAAGACAACATTTGAGTTGAAGATGTGGACAAAAGACAACATTTGAGTTGAAGATGTGGACAAAAGACAACATTTGAGTTGAAGATGTGGACAAAAGACAACATTTGAGTTGAAGATGTGGACAAAAGACAACATTTGAGTTGAAGATGTGGACAAAAGACAACATTTGAGTTGAAGATGTGGACAAAAGACAACATTTGAGTTGAAGATGTGGACAAAAGACAACATTTGAGTTGAAGATGTGGACAAAAGACAACATTTGAGTTGAAGATGTGGACAAAAGACAACATTTGAGTTGAAGATGTGGACAAAAGACAACATTTGAGTTGAAGATGTGGACAAAAGACAACATTTGAGTTGAAGATGTGGACAAAAGACAACATTTGAGTTGAAGATGTGGACAAAAGACAACATTTGAGTTGAAGATGTGGACAAAAGACAACATTTGAGTTGAAGATGTGGACAAAAGACAACATTTGAGTTGAAGATGTGGACAAAAGACAACATTTGAGTTGAAGATGTGGACAAAAGACAACATTTGAGTTGAAGATGTGGACAAAAGACAACATTTGAGTTGAAGATGTGGACAAAAGACAACATTTGAGTTGAAGATGTGGACAAAAGACAACATTTGAGTTGAAGATGTGGACAAAAGACAACATTTGAGTTGAAGATGTGGACAAAAGACAACATTTGAGTTGAAGATGTGGACAAAAGACAACATTTGAGTTGAAGATGTGGACAAAAGACAACATTTGAGTTGAAGATGTGGACAAAAGACAACATTTGAGTTGAAAATGTGGACAAAAGACAACATTTGAGTTGAAGATGTGGACAAAAGACAACATTTGAGTTGAAGATGTGGACAAAGGACAACATTTGAGTTGAAGATGTGGACAAAGGACAACGTACTTTACATAATAACACATAGTATTCTACATTTTAATTGATATACATATATATATGCATAAATTGTAGATTTAGAGATGGTTGCTTTTGAAACAAGCTTCAAGTTTACCAGTGTATTGGAGTGTTTGTGTTTCTATGGTGACGGTGGGAAGAGATTAGCTATGCAGTGTGAATGAAGCAAGAAAAGCGACATTGTCGTAAGCGGTCTTAAGTAGGGGAGACGAATCCAGACTGAAAGACGTGTTTTTTAAAATTGAGTTAGATTTTGTTTAGAATACCATTTAATAATATTACTTAAGTCTACAACAATTATTGCAATTTTGTTTATATTGTAATATATAAGTTATTTAGTTTTTTTTTTCACAAAAGAAGTTGTTCAAGTTATGTCAAGTTTTACAAGTTAATATAATATACGAATACAGTGGATTATTTGTCTACCAGCAGTTTCATGGTGTAAGCATATATTAGCATAACAACATACGTTGCATAGGAAAACGCCGAACAAAGAACTGAATGGCAGCAAGGAAATCAAAAAACTAACTTAATGCATACATGAGCTTAAAAAGAAACAAAGAACTAACTTAATTAATGCATACATGAGCTTAAAAAGAAACAAAGAACTAACTTAATTAATGCATTGCATGAGCTTAAAAAGAAACAAAGCAAATGGCATCTTTACGATGCAACTTAATCCATGACTATTTTTATGGTTAATATTAATAACAACAATAATAATAATAACAGATTCGTCAGTGAATCATTTTAAGTCGAAAAACGGTAATTTCAAACAAAAATAAAGATTATTTCAAAGAGAAATAAATATATATACAAATAAAATATACTCTGTGTACACTTCAAAGGTAACAGGGGGTCGCCTTAAGTAGCCGAATTATATAACATCACTAGTGGTCGGGAATACTATATAATAACATGCAGTTTCACTGTTCCTAAGAAGTGTCTGTTTAAGTCTATGCAGTGTGATTATTAACATGGAGTCTTTTATTGTAAAACGCTATTCAATATGTTCCTGAGGTTATAAGCAGAGGTTACGTATGACGTCATCATCGACCCTTGTCACCTAGTGACATACACACACAGGTGTCTAAATATAAATAGAGAGAGAGAGACATAGATATATAGCTGAGTGATCCGTGCAGTCGTACATGCAGATCACAATTGGCACCGGTCCAGTCTGTCCATCTGTAGATGAGTCACCTCTTATCAGTTTATTTCTTTGAACCCGGCTATCAATTTATCTGATATCACAACGCAACGCGGTTACTAGCAAAGCCACAATACTCTCTGTGCATATATTTTTGTTGACGCGTTGAGAGGGAATAACCCGGGACAGGCTTGCTTTTATCCAATAAGGAATTACGGAGGGATTATAGCCCTTGATCTTGTGTCGAAGATTACACATTAAAGAAGATTTACTTGCTAAGACTTTTAAATCTTCTTCAACTTAGCAAAAAAGAACCCGAAGTCATTGATAAGGACAACTGTACCGACTGGTACCATGGTCTTGCTAATCTCTGGTTATTTTGTTTTTCTATAATCGGTTAAGATCGATTCTCAATGAAGTGGTTTACTTATGGATATCTGTTTAATAAAAAGATGGGAGCTCTCTCTATATAAAGGAATGGTGAAATGAATTGAAACTTGTCATTGTCTGCCTTATATTACCCCATTCTAAAATCATACTACATTAAGATCATCTGGTCACAGTCAACTAAGTGAGAAGGGGAACACATGGGGGGTTGAGTAGGAAATTGTTCGAATGACTAAAAGCCATCCACCTCTCTGCCGTCTATGTAATGGGATATTAATAGTTGAAAAATGTACAATTTATTTAACATGGAATAGAGATGACTGCATACTAGTGTAGCATACATCATACCAGTGTACATACACATCATACCAGTGTACATATACACCATACCAGTGTAAAATACTACATATAGATGTAGGATTAGAATACAAGTGTGACGAATTCTAACTTCCACTGAGCTAATAGACCATTTAGTTTGTCAATTAATTCTAGAATCTTGCTTTCAAGCTTATCACCGATTCAAGAAAATTGACCGTGGCAACGACATGCTCTGACATCTAGTTTATTCCGCCCAGTGTGACACTCGATAAGACACATCTCGAACAACACACAGCAAGATAAGACACATTTCAATGTCATGGAAACTGTGAAGTTCTATCAGCCAAGCTGATATTGTTGGTATTCTGTTTCAGACGAAAAAATTCTTTCTAAAGACTTTGGAAGCAAAAACAACATTCATCATTGTATACACTCAAAACACACGAAACATCATTGTTTTAGGCTAAGTGACTTGAAATCTTTTCACTTGCTACAAGAAGAAAATATAACTGATAAAAACTAAGTTTACTTACAAAGTTTTACTATGACCACGGCCGCAAGCTTTCTTTTCATTTGTTTCAATTACTTTTAGTCTGTTTCTATTCAATACAACAGTTTGATATTATACTATATATATATATATATATATACACACACACACACACACATATATATATATACACACACGCGCACACACACATATATTTTTTTATCTAGCTTATTCTGTCTAGGTAGAATCTTGTACGCATTATTTCTCCCACTTCCCATTTTCGAATCAAGTTGAAACTTTGCACAATTATTTAAATTGTCGATGACAACACATGAATCAATAAAAAATCAACTAATTAGATAATCATTTAGTCGCAATAAATTAACTTTGTTTTACATAGAAATGTACTTCAATAGTGGAAATAAGCTTTGAGTAGAGAATTAGGTTGTTTGCTAACAATTTTAAACTAAAGACTTATTAAGACTATAAAGCCTTCTAATTGTATAAGCACTTGTAGAGCTCAGTAGATAACGCTTCGGCCTTCCATCATGAAGGCTCGAGATCCTAAGTTTGATTTCAGACTCGAGCAGGTTTTTTTAAAAAAAAAAAAGCTTTTGTCAAAGCACGGACATTTTCTCATAGATTACTCCCCCATAACTGGTCCACTGAGCATTCAATAAGCATGAAAGTTGAACTAAACAAACATAATTAAAATTGATTAAGTATGAAAACAAATTGGGACAAATTTCTGGTCAAGATTCCGTAACGACTAAACTGAAAATCCTTTAACTACAAGCATGATGTCATTTATACCACTACAGGAGCAAGTTGTCTCCATGATATACAGTCAGCTATGTGACCCGTGTGTCACAGTTACATCCACACGGAGATTGAGTCTAGACAAGAAACATCTCTTGACCATATTCACGCAGAAACAGTTGAACAATTCACTTCCTCTGACCGCATGTTAAGAGCTCTATGATTCATGGCAATCTATACTAATAAAAGGCAAAGCCCTGACTCACTGACTCATCACTAATTCTGCAACTTCCCGTGTAGGTACAAGGGTGAAATTTGGCAGGCACATTCCCTACAACTTACTTACAAAAGTGCAGCAGGTTTCGTTTCCCAATCGTACGCGTAACGGTCGTAACGGTCGACAACGTCCGCCATGTTGAACGTTCGTATTTATGGAGCCATCTTCACGAAACTTGGTACGCGGCTTCCCTGCGCTAACCGAAACCGATGTACGTACTTATTTAACGGTCGTAACGGTCGACAACGTCCGCCATGTTGAACTTTCGTATCTCTCGGTACGAAGCTGGTCGTTACATCAGCAGCTCTGAAGCAGCGTGGCGCATTTTCTGCTTTCCCATTCACGAACGCTACCCTCCGGTCGTTCATCTTGCAGTGCATCTCGAGAACGGACAGAGAATTTATTTCACAGAGGGCAATGTTGCAGAAAAAGTACACAATCCACCACAGACGACTCTGTTAGCCTTCTTTGATCTTTGCAACCATGATGACTTTGCAAAGGAGCTTTATTATCACGAAGTTCCATCTTATTATGTGTGGACAAGAAACATGTTTCGTCGGAGGAAGCAGGGGAAGGCTGTGCCAGGACATTCGGGGGTGAAGAAAGATAATGTGCTTGGATGGGTCTACACTGTGCACCCGAACAACTCTGAATGTTACCACCTTCGATTGCTGCTCTACAAAATCATAGGTCCCACCTCTTTCGAATCTCTCAGAACAGTTGACGGTGTTGTCCATCCAACCTACAAGTCGGCCTGCAGGGCACTTGGTTTGTTACAGGACGATGTCAACTGGGACGAGACTCTCCAGGAAGCTGCTCTGTCTCGCTCACCTCAAAAGATCCGTGAACTGTTCGCTGTAATGCTGGTCTTCTGCCAAATGGAGAACCCCTTAAATCTCTGGGAAAAACATAGCGACAGCATGGCAGAAGATGTTAGGAGACAGACTGAAAGAGATCATGGAGGAACAGAAGTGCAACAGTGGTTGCCTATGATCTACAACAAGTGTCTTCAGTTGCTTGAGAACTACGTCATAGCTATCGGAGGTCTCTCTGTCGATCATTACGGGCTGCCTTCACCTTCGAGAGAACTGGCAGAGGTTACGTCGAATCCCGAGTACTTGAGGGAAACCTCTTACGACACCTCGGAGTTGGCCAATGTAGTCTCAAACAACGAGCCTTTGCTGAATGGTGACCAAAAGAGAGTTTACGAGCAAGTCATGAGGAGCGTTGTCTCGGGCACTGGCACGGTGTTTTTTCTTGATGCTCCAGGAGGAACTGGCAAGACATTCCTCATAAACCTTCTGCTTGCGAAAGTCCGAGCGGATGGTGACATTGCTGTAGCTGTGGCTTCTTCTGGCATTGCAGCAACTCTTCTTCAGCCACACCACTGATTCGCCCTCCACGTGCAACATATCAAAGCAGAGCAACATGGCTGAAGTGCTAAGACAGTGCAAGCTGATTGTCTGGGATGAGTCCACCATGGCACACAGAGGGGGTGTCGAGGCTTTGGACAGGACCCTCCAAGACATCCGAAACACCACCACACGTATGGGAGGCTTGACAGTGTTGCTGGCTGGAGACTTTCGGCAAACCCTACCAGTCGTGCCCAGAGGAACACGCGCCGACGAAGTGAAAGCCTGTCTGAAGTCTTCGTACCTGTGGCGTCAAATCACTGTCGTCACTTTAAGAATAAACATGAGGGTTCATCTGAATGGCGACACAAGAGCCGAAGAGTTCTCTGATCTTCTGATGAGTATTGGTGATGGCAGCTTCAGTCAAGAAAATTCTAAAATAGCAATTCCCTCAAATCTCTGTCTCCTGGTGAAGACCTTGCAAAACCTTCGTTACAATGTTTATTCCAATCCAAGAACTCTCCAGCATATAGACGTGTCATGGTTGAGGGAGAGAGCTATCCTAACACCACGAAACGACATGACCACGGCCATAAACCACGTTATACTCCAAGAACTCCCCTCACAATCTAAAACATACCAGTCTGTGGATTCAGTTGTGGAAATGGAAGACGCGGTGCACTATCCGGTAGAGTTTCTCAACTCTCTGAATCCTCCAGGCACTCCTGAGCATCGTCTCATTTTGAAGGTTGGGGCACCGATAATGTTGCTGAGGAACTTGCAGCCACCTAAACTGTGCAACGGCACCAGACTTCAAGTCACGTCTCTGCAGAAGAACCTCATTGAGGCAACTATTTTCACTGGCAGTGGCTCAGGAGAGACAGTTTTGATTCCTCGCATCCCCGTCATCCCCTCTGACCTCCCATTTCAATTCAAACGCCTCCAATTCCCAGTAAGGCTCTGCTTCGCCATGACAATCAACAAGTCTCAGGGACAGACACTACAAAAGGTTGGCATTGACTTGAGACAGGACTGCTTCTCACATGGGCAACTGTACGTCGCATGCTCAAGAGTAAGCTCGGCGCAGGGATTGGTCATACTGCAGCCGGAGGGCCGAACTGACAACGTGGTGTACAAAGAGATCCTCAACAAATAACTGTGTATTGGTACATGTATGTTTCTTCTCTATTTCAAAAGGTTTACTTTTCTTCTTAGTAATGAAATATTTAAGGCAGTACATATGACACATTATTTTTACTTATCGGACTAACATTGCAAAAAGCCACACAAAAACTGCGTTGTTCCGGTTATTCCAAAAATACATGCGCTACATTCCCTGCGGTAACACTCCTGGCACAAATGAGAATGTTTTGTTGTTACATGTAGGCCTATTAATTAAAGCAAATTTGAAATGTTAATGCAATAATCCTCCCGCTGCAAAGCGCGGGTATTTTGCTAGTGTATTATACGCACCAAATAGAACAGCTTTAACTCTTCCAAGACCTATGTCTGACACCAAAAGTAATGACGAGTGGCTTACATTACAAAGGCAGGCCACAAGTACAGTGCATTGATGTAGAGACAGATCTACAACAGCTACAAGTCTTGGCATGGAGACGTAAAGCACAGATGGATCAGACTGGAGAGATGTGCTAGGCCAGGGCCCTTCATATATATTAAATCTTTGATTTAATGCTGTAGTGTCACTGGGATGGATTACATTAGAAACATCCATGAGATGAAACTACTAGATTGAGATCCAATTGACTCAAATTGTAAAAGACTGACTTTAAAGCCAAGTGTTTTATTTATTAAAGCCAGGCTTACTGTATTGCTACTAACTGTATTACTACTAATTGTATTGTTACTAACTGTATTACTACTATCTGTATTGCTACTAACTGTATTGTTACTACTAAACCTATTGCTGACTAATATTTTACGCTTATACAGAGCTCTGAATATCAATAATAGTATAAAATGTGACTAAGTCAAAAAATACATTTAAAAAAGCTCAGCATGTCGAATCATCGTCAAATCGACAGTTCGTTAACACCCTTTTCCAGCTCTTATATGTTCTATACTTGATGTTCTATACTTGATGTTCTTTAGTTGATGTTCTATAGTTGATGTTCTATAGTTGATGTTCTGTACTTGATGTTCTGTACTTGATGTTCTATACTTGATGTTCTATACTTGATGTTCTATACTTGATGTTCTATACTTGATGTTCTGTACTTGATGTTCTATAGTTGATGTTCTATAGTTGATGTTCTATACTTGATGTTCTATAGTTGATGTTCTATACTTGATGTTCTATACTTGATGTTCTTTAGTTGATGTTCTATAGTTGATGTTCTATAGTTGATGTTCTGTACTTGATGTTCTATACTTGATGTTCTATACTTGATGTTCTATACTTGATGTTCTATACTTGATGTTCTATACTTGATGTTCTATACTTGTTCTATACTTGATGTTCTATACTTGATGTTCTCTATTGTCATGTGTTTGATGTTTAAATACAAAAGACTCCGGACTTAATATCACATGTATTTTAATGAGCTGCAATAAATGCACTGCCACATGATTGTTTCCATGAATTAGTCATCAAGAGACCTAAGTCAACATGCATTAGTCATCGAGCTAATCTAATCTCGTGTTTCAGGGGACACACAAAAATGTCAACTATTTTATTTCCTTTACCATTTATCAAAATTAGAAGGCAGAATAATTGTCATTATTTTATTTGACACTGAGAGTCCATTAAGGTAGAGCCCATTGTCCCTGTTACTGACAGTCCATTAAAGTAGAGCCAAACTGATCTGTTACTGACAGTCCATTAAAGTAGAGCCATATTGTCCCTGTAAATGACAGTCTATTAAAGTAGAGCCATGTTGTCCCTGTTACTGACAGTCCATTACAGTAGAGCCAAATTGTCCCTGTAACTGACAGTCCATTAAAGTAGAGCCACACTGTCCCTGTAACTATCAGCCCATTAAAGTAGAGCCACACTGTCCTTGTTACTGACAGTTGATTAAAGTAGAGCCACACTGTCCTTGTTACTGACAGTCCATTAAAGTAGAGCCAAACTGTGCCTGTTACTGACAGTCCATTAAAGTAGAGCCAAACTGTGCCTGTTACTGACAGTCCATTGACAGTAGAGCCAAACTGTGCCTGTTACTGACAGTCCATTAAAGTAGAGCCAAACTGTGCCTGTTACTGACAGTCCATTAAAGTAGAGCCAAACTGTGCCTGTTACTGACAGTCCATTAAAGTAGAGCCAAACTGTCCTTGTTACTGACAGTCCATTAAAGTAGAGCACACTGTCCTTGTTACTGACAGTTAAAAAAGTAGAGCCAAACTGTGCCTGTTACTGACAGTGCATTACAGTAGAGCCAAATTGTCCCTGTAACTGACAGTCCATTAAAGTAGAGCCAAATTGTCCCTGTAGCTGACAGTCCATTAAAGTAGAGCCAAATTGTCAATGTTACAGACAGTCCATTAAAGTAGAGCCAAATTGTCAATGTTACAGACAGTCCATTAAAGTAGAGCCAAATTGTCCCTGTAACTGACAGTCCATTAAAGTAGAGCCATGTTGTCCCTATAACTGACAGTCCATTAAAGTAGAGCCAAATTGTCCCTATAACTGACAGTCCATTAAAGTAGAGCCATGTTGTCCCTATAACTGACAGTCCATTAAAGTAGAGCCAAATTGTCCCTATAACTGACAGTCCATTACAGTAGAGCCAAATTGTCCCTGTAACTGACAGTCCATTAAAGTAGAGCCATGTTGTCCCTATAACTGACAGTCCATTAAAGTAGAGCCAAATTGTCCCTATAACTGACAGTCCATTAAAGTAGAGCCAAACTGTCCCTATAACTGACAGTCCATTAAAGTAGAGCCAAATCGTCCCTATAATTGACAGTCCATTAAAGTAGAGCCATGTTATCCCCATAACTGACAGTCCATTAAAGTAGAGCCACGTTGTCCGTGTTACTGTTTCTTTAAAGAACTAAATTTTAAAGTTTTTTGAGAACTGCAGAACACAATTGAGTCCAACATGCAACCTAGATTAATTAAAGCCCAGAAGAAATCTGTCAATCTAGTAGATCTTGTAAACAAGACAAGAAGAAATGGTCACAATTCCAACTGTAGATCTCGTTAGGCCTACATTTTATTTTCAATATCAGGAGTAGTTTTATACAATAACACAGTTGCCAACTAAAAACGAGACAAGGGGTCTAACTCGTGCTGGCATGTAACAACTGTTCGCAGACATTAAGGTTTGAAATTACAAAAGAGATGTGACGTAGCAGTGCTTTTTTTAAATTTTTTTTTTAAACTCTAGCGCATGTCAAGTATTAAGGCCAGGGCAAAGGTTTTGATGGTTATAATCACGTGAACTTAGAAGAACATACACTGACTAGAAACTTTCAGGAATGCTATTTCGAATACTGAAATACAAGAAGTCTTACAGCCAGGGACGTGTAAAAGAGACAGGTAGGGTTAGCCTTTGTTCAGTTTTAGTTGGTGCATAACTATAATGGCAAGCCTGCTTATCCCTCTTAAAAACACACTTCCGGTATTTTTTATTTTTTTTTAACCAAACATTTCAATGTAATCTTCGTATCCAGATCAAGACATTCTTTCTTGATGAAGATGTGTACATCATTCCTGTCTGGGCATGCCACATAGTTTTTATGTCTTCTTGGAGATATGTACATCATTCCTGTCTGGGCATGCCACATAGTTTTTATGTCTTCTTGGAGATGTGTACATCATTCCTGTCTGGGCATGCCACATAGTTTTTATGTCTTCTTGGAGATATGTACATCATTCTTGTCTGGGTGTGCCACAGCCAAACAGATCTAACATCTGCCGATTTCCACACCACAACCCCTCAAAAAAAGTAAAACATTATTGTAACCGTCACCTAAAATAAACTCAACTTTGCTTAAATACAAACGATTCTCTAGGTTACAACCTTAAGTTCATGAACTCAATCTAAATGATTGTTACTTAGGACTGTAAATGAGAACAAAAAAGATACTTTGAAAGAAGAGAGAGATAGAAAGAATCAATGTCCAGACATCATGTATAAGCTATGCCCTGCAATACAAACACCCATTATAAGCCTGGAATAAACTAGCTTATGTATTTTTGCCACCACCACGATAGTTACTTAACACACCTCTTATAATACTTCATCATTGAGCCTTTCCATTTTGATTGAAGTAACAAAATTCAAAACAACGTAATAGATCTAGAACTAGATCACATGATGCGAAATGACATAATAACAATATAAACAGCAAGTCTGATATCAATTAATTTCATTCGTTAACACAGTCCCTCACCCTTCTCTCGTCGTCCCTTTATGTTCTAACGACTCATTCATAATTCAAGTCAGTAATGAAAAAGCAAGCGTAGTAAGGGCTATGGACAATCACTCGTCTTCTTGCTGGGTCAGTTCATTGGTTTCATTGAAGAATAATAACACATGTAGTTTGTGAATGAGTTCTTGGTAATTGACGGGAAGTAACACTTTGTTTACATCATTCTATTCATTGGTACAGGCAATTAGAACAATGTGGGGAGGGCGTCAAATATCACAGTCCCCCCCCCCCCCCCCCACATACATTTTTTTCCTATTCCCCTAGTCCCTCCTCTCCGCGGGTCCGTACGTAACATTTCAAAGGCGTAGATTAAAATTAGCGAAATTTATTTCAATATCTTTTTTTAAAAAAATGCTTCAAATGGACACGACAAACTTAAGCATTGTGGCTATCTACAGATCTTCTGAGTTCGTCTTCAAACTAAACTGGTTTGAGAAGTAGAAAAATACATTTTGATCCATTCGTAAGTTACAAGAATATAGACAAAGAAAGTACCTAGATAACGTAGTGTCTCAATATGATTCATATCAACAGAGTCTTGACAAAAAAATCATTAACTAAGAGAGATTGCAACTCAAGGAAGATTTAGTGCATCATTTTCTGGAGTTACCAATCCTATAAAAGAACGCCAAGGTTCAATTCATGTTGAAGAAAAAATCAAATAGAAATAAATGACAATGAGCCAAGTGAGGAACGCTTGAGAGTATCCCCCAGAGACGTCATACGATATCCAGTCATGTACGTGGGACATGACTTCAACAAAGGAAAGCATTATGTCATGATCACTTACAGAGACTTTGAGAAAATGTTGGGGGCTGGGGTGGGGGAGGTTAAACTTTACAGGTCATGCATATGTGTACGTCATCTGTTAAAGGCGAATGTTAGGGACAGAATAAAGAGCGTCACTAAAGTGTGACAGAGTGTATAGACACCAGGTACAGATCACTTTAGCTAATACAAAATAGTGCAGTATATCTAACAAGTGCTGCTATCAACACGTCAAAAGATCCTGGTTCAGAGAGAGAGCGCCATAAGAATTTAGTCATTCATCTACCTGGTGTTGCCATAACAGAACACTTTGAGTCGTAGCGGGGACTTTGATGTTTTATGTGACCATTTTGTAGGCTGTACATTTTACACGCCTCCTGGTAACGACAGACTGAACATAAACAGAGCTCAACTAAACAGTCACTAAACACAAATAGGGCTCTACTAAACACAAATAGGGCTCAACTAAACAGTCACTAAACACTAATAGGGCTCAACTAAACAACCACTAAACACAAAAAGGGCTCTACTAAACAGTCACGCACAGAACAGACCTACAAGACCGAGGATAATTGTTAAATAGAAGTACAACACTAGAGATGAAATATCTTGATTGTTTTACTTAGTCAAAGACATGATAGCAATAAAGCTAGTCTTAAATCTGAAGATTAAAGGGGATCTCGCTTCATCCACTGCCAAACTCTATAGACAGTATTTCACGTGACAATATCTTGCTTCATCCACTGCCAAACTCTATAGAGGTAGAGTCCGTGTGGTCTTAGAGAAGATATGTGTACATCTAACATAATTTTTGTCATGCGACAACGCTTAGTCAAGAAAAGAAGAATAAATAATAGGCACAGCCTTACTTTAGACAAATGTATACAGAGCATAGGTTTGTGTGGAATTAAAAATGTTTAATCGAACTATTAATGCTGTTGTTTTTATCTCTTATAACTGACACATTGAGACGATTATATGCAATGACAATCAGTCTTGAAAGAGACTAAATATTTAGATCTGCTTCATGCAGGTTAAAATGTTTCTAAAAAATCGAAACTATTTTATGAGTCATTACAAAATCTTTAAGTTAGATCTCAGCTTAAAGAGACAAAACAAATGAAACTATTATTACTATTATAGAACCCATCTATTATTCAACCTTCTCCTTATCATATATACACTACAGTGTGAACATTTGTTGGCGTCTTAATTTTAAGAGACTCTTAAATTTGAGTGAGATTTGAATCAACATTAACAATGTAATGAACAACAGTCATTGGGACAGAGAACTAGTGGGAAGTTAACAGAACTGTTTAGATCAACTTAAAATGTGTTACTCAACTTAAATTGTATTCGTAAACTGCGATGTCGGTACACTGTGTCAGTAGAAGACAATTCTGTCATGTTTTTTTTTTTGTCATTTCAAATAATCAGGTGTATAAATTATACGCAAAACAAAATGTTAACTGGTAGAACATTCTCTGGGCGTGTGACATGTCTGTCAAACACAAGAGTTGATGACTTCATAGCTAACTGCTGGACGTCACGTGACATACAGATGACATAGATGCTGTCATGAGAAAATGTAAACACGCTTCGGGCGACATTGTCATTTAAAAGGGAAATAAATGAAACGCACAGATGCTATAACGTACATAATGTAAATAGGTCACACCATTCAATAAACACAAATTAGAGACAATAGAATGAGAAAGAAAGTATAGTTGGTCGTCAGTAACAGTCAAATGCACATTAAACTAACATAAGTATATTATAATAATACTTTGATGTCAATTAAAGAAAACTCACAACCCAGGTCAAAGATGTAGGTTAAAGCATGTGATATATGTTAATTAATATTAAATGGTTAGTTTAAATAATAATATTCAAAACAAGAACATGAGCTGGCGGAGGGTGTAAAGGCGGATAAAGACATGAAAGCAGTCCAAGCCAAACGCCTTAAACTTCAATTGCGTTGATTATAATCAAACTTTAAATATCATCTTTGGAAAATCTGTTAAAACGAAAGTAAGAATGGATCGTTTTCCAGGCGGACGGTGCTTCTCCTTCTTCCCCCTCCACTACACACTATTTTTTTGTGTGTTAATCTGAGCTAGGAAAAGTTGAACCAGCATGGCAGACTACTCAGAAGATCTGCAGATCTAAATTTATTCTTGCATAACATTAGTCATGAAGGCGGAACCCTAATTATTCAGTAGCACTTCAGTGGGGAGTAAATATTCATTAACCACCAAGAGGGACAACCCTTGCTTTAGTGACATCGTTATTTATGTACTTTGGTCCTTTTTTTTCCTATTTTCTTTAATAAAGTATTTGGCTTGATTTCTATGGAAAGCAATTCTTATACTTTCTTTAACCTTCCTTGAGACTGGTATTGAAATTTCGAAGAAAATAAAACGTGACAGATTAAACAAGGGACTTCTAAAGGGAAAAAGTTGTAGTATCCAGCAAGTAGATCTGTAAATCCCAATAATAGTAAGTCACAAGACATGCTTTAAACTTTGTGATGTTGTCTTTAATCCTACAGAAGCACTAGTTCAATGTATTGAATTTCCCTTTGAAGATGCTACCAAGAATGTTGTGCTAAGTGCAGGCTACCATTAGCAAGTGTCATGTCAGGGTCCAGAAGATTTGCACGATGGCCTGACGGTGACAAAAGATTCTCTTTAAAGCGCCCCCCCCCCAGACTAGAGGCTTGGGGATGTTGCCACCCCCATATGGCCGCCTCTGTTCTAAGGAATTGGATCCTGATCCCTGTAAAAAATGCTCGAAGGTTGAAGAAAATGAGTTCCTGTTACGACGTCTCTCACTCTTGTGTTTAAACTGGTGAACTATAGATTGGAAGCCATTAAATTAGTTTTACACACAAAACAGACTTGCACAGACAGATAACTGTCTAACGCACATTGAGACACCCTTACAGACAATGAACTAATTTTTAAACATATGTACACCTGTATTTCTAAACTGCCCTTTTATAATTAGTAATTCATTATAATTTTTTAACTAGGGCGAAACTTTGGTCAAACGTGGGTGTTGGGATACTAAATTAGCAAACAAAGAGAAGGGAAGGGGGGGTTGTGGATGAAACAAAAACAACATTTATTTGTAATGAGCATGTCCTAATGTAAGGATAGTCTAAGTTTATAGTCTAGCCAAATACAAAGTTAAGAAAAAATCACATATTTAAAAAAAATCAATTTTGTATAATTATGACTCAATTTATCCTAGCAAAAAGCACATAATTCTTAAATACGTTTAGCAGATTTATTTAAACACACATACACACAAGCGTTTCAAAAAGTATGTGAAAAAAATATGCATTAGAAAAAATACAAATGATTACTTTGCACGGATCCCAATGGATGATTTAGCGAAGTTCATATCGCATTCTGCATCGATCTGTCTGGTTTCTCCCATTGCGATTGTTATTATTTTATTTAAAGCAGCTGTTTATTTATTTTCAATTTTAACTTGGAGAGTTTCCACCATTTTGGTTAACTTTGAGGTCAAGTAAACAGCGACAATTGGCCAACAACAAACACATTCATCTGTCGTAGAGTGGTACGGACAATACGAGGAGAGTCAGGGCCGAACATTTACACCAAGAGACGAGCACGCTGCAGCCAACGTTCCCTCTCCCCCCCCCCCCCCACCCCAAGAGACGAGCACGCTGCAGCCAACGTTCCCTCCTTCCCCCCCCCCCCCCCCCCAAAAAAAAACGTAACCCCACTCATGGAAGGCATGTTTCCTCATTCTATTTTTCTGAGCGCTCTCCCCCCCCCCCCTCCCGTTCGGACATGCTCTATGTACCAGTGTGCCCTTTCTGGCAAGTATCACAAGTTTGTGGCCTGATTTCAAAAGAAGTTCAAGTTGTGGATGTTGACTTAAACTTGGAATGAGTCAGAAAATGTCTGAACTTGAATGAGAGTGCCTTCTTTTCTTACTCTATCCCCACCGATATCTTACTTGTATCTAGAGATGTATAACACTGACTTAAATATATCGAATATATTCTGTGTGTAGATACTTCTACAGCATCCCTAGCTCGCTAAACTAGAGTTTCTTCCCTTGCTTTCCATGTGTCGAATGATCTGATTGTAATTTTGTCTTGGGTGTTTAGGTATAAAACACATAAAACTATTTTTACGATCTATGACAAAGGTTATGACAAGTTGCTCACATCGGTCAAACATTGAGGATTTAATGTTTTCCGGATCACGTATCCGGGACCATCAAATAGTTCAAACCACTTTCCTTGGGGCTCACTTCTTAGTCAGTTCACGGATATGTAGTCATTTTATCTTCGGTCAAAACAAAATATAATCCGCATGCTGTCAATGGGGTCAATTAGAGTGCTTCTATTTCTACTAGCAATGTTTTAAACTGCTCTAGGCTTTAGTCACAGAATCATTCAAATGTGAACAATACGTTTGTGAATCTACTTACTTTGAAGAGGTTAAGGTTAGGTCTAGATTTAATTTTACAGGTATGGGATGATTTATTTAAAAAAAAATAGATATCAATAAAATTAAATAAGAATTTAATAGTGGATTGAATGAGGGAAAGATTGAAGAGATGGAGTAGACAAGAAAAGTAGATAAAGAAAGAAATGTTGGACGAAGAGAGAGGGGAGGGGGAGGTAAGAGTGAGTAAGGAACTGAGAAAAAAGGAAGAGAAAGAGAGAGGGGGGGGGGGGAGGAAGAAAGGGAAACGAGTAAAAAAAACCCCACAAAACACAAAACAAAACAACAGTGCGTGGGTTTAAAAATGCGAGTGGGACAATGTCAGAGACATAACTAGATCAGAATACAAATAAAGGTTAAGATATGACCTTCAACATTCCAAGATGGTGGGGAAGGGGGTGTGCAGACGTTTCAGTTTGAAACGAAGGAGCGTGCGGCGACGCTGAATGTTTATGAATTGATAGAAATGTCAATTAGAGGGCGTAAAGAGAGACATAATGTCATTCACCGAGACGTCTATCAACGCGACCTGTTCATCAGACTGAGTTCCCCAGACCCGAGACGTTACAGACGTCACGCAAGCGACGAACAACACAAAACGAAATAAACAAAAAGAAAATGATACAAATCTTCTGACCCCTGAGTTCATTGTGTGAGGGTCGTTAAACGAGAAGCAAGACTGCCACGTGCACTCAATGAGACAACAGCTGACATTAGCAAGACACTGCTACCAGCTTTTGAATGAAATCAACAAGGACAAAGTGTTGATGTTTGATGTTCCCGCCTCCTTTCTATACCCACTTTCACCTTCATCCCTTCCAGCACCCATTCATGCTAGGGAGGCAGACTATCAAATAGAAACCAAGTGCTGATCATTTCATTCAATAGGCTAAAGAAAGGACTGGGATATGTGAGATCATATGGCGAATAAAACATCAACACAGCTTCACCCTAAACAGGACACGAGCCCCTCCTACTCTATCAGATTTACTACATATCCAAAGATACATTACCTTTTTTGCGCTCAAACTTCTTACTTTCTATTAACCCCCTCCCCAGTCTATTTTTTGTTTGACACACATTCAGTGCATTTACCAAAATAAAATTGGACAGAGGGACACAACTCTTCAACTAAGAAGAGAGAAATTTATTCAAATCGTAGAGTCCATTATTGCGTGATCTATTCTGACATTCCCGTTTATATAAACTCACAGAGGATCGGCATTTAGATATATCTAGATATGATTGAGATGTACATAGGCGTGCATCTATTTTCGTTTAGCATTAACCAGATAACATCTTGGGTTGTTTCCCAATGAAACTAAAGTCGAAGCTAGTATTACAAGCTTCAACTTCGCACGCAATGATTTTATTTCTCTTCTACATTCGTTGTCAATTAACAGAGTGACAAAAGATAGATAAAATAAAAGGCTATCTTTTAAAACATGAGTCATAGCAATTTAGTGCAGAAGATAAAAGCTTCGAACTCTGGGCGAGATTTGTTTAATATCTTTCTAAATTGCCCAGCCCGATGAATTTATTAATAGTTATGATGACTATAACTCATGTATTTTTAAACTGCTTTAATCCTGGTCTGGGTTTCTCTATGCTTCGTTGTACATTCTTCATTATTTTTCAATACCAATAACTAATGTATCTGTGCTGCTTATATATGGGCAATAACTAATGTATCTGTGCTGCTTATATATGGGCAATAACTAATGTATCTGTGCTGCTTATATATGGGCAATAACACATGTATCTGTGCTGCTTATATATGGGCAATAACTAATGTATCTGTGCTGCTTATATATGGGCAATAACACATGTATCTGTGCTGCTTATATATGGGCAATAACACATGTATCTGTGCTGCTTATATATGGGCAATAACTAATGTATCTGTGCTGCTTATATATGGGCAATAACACATGTATCTGTGCTGCTTATATATAAGCAATAACTAATGTATCTGTGCTGCTTATATATGGGCAATAACACATGTATCTGTGCTGCTTATATATGGGCAATAACTAATGTATCTGTGCTGCTTATATATGGGCAATAACACATGTATCTGTGCTGCTTATATATGGGCAATAACTAATGTATCTGTGCTGCTTATATATGGGCAATAACACATGTATCTGTGCTGCTTATATATAAGCAATAACTAATGTATCTGTGCTGCTTATATATGGGCAATAACACATGTATCTGTGCTGCTTATATATGGGCAATAACACATGTATCTGTGCTGCTTATATATGGGCAATAACACATGTATCTGTGCTGCTTTTATATGTTACAACTTGCTTTTTTTCTGTTATCAAATACCTGAAAACTCTCAAGACAGCGTGTTAGTCTACAGCCACAGGTCCATTGAAATAAGAAACGAAACTGACGGGTTTGGAACTTTTAATATTTGCGAGGATCTAATCGTCCAGTAGGCCTACTGATGAAAATTTTCTTCAAACCGAATTTCTATGTGGTCAACTGAGAGTCTTCTTGATGGTGACTAGATCAAACTCACTAAATGTTAATTTGGTTTACACTCGTTCAAAAAGTAACTTCTGTAATCCAGTTGCCATGTGGACTTAAGGATGATATGTATTTCTAGGCAAGCATCCATCTGAAAGTTCTACATGTGGTAGTTTTAAAGTCAGATATCAAAATAGTTTTATATATTTCCTATCAATGTTTCCAAAGCTTTGAGGAATGTCAGTCAGTGTTTAATTTTTACTAAATTGATGCATTAGTTTTCCATCGAATACACAATCTTGAAACGTATTTATAGACAGTTCCCTGGCTAACTATTGAATCATCAAGTATACATATGAATAGCCAAAGAAGATAAGGGACACAACTCTACACATTAGTCAGAATACTATTGTTGTTCTATGGTCACTGATAGCTGTCACTAAGTTTATGCCAACATGCCACCTGCTGTCTAAAGTGAGGATGAAGTGACAGGAAAGCAGACGAATTGTGTCGACCAGTCAAAACCGAATAGCTAGCAAAGATGATAGGTAACGTCTGCTGTGTGGTGTATAAGATTAGACTTGCTTTAGATGACACCAGAAAATAGAAGCAACAATTTTAAAAAGACATGGCACGTTGAGTGTGTGTGTGTGTGAATAGAAAAACATATATTTAAAAAAATGAAATGTGAAAATTTATAACAAAAATAATAAGTAAAATAAAATAAAAATAAATGGTTAAAATCACTAAATGAACCAAAAAAGTCTGTCAAATTTTAAATAAAGCGGTAGAACCAACAGAAAGCCTTCAGGGTATGCAACATACAAGTAAAGTAGCAATTAGACATAAACCACTGAACCATAATCTTCAAATACAAAAACAAAATTTAATAAAATACTCCGAAAGACGCAAAGATAAAGGCACATTCCTCGTCCCATATGCTAGGACAAATTCTCCTTCTTCCCTAGTGATATTAGAGCATGTATTGGGTTGCCAGGAAAACCTATGACCTGGCAGAATTGCACGACTATATGTATGACGCATAGGACGTAATCATTTTCTTTTTTGAAGTAACATTTGTATTATATAAGATAAGATATAAGATATACTTTTCTGGAGAGCATCAATGGACCTTAAGTAAGCCATTATTATATTCACTGAATGAAAGGCGACATTAAAACTGCGCTTCCTAACCACTCTATGTTGTTTTAATAGCAACCAAAGAAGAAAAAAACACCCAAGATAGAAACTTACCATTTCGGCTCTCAGCCTTTCCATTGCGGCATCAACTCCAGACTTGTGGCCTCTGCTAACATTCTCATCCTCTTGTGACTGGCTAATAGACGATGTGGACGATGTTGGCGACGTGGAAGCTGAAGACGACGCTGACTCTCTGTCGGAGACGCTGTGCCTCCATTTCGATTTCATAATGTTGGCCGCCTCTACCCTAGACTTATAAAAGTCCCGGCACTTGTTGGACAGCTCTATAGCCGCAGTGTACTTATCACTAACCGCGTCGTCCTGCGGCCATCCTTGAGCCTCGTCTGTGGCGTTGTCCATGCCCGGGACCTGAAGGTAACATTTTTTGGGAAGAAGAGAATCACTTCTCAACATGTTGGATCTCTCAGTGCATTCACAACTACTGGATGTGCTTAAAGTAGAGACGCACTGATACAAGATACCAATTATTTGTGTCTGTCTGATAAATTATCTGCCAATGAGACTTATCACTGACGTAAACGAAAATTCCCTTGTCTACGAAAATGACCTAAAACGTTTTAAATAAAGCGTGCAAAATTCCCTTCGTTGACGTTAAATATCCTGAATGGGAATAGCAGAATGACAAAAGGCTGGAACATATGGTTTCTATCAGGTTATCACACTGAGATCTGAACCGAAGCGGAACATAAAACGACTGTGACCTCTTTCAACACGGCAACTTTTAAGGTAACTGAATCTAGTCGTAACGAAACAAACTTTAATTCAACAGGAAATTTTCCGCTGCCCTCTCTCCCTCTCTCCTCTCTTTGCGTGCACTGCGCGGCGCGCGTGGCGGGACGATATTTGGTTGGATTCCAGGCAAAGAAGTTATTCTCTTATCAAAATATCATAAATAGTGTTTTTAAAAATAGAGTGGCGGGCTCTTCTGGATCTAAAAGATAACTTCCTTGGCACACTAAGGTTTTGCAGTGGTCTTTTCAAACGTTGATTTAGACTTACAAATCATGCTATTTAAAGCAACATAAACACTGGCCTACATAGGCCGCCGACATGTTTCAACTGTTTTAAACATACTTTAGGGAATGAGTTTATTAGTAGGTAGAAATATAAAGTAAAAACTCACTAACTAAAATAAAGTGTGTGAGAGATGGAGTCTAGAGAAAGAGAGGATATTCGTTAAAAAGGGATCTGTTTCTCTCTCTCTTACACACACACATATACACATACATACATACATATATACATATATATAATATAGTGGAATGGGAACAGAAACATTAATTTTATTTGGTGGAAAGTAAAAAAAAAAGGTTAATGTTCAGTTTTATGAATCAAGCCATAATTAAGTAGCTATTCCGACGGAAATAAGTACTAATTTAAAAGATTTATATCTGCTTCTTTTTAATATATGAAGGAGAAATATTATAATTAATAATTATAGTAAAGCTTGTGTTCAAGTCCAAAGATTAATGAGGAATGCAGTATTTCCCGTGGCTACGCAACCCCAGCTGCGACCTACATGTCTTGCCACTCTAGCGCAGGCCTAACCATTGTCCTCCAGTGGTCGATTTAGATTTTCTTTTTGCCGTCTGCGTCTGTCCTCAAGAACGGATTTTCTTTATATAATAGTTAAATATCAACTAAATAAAATATATTTTGTACAATAATATTATTTAATAACTAAAGGATATATGGTAAAAATAATATATTTTAATATATAAAGTATAAATATTTTAAACCTAAGTCTTGGTTGTCGTAAAGTACCATAAAATTTAAATAATCACATTTCACCTACGAGGCACATTATCAAAAAGAACAAAGGTATATCTCTTTGTGGAATTTTACGCCTATGTAATCACCAGGCGCCGTTGTACTTTCACCCTTCTTTCTACGACTATTGTGTATGGCATCTGCAAATCGGGATTTTCCTTTATGCTCGCTCTCCATGTGGATCTCTCCAGTGCCACTTTTCCCCAGCTGTTAGTGTCGATTTTGAAGAGCTTCATGTCGCGTTTGCATACATCCGTATACCTTAGAAGTGGACGTCCAGCGTCTCTCCTGCTTTTTGTTAGATCGCCTTGTGGAAGTCGGCCTACTGGCATTCTGTGAACGTAACCAAGCCAACCAAGATGTCTGCTTCTGATAACAGAGCGGAAATTTCTGGCACCCTGCTTTTCGTAGCACTTCCTCATTGGCTAATTTATCTTGATACCTTATTTTAAAGATCTTCCTTAGGCATCGGAGGTATATTTTAAAAAATCGTTAGTAAACATCGACTTTTAAAAAAAATTAGTGCATATTAAATGTATTTGATTTGTATAAAATTATTTTCATCTCAGAATTTTAAAAAATGCAATAGTTGGAATCGACGCAGTTGCTGAATATTTCTAAATTGGGTAAGACAGCTGGAGTCCATTAGTTTGTCTAAAAGGTTGTAAATATAAATATGCGCTACTTTAAAAACTAAAGACTAGACACTAAATAACACACCAAAAAACATCTCAGCATCTAGGTGTAGGGTCATCAATAGCGGTAAGAGTGCACGTTGTTCCCTGGAGTTGCTTCCCCTTCATTCATAGTTTTATTGTTCTTCTTGTCAATGTAATGTAAAAGATGCGCAGATTCCTCGACCGATTTCAATCTTTGACGGTGTTGATACCCAGAACAGTTGGCAGCAGACGATTCAGGGATCAGGGTCACTTTTTTTTTTTTTTAAATCAGTGTGCTTGGTTTTAAAGGTAATAGCAATGACTTTACAGGCCAGGGAGGTAACTTTCCGGGTTAAAATGTCCATTTTGTCTAACACCAGTTAAAGAAATTTTCAAATTTTTACATTTGCATCTCATTGCTGGTAATAAATAGGGAAATTACAAAAAATGGATGACAAAAGGAGTCTCATGTTACATGAGCTCGTGGGCGAACTCTGCGAGTAGGTAATGTCCGCGCATAATGCTTTAGCACGTAGTACTTATTAAATCATGTTTAAAAAAAAAAAGCAATATATGAGCAGAAATAACGATAGACA
Source organism: Biomphalaria pfeifferi (assembly GCA_030265305.1). Lineage (NCBI taxonomy): Eukaryota > Metazoa > Mollusca > Gastropoda > Planorbidae > Biomphalaria > Biomphalaria pfeifferi. Next base: position 223,263 of record JASAOG010000002.1, on the reverse strand, counting down.
AAATAGAGCTACCCAGAGAGTATACTTCCACACGACTCTAATTCTTCCACACGACTCTAATACTTCCACACGACTCTAATACTTCCACACGACTCTAATAAGCCAGACATACAATTTTATGTTTTGTATGTGTATTTTTTGTTGAACCCTGTTTTTCGTGTGGAGAACAATTAGTATTACAAAACTTCTATCAACTCACTCTGTCTGGTACAATATTTGTACACGTGATTTCTTCTACATCTAGTCTGGGATCAAGTTGAAAATGTACACATTTATTTCTTGTCTAATGCACAAAATTTTCCTGGACATTAATTGAATCAATAATGCCTTACATTCGCGAATTTCCGAGAAAGCGATAGTCCTCTCAAGAATGCAATGGTCCTTCCAAATCCGATGTTAGACCTAGATTTAGTCTTTAGCCAAAGTTATATGTGTTTATTTTTTAGTTTAAAAATTATAAAGGCCAAACAAGAGTTTCCCCCATGCGGCCAATAAGCTATTCTTTTATCAGCGATATACATCACCTGCCTAGAAAATCGTTAGAACCATTTTTTTGAGATCAGCGTCCGCCCACCCAGTTTCCATAAAGGAATGACTTGAATAGAGGCACTGTAAAAAGTGTAACCAAGATTCTTTCTTGGGGAGAAGGGGAGAGGGGAAGGGGTAAAAAAATATTCCATTGTTTTTTAAAGTAACATTCATTACTTTTGAAGAAAAAAACAATCGCTCTATAAGTTGTGTAAAGGAGGTATTATTTTTAAAAACAAAAGTATTTTGAATGTTTTTCTTGTTTACTTTATGGTATCTTCAACTAAATATCAAAACAAAAAGAATGATGGATAAACTATGTGCGTTTGTATACTATATATACACAGTTTAGTATACTCTAGTGAAAGAAACATTTATTTTAAATATTTTTATATTTATTTAATTATCATCAGAACTTCTAGTGCCAAAATTTCTCAATCCGAAACGACCCGCGCAAAAGAGCTGCGCTAAAACAGCGCGTAACATGTTGTTTTTTTTTTAACTAGATCTAGATCTAAAGTATTGAATCCAAGATAAAAAAAAAAATCACGATCTGTTTAGATTGGATACTACGTCTAGAATCTTATCCTTTGTACAAGTTTGCATCTCAATGTAGACTATCAACGTGATGAAAGATACTGGTTCCTCTCGGTGTTTACATCTAATGTTTACGTAAGGGTTTCTCTAAAAACATAAAGTTGATGTTGAAATGATAGAAACTGACACGCGATAGGGGGCGCCAGAGAGCTGATGTTCTACAGACCCAGGCAGACATACTCTCCACCAACACGCCCCTTTCCCAAATGTATTCAAAGTGAGGTTAATGATCTTTTCTAAATTTAAAAAAAAATGTTTTTGTTTGTGTGCGGCTAGAAGACAATGAAATAATGTCTTCCCTGTATTTCCCTTGTTCTAGAAACTGAGACCTCAACACGTACCTGCCAGCCAAAACACTGCTGGTGCCCTCTAGTGGTCAATAACAATTAGCTCTCAACAGTTTTGCAAGGGTAGGCTCCTACGTCGTAGTTAAGCGATCACCTGCAGGAGCAGAAGTTAAATTTGACGCTTGTGTCTCATAAATAAAATGTGTTATTCCACACATAGCTCACGCCCTTGACTTCTAACTCTTTAATAAGTGTTATGATAATGAAATAGAAGTCGAAATGACTTTAGTTCAACTTAAATCAAAAAGGTTTACATTATTTTGACTTGTTAAAGACCGAGAACATTTTAATTTTTACAATACCTCTTTTCAACTCGTAGTTTCGTGGAAACTAAAACTAAAACCTTCTGGGTGGGTGGCCCAAAAGCCTGGGTGGACACTGATCTTGAAAACGGCTTTAACGACTTTCCTAGAAATTTGACAGCTGATATATATCGTTGGGAAAATAATTACTGGCTTGTTGGCCACTGTGATGGATGTTTAATTCTGTACTAAAGTCAACTGTAGATGATTGTTAGATTTCAATCAATTTCTCAGCAAGCGTTTGGGTGTCTTGTTCGGGTGTATTCAATGTCGACGACGACCCGTTATGCGATTAACGGTTACACAGTATATAAGTGGATGTAGCTATTTCCACAAACTCGGCATAAAACAGTCTAAATATGGTCTAGACCGACTCACAAGAAATAGACTAATGTTCAGCAACAACGAATCAGACTTCACTAACCTTCCAAAGATCAAATGCAGTGACCGTTATATTAGTGGCAACCGATTCAATGAGCAAACTGCTCCACAAGGATTTCTCAAAGGGTAAGACAGAGCGATTCAGTTAGCTAACAAACTTGTAGTACTCACAATACTTCTGACAGCGGGCAAACTGTCCTTTTAAAAACTGATGAGGTAACTTGATAGGAATATGTGGTTCTTACGACTGCTTTCACGAGAAAAAAAATATGTCCAACAGGTTTACTGACAATCTCTCACCCGTTATGAATGAACGGTTCCTCTGGCTTCAGGTCGATTCAGCATACGAAGATCAGGCGTTGATAATATAAGCGTTGAGTAGACCAGACGTTAAGATGATCACTGTCCTGACTAATATCACCCTGAGTTAACGGCTCGTTGAACGTACGATCGGGCAGGCGACGGCTGCATGTAGAACTGCCGATATAGCTTAAAAACAAAGTCACTCTGCGATGATGCTGTGTTCAGCCGTACTCCGATGAAACTTCTTTATCTTCGAGTGCACGACCCTTTCCATGAGCAAACGTTCAGCTTCGAGGTCCGGGGTCGCCACTGTGATGGATGTTTAATTCTGTACTGAAGTCAACTGTAGATGATTGTTAGATTTCAACCAATTACTCAGCAAGCGTTTGGGTGTCTTGTTCGGGTGTATTCAATGTAGTTGAACGACAGCACATAATCAACAAACATCGGTTTAACTAGTGAAAAGATGTGGTCAACACTGATAAACAATGAATAGTAAGTTTAATCCAATAAAAGGCCACAGTCAGAGTCTCTGTCGAATAAAACACGTCATTACCCTAGAGAATCCTTTTGCTAACTGATTTTCCAGTCTCTAACACAAAATATCCCAAGCGTCACTAGTCCCGTTCAATATACTTCTTCTATGGTGCGTCGCTAACTAACTAATACTATAAACTAGGTGCCTAACACCACGCATTGAAAACTCTGGGTTTGACCGTTATAATTTTTCTGGTATGAAAAGAAATAAATTTAAATTTGGCTAGAACTAGAAAATATTTATCTTGAACGGACTATATGTCTTATGATATTTCAGAATTCTTTCAAGAGCTTAATAAATTAATGTTCAGTGACATTGAACTTGAAATAACTTTAACAAATTAAATATTTCAATATAATTTGACTAGCCTACGTTATAGCCAACTTGAGATGAAATATAGCTAGTGAAATACTATAGACTCGTGCTTGAAACAAATTCTAACTCTCTACAAAGAAAACGACTGCTGACTGTTTCTAGATCGACTCTTCTCTCAACATCATCCTTACGACAAAACTAGCTCATCATTCACACTGTCATATTTCATCATTCACACTGTCATATTTCATCATTCACACTGTCATATTTCATCATTCACACTGTCATATTTCATCATTCACACTGTCATATTTCATCATTCACACTGTCATATTTCATCATTCACACAGCATAGCCATGAGAGAAAACTAATCTTTCTATAAGTTGTATTATGGAAATATTGTCTTTAAAAACATCTTTGTTTATTTTTTTTACATCTTTGTGCAGTGTCTTGTTCAGTTTAGTGCAATGTCTTGGTTCAGTGCAGCGTCTTTGTTCAGTGCCGTGTCTTGGTTCAGTGCAGTGTCTTGTTCAGTGCCGTGTCTTGGTTCAGTGCCGTGTCTTGTTCACTGCAGTGTCTTTGTTCAGTGCCGTGTCTTGTTCACTGCAGTGTCTTTGTTCAGTGCCGTGTCTTGTTGACTGATCTATTAAAAGTCTTGAAAAGGAAACGATGAAGAAGAAAACGTTATTTTGGGTGAAACAATTAGACTGCACTTTGACCCCTGTTGGTCGTAGTTTCGATACAGTGTTAATATAGCTACTAAACTAAAAGGCCTAATTAGAATAATGTCGATTGACCAAAGATATGCTCTGTTTTCAAGATAGATAAATCTATTGTAAATGCATGAATTATTAATGCACTCTCCTGATTGAAAATAAGCTATTTATTCATTGTTATTTACTTTGACAAGAAATCAGTTAATTTCTTTTTCAGCTTGAAAAGGAAGGGCCCACATTCCAATGTTCCCCACGCCTAACATGTGACACATAATTATATTCACCTATAAGTATAAACTACATTTATTTTGCTGTTCAATGGAGAGGTCCGATAGTCATCCCTTTCCCTTCCACCACATTTAGCCCATTCTTCTTCTCCCGGAAAGTAGGAAGTACCAAGAAGAAAGTAGGCAGGTTTCAAGGTCTGGAAGCCACCACTGCAGAAACAAATTGTATCCAGAAAGTAAACACTGTATTAGATGACATGATACATTGTGGATCAGTGGATACATCATCAGACATTGCTGACAATATTAAAAGTTTGGCGAGTAACTTATCTTTCTATTTTCCTGAAAGTTCCTCCATGAGTTATGGCCATTGAGGTCTGTTCTATTGTCATTACCCCACTACTCCTGCACGCCGGCTATTTATTTCTTGGTGAGTTGTCGGTGTAAATAGGTCTTCTTTGTGCTCGCCATTAGTAGGTATCGTGTCATATCAGCACTTAAAACTTCAACTCCCAGGGCTATCTACAGATACTGTACACTAACTAGGTCAGAATGGACGTTGACTTCGTGAAAAAAAAAGTTACCAGGCTGACCTAAATACATGGCTTTAGTTATCTTAAACTTGAATGAAAAAATAAATAAAATGAAAACTAGCTCCTACACTAGGTAGTTTATCCCTAGAATTTATACAATTTAAAAGTTCACTGTGTGCTTAAATAAATTTGAAAAAAAAAAGATACTCAACGACAAAAAACTCACATATACCTGATATATTATCTTTAAAAATTCATTAAGATATACACACAGACACAAACATGCGTCTTGAGGAAAATAAGGATGAGTGCAGTAGTTCAAGTGACTACATAGATCCACTAGCGATCTGCATAGTTTGTTAGATTGGAAGTTGGCAAAGTCAATGTCCGCCGTTGGTCGATTTACAGACATGCATACAAACTAGCTTTAGTTGATACAAAATGTGTAGCCTACTTACATACGTACAATAGCAGGAATGTATATAAATGTAGAGATATAATTATATGCTTACATATACATACAATTGTAGAGGCACATTATTAGAGATATTATAACATTTGAAGATATCACTTTGCATGATTAATGTAGTTCTTTCTTTCGTAATTGGCAGAAAACTTGGTCACACACACGAAAAGAAATGTTTTCAATGTCGTCGACAAGATATACAGTTGTAACTATTCATTCAGCATTTCTCAAGGAGCCGGTTGATGTACTGAGAAAGAATACGGGGGAGTTTACCCTGTGTGCTCGGTCTTTGGTCTCTATTCTAATCCGAGCGTTGTGGGATAAGACTTAGTCTTTAGTCGACTCTGTTCTGGGCAATTCCCCTCAGCTGGGCCCATGTCTATCCTTCCATCTTAGCTTCTTGGTCTCCTGATCTTCTCCATGTTTCCTTTGGTCTTTCGGCCTTTCTCGTCTCCTGTGGGTTCTAGTCTGTTTAGCAATGCTTTCTGATGTTTTTCTCAATGTATGCTAAATCCAATCCATTTTCTGATTTCTTGCTCTATCGGTATCACGGATAAGCTCCAAGCATTCACAAACAAATGTTTGCGTCACATAATGCGAACACGCCATCGGTTACAGGGATGTAATAATTTATATCAGCTTGGATCTTTCCCCGACAGAAGTTTGTTCAGAGAGGAGGAAGATGGAGGCCAATAAGTTCCAAGAGTCTTAGACTCAACTGTTAAGACAATTACAAAGGAGAAGATATTTGTCTGTTAAGACAATTACAAAGGAGAAGATATTTGTCTGTTAAGACAATTACAAAGGAGAAGATATTTGTCTGTTAAGACAATTACAAAGGAGAAGATATTTGTCTATCTTAAAAACGTCGAGATAAAAAAAAAAGCATGTTATGTAGAACAAATTTTAAAAGAAGATTTACATTATTGATTTACGGTTTCTGCAGATTGCTTATCTCTAGTTTCCCTACTGATGCCGTGAAATATAAAATGGCGACTTGAAGGAGATGTTTCGATAACACGAGACTGGCTCTACTGGAGAGTTCGTTATAATAAAAAAAAAGTTCTACATATCTTGTTACGATAAAGACCTCGTGCTTTCTGTGATGCGAGTTTTTTTTTTTGTGGACATTAAATTATGGAAGTAAATATGTTTAACTCGAGTCGACCTTGACAGCGTGGACCTTATCTCTTCAAATGTACCATCGACCTTGAACCTTACAGTATCATTACAGCTAATTTTGGCACATCTTCGCATTGACGGCGGTAGCGCTCATGATCTCAGGTCTGGTCACATGATACAGTAAATGAAGGAATACAGAAGTGCTAAATATATACACACACATAACCTGTACAGAGTCATTTCAATCTTCATCATTTTGTTAGAAATCAACAACAACAACACAAAACAAGCAAACACAGAAAAATATACTATCTTCATTTCAAAAGAAAGTCAAAGGAACTCTGGAGGCAGGGCTTGCTTTTTTAATTATATGTGTGTATAGTTCTATAGTTGTAACGTTGAAATTAATACTAAAATGCGTATTTAGATATATTTTGTCTTCTTTATTTTGTGGAGTAATAGCTTCCTTAATATATAAGTGTGTATTGTTAGGTTTCTTCCAAAATTTCTATATTAATAACAAGTTTATTAAATATTAAAATATTTTTCTGATTATTTATGCATATGTGCTACAAAGTTTAGTGTAACGCTTGGAACAGTTTGATAGACTTTCAACCTTCAATTGCAATTCAACAACTGGTTTTTGCAAATAAAAAATCCCCGCCATGGGGATTATCCGGTGCTGTCTACACCCCGCCACTGTATGTTGTTTGAACCCCTATTGTATGTCTACATCCCGCCATTGTATGTTGTTTGAACCCCTATTGTAAGTCTACACCCCGCCACTGTATGTTGTTTGAACCCCTATTGTAAGTCTACACCCGGCCACTGTATGTTGTTTGAACCCCTATGGTATGTCTACAGCCCGCCATTCTATGTTGTTTGAACCCCTTTTGTATGTCTACACCCCGCCACTGTATGTTGTTTGAACCCCTATTGTATGTCTACACCCCGCCACTGTATGTTGTTTGAACCCCTATTGTATGTCTACAGCCCGCCACTGTATGTTGTTTGAACCCCTATTGTATGTCTACACCCCGCCACTGTATGTTGTTTGAACCCCTATTGTATGTCTACACCCCGCCACTGTATGTTGTTTGAACCCCTATTGTATGTCTACACCCCGCCACTGTATGTTGTTTGAACCCCTATTGTATGTCTACACCCCGCCACTGTATATTGTTTGAACCCCTATTGTATGTCTACACCCCGCCACTGTATGTTGTTTGAACCCCTATTGTATGTCTACACCCCGCCACTGTATGTTGTTTGAACCCCTATTGTATGTCTACACCCCGCCACTGTATGTTGTTTGAACCCCTATTGTATGTCTACACCCCGCCACTGTATGTTGTTTGTATTGTATATAATAAAATGTGGGATGAATATAAAAACGAATGCCCTCTCGTGACGTCATATCCCGGTAACAAAAGGGGGTAGGGGGTGGGAAACCGTTTGCAGAATTGTGAAGGTAAACTAGAGAGAACAAATGCCCAAAACTATGTACCTGCGACCTCGCTATGTACCGATGACCTAAAGTTAGCATGTGATTGCTACAAATGCTAATGAAACCAAGAATCAATGTTTGATCAATCCACTTTGTGCACTTGTGCATACCAGGACCCAAAACTTAAACAAAACAAAAAAGGTGTGAAATAGTTGATGTAGGTGTTTTCATTTCTTAATGTTTTAAACATGGCTTGTCAGCCGTTTTATCGTAAATATACAATGAGTAAATTTAAAGTTGCTTCACTTTTATTGACGTTTATAAGCGTTGCTCAAATTTTTTACAAAAATCTAATATAGATTGCATCTAGATTTTAGATATAGAAGTAGATCTAGAGTAGATCTTAAGAGTTTTAAATCAGAACTTTAGTTCTAGTGCTAGATCTAGATGTCCATATATGAACAATAAATCAATAAATAATCACACAAGTATGTCTTCCTCGCTGGGGGAAGATCAGCTGACTGTCATGAATTCCATGCCAGAATTGAATCAAAACTTATAATAAAAAAAATGATTTTATTATATTTGAAGTTAATTCATATATTTTTAAAATGTTTTTCTTGTTTTAATCAAACAGAAGTGTGTAAACATATTTATTTGGCGCACCAAAGTTTGGGGTTTTACTTCTACAATATCTTTTGCATAACAAAATGTTTTTTTGTGTGTTTTGTTTGAAATTGCATAAACCTAATGTTAACAAGAAAATAAAATTTTTTTTAAGGCTTATGTAAAGCATAGTTGTATCAATTAGTTTTGATCAGTCATGTAATTAAATTTGTAATAGATCTAGACTAACATTACAAAATTATTTATAAAAATTAAAAAAAAAAAGGGAACGACTATTTTTTCAATGTGTATCTTTTGTTTATTTTGTGTGGAGTAGGTCTGTGAGTTGATGGCCATTTATTGACACATATTTATTTTACTCATGTAAATAAACTTTGTAGATATGTTTACCTGCGACTTTGTTTAGTCTTGATTTGCATACATTAGTTTAATTGTCTACCTGGAAGTTATACTTTATAACCAAGGCAGTACAAGTAGGGACCAATGTACCTCTGGATGAACGTGCCAGCACACCTTTAACACTGATCTGATGACCTAAAATACCTAAACCTAGCTATGAGTCTCATGGGAGCTCGTTATTAACAATACAGTCGCACGGGGACTGTTATTGACGATAAATCTCATAGACTACCTTTAGAGCTATACCCGCTAATAGGTAATGTGAATTGAACATATTTGGTTCATGAGTCCTCTTTAGGTCACAGATATACTGTATGACTTCGCTACACGCAAGGATCGTAAAATAATTCTGTACGTAGCAAAGAATGAATAAAATGCAAAGACGATTTTATTTTCTAATACAAAATCTTAATGTTCACTTATTATCCATACCCCAACCCAAACTTGGCTTGCACAGGGCCCCACAATGGTTAAGTCCGGCCCTGCTATTTAGTGACGGGTGAATACAGAGTAGATTACTTGTTCTCCCCCCCTTTTTTTTTTTTTTACGTCTTTTGTCGCTAAAGTTACGTGGGGTAGAAATAAAAAAAGAGTGATTTTTCTTGGTCCCAACGGTTAAGTCCGGCCCTGCTATTTAGTGACTACTTGTTCTCCAAGCCCCCCCCCCTCTTTTTTTCGATGGATAACTCTAGAGTGATCTTTTCTTTTACTTCTTGTCCAAACTCTTGAGCCATGAAGAGAATTATATATATATATATATATATATATATATATATATATATATATATATATATATATATATATATATATGAGCAGGTCAGGCAGGTTAGAGTGGGAGGACCTATTCTCTGCTCAACATTAAATTATTACAGAAGGCAGATGTTAGCGCTACTGGGTGGGCTCAATCTGTGACACCTCAGTCTACGACCAAGGGGCTAGAGTCGCCTAAGTAACCAGACATACTAACCTAAACTAAATGAAAGCAAGATAACGAAACTTTAGTTTAGGATAAATAAACAAAACGGAACTTTATTTACATGAAATCAAATAATAATAAAATATACTATATTGTAACTATATACACTAACCACTACAACTAACTAAAACCTTCTAAATTTACGACACTACAAACACCAACAAACTAACCAAACCAACTATCTAACACAAACTGATCAAAACAACTATCTAACTAAAGAGAACTAAATCGCTACAAGACAACTACTATACTAGACCTAGAGCTACATTCACAAACACACTACAATAAACTAGTCTTAGTCTAGATCTACAATATTCTACCACTATAACCAACCCATAACTAAAACCAAAACAAGAATACCTTAGCCTTAGTACCTTATTATTAGTATTCACTAAGAACAGAAACAGACTATAACTAAGCCACTAAGTGGTCTAAGGCAACAAACATAATAACACTAGATCTAGATCTACAGAAAGAGGTTACAGCAGAGTAATAGCTATTATAATCAGCAGTTAAAAACAGCAGTGTAATAGCAGCAGCTAAAAGCAGTTTAAAACAGCAGTAACAATAGCTTGTAATACATAAAATCATATATTCTATTAGATCTAGAAAACTCAAAGCAGGACTGATGGACGCGCCATCTTTAAATCACATGCTCCAAACATAAACTGCCAACTAGAAAATAAAACTAAATTAAAATATATCTAGCATATTTACACACAGTGTGCCATAGATCTAGTAAAAGAAAATATAAAATAATTACAAACTTACAGGCCGTCCCAGGTACAGAATAATAAAATAATTAGACGACAGACCACAAAGATCTTCAGCTGTCACACAGACATATATGGTACTGACCATTGGTCAAATGTACACTCAACTTTTTTAAGACAGCATGTAGTACATCACTTTTATACTATCCCGCACTAACCTATATAAATATGCGGAAGTGCAATTATAAAATCTGACACTAACCTATAAAAATAAAATATATAAAAATAGATCTAACCTATACAACAAAAGTACATATAAAAAACTAGCTCAGGGAGCGCAAGCTCACCTATAGATATAGATGACCAAACTAAATAGGTCACATGCATACATGAACCACACACGGAGGATAATATTCTACCACAAAACTTCACCTCATTGAACCCCTCTCTCCGCCCTCTCCCTTTCCAGTAAGCGACATTCCCACCTGATCAGAGTTATGAATGAAACCACGTGACCCAGGTATTCTAAGGTCATTGCGCTACAAGCAGAAATTCCTACTACATAGTTGACTTCAGAAAAAAACGTACGCTGTGCGACCCTGTACAACAAGGTATCAAATGAGCGGACAGATACATCAGAACGAAATAGAACGAAGATGTACTTGAACGGAATGATTCAACAGAAGCCCGAGCTGTATGAGAAAATATTAACACAATAGTCACAGCAGTCTAAAGAATTAATATATCAATCGCATGTCTCTCTAATGTAATCTTTATATAGATGTATAGAGATATAGCATTCTGCATTATCACTGACTTAAATAAAAGAATTAAATAGGAAAGTAACATGATCATTTTCATTGAAACAGTTACTCATAGATTCTAAAACAAAAATGATATAAAAAGTGCAAAGTTGAATGGGAGCTGAAGGGAAGTAGAGGACAACTTTGCAACACCATGGCTTCCTGGTCGCGTGGTATGTACCCTGGACAATGTCTGGATGGCCCCTGGTTTGAACCAACGCCAACGCCTACTGTCATAAGGGAGGTACGGGCTAGGATGTAAAAATCTTCAATTCTGAAGGAACATCCGAAACATGTAAAACAAACAAAGAAAAATTGTCTAATAATTAAATAGACATCCAATAGGAGTAGCCTTCAAATTAGCCTATATCAACCGAGTACAAACCTTTTCTGAATATTTAGATCTGCACCTAAACGTATATTGTGTAAAATGTAGATCTATTTATCTCCTTTTCGTTACTAAAATGTCTGCAATTTATAAGAAAATTTAAAACAAAAATAATTTATAATACAAATTGGAAAAATATGGATAAGATTATAAGCATGAATTTAGAAAGTCTAAAATTAAAATATTGTTAGTTCCAGTTCAGATGGGTTCATCTTTTTGATTTCTCAAATTCTAAATGACATTTCATTAGCTAAAATAGATTGTATTAGCTTTAAACAACGTGCTCGTGTATATATGTGTGTGTATATATTTGTGTTGTATACAGAGGTTTAAAACATTACTGGAAATTCAATGAACTATTTTTCCATACAAATGATTAGTGTATGTTCATAGCTCAATACCACAATAATGTCCTGCGCTGTTAGTCTAATCTCAAGGCTGTCTGGATGGAATGTTGTACCACTATCCCATCCTTCGATCTGGGAGTGCCAAGAATAGTTTCTACACAGATGGGAAAGTTGTTGTCAATAAGAAAAAAACATCTAGACAGAGTACGGGTAGGGCTGGGAACGGGGGAAGATCACGTTAACCAGACAATTGACCTTTTTATGACCATCTGCTTGTTATGTTTGCTGTACTAGCGAGTTGTGGGACCATCCTTTAAAGAGTCCCACAGATTTTAACATCAAGATATTTTTAGGTGAGATTTTGAAGAAAAAGTTTGAATTTACTCCAACCCTATCTCTTTAGTTTCCTCTACCCTCTGTGTCTACCAGTATCTCTGTCTCTATTTCGTCTCTCCCGCTCTCTGACCTCCTCCTCCTCCTTCTCTCTCTCTCTCTCTCTGTATTTACATAACCGTCTGCCTCTATCTCCTTTCTGTTTCTGTTCTCAACTTTCTTACTTTTTTTCTCTTTTTCAGTCTTTCCTCAACTCTCTCCCTTTCTCTGTCTCTCCTTATTTAGCTCCCTCTCTTTCTCTGTCACTGTCTATCCTCAGCTCTCTCCCTCTCTGTCTCTCCTCCATTGTCTCTTTCTCTTTCATTTCTTCTCTTTCAACTCTCTCCTCTGACTTCTTTCATTTCTTCTCTCTCTTCAACTCTCTCCTCTGACTCCTATCTTTCTATCTCTATGTTCCTTCTCCTCTGTGTTCTAATATATTGAACAATGCTTGAATAAGGGTGAAAGTCTTGTAATTTTCCAGTCAAATGTTAGTGAAAGTTAAAGCAGATTATAAAAGTTAAAAAAATAAAAAGAGTTCCCCTTTGAGGGGCAGATTAAAGATTATCTGCTTCCATGGTCCACGGTTAACGAGGGTGTCACGTGGCCAGCACTACGACCAACCGCCTTTAATTTTCCCACATTAGTGTCAGGTACCCATTAGAGCTGGGCGGACTCCCAAAATTCAAAATCCCAGTCTTCAGGATTAGAACCCGAAGCCCTCGGTTCGAAAGCCAAACGCTATACCACTCAGCCACAACGTCTCATAAGTTAATACATACAGGATAATTAACTGATTTACTCCAGGGAGTGTAATAGTAATTTATTGTACCGAGTTTATCTCTAGAACAATGTTTCTAATCAGCCACTTGACTTTATCCATCCGTTTCTCCCACAAGTTCCACTAGCAAGGCATGACAGTTTAATGAAGTGTGATGCCTATTTGTGTGTGTGTGTGTGTGAGTGTGGTACTTGCTTGCACTTTATCGAATCATTTTTTTTTATACTTGGTGTTTACCTGTATGATTTTTCTTTAAATTTTCTTCAGTTGTGCATTGATTGTCAGAAAATCTCAAAACAGAAACTTGGCACTTTCTTTTTAAAATTTTAAATTTTAAATACACACACACACACACACACACACATATATATATAAATAGATATAAATATAAATATATATATATATATATATATATATATATATATATATATATACGTTAATTAACGAGTCTAACACTCAATGAAATGATGAAGATAAATGTGCGCAGCAATCTTATCTCTATCAACATTTTTAGCGGTTCCCGAAATGGCAATAGCCGCTTTTCGTTTTGTGTGGTCTGTCCTTCCGTCCGGCGTCCGTTCCGTTTAGATCACAAATACTAGAAAAGATCTTGAACTTCCGATGTCATGATATATTCGATCTTTCAAAGTTCTAATGCAAGGGTTACTTTTTTTTTTGTATCTACATCACTGTCCGTTGATTGAATGCTGTAGTAACAAAATGAATAGATCTATACTCTATACTACTCTATACTAATCAACTGCTGTCATCCTTTTCTTAACTATGAACCCACACGTTTGGTAAGTAGAATGTATAGCTCTCTAAAAATGTAAGCATCAATAGCGGAATATTGAACTGGCTGATATGGTACCAATTAGACCAGGCATGTCAAACTCATTAAGGTGTATGGCCACATAAAAAACCTGAGGGGCCGCAGCAAAAATCAGTTGCAAAACAGCCTAATAAGTTTTATGTAAATCAGAAATAATACAATACAATACAATAATTAATGGCATGTCTGTCCCTTAATTAGCTACATTTGTAGTACTATTTGGTATTAAAAATTAGGCCTACTATGAATACGCATTATTTTCTTTGTACCGATGCTTGACATCTTTTCTGGGATACAGTTTATTAATGTCAGTTTGAAGTTTGCTTGCCACTGACACTTTCATCACTGATGACAAATTTTGATCAGATAATCTTTTGATCAGATAATGTTTTCTTTTAGCTTTCATTATGGAAAAGAACTGCCACAGAGATCAATGCTTGCAGGCATAGCTAGAATTCTGGCCGCAATTCAACGTACCGTTCAGGGTAAATAATTAAAATTTTGGCACTGCCAATTCTATATACATCGATTTCAACAAAGAATCTGACTGCTATTCTATCAGCTCTATTTGTTAGCACATTACCAGCAGCATTTTCAGAATCAAATGAGAATGGAGCCGTATTTTTAATCTTTTTAGTTCCTGACACGTTAAGAAGTGAACAAGGTTTTCTCTTCATATTTGGTTTATCCACAGTCGTAATTTGCTTGAAAGCACTTCAAATGAACGCCATGTTTGACATGCCTGAATTAGACTAGAGATTTGGAAGAGAGCTCTAGACTTATATGTGTACTGCATTATGCCTTGATGTACATTTTACTTCGCAAACAAATTGAATTTCAAGTGGCCTAAGAAAGTACAAAGACAGACATAGATCTCTACTGCATTCACTCTTCTGATTTGACACATTTGGCGCCGGTTCAGCTGTCTCGCTCCATGGAGTTAATTGAGGGTTATTTCTACATGCTGGTAGATGATCAGATAACAATGCAGTTTAATCTCTCCAGT
Source organism: Biomphalaria pfeifferi (assembly GCA_030265305.1). Taxonomy (NCBI): domain Eukaryota; kingdom Metazoa; phylum Mollusca; class Gastropoda; family Planorbidae; genus Biomphalaria; species Biomphalaria pfeifferi. The sequence continues at coordinate 208,196 of JASAOG010000002.1, read as the reverse complement.
ATTGAGACTCTCTGGGGAAGGAATTCATGTCTCAATGACAACAAATTTCTAGCACAGCTTGAGACATCCACTTGTCCTGGCAGCCCATCCTATTGCTACCTACCATCACAGAGTTTCCGATAATAAAGTAAAATTATAAATCGGGGAGAAGGGGGGGGGGGGTAAAGCGCATGGCTTTTCAACCGAGGGGTCTAGGGAGCGAAGATCAGCGAAGTATAGGAATCTGAATTTTTCTTATCTTCTAATCTTATAAAATAAAGAAAGAAAAAAGATAATGTCCTACTCGTGTTCCTAGGTTAATCTAGTCATGCATGTTAATCAATGGCTTAAATTCGACCAAGTCATTGGTTTCCATGGTTGCTTATAGGGCCAAATGTTAATCGTCATGCTGACCACATATCACCATTGTTAACCATTATATGATCTGCCATAAACATGGCAAGGTCTGAAAATGGTTCTTTTTAACAATTACTTTAAATGAAAGTTGAAATAATTGATCAGAATAGACAGAAATTAGAAGCCAGATTGTGACAAAAGTGAGAAGTCTATTTGTAGGAGAGTATTGTCTAAAACTCACCATTCTTTTAGGATACTTGTTTATACAGAACAGTTAAAGTGGTAATACGTCATTGTATTAATTCTATTAGTGAGATCCTCTAAGCAATATGTCATAGAATTAGCTTAGTACTGCGTCATAGAAGAATGTAAGTACAACGTGATATAATCATTTCAGTGCTACGACATAGAATCATCTAAGTACAAAGTAGAATCGTCTAATAACTACATCATAGAGACATCTAAGTACAAAGTATAATCATCTAATAACTACCTCATAGAAGTATCTAAGTACAAAGTATAATCATCTAATAACTACTTCATAGAAACATCTAAGTACAAAGTATAATCATCTAATAACTACCTCATAGAAGCATCTAAGTACAAAGTATAATCATATAATAACTACCTCATAGATACATCTAAGAACTACCTCATAGATACATCTAAGTACAAAGTATAATCATCTAATAACTACCTCATAGAAGCATCTAAGTGCAAAGTATAATCATCTAATAACTACCTAATAGATGCATCTAAGTACAAAGTATAATCATCTAATAACTATCTCATAGATACATCCAAGTACAAAGTATAATCGTCTAAGAACTACCTCATAGGTACATCTAAGTACAAAGTATAATCGTCTAAGTACTACCTCATAGATACATCTAATAACTACCTCATAGATACATCTAATAACTATCTCATAGATACATCTAAGTACAAAGTATAATCGTCTAAGAACTACCTCATAGATACATCTAAGTACAAAGTATAATCATCTAATAACTACCTCATAGATACATCTAAGAACTACCTCATAGATACATCTAAGTACAAAGTATAATCGTCTAAGAACTACCTCATAGATACATCTAAGAACTACCTCATAGAAGCATCTAAGTACTACCTCATAGATATATCTAAGTACTACCTCATAGATACATATAAGTACTACCTCATAGATACATCTAAGAACTAGCTCATAGATACATCTAAGTATTACCTTATAGATACATATAAGTACTACCTCATAGATACATCTAAGAGCTACCTCATAGATACATCTAAGTACTACCTCATAGATACATATAAGTACTACCTCATAGATACATCTAAGAACTAGCTCATAGATACATCTAAGAACTAGCTCATAGATACATCTAAGAACTACCTCATAGATACATCTAAGTACTACCTCATAGATACATATAAGTACTACCTCATAGATACATCTAAGAACTAGCTCATAGATACATCTAAGAACTACCTCATAGATACATCTAAGTACTACCTCATAGATGCATCTAAGTACTACCTCATAGATACATCTAAGAATTACCTCATAGAAGCATCTAAGTACAAAGTATAATCATCTAATAACTACCTCATAGATACATCTAATAACTACCTCATAGATACATCTAAGTACAAAGTATAATCGTCTAAGAACTACCTCATAGATACATCTAAGTACAAAGTATAATCATCTAATAACTACCTCATAGATACATCTAAGAACTACCTCATAGATACATCTAAGTACAAAGTATAATCGTCTAAGAACTACCTCATAGATACATCTAAGAACTACCTCATAGAAGCATCTAAGTACTACCTCATAGATATATCTAAGTACTACCTCATAGATACATATAAGTACTACCTCATAGATACATCTAAGAACTAGCTCATAGATACATCTAAGTATTACCTTATAGATACATATAAGTACTACCTCATAGATACATCTAAGAACTACCTCATAGATACATCTAAGTACTACCTCATAGATACATATAAGTACTACCTCATAGATACATCTAAGAACTAGCTCATAGATACATCTAAGAACTAGCTCATAGATACATCTAAGTACTACCTCATAGATGCATCTAAGTATAATCATATAATAACTACCTCATAGAATCATCTAAGTACAAAGTATAATCATCTAATAACTACCTCATAGAAGCATCTAAGTACAAAGTATAATCATCTAATAACTACCTCATAGAAGCATCTAAGTACAAAGTATAATCGTTTAAGAACTACCTCATAGATACATCTAAGAACTACCTCATAGAAGCATCTAAGTACTACCTTAAAGATACATCTAAGTACTACCTCATAGATACATATAAGTACTACCTCATAGATACATCTAAGAACTAGCTGATAGATACATCTAAGTATTACCTTATCGATACATATAAGTACTTCCTCATAGTAACATCTAAGAACTACCTCATAGATACATCTAAGTACTACCTCATAGTAACATCTAAGAACTACCTCATAGATACATCTAAGAACTACCTCATAGATACATCTAAGAACTACCTCATAGAAGCTTCTAAGTACTACCTCATAGATACATCTAAGAACTACATCATAGATACATCTAAGAACTACCTCATAGATACATCTAAGAACTACCTCATAGATACATCTAAGTACTACCTCATAGATACATCTAAGAACTACCTCATAGATACATCTAAGTACTACCTCATAGATACATGTAAGTACTACCTCATAGATACATCTAAGTACAATGTATAATCGCTTAGAACTACCTCATAGATACATCTAAGTACTACCTCATAGTAACATCTAAGAACTACCTCATAGATACATCTAAGAGCTACCTCATAGAAGCATCTAAGTACTACCCCATAGATATATCTAAGTACTACCTCATAGATACATATAAGTACTACCTCATAGATACATCTAAGTACTACCTCATAGATACATCTATGAACTACCTCATAGATACATCTAAGTACTACCTCATAGATACATCTAAGAACTACCTCATAGATACATCTAAGTACTACCTCATAGATACATATAAGTACTACCTCATAGATACATCTAAGTACAATGTATAATCGCCTAGAACTACCTCATAGATACATCTAAGTACTACCTCATAGATACATCTAAGAACTACCTCATAGATACATCTAAGTACAAAGTATAATCATCTAATAACTACCTCATAGAAGCATCTAAGTGCAAAGTATAATCATCTAATAACTACCTAATAGATGCATCTAAGTACAAAGTATAATCATCTAATAACTATCTCATAGATACATCCAAGTACAAAGTATAATCGTCTAAGAACTACCTCATAGGTACATCTAAGTACAAAGTATAATCGTCTAAGTACTACCTCATAGATACATCTAATAACTACCTCATAGATACATCTAATAACTATCTCATAGATACATCTAAGTACAAAGTATAATCGTCTAAGAACTACCTCATAGATACATCTAAGTACAAAGTATAATCATCTAATAACTACCTCATAGATACATCTAAGAACTACCTCATAGATACATCTAAGTACAAAGTATAATCGTCTAAGAACTACCTCATAGATACATCTAAGAACTACCTCATAGAAGCATCTAAGTACTACCTCATAGATATATCTAAGTACTACCTCATAGATACATATAAGTACTACCTCATAGATACATCTAAGAACTAGCTCATAGATACATCTAAGTATTACCTTATAGATACATATAAGTACTACCTCATAGATACATCTAAGAGCTACCTCATAGATACATCTAAGTACTACCTCATAGATACATATAAGTACTACCTCATAGATACATCTAAGAACTAGCTCATAGATACATCTAAGAACTAGCTCATAGATACATCTAAGAACTACCTCATAGATACATCTAAGTACTACCTCATAGATACATATAAGTACTACCTCATAGATACATCTAAGAACTAGCTCATAGATACATCTAAGAACTACCTCATAGATACATCTAAGTACTACCTCATAGATGCATCTAAGTACTACCTCATAGATACATCTAAGAATTACCTCATAGAAGCATCTAAGTACAAAGTATAATCATCTAATAACTACCTCATAGATACATCTAATAACTACCTCATAGATACATCTAAGTACAAAGTATAATCGTCTAAGAACTACCTCATAGATACATCTAAGTACAAAGTATAATCATCTAATAACTACCTCATAGATACATCTAAGAACTACCTCATAGATACATCTAAGTACAAAGTATAATCGTCTAAGAACTACCTCATAGATACATCTAAGAACTACCTCATAGAAGCATCTAAGTACTACCTCATAGATATATCTAAGTACTACCTCATAGATACATATAAGTACTACCTCATAGATACATCTAAGAACTAGCTCATAGATACATCTAAGTATTACCTTATAGATACATATAAGTACTACCTCATAGATACATCTAAGAACTACCTCATAGATACATCTAAGTACTACCTCATAGATACATATAAGTACTACCTCATAGATACATCTAAGAACTAGCTCATAGATACATCTAAGAACTAGCTCATAGATACATCTAAGTACTACCTCATAGATGCATCTAAGTATAATCATATAATAACTACCTCATAGAATCATCTAAGTACAAAGTATAATCATCTAATAACTACCTCATAGAAGCATCTAAGTACAAAGTATAATCATCTAATAACTACCTCATAGAAGCATCTAAGTACAAAGTATAATCGTTTAAGAACTACCTCATAGATACATCTAAGAACTACCTCATAGAAGCATCTAAGTACTACCTTAAAGATACATCTAAGTACTACCTCATAGATACATATAAGTACTACCTCATAGATACATCTAAGAACTAGCTGATAGATACATCTAAGTATTACCTTATCGATACATATAAGTACTTCCTCATAGTAACATCTAAGAACTACCTCATAGATACATCTAAGTACTACCTCATAGTAACATCTAAGAACTACCTCATAGATACATCTAAGAACTACCTCATAGATACATCTAAGAACTACCTCATAGAAGCTTCTAAGTACTACCTCATAGATACATCTAAGAACTACATCATAGATACATCTAAGAACTACCTCATAGATACATCTAAGAACTACCTCATAGATACATCTAAGTACTACCTCATAGATACATCTAAGAACTACCTCATAGATACATCTAAGTACTACCTCATAGATACATGTAAGTACTACCTCATAGATACATCTAAGTACAATGTATAATCGCTTAGAACTACCTCATAGATACATCTAAGTACTACCTCATAGTAACATCTAAGAACTACCTCATAGATACATCTAAGAGCTACCTCATAGAAGCATCTAAGTACTACCCCATAGATATATCTAAGTACTACCTCATAGATACATATAAGTACTACCTCATAGATACATCTAAGTACTACCTCATAGATACATCTATGAACTACCTCATAGATACATCTAAGTACTACCTCATAGATACATCTAAGAACTACCTCATAGATACATCTAAGTACTACCTCATAGATACATATAAGTACTACCTCATAGATACATCTAAGTACAATGTATAATCGCCTAGAACTACCTCATAGATACATCTAAGTACTACCTCATAGATACATCTAAGAACTACCTCATAGATACATCTAAGTACTACCTCATAGAAGCATCTAAGTACTACCTCATAGATACATCTAAGAACTACCTCATAGATACATGTAAGTAGTACCTCATAGATACATCTAAGTTCAATGTATAATCGCCTAGAACTACCTCATAGATACATCTAAGTACTACCTCATAGTGACATCTAAGAACTACCTCATAGATACATCTAAGAACTACCTCATAGAAGCATCTAAGTACTACCCCATAGATATATCTAAGTACTACCTCATAGATACATATAAGTACTACCTCATAGATACATCTAAGAACTAGCTCATAGATACATCTAAGAACTAGCTCATAGATACATCTAAGTACTACCTCATAGATACATCTAAGAACTACCTCATAGATACATCTAAGTACTACCTCATAGAAGCATCTAAGTACTACCTCATAGATACATCTGAGAACTACCTCATAGAAGCATCTAAGTACTACCTCATAGATACATCTATGAACTACCTCATAGATACATCTAAGTACTACCTCATAGATACATCTAAGAACTACCTCATAGATACATCTAAGTACTACCTCATAGAAGCATCTAAGTATTACCTCATAGATACATCTAAGAACTACCTCATAGAAGCATCTAAGTACTACCTCATAGATACATCTATGAACTACCTCATAGAAGCATCTAAGTACTACCTCATAGATACATCTAAGTACTACCTCATAGAAGCATCTAAGTACTACCTCATAGATACATCTAAGTACTACCTCACAGATACATGTAAGTACTACCTCATAGATACATCTAAGTACTACCTCATAGATACATCTAAGAACTACCTCATAGAAGCATCTAAGTACTATCTCATAGATACATCTAAGAACTACCTCATAGATACATCTAAGTACAACCTCATAGATACATGTAAGTACTACCTCATAGATACATCTAAGTACAAAGTATAATCGTCTAAGAACTACCTCATAGATACATCTAAGTACTACCTCATAGATACATCTAAGAACTACCTCATAGATACATCTAAGTACTACCTCATAGAAGCATCTAAGTACTACCTCATAGATACATCTAAGAACTACCTCATAGAAGCATCTAAGTACTACCTCATAGATACATCTATGAACTACCTCATAGATACATCTAAGTACTACCTCATAGATACATCTAAGAACTACCTCATAGATACATCTAAGTACTACCTCATAGAAGCATCTAAGTACTACCTCATAGATACATCTAAGAACTACCTCATAGAAGCATCTAAGTACTACCTCATAGATACATCTATGAACTACCTCATAGAAGCATCTAAGTACTACCTCATAGATACATCTAAGTACTACCTCATAGAAGCATCTAAGTACTACCTCATAGATACATCTAAGAACTACCTCATAGATACATCTAAGTACTACCTCATAGATACATGTAAGTACTACCTCATAGATACATCTAAGTACTACCTCATAGATACATCTAAGAACTACCTCATAGAAGCATCTAAGTACTATCTCATAGATACATCTAAGAACTACCTCATAGATACATCTAAGTACTACCTCATAGATACATCTAAGAACTACCTCATAGATACATCTAAGTACTACCTCATAGAAGCATCTAAGTACTACCTCATAGATACATCTAAGAACTACCTCATAGAAGCATCTAAGTACTACCTCATAGATACATCTATGAACTACCTCATAGAAGCATCTAAGTACTACCTCATAGATACATCTAAGTACTACCTCATAGAAGCATCTAAGTACTACCTCATAGATACATCTAAGAACTACCTCATAGATACATCTAAGTACTACCTCATAGATACATGTAAGTACTACCTCATAGATACATCTAAGTACTACCTCATAGATACATCTAAGAACTACCTCATAGAAGCATCTAAGTACTATCTCATAGATACATCTAAGAACTACCTCATAGATACATCTAAGTACAACCTCATAGATACATATAAGTACTACCTCATAGATACATCTAAGTACAAAGTATAATCGTCTAAGAACTACCTCATAGATACATCTAAGTACTACCTCATAGATACACCTAAGAACTATGTCATAGATACATCTAAGTACTACCTCATAGATACATCTAAGTACTACGATCATTTACGGGATTATCTTAACCCTATAATCTTCTACGTCATAAAATCAACAAAAAAATGCTTGCATAGAATCCTACTGAATGATACATCATTAAACCATATAAGTCATAAAATGTATTGCAAAGCGTGTATTAATAAATTATTTTATTGATATGACTCCAGAAATGTCACTGTATCTGTACACTTGTGTAAACACTCTCATAATCGAACACACACACAAAGTGTTGTTTTGTTTCTTTACTACTAAATTCAATATTTTTGCTGGTATCTGGCGGTGTCCACGGTTCGCTGGGTTTAGCTCCAAGGGACATATGGAGTGATCAATTCACAAAGGTACGAGGGCATTTGGGCATTTCAGTACAATTAGGCCTACATCCTCAACAATTAGAGATGCCACCATAGTCACGGTCGCCTAAGTTTGTAAAAAGAGACTTTCAATTCATAGTCTTACTTAGATTTTCAGACATAATGACCTGCTAAACTGTTTAATATTGCTTTTGAATTTTCAGACACCATATGCTGATTTAATAAACTGAAAATAAAACCTTTTTCAGAAAAAGAAAATGTTTAGTATTCAATCATTATCCTTTGGCAGTAGCTGTAGTAATCTTATCTCGTCACGGAAGCAAAAGTGCAAAAAAAAAACAACCAAAAAAAAAAAAATCCACTCGGGCACTCCTAAGGTAAGGGCGGGCAAGTATTAGCGCCCTAGCAGCTCCTATAGTGTGGTTGGGGCACGTAATAAATGGCAGATCAAGCTCCAGGCATTTATTGGTAACACCCTTAAGTCAATGTTTAAACCATTTCGGAGACTTAGAGACAGAGTAAAAAGTAAAGAGCTAGTAAATTTATTCTGTCAGAATGATTTTTAACAGCTTCAATCAGCATTTAGACATTGAACACAGAATATAATAATATTGCTATTTCTCTGGAGGATTATAATAATAATAAAAACGTTCCGTTCAAAACTAGTAACAATTTAATTTTAAGCTTTAACTGAAACTGAATCAGTGTCAAGGGACTTCACTTTTAATTTGCAGGTAGTCGATTCCTTCACAAAAGGAGAAAAGATATTATTCTGTTCGAAATGGATCCTCCTTCACGAGGGAATTTGGTACTAGTTGTGTGGTCTTGTCAACAATGTTTTGTTAGGTTTTAGTTACCAGACTTTTAAACATTTTCACTTTAAATTTTTTTTTCTGACCTCATAAACAATCGCTACATTTCTTCATTAAAATCCAGCATTCATGCATATACCGATAACATTGGACAAGCAGGTTACCGAGATATCGACCATACGAGTTAAAAAAAAAAAAAAAAAAACACTTCAGAATTGATCATTTCAAAGGGAGGCAACTCTTAAAATATTAGATTTTATTGATTTCACAAATTGTTGCCCATTTCTGTTATTATAGCTGCTTGGTTTTGTTTTGGCAATAAGTTTGGCCATGAAATGTACTTTTGATGCCTTAGTAAACAAGGCCTCATTGGCTCTTTCAGTTGTGAAACGACTATGAATGAGATGAATGCCTGGGCATTTGCAATGGGCGGAAAGCTCCCCCCCCCCTTCTCGCAGATGAACGGTAGGCCTAATTACCGATAGTTTGGGATCAGCGACATCATAGGCTCCGTCAGGGTGTAACACTGTGTTCTGCACTGCAAGATTTCTTAGGGTCGCTGTTTCCTGATTCTTTTTCCTCAGGGTTGATTTCCAAAGCCTTTCATGATTGGGAATAGCTGCAAGTGCAAGGCAGCAGAGGTTCTGATGTCCTAATGCCCTAGTGGAAACGTACGTTGCGAAGAGTCATCTCTCCTCTTTCCTGACACTAAAGGAAAGCTGGTCAATTGTTCATTGGTCGAAATGTTTCAAATGGCTATACCTTGAAAATGTCTGAGTGGTGGAATAGTTTCAAATGACTTTGCCTCGTCTCTTATTGGATACACAGGATCAATTGATAGCAATAGCTCCTTCTGTCTTGAAAAACTGATGTGACTAAACAAGCCAATTCTAGAGCGGAAAAGTGTACGTATGATGCACCTGATTTAGGGTTATCTGATAGGGGATCTTTCTTCCGCTTCATTTCTCTTGCTCTCGGTGCCTATATGCCTATCTAAAGTTAAATATTTAGAGATGTTTCACTTTGATAGCTAAGTTTCGAAGGTTTAGAGGAAAGTAAAATTGAAAAATTGTGAAGTACCGAGTGTGCTGGGCTTAAAGAGTTATATGGAATAGAAAATGTTTGAGGTTCCAAACATATAAAAAATTTCTTTTGTTGCAATGAATTTACTTTTCCACCGTGAGCATGTAACCATGGCAATGACAGAAAGTGATTTTTTAAAAAGATCTTTTTGTTTCAATAGTGGTAATAAGGTATTAGCATAAGACTTTGCAGTGAAGTAGCCTAGATACTTTGTCTTAGGAGCGATGTATTTTGTCGTAGTCAAATTTGAGACAGTGACTATATAATTATGCAATGAAATTATTAGTGGTTTCCATATGGAAGAGACGCTATTGCTCTTGCACTGTTTATCCGTCCACGTGTCTTGAAAATAAGCAGCAGTCTTCTATCTCCTCAGAATAATAAGATGAATCATAAATAACCTACTGATTTATTCAATCATCAGTCGAAAAATGAATTGGGACTCATTATTGATATACATAGGCCCGTATGAAAATTGTTCCTGTTAACACATTTAAATAATCATTTGTAATTTAGCCATTAATTAGGCCTAGACAAAGTTTTATTTATATATTTTGAAAACCTATAATCCACAGTGCAGACTGTGACAATGATCCCAAACATGCTGCAAGATTAATTTACTTCCGAAAAAGATGCCCCATACCAAACAAAAAGGAACATTCTCTTGAGAGCAAGATTAACTCACCAGATCTTCAGATTCAGTTCGCATATTCTTTCAACAAGGACTAGAAAAATACACCTCGAAATGTAGCTACTTTTGTGAAAAGAATCAAAGTGAATGACTGGTACCTCACGAAATCAGGCACGCTAACGCCTATTATTATAAAAAAGAGAGATGCACTTGCTGCATCTAAAGTACAGTCTTCTACATGAAATCTACGCCATAGCCATAGACCGCACAATGTGGAGAGAGAGAGAGAGAGAGAGAGAGAGTGGCAAAGAAAGCTAGGAAACGAAAGAGTAATGACCTCGGCTCTAGAAGAAAAGCGAGCGAAAATCCTGTGGCACTTTTCCTTCTTGCCAACATTTACAGAGTAGCTCATATGCAGAGTCTGGATCAAGGCAATCTTGTACTATTTCGAGAGATTTTAAAAATATCTCTCTTTATATTGTGCGGTCTATGGCTATGTCTTCCCAGTAGTCAATATCGATGTCGACTGTTTTTACGTCCCATTTGATTACATCTACGTGACTGAGGTGAAGACGACCATTTTTCTTCTACAATAGGCAAGCTGTGCATAGAGAATGACCTGGCTTGGCGGCGTTACCTGATTATGGTAGCAGTGGTTGCTGCAAACTGCCTTAGGGTCGCCAGCTCCTGATTTTTCCTTAGGATTGACTCCCGAAGCCTTTCCCATGATTAGGTACAGCTGCAAGACAACAGAGGTTTAAATTCCTTGAATTTCCTTCTCCTAGGTGGGTAGCCAGCCATGGCTAACGAGCCCCTCCTGCCCGAAGCTTACTGATTAAGGCCCCAGTTACTCGCCTTTGCCCCTTCTCCTGTTAGTGAGAACAGTTCCGCCGGACTCAATATCTGAGCCACACGTAAAGGCCAGGAGTTGGATTCCGCAAGATTGTCATTACCGGAGGTGGTAATGGATGTAAGCACTCCAATACCTATAAAATGCTTCCTAATGGCATGCGTCTGAAAGAGACTCTGACATATTTCTTGCAGGCCTTTGAAAAACGGGACAATAGTGGCTGGAGCTCCTTCTTTGTGACTAACGAAGAGAATGTCTCTTAAAAAGGTAGCTTTAAATTTTGTTTTGATCCTTAACATAGCGATGTTAAATAGTTGACCATCGAATATAGAATAGAGGTAAATTTAATGCCTTCAGTTGACTTGCATGCTGGACAAGCATCGAAAAGTAGACCAAGAGGCTGAAAACGATGGAGCAAAGTTAGGCAATTGACATATTATTAAATCTATGGAATTCTGGGTACATGTGATCTGCGAATTTCTGCTGCTGTGGTAGCACCACGCGAGCTCTACTTTGCCTACGATATTAAAAGATCCCCGTAATTATTGCAGTCATTTCTGCTTTTGTTCGAGTAGTAGGTAGGATGTATAGGTTAGTAAATCTTGTAGTCTTGTAGATCTAAATTTATAATAATATAATGTAGCATCACCATAAACAAACATGAATAAAAAGAAATAATACAGAAAACTGAAAAGGCCTCTAGATCTATTTAGATCTACAAAAAAATAATTTCTACATTAAAAAGAAAAAAAAAAAAAGATTATGATGAAATAATCAATAATGCGAATGCTTGCAAGGTGGTACGCTGAAAGTTCTCGTTTCCTAGGAGTTGTCATGTCTGCTCTGCTTGCTTGAATGGCAATGAATACGATATCGAGACAAGACAATAGATCTACTACTCTCGGATTAGATTTAATCCAGTTTAGATTTTAATCTAGTATCTACTCTTCTTAAATGGTCTAATTTAGATTTTTTTTGCAGTCAAAATAGAAGTCTAGATCTAAATCTATAGAAGTTCTATATTCAATGTTCTAGACGAGTCTCAGACTGAGTTGTGAGACGTGAGTGGACTGGAGTGACACTGTCACTGACAGTCTGAGTGTTGAATGAGTGAGACTCTAAAATGCTCTATTTTATTATTTAATATTATTATTATTTATAGAGTCTATATTAATATTATTAACTTACTAGATTCATCTAGATTAAAAGTAATATAATAATACTACTTTTTTTGTACTAGATTAGTAGATAAACTAGATTCTTATTCTAGAGAGTAGAGTCTAGAGATAAAAAATTATAATTAATCTCTAGTAGATCTAGTAGTAGTATTAATTAATAATTATAATATTATTACTAGACTCAAGTACTCTAATCTAGATCTAATTACTGAAATTTACTAGATTCTAGATTAATCTATATCTATCCGTCAGTAAGAGTAATAGTATGAGTTACTATGAGCATCAATATTTTTTAATATTGATCTAGATCTATGTAGGCTATATAGATTCTAGATCTAGTAATGTCTGTATTATATAAGATAAGATCTATAATAAATAGTAATCTAGATCTAAAACTAAGAATAGATCTATATATAACATTACTATATAGATCATGACTAATAATATTTCTCATAGTATAAGGTGACCAGATATTTAGGGAGTGAAAGCGGGACACATGTTGATCATGGGGGCGTAAAAAGAAAAGGCTAAAATTTTTGTAGACATTATTACAATACATCACAATACACAAACTACTACTTCAATGATCACAATGATAATGTACACACATAACAACTTACAAGTATAGTACAATACATCACAATGTACACACACGCTTTACACACAATGTAGTCCTACACACACAATAATTTTAATAATTGCAGGCTTTCTGAAACATTTTCCAAGATTCATCATCTTTCTATACAATCTATCTGAAAGCGTTAACCTGTCAAACAGGCTGCTTCACTGAAATACTCTGCAAAATGTTCAAAGTTATGATTTTCGCTGCTACATCACTTTTACACCAACTTCAATGCTTCATGCATTTCTGAACCAATTCATCAACAGCAGGATACTGGTACTTCAAAAGCACTGACATTCTGTCCCTAAATAAACAGAACTTCTGCTTGGGGTATTGTCGCAGTGTTTAGTACAAAATGCAGCCACAATTCAGCACATAGGTTTCAAAGAAGCTTTTGAGAAAAGAAATATGATTTTAAAGCAGGATATAATTTTAATAAGTTTTTCCATCGAAAGCTTCAGAACTAACCTTTTTCATAGCCAGAATTCCGCTCTATTTTAATTCGACGAATTTGCTTTTTTTTTCCTTTAAAATATTTCCAGCAAAGGGTGGCACAAAAAATTGTATCATCAGAGGAAACAGTTTCAATTTGTTTTGTGGACTTGAGCATCTGTGAGCTCTGCCAAAAACTGGGCCTGACTAACCTTCTTCTTTACTTTGTTCCTTATGTAGGGGTCAAACCTTTTGAGTGAAAACTGTTGTTATGGAAAATTGTTGGCCTAAGATACACAAAAGTTTCTTTACCAGTTTCGAATTGATCTATATATTAAGTACTTAAATGTTGGAGAAGTAACTTTATGGAGGCTTACTACATTAAGAAAAATTAAAAAAATGTAAGCAAGACATTGATCGAGTTTAAAAAAAAAAAATAAAAGCAGGACATTAGCCATCTTGCTTGGACATTTTAGGAAAAACCTGACAGACGATCCAAAGTGGGACGTCTGGTCACCTTACATAATATTATAAATTACAATATACTTATCTAGATTCTAGATCTATAATCTATATACTTTTATTAGTATATTATTGATAGATCTAGTCATAGATGTACTCAATTGATTAAGTAATTATCTACATCTAGATCTATATATTTATTAGATCTAGACAATCTAGGCCTAGGTCTAGTAAAATACTGTGAACTAGCAATGGACCTCATTCATCAATCGTAAACAAACAACATTTAGTCACGTGATCTTATTGATAAAACAATGAAAAAAACTGTCATGTGACAAACATCATAAATTGAGATCGTTAATTATATAGAAGATATAGAGCACCACGTGCTAAATGTTGTTTGTTTACAGTTGGTGAATGAGGTCCATTGGGTCTAGATCTACATCTAGATAGTATGAATTATCATGAATATTAGATTTAGACATTTTAGAGGTGGTTTAGAAAATCTTAGAGTAGGCTACTCTATACAATACTGCAGTATACTTTATACTCTATACTATTATAAATATTATTTAGATCTAGATCTAGTCTTGATTGTACATGTAGATAAAAAAAAATGTAGATCTATCTAGGTTTTAGTTTTAGATCTAAGTTTAAGTCAAGTAACTGGCCAAGAAGACAGAGTTCACTAAGTATGAGTTTAAGTTTAACTATAAGTGATCTTTTACTAAGTAGATCTACAGACTAGATAGGATGGATGGATCTATATTTCTTGATCTATAGATCTATATCAATTTTTTCTCCTATTTTTTAAATATGGGAGTGACATAATGCCATGATAAGCTTCTTTCAAGTCCCTAGGTACCCTGATCTGATTAAGTGCTGCACTGCTAATAGTCTTTTTTTAAGTTAACCATCTATGACAGTCACATCTCATTGTCATAAAAAAGATTATTAAAAAACGTTTTGTGATAGTTCATATTTTAAACACACACATTCTATCTGATAGTGCTTTTAATGTTTGGTTACATTTAGATTTGAAATATATATCTATTTTTATATATATTTATATCAATTTAAATATTTAATAAAATCTGCTTATATGACCATTTATATTTGAGCTCCACCTGTTTATTTCCTTAAAATCCTCCTATAAGGGGGCTAATTATTTCTCCTTTAAAGAGAGAAATATAATACTAAATCTTATAGCACATGGGGCTAGTGATAATTGTATAGTATTTATCCGTGGGATTGTATAGGAGTTTCATGTTCATGTCAACTATGCAAGGCCTGAACTTACACATTTAAAGTTAGGATCATAAGACTTTCAAAAACAGAGAGCATGACTGTATATGCTGGACACATAGTGGTCCATTAGCAGAATAAATGTAAAATGACCCAAATATCTTTATCACAACTTAAACCATTGCACTATGCTTTAAGCAACTCTGTGTGGATATCCTCCTTGTCTTTCCTAAAGCTCATCACTTTTATTAGACATCCTAACAACTCAATTATTTTACTAACAGATTAAGGCCTTTTATGTGATTTGTATTAATGTGTATACTTTGCTCATATTACAGAAATCCCAATTCAAAGAAGCTGCCACTACATACTGAGCTAAGCCTATGTGATTCAACATTCTTCTTAAATGTTTGAGTTAATCATGAATCTCCAAAGTGTTATTTGCAAAATTTTGCCTGAAGCCTCACAAACAAGAATTAACTTTACATATCCTCATAATGCAAGTAATTCTATGATTTGATTAGCAAGATATGAGAAATGATATTTCTTTACCCCCCAACCATTCAATGCAGTTTCACCTCACTCATGGCACAGCCATACAGCTGACTGAAGGGCAGACGCTAGCTACCAGAAGAAATGACACATTCTGCGATGGCATTGTATTTTTTAGTCAGCCAATACAAGTTAACCAAAAGGTTTGCGTAGAACTGGGTTGTACTACTTCATGGAGTGGCTCTGTCCGAATTGGGGTCACCACCATTGACCCAGCCAGGCTTCATGCTGACCAGCTTCCAAAATTTGCATATCCAGACTGGATTCATAAAGAAGAGTTTTGGATTAGGGTGATTAATGAGTCCTTGACAAGCCAAGGCTGTCGGCTGATGGTCTATATCAACTCTAATGGAGAGTTACTGCTATTTGTCAATGGCAATCACAAAGGAAGCATTCTTTATGGTTTACCTATTCAGCAGACATTGTGGCTTCTTCTAGACATCTATGGCAATACACTCTCTGCCAAAATTCTTATGCCTGGTAAGTAAATCTAAAATAATAATCACTTCTTCTATTGTTGCTAATAGCATAATTTACTATTAGGCTGTCGAACAAGGGTTTGGTTTGGTTTACAAGTCTTGTAGTATAGCTTGAAAAGGTAAACTAGCTGGAATACCTTCAGCACCTGTTGCTTTATTTAATTTGTGTATTCCCTTTTTTTTTTTTTGTATATTTATAATTTGTATGTTTTCAACTTGGTTTAAATTAAATAGTAAAATCTCTGGAGAGATCTGACTATTATCTGTCAGGTTCTTTGTCAGAACTTTTGGGACAGAAGTCTTTTTCTTACTTCAACGCTAAATTAACATTTATTGTGAATTCTAATTAACAGACAGAGCCAGATATTACATTGATAGTTCAAAGAATGATATTAATTATTGACTTGAGCATTGATGTAAAATTATTCAAACTATGTGCTGTGCAGCAGCTGTGGTTCAACTCAATTATTGAACATAGTGCCTAAGGCTAGCTTATGATGCTAAAGCAAACAAATGTTGGCCCTAGCTTGTGTGGTAGGGAGGCAGTAAATGAAATTAACCTCCAACCTCCACTCAACGAATCAATCACCATAAAACAAAAGCTTTTGTTCCAGTGTGGACTCTTGCTTGACATTTGTTTTAACTGAGCCTGGAAGGGGGGGGGGGGGGCTAATAGAAACTATGAATACAACAACATCATGTTCATTGATTTTTTTTTTGTTTTACGTCCATTCTTCCTGATTTCAACTATGTAGTTTGTCACACCATGTTAAACGTTATCATTTCCATATCCACTTGTCCAAATCTGTGACTTTAATTGTTTATCTGTGTATCCACCACCTAGGCTACATAACCATTGTCACAAACAGTCTTTTATATATATCTGTTCTACTGTGGTTGTGCAGGCATGTCTGTAAGTTCCATCGCTGTTATCATGCAAACCTTCGATGGAATCTTTGCAAGCCCCGGACCAGTAGTTGCAGACTTGATTATAACCTACACTGGTTGAGACACTGTGCTCTCATAGACACTCATAGTCTAGTAGTTGCCGACATTGCTGTAACCTGCACTGGTTGAGACACTTTGCTCTCATAGACACTCATAGTCCAGTAGTCGACGACATGGTTATAACTAACACTGGTTGAGACACTTTGCTGTCATAGTCCAGTAGTTGCCGACATGGTCGTAACATGCACTGGTTGAGACACTTTGATCTCATAGTCCAGTAGTTGCCAACATGGTTATAACCTGCACTGGTTGAGACACTTTGCTCTCATAGTCCAGTAGTTAATGTAGGCCTATAAATTGATTTACTACTTGATGCTTATTGAAGTCACTGGGGTGTCATATATGTTACTTTATAAAAAAAATGGAGGTCTAAGGATGTATTTCATGTGCCTTTGTCGCGTTTTCTTGTGTGTTAGTTTTATATTTCATCGCTTGAATGGTTTTTCGTCTATGTCATGTCCTAAGATGCCATAGGCTGATTTAAATTTAAAGATCATGTGTTGTTGGTTGATCGTTGTCTTCTAGTTGTAAACAACTACTACAACTAAACCGATATAGGCGTATTATATTATTAATAAATAGATTAAACAAACTTCCCTTGTTAACTTGAGATATAGATCTAATAATAATGAAATAAACGGATAACTAAACACTATCTCAAACCAAAAAGGTGTTTACTCTTACTAGTCTGTGGGTCGTCTGTCATCCCACTAACATCCACTTGACTATTTAACATAATTTATGGCAGATGTCTTAGATTCATGATTCACAAGAGGAGAAACTAATGCTCCATTTCTTCATTGTTACATTGGAAACACAGCCTGTGGATAATTTTTATACCCTTGGAAAGCTGTGAGTCTTGTAGACTGAATATGGATTGTCAAGAAACACCTCTGTTGTATCTGAGTTATGTTTGAAATATTTTTTTTTTCAAGACTGTGGATATATATACAAGAAGTATAAAAAATAAAAGTAAACCTTAGTCCTTGTATTGTTGCACACTAAGACTACAACAGTAAACATGATTCGATCCAACACGATTGTCTGACTGATTCGTTTTGTACAGGGCAACAAGACCTATTACAAAGACTACATGAAGCTCAATCTAGCATCTCAGCAATCAGCTGTGTGATTAGGTGTGCGTGCGTGGTGGTTGATTTTCTATGTACATTGTTACCTCATTATGTTTTGGGCTATCTTTATATAACTAGTTAGTTTACTTTTTGGTGGGTGATCTCTAACTATAAAACTAGTTATCTTCCTGCTTCCTGGTCCACAAATCTTTAACTACAGGTGAAGAAGTTTTCATTGGAAATCAATGTTTTGGTATCGATCTTTTCCTGATCAATTTCTAACGACATTTCGATCAATAGGCCTGCTAAACTTGAAGACATGTTAATTAAGAAACATTAGCTGTCTATGGAGAGTTTATGTGTGTATGAGTTCCGATGTTTCTAGTATAAGGATCACCACTGAAAAGGTTCTCATGTCAGGTTTATTTAGTATTTAGATCATGTCTGAAAAGGATCTGGAAGTACCCATGTCTGGTTTATTTAGTATTTAGATCATGTCTGAAAAGGATCTGGAAGTACCCATGTCTGGTTTATTTAGTATTTAGATCATGTCTGAAAAGGATCTGGAAGTACCCATGTCTGGTTTATTTAGTATTTAGATCATGTCTGAAAAGGATCTGGAAGTACCCATGTCTGGTTTATTTAGTATTTAGATCATGTCTGAAAAGGATCTGGAAGTACCCATGTCTGGTTTATTTAGTATTTAGATCATGTCTGAAAAGGATCTGGAAGTACCCATGTCTGGTTTATTTAGTATTTAGATCATGTCTGAAAAGGATCTGGAAGTACCCATGTCTGGTTTATTTAGTATTTAGATCATGTCTGAAAAGGATCTGGAAGTACCCATGTCTGGTTTATTTAGTATTTAGATCATGTCTGAAAAGGATCTGGAAGTACCCATGTCTGGTTTATTTAGTATTTAGATCATGTCTGAAAAGGATCTGGAAGTACCCATGTCTGGTTTATTTAGTATTTAGATCATGTCTGAAAAGGATCTGGAAGTACCCATGTCTGGTTTATTTAGTATTTAGATAATGTCTGAAAAGGATCTGGAAGTACCCATGTCTGGTTTATTTAGTATTTAGATCATGTCTGAAAAGAATCTGGAAGTCCTCATGACTGGCATATTTAATATTTGGATAATTACTGCAAGTTTTTTTTAGATGTTAATGTAGGCCTATAAATTGGTTTACTACTTGATGCTTATTGAAGTCACTGGGATGTCATATATGTTACTTTATAAAAAAAAATGGAGGTCTAAGGATGTATTTCATGTGCCTTTGTCGCGTTTTCTTGTGTGTTAGTTTTATATTTCATCGCTTGAATGGTTTTTCGTCTATGTGATGTCCTAAAGCAGCATTGACCTTTCATTGAAAAGAAAGTTTCCTTTCATCCCTTTCAGACCTTGCGATCTGTAGGGCAGATGATGTCAAGATCATGTTTACCTGGCCTCGGGTTAACGAGGGTGTCATGTGGTCTACACAACGACCAACCATCTTTTACTTTTCCCCAACTAATATCAGGTACCCAGCGGCACCTAAAGATAACAAAATTAAAAATCCTAATCCTCACCATGATTATAGCAAAATGCATTATACAAGCAAAAAAAAAAAAAATCTAAATAAGTAAAAAAGTAGAGTTATTTCTCTCTGCTGAAATATTGTGCTTATAAATAAAACGTTTTACTACTGAGTAGTCTCACAATCGTGTGCAAAAATTGATTATAGATCTGCAAAGTAAAAAGTGTTATTGACGCCATTGGCATTCATAAAAAAATAAAAATAGGCCTACTGTAGTTCTTTTGATGGTGTAGCTCATCAGCAAGGCGCTTGGGGATACTACACATCTACAATGATTGTTAGGCTAGTCTCTCAGAGGTGTCAATATTGATTTGAAATTGAAAAATACGTTTATTTATGTTCCAATTAAGAGTATTTTATTTCAATAAAACCAAACTTGTTGCTACATTGTTTTACGCACATCTTATAGATTATAGAAATTGACTTTCTCTGACAACCAAATCAATTGGCCTATTGGAGAGCACCTTTCAAACATTTCTTGTATTGACACACTAAATATAAAAACTGTTTAGGAGAAACTGAACATGATTCTAGAATCTAGATCTATTAGGCACGTCAACAAACAAAAATTCTTCCTAACATTCACATTCCGGTGGAATCAAACACACACACTCTTTCAGTATTATGGCTATAGTTAACTAACCTATACAACTGATCTACTCAGTGGAGTCTCTAGAGGCGGTGTCACCCTCGCAGAAAGCTGAGGGTATCACCCCCACCCAAAAAAAAAAATCATCCTACGACCCTGGTCCCCCCCCCCCCCCCCCCCCCCAAGTTTTTTTTTGTTGTTGTTGTTGAACCATAATGCTGTGAACTAATTAATGAATTATACCTAGAAAAGGATTTTCTTTTTTTTTTTTTTTTAAATAATAATAATCTTATTATCCATAAGGAAATTTGTCTTACAGCTTATGCATTTGAAAGCACAAATTGGATGTCGCCACAGTGCAGCGCCATCTTTAATTTTTGCATATGACATTTTATCAATACTAAGTAAAATTATTGAAATTAGAAACGAATTGTTGAATTGTGCTTGTTTCTTTATTAGCAGTTATTTAAGAGCTTCTTAAAGAATCGACTTTACATGATACCAGTGTTTCTCAACTTCTTTCGAAGAGGCAGATCTTGCACTGATCAGATTGTAGTCACTTTGAAAAAGAGAATATGTCATCCCGCAACAATTTATGCAGGCCCTGTGACATCTCTACAGCAAATCTAGCTGTTGGGTCAGAACAGGCGATGGAATAACGGAGTTCACCATCGAGTCGAGTGTGAGAAATGGGTGTATCTTATCTCCATTTCTTTTTCTGCTAGCCATCAAAGAGGAATAGAGATGAATTCAGCATCCCATGACATGAACCAAAGCGACTGTGGGACCTAGACTTTGCGGACGATATAGCATTATTTGCGAATACACTTAAATATAGAGAAGAGATGACGGAAAGACGCAGTTATGGGCAGTATTGACTACAGGTCACTCAGTACCTCTGTCAACATTGGTCATACAGATCTTGAATAACTAGAAATATTAGGCAGCGTTATCACAAGCTCTGGAGGTGCATATTACGATATTGCATGTCGGATAAGGAAAACAGGAGCTGTCTTTCCAAAAGTACAAACCAATCCATTAGCTTGGAGATCAAAATCCACTTCCTCAATACAATGATTATACCTACGCTTTAATATGTGGAAGATTGAAAAGAGGCTAAACAAGGCTCAGCAGTTATGGCATAGAAGGGATCCTAAGAATAGCCTACCGATTTCACTTTCACGTCTAACAAGTCGCACCTTTTTTTTGAAGACCTAAAATCCGTGGGCACCAGCTGAGAAAAGGCTATGGAGGTTGTTTTAGATCGATCTCTGTAAAGAGAGCTTTCGTCCTATGCACCAAATTGCGCGCGAGGGCTAAATTTAAGTTTTCTCAAATTCTTACAACCAAAAATGTTATGTTAGCGCCCAGTTGGTCAGATAAGAGGTCCGTGGAAGACCCAGGTGCCAAACGTTTTTCGGCATTACTGATCTTAAGAAACTGTTTTTCCTGGCATCTAAAACGCATTATTTTGCTTGGAAGATCACTATTGACAGGTCAAATAGACTTCAATTAAGAAAGGTGGGACGGCTTGATACTGAACTGTGCGACATTCAAGGCAGTAAGAGCCATGTCAGGAGTTTGATCGTACTATTCAGCAAGTAGCTGGCCTGTTAGTAGAATCACTGTACCTGACCTAAGCAGGGTCCTCTAGAATACGTGAGGGAAAACGCACTTTAAAAGATGAAACGACGAGACTTTATTGAATTTCGTAAATATTGGTAATAATGTCGTTTTTACTAGACTAACAGGCTACTCAAATCTACTAATCTACGGATTAACTGTCATTCTGTCGTGTTTGTGTTTGTAATGTTATTACAGCGCCTTGAGCCTACATTTTGTTTGTTAACAGCGCTTTATAAATAAAATTATTATCTAACTACATTGCAAACACAAATGATTTTCGTGCTTTAAATGCCCTCCCCATTTTGTAAGCACCTAACGTTTTAGACAATTGTGCCAAAAATAATACTATATTATATAGATACTAAACGAGCTGAATATGTATGGATATCTAGCTATATCAACTAACTTGAAATTTAAAAGTTGTTTGCTAAAGTGCATTTTGCAAACAGTTTTTTTTCCACTTGGGTGTCATCCCCTGATGGGTGTCACCCTGTGCTGCCTGCACCCCTAATGAAGCCACTGGATATCTACATACAACTTGCATTGTTTAGTTTCCTTAGTTTTGAACAACATTATTATTATTACAATTCCTTATGTACTTGTCTCTCAGTGTTATGTAGTCCTTCCTTAGTGGGCATGTGGGTAAAAGTGTATTAGTTGACTGCTTATTCAAACTAAATCTTGGTTAGACATTTGAACACAGAACTGGAAGCACAAGTCCAAAAGTTTATCCAGCTCTACTAAGGCAGTTGATCTTTATGGCCCCACAATATCTTCATAAACTATTGGTTACAGAAATACTTTATGACTTCCATATTGCCTTTTTGATTTAGGGCTGACATTTAATTGCTTTTTCTTTTTGTAGATGAGATTCCACAGGAGATTTTTGCAAGGGGACCCCAAGCAGTGGAAGCTTTTGAGCAGGCTTGTACAACTGGTACACAACCTGTGTTTAGAACAAGACTTATGCTGGTAGGCCAGGAAAGAGTTGGGAAAACAAGTCTAATGAGGTCTTTAACTGGGGAAAGGTGAGATCTTTTTTTTTTTGTAAATTATTATCTTTGTGCATGTAGGCTTTAAGACTCATTTATTTAAACATATACAAAAATATAATTAGAAAAAAAAAAGCCCCTACAACCTTCAAAATATTCAAAGTTAAACTTATCTTACAGTAAAGGTGCTTTGTTTCATTGATATGATTTTCCATAGGGAAAAGACTTACATCACACTAACAGAAATATTACTGTTATATTTAACATGACTTTATATAATATATAGATAAGATAATTATATATCTTTATTGAAATATAAATTAGCCATCTTAACAAAAGCTCAACAAAACCTAATTAGTTGTTCTAAAATCTTCAGTCATAACAAAGATGAAGAAAGTACAAATGGCATCAACCTTTCAGCATCATGTTCCTTTAATCTCAGCAACCGCACATCATGGAAACTGGCCATCAAAGGGGACGATACCGCTAGGAAGGAAAAGTTTGAAAACTCTGTGGATATTGGTAATTAAGATATCTGTACATTAAATACATGGCCGTTGGTATCTAACATTCTGTTATAAACCTGGTGGTGGCACAGAGGGGGGTAGTGGTGTGAGTGTAGTCAGCTGATGCAAATCGCCCCAGGCCAGCGCTAGACGAGCGGTCAACCATGACGAGTTATGACGGTCAGCCGAGTCAAGTGTCAACAGGACGGTTCGGCGATGTGAGTAGAGCTCAGGAGCGTCACGAGGGATGTAGTCATCTGACCACCTAGAATGGTCCAGTGACGTTCTGTCCGGTTCTAGAAGGCCATTAGGGACCCTATATAAAGAGAGGAGGTGTCGCAGTCAAGACGGTTCAGAAAAGTGGTTCACGACAGGGGCTCAGAACACGGTCAACTACAGCACAGTTCAACGGTGTGGTTCTGTACGGAGCATTACGACAGTTCAGTTCGGAGTGCTGTCAAGTACAGTTGAGACGACTGGCGTCTTCATCTTGGTCTGCGATCAAGTCCGACACAACGAGCCTAGTGTGTGAAGTCAGTCCTGGACTGTTGAACCCAGTGCAAGCCCGGAATGAGACGGAGAGGCCAGTGCAAGAGTCGATACGGCTGAACGGTGTTATCGGAGAGATATTTGTACAGTGTATGTGTTGTCAATTGTACAGTATTGGCTGTTATTTATTCAACTATTTAAGTGTTACGTTACTTTGGAGCCCTGAGTTGTGAAGTTCTTTAAGTTGGTGGTGTAAGGTGCATTTTGCAGAGAGCCTGGATAGTGAGATTCGTAACAATACAATATCTACAGATACGTACTTGTGTTCATCATTCAAATTTAGGTCTAATCAATACATGTAGTCAGTATTTGTCATGATGTCACTATGTCCATTTATGTTATTGTACTAACTAACAGGTTCCATCTCCTTGAATGTAGTTGGTTCATCAAAATAGTGTAAAAATTTGATACATTGATATATGTTTGTTTCTATATTTGACTGTTCCATTGGTCCAGATGCTAGCACTGATCTAGAAGAGGAATACAATAGAGCTATAGCAAACAATATTGCTCTAGAGCTTATGGCCATCAAAAAGAAAGATGCTGATATGCAGACAGTCATCAGAAACACGGAAAATAAAAAAGTTAGTTGTTTTTTTTCCAATTTAATTTTGTGTTTTAGTGGTACAGCCCTGTATTATTAATATATGTTTTGTTAGTTAAATATTTTTTTTTTTAAAGTTTAATAAAGGCTTTTGAGAATAGTTTGTAGCTTAATGTTTGTTGGGATCAAGATTATAACAAGAGACAAAATAACTTAGTCATTGCTTAATGCTTAAAGCCAGGGTAAAAGAAGACAGTTAAACTAATAGTTATGTCAATAAACAGTATTGCTTTACCTTAGTTAATTGAAGTCTTATGAACTTCACAGGAACTTTAGGTCTTTTGAGTTCCCACATCTTAAAACAAAAGAAAGTTACTGATAAAGATACTACTTTTTTCCAAGAACCATAAATCTAAAACTTTTTAACAGTCCATGAAAGTTCACACAAAAATATTAAAATTGGTTTATTTATAAAAGTGCTTATGACCATTTGTTAATGATAATGTAATGTTCTAAGTTCTATAAATTACTCAAAAAATATTCTTCAACATGATTGTTTAAAATGAGACAAGTAAATACTCATTATTCATCATAGACTATGCTCACAATAATATATCTTTCTCCATAGTAAAAGGTTTTGGGAGCATGTCACATGGTTGGTGTCACCAAATTTGGTCAGCTAACAACAAACTTGTATTGCATTTTTTAAAATTAAACATTACTTAGCTTGTAGGTGTATCTAGTTAACGTTAATTCATTTTTAAAAGAAAAAAAACTTGCCTATAATTTAAGGTGGAAAAGCAGGTCAATATCTTGTCTCAAGTAAGAATCAGAAGTATCAAAATTCACAATAATGTTTTATAAAATAGCCAAAACCTTTGTTTAAAATTTTTTTATTGATTGGTTGAAAATATATAATATTTGCTCCATCGAACAATAGGAGCCTTATGGGTGTTTCACGAACTATTGCAATAATTAACTACAAGGCCTTCATTCTTAGGTAAATGCAAAAAGAATATATATTTTTTGGCTCTTCTCTGGAAAATCTCAAAAACTTCACAATGATCTTTGAACTGATGTGTATGTTCTGACTTTATTTTGAAAAACAAAAATCAGCCATTAAAGGATTTCCTGGTTGAGTTGTTAGAAGAATACCACAATATTACAAAACAAGCTCTTGTTATTTTATGCTAGTTTCATGCAGCCTATTTCTGTGAATGCATAATTTTCTTATATGTTGCAACGAAATGAAAGTATACAAATTAACTCGATGCCACACAGTTATTACAATTCTACTTACCAATATCATGTCTGATATCAAGAAGATATGCTCTTCAAAGACACAGCACCATCAAAGTCATTGCAATTTATATATTCATATGTGTGTATTTTATTCTGATTCCAAAAAGGAAAATATATATAATAATGCTAAAATAGTTTATATATTATTTTGTTTTATTTATTTCAACAAATAGGAAAAAGTAAAAAAGTAAAGTAACCATTTCAAACCTTGCAATCTAATGGACAATGATGTAAAGGTCATCTGTTTCTATGGCCAACAGTTTATGTGCATTACCACTCAGCCACTATGTCAGCTAATAGGACATATTCAAACCTAAAAAATAAGCATAGTGTTCCATTAAATTCTTGGAATGTCCCTAGTGTTTCATTGAGGAAAAAGTTTGAGAAACACTGTACTATAGTATAGTAAAAAAAACAAAGTTATAAAAAGTTTTGTGTTTTTTTAATTATTGTCAGAACATCTAGCATTTAAAAAAAATCCAGCCCCAAACCATCACATGCTAAGATCACAGAGTTGGACAATCTAGGCTCAATTATAAAAGTATATTAGCTTACTGGACTATAAGTTGACACATATTGGGATTATTATTAAAGCAGACAAATACACAATGTGAAACAATAATGTCTGATTTCCAATTAGGCCGGCCATACCCACTTTGTCCACTTTCATAACATACATATTGTTGAAAGACCATTGATGCATCCAAATTGTTTTTGTTTATTTTACATTCCAAGACTTTTATTCTCTTATTGATATACTAAACATGGTTGTAATGAGTTAATAAATTATTTCTTTATTGTCTCAGGGTAGTACTGTGAACTCTTCCTTTGCTGCCCTTGATTCAATCATTGACAAAGACATTGTTCTAGTCTCCAAGTCTAGTCAGCAATCTGTTCTCCAAGAGGGAGTCCCTGATAAAATAGCCAGCCTAGTGCAAGAGATACTAGATGAGATAGAAGGCACCAGTGTAGAGCCTGCTGATGTCTTCAGCAGAGACAGGGATCAGAAAATTGTTCTTAACATTTGGGACTTTGCAGGGCAAGCTGTTTATTACACAACACATCAGGTCAGTTTGGACAATTCATTTTTTAAAAAGTTTTTAGACAAATAGTAGCTGGTTGAAATATTTAAAAATGCAAACAAAATATTTCTACAATATGATGTTGCAGTGATTATGATGAAGACATTGAAAATATGAATGCCCCTTTTTGTTGAAATGTTTAATGTTTTTTTCATCTATTTTTCTTGTTCTCTATTAAAAAACAAACATAAAAACAAGAATAATTATATTTACAATTGAACAAGTAAAAAAATGTATTCTTATGTCATTGTAAATTACAACTTAACATCTTTAAATTAATATCTGATGTTTTTTGTTATAAATGAGACAACATGAAAGTATTCTACATTACTTAACTTACATATAGATAGAAGCCTTAAAAGTGTAATCATTAGTTTTACAAAGAAGAGTTTCATAAGCTCAAATTTATTTAGGAATACCTTATAAAAGTGTAATCATTAGTTTTTCTACAAAAGAGTTTTATTGGTTCACATTAATCTTACCGCTAGAACTGTTGAACTATTCATATTCTAATCCTCTATTATTTATTAATTTAGGTAGAAACTCTTCAGAAACAGGTATACCATTTGCTCAGAATATATGTTTACAAATGTTTCATGTTTTTTCATTGAAGGTATTTCTGACAAGTAGAGCTGTGTATTGTTTTGTTTTCAACTTATGTGATGAACTGACAACAAAATCCATTGTACAACAGGTTAGGTGCTGTCCTCTTCACACATTATATTGTTTGTTTACAGAAATAGTTGATTGTAACTTAAATTGTGCTGCACACCCTAAAGAGTACCATATATAGATCTTTAATCTAGCATTCTGGCCTCTGGGCACTGAACCCAACGTTGTACCTAATTGTATTATCTTGACTCATTACTACCCATTCTTATAGGAAGAATTTTTTATCCAGTTTGGAATGGATAGTTTCAATTCAAAATAGTTTTACTAGAATATCTTTACAAAATTATGTTGTATAATATGTTTTGTGTTCAAGTAATTCAGAATATTAATATGCAATCTAATGAATCCTACTGAATGTAAACAAGGAATCAAGTATTAGCACGCTGGAGTATATGGATTTTTGGATGAGGTCCATACATGCCCATGCTGCTGAAAACACCAGGAACAATGTAGACAACACCACCCTAGCCCCTCCCATCTTTATTGTGGGGACACACAGGGACAGCCTCAACATTGATCCAATTGTTAGAGCTAATATGGTGAGCATATTTGTATTCTGTCTTTTTTTTTATAATGTAATGACTCGACATGAAATTTAGCGCTATCACAACAATAAATTTTAAAGTAAATCCTGTAACATTTATGTCTTCTATTATTTTTTATTCTAATCATTCTTTAATGATAACATGAAAACTTATAAATGCATATAAATAAATGAATTCATATGATTAGAGAAATTCAAATTGTTCTCACAACTCATTCATTGCTCAGATATCCCTTAGAAAGAAAGAATTGTTAACTATGCTTGTTAAGAAATTTAAATCTTTTGATTTTTGTGTGTTTTATTACATAATTTTTCATTCAAAATAAATTATACTTGAATGCTATCTGAATTATTAAATACCTTTTTTTTTCCTTTTTGTCCTGAAACATTTCTAAATTTGTATAGCATTACTTGCCTCAAGTATTCCATTTTGTTTGGTACATAAGAAATAACAAATTGTTTGATTATTTTTTATTAATTGTTCTTTGAATAAAGTATGGTTTGTCTCTAATCAGGTTGATAGTAAATTTGCCAAGATTCGTGATTTTCTAGTTGGTAAACCCTACACCCAGCATGTTGTTTTCCCTTTTTTTGCTATTGAAAATTCTGCAGAGCCTGGAGAAGATATACAAGTAATTATGTTTGTATTCCTTTGGATTAATTGATATTATAAATGGCTTCAATTTAGTTTAAGACAATCATTACAAGTTAAAGGTCCCATTAAATCCTATAGGTCTATAGAGTAATGTCACCAGATGGCATTGACTTGTATTGAAGTGTTTCAGACATAACCTTGTAGTGTGTGATTCAAGATAAAAGTAAAGACAAGAGTTGTAACTACTTTCAGCTATGCACTCAGTTTCAATAGTTTCAAAATAACTTAGTTTTTTAACTTTTTCATTTTGGAATTATTTTCCACATTATGACAGACTCAGTCTCTTGTTGGTCATGCACTACCATGTAATGATAAAACTTATACAAAATTACTTTTTTGTTTGTTACCAGAAAATGTTTTTATTTGGCATAGAATTAAAGGGAAAGGCATATCTATTTTATATAATACCAATAAATTATAAAGGATAAAACTGTTTTGATTTTGGATTATGAAAATGTAAAAAATGATACCTTCCCTACTGTCTGCAAGTCACATAGAGCTAGCCAATTGAAGAAAAAAAAGGCTTTTTGATATTTAGTTAATATTACAATTGTTTACATTCTGCCCTGCTTATAAGTAGTGGAATAAAATTCATTACTTTTTGTTCAATCTTTAATGAGGACATCTTGTGGCCATTTCATCGAGACCTATCATTAAATTAGTGTAAGCACTTTAGACATGTCACAGGTCACCACAAGTTGGTGTTGAGGCCTTCTATAACTTTTGGTTGTGATTTCAATGGCTAACCAGCTATTTCTCTAACAGTTTATGAAAAATTTTATGAATCATGAGCACTGAATAATTTCCTTTAATATCTTTAAAAAAAAAAATATATCTCAGCCTTATCCTCAGGTCATAACACATGACCTATTTGTTTTACACTTTTAGATGTTCTTCAGAATTGAAGATTACAACCTAGGCCTAACCTTTCACATCCGGAGATGGCGCAAGGAAGGATTGGAACCTTAAACCATTGAGATGAAACACAGGAGTACATACCACATGACCATGCAGCCATCCTATGTCCAGACTAAATATTTTACTAATAAATTAAGTCTAGGAGAGTTTGTGCATTTTAAAATGTTTGTATTCACATTTAATTGTAATTGTAGTAGCCTTTTGTCATTTGCATATGTTCATTATATACTTCAGCTGGAGAAACTAAGAGCCCACATAGAGTTTATAGCCAGTAAACAAAGTTACATTGGGGAGCAGTTACCCATCAAGTGGCTGAGATTTGAACACGATATTACACAACAAGCTGATGTTGGCATTCATTTTGCTACATTTAACCAGGTTAGTTTTGAGGATCACTTTGCTTATTTTACACATGAAAGAAAGAATAGCCAATGTGCCAAAATCTCAAAACTCAAACTCATATATCTCTCCCAGCATTGTCAAAACATACTTGTTGTATTATTGTTAATAAAAAAAAAGATACCAATGAAAAGAATTTGATTAATTGATTTTTATTCCTTCACTGTAGTTTTGCCAGGCTTTCAGTCAGAACACTGGACTAATTGATTAATGTTGTTGTTTTTTAATCCAAAACAACAGCACTGTAGATTGCTCTCTAACTTTTACTCTAACCATACATTGGTGGGAAGCATGGTCGAGAGGCCAAGTGTGCTTGAACTTAGCTTGGCTTGGCTACCTAGAAGGGGGCTCGAGGTTCGACACCCGACTCGGGCAGAGTTGTGTTTACTGAGCGCCTAAAGGCAGCACGAAAAACCAACTCCGAGATACCCCCTCCCCCCACTTGTCCACAAAGGAGATTGGACTAAAAGCGCTCTGAGCATGCTATAAGCATGAAAGTAGCGCTATATAAAAGCTATAATAATAATAACCATAGATGACCACATAAAAATTCTGATTCCTTATTTATTTAAAAGGGTCTATTTGTATAATTAAAAACATTGACTATAAATACACTTCCCTTTTTATTTTTTAATCATTCATAAAATTGCTTTTTGAAGTTAACCTTTTCTATGATGTTGAATATTTCAGGTGTATGAACTAGCTGTAAACCACAACATAACTAGCAGATCTGAAGTTCAGGCCTTACTAACATTCTACCATGACCTGGGGACATTGATTTACTTTGGATCTAATATTACCAATGATTACATCCTCAATAACACAGTGGTGCTGAACCCACAGTGGCTAGTTAGCATGTTTCAGAAAATCACTACGATCAATCCACCTGAAGATAAGGCAAAGTCATAGTAAAAAAACAACAATAAAAACAATAGAAGAAAATTGAACCTACTTTGAAAGCTAATGTTAAAACTTTGCAATCTGGCCAACATTTAAAAAAAAAAAAGATAGTCATAAAACAAGCAACAAAATGAACAGTATTTTATGTTTGAAAATTACGAAGTTAATTTTTGTTTCTATTAGAGCTTATTTGTTGATTCTTAAATATCATACTGGAACTACATTACATTAACCCATTAGTTACTATTAGTGATATATATACATAATAGCTTTTCAAACCAGAATTATGAGGTATTGGGTTAATTCTTCAACTGTATAGTTAATATTGTACAGTTTTTAAGGAATAAATCTCTTTAACTGTACCCATTTTTGGAAATGATAATAAAAGATGGTTTACCAACTAATTTTGATCAAACAGTGGAATCTGATGTCTGATAACTGGAGACAGCTGGTGGAAAATGGTGTTCTTGAAGAGAGTCTCCTGCCTTTCATTTGGCCTGATGCCAAAGACCACCACACCTTTCTTCTGGGCCTGATGTCCAAGTTTGACCTCATTTGTTCTAAACTACCACCTACTGGTCAGGTAAGAGATATTGGATGCTATTTTTAGCTGGTTTTTTTAAAAATTTGATTTCACTGTCATCTTCATTGTGATTGAATTTGGTTCTAAAGCTTCATCTTCTGAAAGCATGCCTATAATTGTATTTATAGAGTTAGCATAAGTATGTACATTCCTTTAAACTATTTTGAAATAAAATAAAAAAAAAAACTTTTAAAGACATCAAATCATATGATTTTACAAGTTGGACAAAGATTTGATTATAGTCTTCTGAAAGATTTTCCATTTATATAATCATTTTCAAATATAAATAACAAATTACATATATAACCAAAACAAATTAGACCAAAAAAACCCCCTCATAAAACAAAACATAACACTATTCTATACATTGTTTAGATCATCACACTTACAATTGTTTCAATGTTCCAATCTGCCTACTAGCTTGTGTGTCTCTCTTTAGCCCAGCCTTAGTCCCTAATTGATTTTTAAACAGCAGAAATTATTCATCTTTTTATTTTTTTGCTTGAGAGATCTCATAAAGCCCAGACCTTATTTCTAGACTTTTAGAATTAAGGTTGTTACTCTTTATTTTTAAAAATAAATCAATGAAATAAAAAAAAAATCTATTATTTTATAAATTACAGATGTTCCTTTATAGAAGAAGATACTTCAAATTTCAACTTGACTTGCTAACTTAAACTTCAATAGTCTAAAACAAAACTTTAAAATAAAAAAATAATTCTTTAACATTAATAGCAGTATGACTGAACGAAAGGGAAATACTATTTATGCCTTTTAATCATTAGTTTCAATGTTCTAAGCAGACACATTAATTCTAATGTTATTTTTGTGTGTAGATGTATCGCTATGGAAACAAAAGTTGGTATGTCCCAATGAGATTTGGTCAGTGTCAAGACAAACACAATGTGTATGTACAGACTGTCCATGACGCTCTGTTTTATATTGATTTCAGTGGATTTCTTCCCAGTAAGTCTTATTGCATTTAGATCTAGTTATAAACATTTTCTTGTGAAGCAAAAGTAAAGAAAATATTGAAAAAAATGTACAGATAAAAGGGAGAGCTTGGTCTATCAGCTTATTTTAACTTGTAGACCTTTTCATTTAACATGAATAATTCTGTGATTTCAGAGGGCTTGTTTCATCGTATGCAAGTTAAAGTTATTCAATGGTCACAGGAACAAGGTGGGCGAGATCTATATCTAGCTCAGGGGATTGCTCGTTTGTTTGTTGATTCTGACCATGATTTATTAATTGAGATGTGCCCATCACATTTACATAGAATTAAAGTAAGATTTATTTTTTTTTAACTCTTGGTTTCTATGTATTTAAATGTATGGATCTCACTTTTATGTAGTTACCACTTAGACTTTTTTACATTAGAAATTCAAGTAACTTTATTTCTCATACTTTTTAGTCTATCTTGAAATACAAATACACAGAATCCACAGAATACTGACTTTGTTTTCTTCAGGTTTTAGTCATGCATGTAAGACATAAAGAAGCCACATCCTCCAATCGTAAAACTAGTCCTCTCCCAGAGGTAGTAGCAAAGGTAAACTTTTGAGACTACTTGTAGCAAGTCTATAAATTATGCATTGTTTGATAAAATTGTTTTCTGTAAGTCTAACATTTATGTTTCTTAAACTTTAGATTCGTCACTTTCTTGAGAGCTGCCTTGAAGATGTGCGAGTCATGTGGATGAAACGTCTTGCTTATAAAATGTTCTTTCTTTGTCCATGTGATAAAGTATGCATTGTACACAAACAGGAGTCTTGTAGTTCAGAGGACTGCTTGCACTTCCTAGATTTGAATGAATGCCTTGCTAATCAGGTAGAACTGCTTGCACTTATTGTATTAAAAAAATGTCTTGGCAAGTAGGAGTTGCAATCAGAGGAACTTATCCCCATTTATCTCAAAGAAAAAGGCTTGAGGGAAACACATTTATGTCAAAAAAAAAAAATTGATACACTCAAAGTGAAGAAAAGTAAAATAATTTTAACGTTTTGATACCCTTAAAATTGCTATTGCCAGATTGAAATGGTTTGATCTTTCCATAATATTGGTTGACTAATTTCAGAAATAGTTCTAGAAAGTTCATATCAGAGTCCAATGCTTTCTCTACACACCAACTAGCAAACCTCCTCACAAAGAAGAGTGGAGGAGCATGCTACATGAAACTTCCATATAGGCTAACCCTTTTCAAAATAGCCAAAAAAATGGGTAGAATTGCTGGGGTTATCAGGGGAAATTGTAGAGATTGGTAGGCACTGTCCCCCAGTTTCATAGACTTTAGGGGTAATTCATAGGAAAAATATTAATAGTTACTATAGTATAGTCTCAGTAATGAGACTTCAACTACTGTTGCTGAATCAATTTTTAAAATAACTTTTTACAAATCTTCTCAATGATTTCTTTTTACAGTTAAATATATATATTTATTTAGATATAGATATCTGTAATTAATTGTCTCTGTCTCTATCTATCCATGTATCAACTCTCAGTATAAAAATCAGTTACGTTGACATTTATTAATTATTATTTATTATTTTTTCTAGATTGTTTGCTGTGAACACAGGCGTATTAAAACTGAGTCTTTCAAAAGATGGTTTCCTGCCTTAAATTCTTCTGGTAAACCTAAAATAAATCTCTACCTTAAATAGTCCTTTACAGGATATACATTTTTTTTATTTACTAGACTGAGTAGCAGATGTTGCTGACTGGTATAAACAATTGCTACCTAATGCTTCATATTTGAATCCTGATGTAAACTAGGAATTTATAGTCGAGAAGTAATTTGAGCTGAACATTGTTTGCTGCTTGCCTGTATTAGTGCAGCTTTAAAATCTTCTCCCAGATAACCTTTCTTCCCACTCTTGTCCGCATTGGACCACAGCGCACTGGAACAAGATACACTGTACAAAAGCAGTAATAATAATCACATACCCAATAAACTGAACAGTTTCCTGCAGCTCAATCAAAGCTGTGCCTAATTCAATTCATTCTCTGACATTACATTATTGAAATATTTTTCATTCATGTTCTGCAATAATGTGTTATTGCTTTTTTAAAAAATAAAGTAATAGAAACAACTATTTGAATGACCAACTATTGTCAAACTGTATTATATGTCTAAGAGAAAACATTTGAAAAACTTTAAATAATGATTTTATTTCAAATAATTCTACAATATAGTGTACAAGAATTTTCGACAAATAAAAGTGATAAAGAAAAACTGTAAGAAAAAAAAACATTTGTTTCTTTTTTGTAAATATTGTAAATATTGTAAATATAAATGCTTTGAAGCCTTATTCTTTTGCTAGTCTTGTTAGTTTTTTGACACAATTGCAGAATGAAAGTCTTAGTTTGCAATGTAATTTAGAGTTCAGTTCTATTTGAACAACACAAAGTTCAATGTGTCTAAGAGATATTTGTATATCATGAATAAATGTGAGGGTTAGGGTTAAACATTCATACAAATGAAACTACTGTCAGTTTACAAAACAATCTTGCCTTTTATTTTTCAAGAAAAAACTCAAGTCTTTATAATAAATGATGAAATTTTATTTTTCTCTTTATAGTTACAAAATATTGTTTATTTGGCTTTTTGTGTTATGAACATGTAAAAATTGATAAGATGAACGGTCTTAGTTTTCATTTTATATTTCTACATATATCTCTCTATATATGTATAAATCTATTGTAGAATTCAGAGAACCAATATTAGCTCCCTTGTCAATTGACAAAGGTCTTGGGAATGTAGAACACAATTTTCCCAGTCTGCCAAGTTGGCTGAAAGGAGCTGCTAAACTGCTGAATGATGCAGCAGACAACCAGGGATGGTTTGCTTTAGCTCGACTCATGGGTAGGTATTAATTTACTGGTTAAT
Organism: Biomphalaria pfeifferi; assembly: GCA_030265305.1. Lineage (NCBI taxonomy): Eukaryota > Metazoa > Mollusca > Gastropoda > Planorbidae > Biomphalaria > Biomphalaria pfeifferi. The sequence continues at coordinate 171,938 of JASAOG010000002.1, read as the reverse complement.
GTAATTTGTGTTCTAGAAATACATTAAGTAGGCTACATTTTTTTTGTATTTAAAAATAATAGACCTGACATACTAATGAAAAATTTGATGAATTCATTTTTAAAAAGAAATCCTTCTTTTATATTTGTAACATAGACAACATTTTGTAGCTTTTCCCTTTTTTTTAAATGAATTGTTTTAAAAGGTTATAAACAGAACCGAATAGATCTCTTCAATGAAGATTTGAACCCATCCCTTGCACTGCTAACTGATTGGATTGTGACTTCTGGCAACACAACCATGTCTGTGGATGTTTTACTACATTATTTACAGCAGCTTGGGTGTGTTGAAGTTCTGGATGTGATAAGTAGAGCCAAAGGTAGGTGCTCATTGATAGGGTAACTGATAGCTCAAGGTACTGGCTTGGATTTAACACAAACATTAGATTGTTTGGACCTACGCTCAGTATACTTATTGACATCAAGATCTATATTATACAGTAAATATTGTTTAATAGACAAGAGTCAGTATAGTACAATAACTACTTTTTGTAGTTCCTTTCAGTTTCACTTCAATAGATATAATAACAAAGGCTTTTCATGGTCACAAATACTTTATTGCAAAATAAAATAATAAAATGTTTATCAGCAATGAAATAGAGTATAAATTATAACATTTCACTTTGGACTTCTATACAATTTTAGTTTATTATTAATAACATAGTTACATCCCATCCTATTAACCAGGACTTAACAAATGCAACTTCATATTCATTTCTTTATCACCTTCAAATACAATTTAATGCTACATTCAACTTAGATGAGACTACTTCAAACAAGTGACTTCTAGATTCACAATCTTGGGTAATATGACCACCAATCTATTCACTCATTTAATTCTTTTCATGCTTTAAATTTAAACTATAATACAATTATTTACAGTGTCATTGTTTTAGTATAGTTTGTTTTTAAATAATATGTCTTTTAAAATGTATTTTAAAAGGATGTCAGGAATCAAGCAACTAATTCACACTTTTTTTTATTAAAATATGGTCAGTTTATAACAAATCAGGAATCAAGCAACCATTTTACAACTTAATTATAACAATGGGGACAAATCAGGAATCATACAATGGCTTCATATGTCTGTTAAGATAGTTGGGCTTAATATTAATTTCATTTGTCAAAGGCTAAGTCCACTATAACATATGAACAATATTTTTATATACTACTGAAATAAGAACATGAAATATTTTTTTCAGAATTTGAGTTTGACAGACCTCAAGTGTTTCTTAGCTATCAATGGGACATGCAGGATGAGGTGTCTTTACTGAGGGACTACCTTGAGAGATGTGGCTACTCTTGTTGGATGGACATTGGTCAAATGGGGGCTGGCGATCAGTTATCCAACAAAATTGATCAAGGTCTTCGAGGATGCAAAGTAATTTCCATTGGCAATGTTTGAGTCAAATGAGAAATGATTTTTTTGTCTATTTCAAAAATGTCTTTAAATTGCAGAATTTTACTGACCAAGTAAAAAAAAAAAAAAAAAAAAAGATAAATTGATCAAAGAAGTGAAAGTAGTCTCTTCTTATGATTTGAAATTTGAATTAGAGTATTTCTTGTTTAAACTGGATAGGTGATTTAAAAAAAAAAATCTGTTGTGATTTTTACATAATACTTTTAAACACCTTTTAAGGTTCAAACCTTTAATTATTGTGCTGACAATCTAACATATACTACATGGTTGGTGGCTGTCAGGCATTGAATGAATATGGATCATCTTAATTTGGAGGAACCAACCATCCCTTGGTTACTATTAAGTCACATAATTTTCAAAAATTCCTTTGTGACTTCAGCAAAGAGATGGAATTTCACCTTAACTGTTAGGAACATTTTACATTAAAAGGATTACAACCATTTCTCATTGAATCCAATTTGTGTAGCTGTTGCTGAATGAAATATCAACACATTTAGAGTTTTAACTGTAGATTCAAATATCTATTTTAGTAGACTAATTCTATTATATATTATATCCACAAAAAAGATTTTAAAACAATATTTAGCAAGCATGTCTAACTTTGTGAACTATAAAGAGAACAAAAAAACAAAACACATGGACTACTTTGTACACACTTCTTCATAAATTCTTTATTTACTTCCCTTGCAATATTCAGATATTGCATACTTGTAACCAGGAACATTTAGAGTTCATTGGTCAGTGAACTGAGAGTCCTGGGTTTAAATCACCTTTACACTTGATTTTTTCTTTCTCAAGAATTGATGCATTCTTTATCCCATCAAGATTTAGATTAGATCTAGAGTCTAGTGAGTGCCTTACATTTGTTAGCATGATGTTCATGATACACATACACACACTCTTTTGTTAGCTAACACCGGCAATGTCAAGATTTGCTTGCCAAAATGTCTGTAGGATTTGAACATTGGCTATAAGTACTGCTCTGCTACCAAATTCATCTTCCAAGCTGGTACTACCATCACTTGGCCTGAGTATTAATTAGATAATAATCGAAAAATCTTTAAATTTGTGAATGTGAATACAAACGAAGAATAGAAGTACTAAGAAGGAATTGTGGTGACAACTCTCCACTTCTCAATTTGTAGTGATCATCTATAAATAGTGTATATGTATTGGCTCCTTGTTGTTAATGCTTGTATAGCAAGCAAGCATATAATGTTAGCATGTCACAACTTACTAATGATTTATATTTATTTATATATTTGGATATTATTTTGAAGCCTGCGTGTGTGGGTGTTTCTTTTAGGTTGTTATAGCATGTATAACACCCAAGTACATAGCATCACACCTATGCAACAGAGAACTCTGGCTAGCTGACATGTTACATAAACCCATCATTCCTGTTGTCTTGGAGATGGTCAGCTGGCCACCACCTGGTGCAATGGCAGTCATTCTCTCTCAGCTGGTCTATATTAACATGAAGGGTCAGTAAAACTCTATATTCTTCAATATTTCAACATGTTCAAAATGTTGAATGTAAATCTTGTGCATTCCCTTTGTAAAGTTACTTCTAGTTTTGTTTTTTTCTGCACTTTAATTAACATGTTTTATAATGACACACATTCAAACGCACTTCTATTTATATATTCCTTTTGCCAACTGGTTGAGAACATTGACCTATTTTAATATTAGACATTGAAAATACCTTTTAGTGGTTTTTTAACACAATAATGAATTTAAAATACTTATAAAATAGTATTCTTGTACTAAGACATTTAAAATATTATAAAATTTCCGTCCAAAAAAAGCTCACCAGTTTGTTCAGTGTGGTTCAATTTTGGTTTTTAAATGTTGTGAAGGAGTGAGATGATGGTCTGAAGTGTTCACACACTTTTAGAAATAGAATAAACTGGTAGACCTGCTGCTGGTATTGAAACCTTAAATACCTTATTAGCAGCTGACTTAATCTTTAATTTGTCAAAATTCTGTTTTTGTTTTTTTTTAGATTTCATAGATTCTTAATTTTTCTGAATAATTAAATAATAATGTTCATTGTTACATTGAGAAATAAGCAAATTATAAAAAAAATGTTGATTTTTTGTCTTTAAGGAGTTGGAGGTCATGGAGGTACTGGTATCCATGCTGACCTAATGGACAAGTATAGTGAATTGAGACAGAGAATATCTCTGTATGCCAAGCCAGACCTCACTCCATGTGTGGACAGCACTTTCTGGCCACCTCAGCAGAAGCCAGTGTCAGATGTGACATCTGAGAGAATATCAGGATACAGAACCAGCATGAGTTCCCTGAGTGAGCTCGAATTTCACCATAGACAAACTAGCCAATATGAGCCATTACTAGAAGTGACAGTATCACGTTTCAGTGAGCCTTTAGTGACAACATCTCATGTTGACAGAAACCAAACAAACATTAGCATGAACCAGCCAACTCAATATGGTAGGGGCTTTGACCACAGCTATCCTCCAGTGACTCAAGCAAATGTAAAAAAATGTGCAGTTTGTATTGTTTTGTAATTATTACTGCCTGAATTAGAATTGCAGCAGATCTTTGGTGTCTGCATTAGATTTTGTGACCACAATATGATGTACAATGATTTATAGGTCCATTATATTGATGTCAATATATAAATATATACGTACTATTTAGTAGTGTCAGCAGTGGTAACTACAGCAGCTTTCTAGTGCCTGTTATGATTGTGTATATAAAAAAATGATGAAATCCACAGCAGTCCATTAGTGCCTCTGTGTCACGGTATAGCAGCTGGATACAAACATTGCTGTTTGGGCTTGTTTAAGTTAAGGGAAATAGGATTTTGATGGATGGTGTGTGATCTACAGGGATTGCACCAGCCTAGTGCCTCTGTACTGCTTGAAATTAAGTACAAAGTGATATATATATATATATTTATATATAAGATTGAAGTATTGACTCATGAAACATCATATGTAATATAAAATTTTGGTATATTCATTACATTACATTTTTTTCTCCTTTTTGTAGAGAATTTATATGTATAAGATAATTGACCTAAAAATTTATGGCACAACACAATCTAGAAAATTGTTGACCCACTTCTGTTTGTGCCTCTTTGTGTACTCTATTGGTGTTTGATGTACTGACCAGTTTCTGGTAAAAACATTTGGAAACAAAAATGGTTGTATTGGTATTAAATTATAAACTGATTGGCTTCAATAGTTCAGTTCAGAATGTCCAATGGAAGTGGCTGTCTAAAATTGTTCCTTTGTTGATAATGATTGCTTTCAATTTCAACCTGTATAAAGTTCATTGTGATAGTTTTGTATAGCCCTTACTTTGTTTGCAGCCAATCTTGTTGTTGATGAATTGAACTTTCAAGAGCACATTTTAGTTTTGAGATATGACTGCATTATTACAACTGGTTATTGATCTTTTAATGCTGGTTGTTGATGCCTATGTTCATATTTAATTTTAAAAACATTAGGATAGATAGACTTTCTATAAGAAGCTGTTTGTAAAAGCTTGAAAAGTACAAACTTGTTTTAAAAGCTGTTTCTACATAAATGTACATACAATATGCCTGTGGTGCCCAAACGTATATGGCCCTGTAAATTTCAGACACTTGTCATCGACCACATCACCAATTCAATACAAAAGAAGAAAAGCAATTTCTGGCACCATCAGTATGAGTATGATGGCTGAAATTACTTTGAACATGTCTGTACCAGTAATGTTCTATGCATGCCTCTCAAAGCTGCTAACTCTTCTGTAATATTAAAATTGCTTTTTGTACTGTTAATAAATACCAATAGTTGACTACTGTCAAAATGCTCTGCACTCATCAGTTGTAATAGAAAATACTTTGAAAGATATAGCTGTGTTCCTCAGTTTTGAAAGGACATTTCCCTCATCTTCCATTGGTCTTCTAATTGTCATGTGAAAAAGGCTGACGACTTCAAATAGATTCTTTTATTTCAGTACCCATTTCCTTCACCATGACCAACAAGCACTTTTGTACACATTTGATTTGAAACGTAGTTTCCCTTCTCTTCTTTAATTGTGAGCAACTTGGTAGCAACTTGGCTATTTTGTTCATTGCCAGCTGAACCAACAATGTTGCCTTTCTTGGTACTGTGCTTTGTTTCATGAAACAATTTTATGTTAAATTCCTTTTTCTTTCTAAATTAAACACAGTTGCACAAAAAAGTAAAGATCTATTCCCTTTGCCTTAGAAGTTTTAAAACTTAATTTTTTATTTTGTCCTTCAGTTTCCTCAACTTAGAAATAGATGTCTACTCAACTTAGAAATAGCTGTCTACTCATCTTAGAAATAGCTGTCTACTCAACTTAGAAATAACTGTCTACTCAACTTAGAAATAGCTGTCTACTCATCTTAGAAATAGCTGTCTACTCAACTTAGAAATAGCTGTCAACTCAACTTAGAAATAGCTGTCTACTCAACTTAGAAATAGCTGTCTACTCAACTTAGAAATAGCTGTCTACTCAACTTAGAAATAGCTGTCTACTCAACTTATTGTTCTAAAGGTTGAGTTCCTATACAATGCTAACAATCTTGAATATTAAGAAATGACAAAATAAAATCCATTCAAGAAAGATTGAGAGATGCCCCAATTTAAAGAAAGATTTTTTTAAATATTTGAAACATTTTCTGCCAGTTGCAACTGGATTTCAAGAAGATAGATAGCAATGCATCACTGGCTGGTTGTGTCCTGTGGGCCGTTGTTCGGGCACTACTGCAATGTAAAACTTTTTTTTTTAAACATTGTAGTACCCCTATTGCATTTAAGGAAAGGAAAGATATGAAATTTTCCTTCTAACATGAGTTCATTTTCTTGGAGAGTTAATAATGTTTACCATTTGACCTCTGAATACACGCGTTGCATGGCCTGATAAATCAGTCATTTGTACTATTAATTGGAAATAATGAGTTTTTCTTAGTTTAAAGCTTGTATTTCTTTTAATGCAATTTTGAAATGATATATATTTATAATTGTGGGCTAACTAAATTAACTCAAGTACAAGGGCATTAACTGGCAGTGCTGTCTGGAGGCTCTTAATTTCTTGTCATAATATTTAATAGAGTGCCAAAACATAACTTGTCAAGGGCACTACTTACTGTATGGCTGCAACAGGATACACATGTTCTGTATAATTGTTATGATAAAATTGTTTTTTATTTAGGGGACATAAAAACCAATCAGTATTGTGAATCACTTTGTTTCAATGTTAATGTTATCTACGTCCTTTCAATAGAAGATACAACTGATACAATTTAATTGTAATTTGAATGTATAATTAATGCAGCATAAAAGATTTGATTCAAGTTTGCTATCAACTGGTATTTATAGGAAATTATCCGTACACTGTTCTTTAATGACTAAAACAACTAAAGTACTGTATTTTGTGGTTTATGGATTGTTGTCTGATATTTGAATGAACTTTTTATTTTAATTTAGAAGAAATGAAAACTACAAGTGCTTGGTTTCTTCAAACTATCAAGACTTGGGTTCAGTTGTTCAGTTAGAATAGAGTTCTTTCCGTTGTTTGTGCCATTTATTCTTTCAATAATTGTTATGAATTTATTACAATAGTTTGTGTCAGTTTGTTTTAGATGATGCTCTTGTCTATCTGGTTTATGCTGTTATTTATGTTAACTAAACTTTGTATGTAAAGAGTAGAACTCATTACATTTTTCCCCCATTCAGACATGTTTTATATGTGCAAGGAATTGTTGCACCTGCTTCATTTGTTTTTTGAAAGAAGTGTTGCTTTTGTGTATGTCAGATGTAGTAAAATACAGGTCTGTTAAGAAACTGTAGACAAACACATCTTGACCTGAGAATGAAGTCATTTTCTTGTGTGCCTTGATAGCAAAGCCTTGTCTAACATTAAATGATACAGAGTACTAGTTAGAATATTACAAAGATAATCTAAAATTAGATCTCATTTGTAAATAAAGTTAAACAAAGTCTTGGCAGAGCTGGTCCTACGGGATTCCAGCTTCTTTTGCCTTAAGGTAGCGTTAAGGGACGAAGTGTCTGTTAGGCATCCAGATAGGTGAACAACAGATAGGAAAACTTATCTCCATATTGTTACCAGGGCATTTAATGCAATGGTAACTAAGTCCTGGGGTGGGAATGCAAGAGAGACCTGGTAGTCCAGCCCAAACAAGGTTCTACACCATTCTGCAAGGTAGTCGCCATCAGTGTCCTGTCAGCTGAAGTGTCGATCTTTCCATTGTTTAAGGCGTCACAGTGTAGGACTGTGATGAAGTTCCTTGTAGTTGCACTGCCTCTGGCCTTTTTTAGTGTTACTTTTTTTTACTCTTCTACCTTACTTTAATCTGTTAACTATTTGTTTCTGACATCATCATCATCTTTGTTATGTCCCTTTCTTAATAGCCTTGCACAAGTGATCACATACATTCCACTGGTTCCCTTTCCCCAATACCTAGTGAATTGATTAGAAACGGATTTTCTTCATTTCATAGACTCACTTTCTTCTTGCTTGTCTATTTATCTCTTAAAAACTTCTCTGTACATCTATTCCTATTCCTGAAGATAACTTGATCAGGAATTCATTCCTCATTCACATAAGTTTAGAATAATATTGACAGTTGTGTTTATATCGTACCTTCATGAAGAGAAAGCTCAAAGTATTTCTTGATGTTAATTGTGTCTTTTGACTTTAGTCTAAATGGAAAATTTTGTTCTATAAATGTACACAATGTTCTTGTATGTCTTATGTTTTTGAAAGTGCCAGTACTTTAGAATAAGCTTGTAACAATAGCCTTTTTTACTCAGTCATTATCATTGATTTTTATAGTAGAGATCTTTAGAATAAGTCTTATTCTTATTGTTTTAATTAAATGATCTATCTAAATATAGTATGTTTTCATATTTTTCAAAGCTTATATCAGCTCACACTGTCTGTCTGGTAAAAAGTTTGTACATGTTATTTCTCTAACCCTAACAACCTATCTCAGATTAGGTTGAAATTTTGCAAAATTTTTTCTTTTACCTGACAACAATAGAATCAATATAAAAGATTAATCAATTAGTTAATTAACTATTGGTAATTAATTATTTTATTTGGTATCTTGAACAAGGGTAAGAATTGTACTTGACCCAAGTGATGATATAAGCTGAATTAGAATAAGTCCCCTTTATAGTCCAAACCTGGGTCCTAGGTTCGAATCTTGGTGAAGACTGGGATTTTGAATTTCAGGATTTTTAAGGTGCCTCTGAGTCCACCCATCTGAAATGGGTACTTGACTTTAGTTGGGGAAAGTAAAGGCAGTAGATTGTTGTGCTGGTCACATGATGCCCTGCTTGTTAACAATAGGCCAATGAAACAGATGACCTTAAAATCATCTTCCCTATAGATTGCAAGGTCTGAAAGGAGAACTTTACTTTTCTTTATAGCTTGCTGCTTTAAAGTAAGTTCTTATATTTACTTAATCATTTTACTAGCAGAGTGGCTAGTATGTCAGCTTGTGGAGGGGTGACCCATATGAGTTTGAATTCAGGTTATTCCTCTTTTTTTTTTTTTTTTAAATAAATGCTTTTAAAAAGGGATTACATTAAAATTCACCCAGATCTCTCTATTTTCCCCTTTCCCCCCTAAGTCCCAACTGGTCCAAACAAGTGATAGGATCATAGTGTATTGAAAAAGCTAAAAGCATGAAATAGCACCAAACAAAAAAAAATTGGTAAAAATATTTCTAATCGCAGATTTGTTGTTGTTGGTCTAGATCTATTACAAATTTAATGACAGGACTGATCCAAACCAATTGATGTAACTATATATAGGCTTTGTGTTTTTTTTTTCTTGAAGTATTTATATATATATATTTTACAGATGGCAGATTTTAGTAGTGAGAATCTTGAATTGTTAAGCAGTATCTAAATGATGTGCCTGGCCATTGGGGATGTTGATTATCATGGAATTTTATGTTATAAATTAGTCAGCCATTTTGTTTGGGGATCATATTTCAATATGTCTGTGATGCAATTGAAGATATATATTTCAGCTGATTTTATACATTTGTATATTGTGGTCTACTAGTTTTAAGCATTTAAAACAAATATCTTTGATTTTTTTTATTTATTTAGTGTTGTGCTCTCCCTTTTTGAATGTAATCTGTTATAAGAAAAAACAAACAAGAAATAAAAAGAGATCAACTGCAGACTTTAAACAAATGTTTTCTACAATGATTTACATGATTGTCCAAACTTATATAGGAACATAGGATCTCTCTCTATATTTATAGATTGCATTGTAGAGAAATTATACAAAAAATAAACTATGTATTTCATATGCAATCTTCATATGTAGGCCCTCTATCTATATGAAACATCACCTTATAAAATAAAGAAACTTTGCTATCAAATCATTGACCAGAGAGTAATAAGAAATGTGAGACTATGTAATATTTATGTGTATATATATTTAAGCTTATATAAGGAAAAGAACTGCACAATCACAACCATATCTCACAATACTGCAAGATTTAACTCCACTCATTCAATATAACTAAATTAATTAATTACCACTAATTGATTACCCAGACAGACAGAGGGACTTAATAAAAGCTTTGTAAAAATAGCTCCATGACTTATTCTAAAACACAAATGGTGAACTAGCAGTTTAATACCAAGATCAACTGCCAAACATTGAGTATTAAAAGTATTAAGAGTATTGAGTATCAAATTGGAGCATGTCTTTCCACCCAGAAAAATGTCAGTTGTTAAGAGTAACAAAAAAACTAAAACAAATTAATTCCACTTATCTTATTCATGGCAAACCAGTAACACAGACTAAAAACGCAAAATACCTAGGTGTTATAATAAATGAAAAACTGTCATGGAATCCACATATTGATGAAACTATAAAAAAATCCAACAAAGCATTAGGATTTATTAAAAGAAATTTCTATAAATCAAATAAGAACATAAAACTAAAATGTTATTTGACCTTGGTTAGGCCAATAATAGAATATGCATCCTCCGTTTGGGACCCCTCAACTCAAGAAAACATAAGGAAACTGGAACAGACACAAAATAGAGCAGTGAGATTTATAACAAACGAATATTCACATTTGACTAGAGTAACACCATTAGTAAAATCACTAAATTTAGAAAGCCTTCAGGACAGAAGACTCAAAAGTAAAGCAGCAATTATACATAAAACACTGAACCATAATCTTCAGATACAAAAACAAAACTTAATAAAATACTCTGAAAGACACAAAAATAAAGGCACATTCCTCGTCCCCTATGCTAGGACAAATTTGTACAAATACTCCTTCTTCCCTAGTGCTATTAGAGCATGGAATGGGTTGCCTGAGCTAGCCAGAAAAACCAGTGACTTGGCAGAATGTAAGTCATTGGTTAATATGCATGACTAAATGCATGACGCGTAGGACGTAATCATCTTTTTTGAAGTAACGTCTGTATTATATAAGATAAGAAGATAAGAGAGCTTTTTTTTTTTTTTTATTTACTTGGCAGAAGTGAAGCTCAATTTAGCGTCCTTGACACTGTTACGTTTGTCGTGACCTATATAAACATTTTGCGAGTTATTAAAGGACTCACTTTCTACAAGGGCATTTCATTATTCTCGTCTTTGTTTAGTCATCGGAATGTCTCCAGAAGTCAATTTTTTTTAACCTTCGCAATACCTGCATTACAAAAGAAACTAAAATTCACCATCACCTATCCCTTAGTCTGTTGGAGCACCACACACTATTAGTCGACCGCTAACTGCAAAACTAGATAGGAGAATCCTAGCATTGGATTCGAGATGCTATAGAAGGATTCTATCATCTACAAAAACCGCATCATAAATTAGTATTAAAACGGGATAACAATAGCTGTTGAGTCCCATGACCTGATGAATACTGTAAAAAAAAAAAAACGCAAACTTTATGGCCACATTGTCCGTAGGGCTCGCAAAGACCTTTCTACAGGGAATATTATCAGGAAAAAGAATGAGAGGCTGACAGAGAAAGCGATGGGAAGATAAAATCATATAATGGAAGCTCCTGTCATTGAAAGAGTTCTAGTGAAGGTTTGAAACTAAAATGATTAAAGTAAAAACAAAACATTGAACATTTGGCAGACCAAATACTAGTAGGCTTTACAAAGTTGTCTCCAACATTTATAGTGTATGTAGATCGAATGCAATGAGCGTTTTTATCAGTTTATCGAAACTCTATCAAAGAAAATTGTGAAATCCCGAGGTTAGGAAACGAGATTGGGGTAAACAAAATAAGTTTGGACGTTCTGTTTTGTAACCTTGTATTTATATGCTAACACGTGATCAATGAAAGTCAAGGTCATTGATCTGTTTCCTATACTTAAAGATCAAGCAGTGCCTTGGGCATTTCCTGTTTGAATCTCTTGTCTTACTTGAGATGTTTGTTTCCCTTGCAATCAGCCATTGAGAACTGTATACCGCTGAAACACGCCTCACGCATCGTGCTGTGTATATATCATTTTGGCCTGCAGCAAAACAATAGCGCAACTGATGTCTGCAATTAAATCTGATCTTAAAAAAAAACAATCAATATTTATTGTTCGAAGGCGGTGTGTATCATAGCTATTAGCTACATAGATCTAATGTCTATTGTTCCAGGATAGAGTATATTTTAGCTTCATATTTTTGTGAGATGTACCCTAGCCCGTTCAATAGACGCATGCATCAGATAGCGATCGAAGGTAGTAGCCCCTAGAGCCTGACAACACAAATATGACACTTATTGTTTGAAGGTAGCATCATTAAAGAAAAGCACATTCATTTTTTTTTAGATTTACATTAAACCAGAATGATTGCTTTTGCAACAAAGTTAATGTTATAATTTGTTAGGGCTTTATTGTAAGTATGCCCAAAGCTTTACTTTTAAATGGCTTTTTTTCTGTCTCGAGACACAATGGATCATTTTTTTTTGGATGGGTATGTTCAGATAAAATGCCATGTTGATTTGATCTTAAGTGCTCTGTGATACATTTAATAGCTACTCTGGTGCAGGAGCTCATGGAGGGAATACCACAGATGACAGTTCCAACGGCTAAGGGACTCATCGCACGATTTTTTTCCGATGTTGACTCCTGAAATCTTCAGCCTTAGCACTGCAAGACAGCGGAGTTTTCCAATTGAAGTATACCTCTTCTAGATTCGGACAATTTTTGATATTTATTATTTGTTTGTTCCAAACGTCTAAATTCCATGATCACCAACTGGAGACTGTGGAAGTCGCCCATGACCGATGCCTGTGGAGAGAACTTGCCGCCCTATGCAGCATAGGCTCTGGAGGACTTCAGTCTAAGCAGCCTGGGCAGACTGCCATGAAATAGATTTGAGATTTATAGTATGTTCCTTGCATCATTACAATATTAAGCTTTCGTTTAATCTTTAGCATTATCTTATAACGAAAAAAAATTCATTATTGTTTGAATAGTTACACATTTTTCAAAAAGCTTCCCTTTTATAGTTTTTTTTATTATTAAATAGCTCGACGATATTTAAACAAAATATCGTGAGCCTATTCATCAATGGAAGTCTATATGATAGTATCACTTTGCGAAATGTTTGTTTGAAGTGCCTGGTGAGTACATTTCAACTAGTCAACAAAATATGGGGAGGGGGAGAAGTAATCTAAAGAGCATTTTAATCAACGGGTTTGTTTCTTTGTGTACAGAGGTCTTTTCTGTCGTCTGCTTCCGTGACCTCCAACAACGGGGACAGCAGCTTTGCGCTAAATAAAACAACGACGCTAACAAAAGATCAGTGCTAAGATTGTAGCGTGGCGTGCTTTAGCTCCATCAATCATCTATTTCAGCCACACCGGTTTGACGCAGAGTTCTGACATTTTCAGCAGCAGAAGCAGGCACTTGACAATAACCATCGACAGTGAGGTATAAGACATACAGTTTAAATCAATGCAATGACTCGATTGTCACAGACCCTGGTCGCTTAGGAGCATCTTGAAAACTCTTCAATCTTGATCATCAGTTTTTGATTTCTTTAACACTGCGGGTGGGCAAACTGCGTCTCTTGAAGATAATGTGGTCAACTATTAAATTTGATTAAGACAGTTGGCACGATCTGCAGTTAGTGTACGCGTTAGCATATTTTTATAGTAAAATTTATCGAATGAAATTTGCTTCTTTTGCAAACCTTTGCAGATATAAGTTTAGTTGTTTCTTATTTATAAAACCCCTTTTAAAAGATATCTTTTGCTCTCAGAGTTAAATTTCTATTTGGATTTTATTTACTTTGATTCAAATTTTCCCCTGTTTTACAACTTTTAGATCAACCTATTCTGTCTATCTGTCTGTCTGGTATAAATCTTGTACACGTTAGTTCTCCCTCTTTCCATTCTCGGATCAAGTTGAAACTCAATTATTCATTGTCGAAGACGGTACATGAATCAATTTTTTTAAAATCGACCCATCAGTTTTATTTTAAATATATAGAAAAGGGAAAAAAATCTTGTATTACTTAAAGATATTGCAGTAATTGTTATTTTTCTTATATTAGCTTTGTTTTTTTAAAGTATTTTTTTTATATTTTGCTTGTGTTTTATGTATTCCACGGATGCCTATTGTTGACTTTTGTTTACTTTTAATGTTGTTTGTCTTTGGTTGCTAAACTGTAAAAAATAAAACAGTTCAACAATGCATTGACATCTTCGTGGTTTCTTACTAATACCTATCATTGCACTGGTAGGTTTGAAACTCTTCTACAACACAGACACATACATTATTGTTCTGGTATCTTAGAAACCACACTCTGACACTAAGCTTATCATTGCACTGATATCTTATAAACTACACTACGACACATATCGCAGGAGTATCTTAGAAACCACACCCTGTCACACAGCTTATCATTGCACTTGTATCTTTTAAGCCAAACTATCACACAGTATTACACTATTATCTTGTCGTATTGATTTTTCTCTCTTACAGATGACTGACTGGCTCTCTGTTGTTGTTTTTTTTTAGATTTCTTTTTCTTGAATCGATGAGTTGTGTCTTGTCTTAGAATATAACCTTTTCAGACAATGGTGTTTTCAAATGCCAGTGTATCTGTATGTTCTAGTGATTTCAGCAATCCATAGCGAGTCTCTAATAACACTTTGACACTGTCGACTTGAACTTTTCTCAAGTATCTTCAGATCTTCACAATGACATCAAAGTAGCTTTTACTCAATACTTAAAGGGGGTGGAGCTTACTTTTTGGTTGGACTTGCTCCTTGTTTTCGTTTTATCGGAAACAGGAAAGGTCAAAGAGAAAAACAAAATGGAAACATTGAAAGTGGTTAAAGTTACATCTCTCGTGATCGTAAATTAAATATTTGCCCCCCCCCCTTTGTTAGTACAAGAAAACATGGTGGTCAGCAATAGGTGCCCACGCTTCAGTCATCTGAGCAACGAAGTCATCATGTGTGGATGTGGAGGAGATTGCCTCACAACGCAGTCATCATGTGTGGATGTGGAGGAGGTTGTCTCACAACGAAGTCCCCATGTGTGGATGTGGAGGAGGTTGTCTCACAACGAAGTCATCATGTGTGGATGTGGAGGAGATTGCCTCACATCGCAGTCACCATGTGTGGATGTGGAGGAGGTTGTCTCACAAAGAAGTCACCATGTATGGATGTGGAGGAGGTCTCACAACGAAGTCATAATGTGTGGATGTGGAGGAGATGGCCTCACAACGAAGTCACCATGTGTGGATGTGGAGGAGGTTGTCTCACAACGAAGTCATCATGTGTGGATGTGGAGGAGGTTGTCTCACAAAGAAGTCACCATGTATGGATGTGGAGGAGGTTGTCTCACAACGAAGTCATAATGTGTGGATGTGGAGGAGATGGCCTCACAACGCAGTCACCATGTGTGGATGTGGAGGAGATTGCCTCACATCGAAGTCACCATGTGTGGATGTGGAGGATGTTGTCTCACAACGAAGTCACCATGTGTGGATGTGGAGGAGATTGTCTCACAACGAAGTCACCATGTCTGGATGTGGAGGAGATTGCCCCACAGGGTTGCCCCATCTTAATGGGTGACACACATAAAAAAACAACAATTATGCAATCAAAGTTAGTTGGTCTTTTTACATTTCATCGTCTTGATTAGTTGCCTTTGTTCTGCAGACCACGAAGTCAGATAGATGTCTCATTGTGTTCTTTTCTCTATAGTCCATTCGTTTTGAGTTAGGTATTGTGCTGTTAGATGAAGCGTATCAATAGGGTTTGAATAGGAAGCCTCAGAATGAATGATGTAATTAAAGTTTTCTAATTCCCTTTTTGTGTTGATAACATCCATCCGAATATAACTGTTCACTAATTCTATTCTTGTGTAAGATTTGCTCGTGATTTAATGTTGACAAGCTC
This sequence comes from Biomphalaria pfeifferi, assembly GCA_030265305.1. Classification (NCBI taxonomy): domain Eukaryota; kingdom Metazoa; phylum Mollusca; class Gastropoda; family Planorbidae; genus Biomphalaria; species Biomphalaria pfeifferi. Next base: position 156,061 of record JASAOG010000002.1, on the reverse strand, counting down.
TGTGAATGGTGTAATTCTCTAGTGAAAACATTCCATTGTTTCATGTATATAGCATTAATTCTAGAGCATGCACATATAGTTATTGACAATGTAATTCATCTATTAGACTAACGTTTTTCAATAAATATCATTCTGGGAATTAACTGTTACAATAAAAAAATTATTGTCTGCGGTCAGCGTGTCCTATAAAGAGAATGACTCTTGATTGTCTCGTTGGGTTGGGTTCAATGACTTGCTCAATCTTGCACTTGAAGAAAATATATAGGTCACATTTTTTTCTCTTTAACCGCAAAAGTTTATGGTAATGAGATTTTTCCCCCCAAACTTTTTATAGAAAAATACTGCATTAGAACATGGCTGATTCGTTTATTGTGGCTTACGTCTGACAAATGTCATTGAACGACTTTGTGCAACTAAACGTCCTGTTGAAAAAGTGATCATGTTGGGAGGAGAATTTACATCTTCTAATCTTCCTTCTCTAAAAATAAATTGAACAGTTTTTACTACAATGATATACAATGTTAAACTAATGGGTATACAATGTTACATTTTAATATTTCTTTGACTAATGTCGTAAATTAATGGGTATACAATGTTACATTTTAATATTTCTTTGACTAATTTCGTAAACTAATGGGTATACAATGTTACATTTTAATATTTCTTTGACTAATGTAAATTAATGGGTATACAATGTTACATTTTAATATTTCTTTGACTAATGTCGTAAACTAATGGGTATACAATGTTACATTTTAATATTTCTTTGACTAATGTAAATTAATGGGTATACAATGTTACATTTTAATATTTCTTTGACTAATGTCGTAAACTAATGGGTATACAATGTTACATTTTAATATTTCTTTGACTAATGTCGTAAACTAATGGGTATGCAATGTTACATTTTAATATTTCTTTGACTAATGTCGTAAACTAATGGGTATACAATGTTACATTTTAATATTTCTTTGACTAATGTCGTAAACTAATGGGTATGCAATGTTACATTTTAATATTTCTTTGACTAATGTCGTAAACTAATGGGTATACAATGATGTATTAATCAGTTTCCAGTATTTACGTTTCACCATACATGATCTCTTTCTTATTGTATTCAATTATATTTTCATAGTTATATAATTCATAATGTTCTTCACCTGTCTTAGACTATCTTTAGAGAAACATTGAACTCATCCTGTATCTTCGGAATCAATCACAACGGTCTAATTATTACTAGAGAAACGCAGACAATTTTATTTTTCAACCATCTTCCAAGTTACTTTCAACATTATTTCAACAAACACATTAAATATCAGTCACATTGTTACATAAACATTCCCTCATAAAAATAACAAAAACCTTTTATTATTAACGACAGTCTGGGGTTCTGCTTTAAAAAAAAATAATCATAATTAGCCTGAGTTTTTAAAAAAAAAAAGATACTCCAATTAGCCCAGATTTTTTTAAAAATTTCCAGCTGTCTGAATTAGCATAGCCATTGCTCCATATTTTAGTTGAATATTAAAACATTACCGAGTGTTTTGTAAAATGTTTTACATAATTCGGATGTTCCTTCAGAGTTGAAGATAGTTTACTTCCTAGTCCAAACCTCCCGCAGGACGACGGGGGATGAGAGCGGGCAGGGTTTGAACCCTCGACCGTCGATAAATCCGAACGACAGTCCAGCGCGCAAACCGCACGACCAGGCAGCCATCGTTTTTAAGTATCATTATTGGTATTATTAGTTTAAAATAATGTCGATGTTTTTTTTACAAAGCTTATATCAACTCACTCTGTCTGTCTGGTAAAAAGTTTGTACACGTTATTTCTCCCACACCCAATCTCGGATAAAGTTGAAATTTACAGAATTATTTCTTGTACCTGACGAAACAAGAATTAATAATTAAAATCAATTAATTACTTAACAATTGGTAGTTATTTATTTTATCTAATACTGGACAAGGGAAAAAATCGTACTTGACATATGTGGTGGTATAAGTTGAATTAGTCCCCTTGAGTAGTCCTGAGTGGATAATTTGTATGTATTTAAAAAGCAATCAAGGTAACATTCACAAGATACCCCCAGTTCCCCAACTGGTCCAAGCAAGAGATAAGATGCTAGCGCATTGATAAAGCTCAAATCATGAAGCTGCGCCAAACAAAGACAATTTTTAACTTATTTTAAATCACATGACTGATCCAAACTAATGGATACTATTACACTTCATATAAGATTTGTTTATTTTTTAAATAATGTTTATGTTTTTCTTGTTTGTTATTTCACTTTTAAACCTTCTTCAAATAAACGTAGACCAGAAATCATCAAGTAAATTTGAAATCATATTCGTTGATCTGCTGTGGTGGATCAGGAGTAGTATTGGTAGACTATATGGAACTTTAGAAATACAGCGCTTGTAAGTTTTAACTTTAAAATAAACGTACAAGTCTTTTCAATTTTTATACAGATTTTTAAAAAAATAGAATGTCCCGTAGCCTTGGGGTTTATTTTCCTAGATCAATTATTTGAAAGAAAGTTTCTTAAGTCGTCTCTGTCAGGCGATGATGGGAAATAATTAGAGCTAATTAAAAAACCTGTTTAATCTTATCTAATGGATCGCATTATCTCCCCTGTCCAAAGGAACCCGAAGCTTGACAACTCCAGGAAGGGACTAATTTAGTCCCTTGGTGATGAATACTTAAAGTCAGGCCTGGCAATGTTGAAAGAAAGGTGTCACATTCATTCACACCACAGATCACCTGTGGAGAAGTGTAATTACTAGGTGGCTTCCTGAGTAGTACGTAACTCAGTTTTCAACTAGTTACCAAAATACTTCATTGAATATCGCGTGCTCGCACAACGCAAACAGTTGTTACAAAATCTATCGCTGGGTTTTAAGGACATGGATTGATTACTAAAGACAAGATCTTACATAAAGGCCAATGCAGAAACAAAAAAAGCAAAGAATTAAACCTAGAAGATTGTCTTCTTTGGAATTTCAAATCGCTCTAAAAATAAAAAAAAATAATGCACATTTTAAATCATGAAGATTTTAAGACTCATTCGAATTAATATAGACATCAGGACATTGACCTTTGCTCTTTCTGTTTTTTTTACTTAAATCATTCATGACTGTATAATACAAGATAATTAACGACAACTTATCTAATTAGGATTACATAATTAGAATTTTACTTTATAAAAAAAATAATTCCATGAGGCCACTCCGACCTCTTTCCGATAGTATGAGTGTGGCTATCACTTCTGTCAAACTTTTGTCAAAAAAGCTGAAAGCAACTTATCCCATGTTTAAAACAAAATATGACTATGTCTGGATCTATATATCGGTCAAACCTAACGACCAATGTCAATAAAGAAGACTGTGTAACAAGACTAATTGTGTTTTTTTTTAAATTAATTTAGTTGCTTGATTATTTGTCCTGTTGACATTGAATAAATCGCAATGACAGTTCAAAATGGAGTTCTACTGATTAGGTTATTGTTCCTCTAAGACCAGGGAATAAAAGTACAAGCTCGTTTATTTCTTAATGAATAGAACATGACCATACATCAGGCAACAACTTGAGTCGTTATTTGTTTATGTTATATCATCAGAGTATAGAACATGACCATACATCAGGCAACAACTTGAGTCGTCATTTGTTTATGTTATATCATCAGAGTATAGAACATGACCATACATCAGGCAACAACTTGAGTCGTCATTTGTTTATGTTATATCATTAGAGAAAGTTCTAGTTCAATATAGTAATGAGCTTATTTGTTTATTGTTAAAAATATGTTTTTTCTTTTTAAGTTGACTAAAACTGGCAAAGTAAGACATTATGTAAATTATCTCAAAAGTTTAGTTGATATCAGAGATCCAATGATTTGTATGATTTGTATGAATCTTATCAGTTGTCATGAATGGTTCAAAGGGGCACTTTATAACAACTACTAACATGTGATAAGAAAACCAGACGGTTTCATTGGCACATGTGAAGGAAACAGTCGCGATAAATGGGCAGACTCTGGGTGGGTCATATGATGCTGGGACACGAGTCCTGTCCAATCCTTTGGTCGTGTAAGAAGCTCACTGGCTCCATGCGTTGCGTGTTTCTTAGGTATATTATCGAGTTATACATTTGCTACACTTCTAGTAGTCCATCCAGTACTTCATATCACTAGCATCGGTAATGACCGTGTGTCTTAGATTGCATTGCATTTCTAGTTTTGATAAATGGTCTAGAACACTTTCCACATGCTCATATTGACATTTAACGAAATTTTTAAAAAGTTGAAAACAGTGAGGCATCATTTGCAAACAGCTTTATTCCAAACACAAGTAACAGAAAGATTTGTTGAAATATTGGATCATTTTCTTGTTTGTCATGATAACAGTGAGCAAGGCACAACAGATCTCTTTCACATTAAACAATAGGGTGGACAACACAGAATTGTATTCCTTCTCAGCCAATAATTTATGTCTGTTGGTGTTTTGTTTTGTACAGGGCTGCTCAAACTGCGATCAGCGGTCAAGTCTTTGTCCCAGTAAGTTTTATGTTTTGTCTCTTTCTAGACTCGATCCATTGAAACCCATAATCAAATTTAAGAACTTCTGATTTGAGATATACAAATAAGAATCCAACATAAATATCACAAACGTTAGAAGTATTTCTCCTCTCTGTTTGAAGCTGAAAGTCACAACCTGGCCAACTAAATACAAAAGAAACTTTCCTGGCAAGTGTTCACATTAGAGAACATTGAGAGAGATCTGTTGGTCTTGAAGTTAGGGCAAGGAGGTGACACGAATCACAACTCTGTCTTCAAATAGAGCCCAAACAAATAACAATTCGAACGTCGCTCAGAGCGTTCAATGCTAAGAGGACGACCAAGAAAAGGATGTATGTGATCAAAGAGGTAGTCAGATGATATTAAGGTAAACAAAAACTAGAACATTGAGGAGTAGGGCTTTTAGGTTATATCTCGCACATTGTGTACAAATAATTACAAAGCGTAAGAAAATATTAATTAATAATTTTATACCAATAAGTGTTAGTCCCATAGGCAAACTCAACAAGTGAAGAGCTACTCTACATATTGTGTTTTGTGAATCAGTAACAAACATCAAGAGACCAGTGCATAGCAGGTCACTAAAGTATTCTAACACAGTACATATTGTATATCAGTCAATTCTATTGGTTGGTTTTAAAGACAAGCTAAACAAAAAAAAAAGCCTAACGAAACGTACACATGCAAAATTCAATAGGAAATTAAGTTACAAGAAATACTTTTTCCAATGCCAGCGTGTAAAAACTCACAATCTTATTGCCATGTATTATATTAACAAACACAGAGTTTTACTTAGATCATTAACATAAACATGAAAATTACAAATAGAATGGTAGACTATTTGAAGTTGAAATGTAATTGTCCTTTTGACTATATAAAAAATACTATGAAAAGGGAAATAAGGTGATTGGTTGTTTCGCCTGGACAGCAACAGCCCACAAATGATGAATTTGTCAACAAAAAATACAAATAATGTATCTTTTCTAATGGAGTTTATTCACCACTACGACATGTTAAAATAAGGAGACTAGTTTACATATCATTTAGCATAGCACACAGACAACACAGCATACCCCACAGATCACACATCATTCCTACATAGCATAGCACACAGACAACACAGCATACCCCACAGATCACACATCATTCCCACATAGCGTACCACACAGCATAGCACACAGAGCCTGACAAACACACAACAAAGGATATTCTCTTTCAAAGTAGCCCTACACGCTATTCTCATCTAATGTAAGATTGAGTCGTCTTTCAGTTTTATAAACAAAGTAAACGCCAAGCTTAAAATGTAAATCACTCTACGGTACTAGAAGGCCCATTTCTTCTTGTGCCTCTCGCCTCATTGGAGGAAGCATTAGGCAATTAGGTATCTGGAGAAGAAATAATGGGACCAAGGAAGCGGGAATACATTGGCTAATAGCCTCCTGAGGTCTGCTGCTAAAGCCCTGCTTTTGTCAGTGTTAAGTTCTGCTGGCCTACACATTACAAATCCGGCATAATGGCGTTGCCTCTAAGAGCCTTTAATATTCGGCCAAGTTTAGTTTAATGTAGACACAGACTCAACGGCTTGCGAAGGGATCTTTACAAAAGATAGAATGAATGAACACCACAGGAAACGACCTTCAGTCTTTATTATTTTATATTATAATCTATTCTGATATGTAGCTTTAAGTCATTTTTTTTATTCTGTTAACTAAAATTGTTAGTTTTCAATTATGTGTATCGCGAGTGAAACAATGAAAGCAAAGGAAACTTAAGCTTATTTTGTATAGCTTGAAGTCAATACATATGTATAGCTAACATATGCAGCCAATTTAACAAGTTACAAAAACAAATGTGACTAATAAATTCACAAGTTTCTTTTTCACATCTCAAAACAGAAAGCTCAATCTGGGCAAACTTGTAATAGTGGGGCTAGAAGAGAAAAAAAAGGGGGTTAAACAGATATTGTTGAAACAGCAGACAACTTTGAATGAATTTGAATGTCAAATTATGTTCCTTGTTACTTGATTCTTTTCTCGTGTTCTGTAAGACCTTGTCAGGCCTATCACCAGTAGGGTTAGAGAATTGAAGCTTTTTTTTTTGTCTTCCTTCAAAGAAGGACAAAGGGATCTGTGACATCACAGCTTCATACTCTACGGTGAAACTTATTTATAGAGCGGCGAAACTTATTTATACAAAGATTAAATGTATTTCATTCTAGCTAGTTCTAGTTTATACAGCCACACTAAACAGCCTGCTATAAAATATTGAGAATTTGTTGAACGTAGGTTGATCTCTGTTTTTTCACTACCCAAAATATTATTGTCTAAATTTTTTATTTATCAACAATATCAGTATGTGATATTGCGCTACCTTCAAGGGATCTTTTCACTTGCGCTACTTCCGAAGGATCCTGAAAATCGCATGACCAAACACGGATGTATGTCACTTGCCTTGGCTTGGTCATGTCCGCCGGATGGAGACCAATCGTACCCTGAAAGTCATCCTTTATGGACAACTCGCGACAGGTTCAAAAAAAACTGGTCATTCCAACCTCCAACATGTGGATGTGATCAAATGGGACATCAGAACAGTGGACATTGATGTTGACCACTGGGAAGACATAGCCCTTGACTACACTATGTAGTGACCAAGGAAGCTATAGACGGTGAAAAAAAAAACCCATGGGCCTCAGCTCTGGCAGGAAAGCGCGTGCCAAACAAATATGGTTGGCTTCTCTACCACCATAGAGAATGTCACCTTAACCTGCTCTATGTATGGACAAAATGGTCTCTTGATAAAAGAGCTCCACAGTCACATGTAAAAGTGTTCAACGAGATGAACCCTATACGTTATACGACTGAAGGAAGCCTACTACCGCTATTGATGGGTGGAAATTAAACTTAGAATGGTATTGAATTACATTTTCATCTTTATGCTGAAATGAGACTCATATCTAGCCATACAGTCATAATACCCAGATCAAGTTGAATGTATGCTGACATTACGTTGAAAGATGATCTCTCAAAGACTGTTGGTCAGTGATCTATGACGTTACGTGACGAATATCATAAAAAATTTAATTCACATTACTATTTAATGACACACGTATATGGCATTTATCTTTTTTGTTTTATTTATTGTTCCATCCAAATTAAAACAAACTTTGAGCAGTTGTTCTTTGACATGATTTGATCCCTCATTAATTAGCTGCATTGACAGCGATTGTTTGAACATATTTGACCAGGAATCAATCAATGCGTTGCGCTCCATTTACAGCGATGCCAGATTTAGAAAACAAAAATTCACTATTGACAAAGTAATCCTGTGTTAGAGAATATTGCTGTTTAGGGTCACGTGTCCGACTTGTGCTTCTTTCCCTTCTGTACTACTTTCTCTCAGAGGTCCATTCTTTTCACCTGCTGGGGAAAATGGAGAACAAAAGAGATTAACATTTCTGTTTACTGATAATTGCGAAGTACTAAAAGTATGTTTATATGAAAAGTACTCTCTCTCTCTCTCTCCCTTTTCGCTCTCTTTACAATCGTGTCTACAACCTAACCTTCACAAAATCATTATAATAAATGTATTTGCTATTGGAAAATCCTAATAGATTCAACGTCTGTTTACCTGACTACTTAACTTTCACCTGCTCCTCGCATCATTGGCGTTTGCCAAAGTTGAATATTTGTATTTGTTGAACAATAAGTTGAATATATTTGTATTTGTTGAACAATAGCAAGCTCGGCTTGTGATTTTTTTTTTCTATTTTGTATTTTAGATTCACACCATTATTTGGTTCAATAATGAACTATATAAGTATCTATGTAGATTCTATCACATTGCTGCACCAGTATTCACCAATCACCAGTATTCACCAATCACCAGTACAACAGTCAGAGTAAAGACGACATAATGCTAAGGAACAAAACAACTTCCAACATGAGAAGAACAAAGTCGAAAGAGAATACCAGAAAGACGTGTTGTTGAATACCAGAAAGACGTGTTGTTGAATACCAGAAAGACGTGTTGTTGAATACCAGAAAGACGTGTTGTTGAATACCAGAAAGACGTGTTGTTGAATACCAGATAGACTTTTAAAGATTTTTAAAAGTTCTATTACAAAACTTCTATCAATTCACTCTGTCAGTCTGTAAAGTAAAAAGTTTGTGCCCAAATTTCTCCCACACACAATCTCGGATCAAGTTGAAATTTTGCACAATTATTTCTTGTACCTGACAAAGCAAGAATCAATTAAAAAAATATATTATTTTGTTTGGTATTGAACAAGGTAAAGAAATCGTACTTGACAGATGTGTTGGTATAAGTAAAATTAGTCCCCTGAAGAAGCTTAAGCCCTGAATGTGATAAAGTTTTTGATGCATTTAAAAAGCGATCACAGATATCCCCTTATTTCTTCCCTCCCCCCTTTCCAACAGGTCCAGACAAGTGATTGAGAAAACTAAGAGCAGGAAATAGCGCTAAACAAAAACGATTGCTAAAAATATTTCTAATCGCACAGGTTTATTGTTGTTAGTCTGGATCTATTACACATTTAATTACAGGACTGATTCAGAATAATAAAATTGATAAAATTACAATGAATATAAGCTTTGTTGTTTTTTAAGTATTTATTTTTTGTTTTTCTTGTTAGATGATGGAGTCAGGAAAGCGATGGGCACTGTGTCGGTCGTTGGGCACTGTGTCGGTCGTTACTGAGGATAGTGGTAGAAGACGTTCCTTCAGTTGTAGTGTAGCGACGGACCTGAGACAGAGACAGCACCTGGAAATTGTGAGGCAGAGGAGACGCCAAGACCTGCTGATTACAGCGTGTGTGTGTGTTTTGCTGTCATCTTGTTAATCTTTGTGGTACATTTCATTGAGGCTAATTCATAAATAGCAAGCTTTTTAGTGTACCAGTGCATAACTTGATAGCCAGGAAAACCAGTGATTTGGCGAAGTTTAGGTCACTGGTTAATATGCATGACTAAATGCATGACGTGTAGGACGTAATCATCTTCTTTTTTGAAGTAACGTCTGTATCGAATAAGATACGATATTGATAAGCAAAGAATTATAATAAACTCAATGATAATATTTGTCCATTTTTGAGCTCTGTAGAATCTAATTTGCAACCTCTTTGGCTTGTTCTTTAGTTGGCAGCAGTGATCTTTCACTAGGACGTCCTTGAACTTGACATTGCTCATTTTGTCCATTCGTTTAAATTTTTCTCAAAAATTATTTTTATTTTCATAATCTTCCTTCTTTTTTAGCTTCCATTATATCGCCACCGCATTTATTAATATTGCTTTTTAAAATGTTTCTTTCCTACAGAATTATAATGCTTGCAGCCAGGAAAAGCATTGACTTTACAGAGTTTAAGTGACTGATTAACATGCAGGACTATTTTTTTTTATAGTAACGTCTATAATCTATAAGTGTAAAAATAGAGCAGATTACTGCGATTAACTTTTGTTGTGAAAATTCCACAGTAAATAAACATCCTTACCCTACTTAGATTCTTTTAAATGTACAACAATCTAGATTCTAGACCTCTAGTTGAGTTGAACTACAACATAGCAGCAGTACAGGAAGTAATCGTTTACTGAACTTGTACAGTTCTTGCTTTCTATATGAAACTACGCAGCGGTTATTGCTATAGCGAAACAAGACAAAGACGCTATATTAACAAGAATATTCAATAACTTCTAACACTGGTGTAGATGATTAAATAAAAGGAATATGTTTAATGGTCTGTATTGCCTGTTCAGTAACAAATACATATGGAGGAAGTACCCGAGTTATAAAGGTTGAGTAGGAACAAACTGTTGAACAATAAAATAACGGAGCTCATACAATATTTTCCCTAGACCAAACTACGCCTCCGGTTGATTGCATGAACTATGATAAGGCCGCTTCTTAAGTCAGTCATAAAATATAAATTATTGGTTACATTTACAAAAAAAAAAGTATTTCTTTGAACCATTTTTGATTTAGATCCGAGTAAACATTTAGGTTACAGCAGCAAGACTGGCTTTTACGACTTGACAAGTCAATTTTTATTAACGTTTAAAGGTCAACTATTCAAAAAGAAACATGAGCGACGATTCCTCTCCCCCCCCCCCCCCACCTTTTTTTGTTCTCCTCTTCTCTTCAAGTACATTTCGAAATGTTCTGGTTGTTGACATTCTTATTTGAATTGATTTGTGTCAAACTTTAAAACCCAGACTGGCAATGCTAATTAAACATGAACGTGGGGAAACTGTGCACAAGCCTGTGTGAGTTGTATTTTATGTCAATATTATATTGAACTATGCAATAACCAAGGTTCAAGTTTACAGGCTATATCGATGTCCAAACGCATGTATTAAAAGTTCTATCAAATGATAGTCATTGGCTTTAATAGTTGTTGAAATGTTCTTTTCTCTCCACAAGTAACGGTCTCTAGTGGTTCAACACCCAGTTCACTTGGAAGCAATCGCAATTCTTGACATAGCAAAACGAACTCATCACAAGTTACATAAAAAATATTTTATGCTCTGCGTAATTAAGTTCATCTATTAACAAATATGGTAATAATTACAACATAAGACGTGCGCTCAATGTTCTTATACGTTCATCTATTCTATCAACTCATCACTGAATACAAACATTTGATACGAGTGCGGGAATTCCCGCTTCAAACGGCGATGAAAGGGTTAAAAATAACAAAAAGACTTGGAGGTCCTATTAAATTTTAAGATGATATTTTGAAAAAGTATAAACGGTCAACCCAGAGTTTTCATTGTGTGGCCACTTAAGTATTTTTCACCCAAAATATAGTTACATAAACTGTCAAATTTAAAAGAAATTCGTTAGACCCGTTTTCGAAAATTTAACAGAGGTTGTACCCAGTGTAATATTTGTAATCCATGAAGAGTATGCAAGCTAATAGGAGGAATAGTACAAAGTATATTTGATAAAAGAAATAAAAGAACAAAAGAACCAGAGGCAAGAAGCGAGATGACTTTGTTTGTTTGCAGCTAGATCTAGTTAGATTGAAGCAAAGTAGTATTGCAGTGAGATTTCAATGAGGAGCCGTTCAAGTCTAGACAAGACACACGATGACGACTTACTAATGTAACAGTCTAAAATACTTTCTTCTTTTCACTTTGACAATCAGGCTAGATGAAATCATTCAAATACAAATAAAAACATAACGAGGTCTTTCATTTCAATGAATCTTCCAAATAGAAACACGAAAACAAAACGTTTCACAAGCTGTATTTACACATAGATTTATACAAATCTTAGAATTGGAAAAATGAAAGAAGAAATTGAATGTTCTTTGAACTACTAAAGATTTTATATTTGTTGAATTCAAACACACGGAACGAAGATATTCCATTAAAATATGCTTTGATAATTTCAACAAAATAGAAAGCCAATTGATGATTTAAATCGTTTTCTTGACTAGAATTAGTTGTATTTTTTTTTCGATAAAATTGCGTCCTCCAGATGTGTCTTAGATGTTGTCTTTCAATCGCGTGAAATAGAAATTGTTTCACATTGATAAATACTAATTGGGATATTTAGTTCAATTGTTTGGGGTTTTTTTCATTGGAAAAATTGTCTAGGTCCCACTATACACGTACATATCACATACATTTGACATACGTTTCCATGTAAGACTGTAATATCTATCTATCCCAAACTTGTAGCTACTTATCTTATCTTATATAAAACAGACGTTACTTCAAAAAAGAAGATGATTACGTCCTACGCGCCATGCATTTAGTCATGCATATTAACCAATGACTTAAATTCTGCCAAGTCACTGGTTTTTCTGGCTAGCTCAGGCAACCCATTCCATGCTCTAATAGTACTTTCATTCGTGAATTCTCTTAAAGAAATACGAAACGTAATTTTTTAAAGATGTACAGCTGACAACAGCAGATAACGAACTATAGACAACGCAGTTAGGTTAATTTGTTAAATACTTTATACACATAGGCACAGAAAGTTTAGTATTTATGAATTTAAGTATGTTGTCTATAATGAGTAATGCTATCAACATAAGACACACAGGCTCCACTGGCGGATCCAGGGGGGGGGCGGTAGGGGCGATCGAATTTTAGTATAGAATTCACACAATTTGTATTCGAATTTATTACTTATGTTAATAATATCTACTAATTATTTATATTTCGGCCTATTTTTAAATTATTTTGCCCCCCCCCTTCTAGTGTTTTGGCCGATTTGGTAAGGTCGGGAGGGGGCGATGGCATCAATCCGCCCCCCCCCACCATAAGCTTTCGAGTGGGGGGGGGGGCGGTCATATTTATTTGTAGAAATCACAGCTTGCTAACAAAATCAATTAAATATCTATATGATTAAAACTTGTTATTGGTATTTTAACCGATCATAATATTATGTCGTTCACCTGTTTGCCGATTGGAAGGGGAGGAGCGAATATCTCTACTGCCCTTCCCATCTGAACCCTTTGTGTGTGTGTGGGGGGGGCGGTCCTACTTTATGGATAAATCATAGTATGTGAACAAAATTAGTCGAATATCTATATAATATAAACAGGTGGAAGTGCGATACATGCAATCACCTTCCCCCCCATCGGACAAACCAATACTTTTTCTTTTTGTAAAAAAATTACAAAATTTAAAAAAATCTGTCACTAATATAATTTATATATGCTATAAAGTAAATTCTTATATCGAGTCGCCCAACCCCTATTCTTTAATGCAAAATGCAATCATTAGCAGAAATTATAAAAAGGAGCGAGGATTAATCGTTTTCATTTTACCGCCCTTCCCCTTTCCAGACAGAGTTTGTGTAATTTCACATGAATTTATCATAACTATTTTAAGAAAGACTTTGCTTTGGAAAAGTTATAATTCAAACGAAATTTTTCAATATAACAGTCACGGTTGATATGAGTTCAAAAGCCAGATAATCTTTTCCTAATCGACTTTTTCCAACCTTTACTCTATCTCATATTTTTCTAGTTAAATAAATTTAGGACTATAACTCACAATTTATGCTTGAATTTTATTGAATATTATTAATCGAATTTTTTTTTCGGCGGCGATCCTCAAAGCCTTAATCTAAATATGTGGGGTATCTTATCTTTCCAAAGAACAAATCGGTTGTATTTGCAATGTATTAAGGGACTATAAATTCATATTAGAATATTTTTCCACATTATTCAAAAGGTCCTTTATAACAGAATGAATAATGAGCTGTAGGTCAGAAGAATGCATTACTGCAGTGAAGAATGACAGAAAACGCTTTTAGCGTCGAGGCTTCGCCCCGAACCTCACTGATGAATAATAAGCTGTAGATGGCAGGAGAATGCGTTTCAGTCGTGAAAAGTGCAAGAAAACGCTTTTGGCGTCGGGGCTTCGCCCCGAACTCCACCGAGGAAGCTTACAGCGCTCTCCCAGATCCCCAAGCTTGCAAGAGGAAGGCCTCAACATGACTGTTTTTTTTCGCCGAAGATTGAGAAACAGTCTTATTTTATTCTCACATATCGTATATATATATATATATATATATATATATATATATACATGCTGTACGTTTATGCATAGGGTTAGGGTTTACTGGGCGTTAGGGTTAGGGTTTGGAAAAAAATCGCCCCCCCCACTCCAAAGTTCTGGATCCGCCAGTGACAGGCCCTAGATCACTTACCTGATCGGGCAGTAATAAAATCTTGGTTCTGAAAGTATGGCACTGGTGCGCCTTGACTGGCACGTCTGGCAAATCTTGGCAGTCTAGACACATTAGCTCTGTAGAGCTCATCAGGGGAGGCACTAGGGTGATTGTAAGGTTTTTCAAAGGTAGGGGAAGGCGTACTGAAGGACCGGGTAGGAGTCGGGTGCCTAGTTTCTTCTGGTGTGACTTGGCTGATCGTATGTGTATGATCGTGTTCACTATGTAGGTCAGTGCCAAAGACGTCTTCGTAAAGATTATTTGAAGTCACATTATCTAAGTCTTTGTCTTCTGGCATGTGTGTTTCTTTGCTGAGCAGGATGATACCATCTCCATCTTCGGGACATCTTTGAAGAACGTAAATCTCAGGCGACGAAGGCGTTTCAGAAACATTTTTGTCACAGTTTGTTCCGTCTCCTGCTTGTTTGGTATTGCAAGTGGTAGTACTGTGAAATTGCTTTTCAGTCGTTGACTTTAAAGGCAAAAGTATTTTTGAACCATGTAATTGTGTTTTAAGTGCTAAATTGAAACCATTCGAGAGTGTCAGAGATTGTGCTGCGGTGACAGAGCTCACAAAAGCACTTCTTGTAGGTGTTGGTATTGCTAATCGGCTGAGGTTCTTTGGTGAGTTCTGCCAAAACTGACAAGGCGAAGGACTTCTTGATAGATATGGAGACGATATTTGACTTGGATTGAGCGAAGGGGAGTTATATTCAGACCCCATGCTGATGTTTTCTAGTGAACTAGCTTTGTTGTCCAAGTCATGAGACAAACAAGGTTTACAATTAGATAACATAAGAGCATCACTGAAAGTCTTCCATGAGTCTAGAGGTGAAGTAGCACTCGGAGTTCCAACAGCGCTGACGGAGTCAAAGTAAACCGTTTCACTGCTTTGACCGAATGGTTTTTGTTCCAAATGAAAAATACTAGAGAATAAATGTTGTGGATAATTTGTCTCATCAGATGGTGAATTACTTTCTTCAGAAGCGATGTTTATTGAACTATAAAAGTTGCAATTACTGTAATCATGACTAACAGAGTTCGTAGTATTTTCATTTAACTTAATATCAGGAGTCACAAAGTTTCTCGTACGGATTTGTTTTTTTGACGCTTGAGCCAAAGACGTTTCAGAGAAGACTTTACGAACGTGGACAATATCAATGACAGGATCTTCAACCTTTATAAGACTATCGCTTGATCTATAGCGATGATTGTTATGCAAGGCCATGTTTTCTACAAAGTTCAAAGTAAAGTCATTTTCTTTGCTCAGGTTGTGTTCTCTGATAAAGTTCGAGGAGGTCAAGTAAATGCTTCCCTCTGAAATGTTATCCCCCTCAGTATTGAAGCTTGACAGCCCGGTTTTAGGACCGCCACAACATGTTTCAGGAAGGGGGCTTAAATTTCTAACTCTACGATTGAAGAACACCTTATCTAAACTTCCTTTTCCCGTTGATCCTGATTGCTGTAATCTGTTTGCTGATAATAAAGGAAATGTCTCAGCGAAATCTTGTTTAGCTTCTGGTTTCGTGGGGGAGTCCAGAGAAAAGCTCAATCCAGATTTAGCAGCAAATGATCCGAAATCTTTTCTTGACAATGGAAGTGACAATGATGAAGCTTCGGTGGGATCAAATCTCTTCCTATATCGTCTAGGAAGAAAGCTTATATCCTGAGGTCTTTTAGGTTGGTATTGATAACGAAGTTTGCTCAGTTCTTCTGGTACCGACTGAGTATGGGCAGGCAACCGAGAAGATTGTGGACAAATAGGAGTTCTATTTGCAGAACATTGTTGAGTTTTCTCATCATGAGTTGAAGACCTCGACATCGCCGTATCCAACAAACCAAGACCCGCCTCTATATCCATACTGTGAAACTTTGTACGACAGTCCAATCCACTAGGAGCGCTGGCACTGCATTTCGGACAATCCAACGAATGGCTAGTGACCTTGGTTTCCGGCAAAGACGTGAAGCCGGTAAAAACGCTGAAAAATCTCTTCCAACGCGAGTCCTGCCTTCTGTTGCGCCGTCTTTGACGATCCTCAATGAGCGAGATCGACTTGGAAGATTTGCCACTGTTGGAAGACCTACTTCCGCTGAACACGTTTTTAAACTTCAGCCACGTGGATTTATATTTAGAATGCTGAGAATTGGCTGAAGCTTCTTGTGAACCCTTACTCTCCAATGAAGACTCATGGGCAGAAGATTCGTGAAGGCTTTCGCTGACAATCTCTATTCTCCTGTTGAAATTGCTGACGGCTATCTCCCCCAAACTTAGCCTACTTCTTTTATTTTTAGTTGGTTGCAAATTGGCACCTTTTAAAGGACTCTTGGTGACTGGATTGGTACCTATAGGCGGTTCAGCATTAGTTTTCTTTGGGCTAGCTAAACAGTTGTAATATTCGTTCATATTCCCTGAAGGCACATAACTCACCTTGCTGAGACTTGCACGTCTAGCAAGGTCAACTGAGGGTTCTCTCTGTTCTTCATAATAAAACTCTCCTGTTGTACCATCGCCTTTAGGTACTTTTTTCAGAAAGACAATACCATTTGTGTGTTTGTTACGAATATCTGTCCATCCTTGGGTGGGATCAACGTCTATGCTTGCTGGATGAATGACAATAGTTGGCTCACTATTTCTGTATGAGCAACATGAGCCGCCTAAAGAGCCGGCTGCGGCAAGTTTTGGGATGTAGCCATGGCTACCACAAACAACGCTGGACGGAGAAAGACGTTCACTGTTAAGCTGAAAGACTCTTGGATGTTGGCAAACCTCGTGCTGATGCTCTAAACAGTGACACCCACCCTCGAGAGTCTGCCACGGCTCTGAATTGCGTTTTCCCGGATAGGGAGAAGTCGAAGTGTGGGTCACAACACTGCCCAAAGAACGTCTGCCAACCTCGGTGACAATATCTGCGAACCGAGAGCCAGGAGAATCGGTTTGTGCCACATAGGCATTCCTCCTCTGTCTTCTGTACTGAGGCTCTTCGTTTTCTTCAATGTATGAGTTGTAGTCAAGCTCATCTCCATGTATGGCACACATAGAGCTACCTTCAAGCTTTCCATAGCGATTTTTGAAGTTGCGACCAGGTGTTGGACTTGTAACAGTTGAACGCTTCGTCTTGAACCGCATGAGGATGTCTTGAAGGGACACCGGGTTGAGACTAGGGCTCTCGTCTGACTGCGTGTTGTATCGGCGGAAAGGACCACGGGCTTTCTTCCCGCTGATCATGCCCCTGCTGCGGAAAAACGTTTTCTTGTTTGCGCCAGGTACGTAGTTGGACCCCGGTGGATAGCTGGCATCTTCAAGATAAAAGGGACAGCTGTTATCGGAGTTTGCGATGGAGTCAAAGCTGATCATAAAGGAGCGACCTAGTTCTCTCAACGTGATGGCATTGGTGTTGCACAGTGCTGCGACCATTCTCTTTCTCCTGAGGCCCCCGTACTGAAAAATAATATAGAAATAGTCCATTAAGAGTTGTCTCTTCTTAACAACCTTGCGATGACGAATGTAAAAAGAAGCCGCCAAAAAAATCATCATGGCCGCTGCGACAGTCACTGCAGGAGCCCATGCTGGGAACGGCGAGGAGGGAAGTTTTCTCGCATCTTGGCTCATCAAAATTTCAGTGTTATTGCTTGATGCACGTTCTTCCATAAAGTTCACCAGCATAGGCTGCGTCCAGCCCGCGATCTAGAGCACTTCGTATGGGGCCTATCTAACTGAACGCTTGGACGTACTTTTGAGTATTATCAAGCTAGCATTGACATGTATACAACTTTTCATGTTTTGGCCACATAGTAACTCGCGCAATCATTGCTGGCCTTAGCAGAACTGTGTCGTAAAGTAGGAAACCCATCAACGTCTGTGTCGGCTGTCATTTTCCTCGAGCAGTCGTTGTGTAGCACATGACTATATCTGGCCATACTATCAACACTGCGAATGGCCCTTAGCACCTGCCAGATTTGCTTTTGAAACCTAAAGGTAAGGTATTGATTTGATCCTTGACCAAATGGCTTGGTATGCCGACTGGACGGTCATAAAATCGATCTGTGGAAGGAAAACACCAACATATAAAGATAAGGATTCGAAAACAAAATGACCTATTTTTTTTATTTGTGTGATTGTAACTTTTGCAATTTTTTAAAGAAATTTTTGATACAAAAGATCAAGTGTAGAATTTAATTACATACACATGTTAAATAAAGGACTTTAAATATTTAAGTTTCTTAAAAGCCCATTTGAAAACCGGCAAATCCACAAACTTCGTTTTATTTGTGTCGTGGCGGCTTAGTGACAGTAAAAACATGGAAGAGTGGAGAACGCAACTGAAAGTTCTCAATGGACTGAATCATTTCATCAATGAATTCTCGCTATAGCAAACAAACAAAAAGAGTAAGTGTGCTTAAACACAATCTATTTCTGTTGAAAGTATTGCTCTACTTACAAGCTCTGAAGAGATATTCACCACCGGATATTACAAAACATGGACTAGAGAAAAGCATACATAAATAAATAAATAATAATGTATCGCAAAAACAAAAAGAGTTAAAACTTAAGCGAAAGTTTGCTTTTCTAAATCAAAATTCTTTTTTCCAAGTTATTTCTTCAAGGTTTAAAAATTTGAAGGAAAAACTCAGACGAATTTCTAGTTTGTATGTGAAGGGGTGGATACAAGAAGCAAACTAAATTGCCTTTAGCTTATAACTACTTGTACATGCAACACTCGTGTGGTCCACAGACCACGGATTTAGAACCGCTAATGCGCTGTGGGATACCACAGTTAGACGCTGTCTTCCAAATGACCAAAGATATTTCCATTTCAAACCAAACAATAATTCACCCCAGGCTAGGACTAGGAAGGTGATATCTTGTGACAAAGTTCGCTTGCGGGAGTTCTTGCATCTCTCTTTGTGAATCTAGGTCAAATCCTGTGATCGATGCCCTGGTCATATCAGCTTACTGTCAAACTCAAAGCCAATCTTTGACAAGGCTTCACTAGTATTGATAATGTAGTGCTGTTACATTCTGAGATTAATTACATTAGCTGTATCTAGTCCTAGTCATCCTTGATTCTGTTTCCATTAGTGCCGGTCTTACAAGGCGAGGATCTCATGCGAAAATCTATTTTAGATATACTTAGATATACTGTTAAAGCATACCTTAAATTTAAATGGGCTAAAAAATGTGTACATGTAACACACTGTAATCAACGATATTAAAACCTTGGCTCTGAAGGTCGACTGATCATCACTAATTGTTCGATAAAAAATGAACATCTAACCTATGAAATGTATATTTTGGTTTTCTTTATTTATGTTTTGTTTAGTTAAATGCACAAATTGGAAGACGAATTTCCTTATGGATAATAAATAATAATAATATTATTATTACATTACATAAGTAAAGCCTTGAACAACAAAGCCATTTTCAATATCGAAATCCCAGTGGTTGAATTTACTGAAAACCATTTTTTAATCGCAATTTTAATTTGATTATGTTTTTAAAAGCAGACATTGAAATATCCAAATCAAACAATGATATTTCCTTACGCTTTAAGCATTAGTAGTATTTGGGTGCAAGACTTTCATTCCATTTTTTTTTTATTTATGTTAATCTCTACAGAGATCTAGATCTTATTCTCCACAGTGTGCTGTCGGCGTGGGGGGGGGGGGGGAGGCGTTTCATTGAATAGTGTGTGTAGGGAAGTGTTTGTGTATATTAGGTGCTTTCCCTCGTTGCCTAGCACAGGTGTCTGCTTGTCTCTATTGAAATACTTTCCCCACAACTCCAAATGTCCCAAATGTCATCTAATACCATTTGCTAATATCAAAATAACGTTTTTGAAATGTAAAGAATGTGCTGATGGTCTATGAACATTAGAAAGTAACATTGCATAATAGTATAGATCTATAAATAGTGTTTCTAATCGACATTTAAAAAGTAAGGTTTTTATAAATCTTTCTCTAAAACATAAAACTGTTTAGGAAGGATTTAGAAAATCTCAATAATTTCGTGTGTTTATTGACCAACACAAATGATTACCCACGTGGTCTAGGGCAATCCCTTCCTTTATGTGTAGCAGTAGGCATACAACTGAGTCGAATTCTTTTAGGAAAAACATTGGTCGTAACAACAGCAAACAAGATGCTAACAGTTCGTAAGCTGAGATTGTGTGTGTGTGTGTGTTGTTTCTAAGACAGTCAGTCAATGAGCAGGAGATGTTATTTCAGACACACACAAGTCAAGAAATGATTCTATTGGACGGTATTGAAGCTGACGTCACCACCTTTTCACTTTGTGTTCTCTTTGAATGTCAGTACTTTACGGCAACATTTGGTTAAAAACAAAACAAAAACAAAGCCTATCAAATCATCTCCATATATCTCAATAGTGCAGGAATAAGCGCCAATTTACATTTTAAACACCATTCACAAATTACCACTAATTTGTTCATTGTTTTATTGTTTCATGCATTGTCATTTACTGTGAATAATTATGCAGAATTTAAACTTCATCCGAGAATGGGAAGTGGGGAAAAAACTACAAATCGTAACAAGGGAAAAACTCCACTTATACAGCTACGTCTCTCAATAAACTGCATTTATTTCCCTTTTTTGATACCAAACAAAATAATTAAAAGCCAAAAATTAACTGACTAACTATTAATTCTCACTCACGCAGTTGTTTATATTTTTTAGGTAAAACAAATAATTGTGTAAAGATTAAACTTGATCCGAGAATGGGTATTGGAGAAATAACTTATGTAAAACATTGTACCAAATAGACAAAGTGAGTCGATATAAGCTTTGTTTACAAAATATTTTTCTTGACTTCAAGGTTTTATTACATGTCTATTGTATTGTATTAAATGTATCTAAAAACAATAGATATATATGGAAGAGATTACCTTATATATACAAATAAGGAAGAAAATCCTTTAAATGATCTCTAAATCTGTTTCTCGAAAATAATAGCAATTAGAACAGTCCAAATAGTATTTGGTTAGTCCGGTTATCAGAAGAAAAATCCACATTGTGCAGACAAATAGTGATTTTAAATGGCTTGTAGAATTGTTCTGTGATTATATTACCACAAATATTTTTAAAGGCTTTGGCTTCAAATGTTATTTTAAACAGACATTGTTAACTACCACTGAATTATATAACTATATATATATATTAATATAAAGGCTGGCCTAAGTATCCACAATATTAGTTCAAAACAATATTATTCGAGAATTTGCTATTCACCTAAAAGAAAACTTTTGATATTCAACTTGAAGAATCTAAAGGCAATATAATTCCCATATTCCGCCTAAACCTACTAAAAAGAAACAGTTTTAAAATCTTTGAAATCAATTTATTTTTGTTTATAAGTTTTCTGGTAATCCTGATCAATATGGTCGTGGCAAAAACCTTTTCGCTTTTAAAAGTTAGACCTACATTTTAAGCCAATCTTGTAATCAAACGTGTCGCCACTCGAGTCCATTGAGCGAAGGGCTCTCTGAGGGACATGGAGTGATCATTTGAGGGAATATGTGTGATTAATGACATAAGGGTATATAGGTCAGTGTTTTCCAAACGTAATGAGGCGCGAGGTCCTAATAAAGTTGAGCAGGGGGGGGGGGAGGGGGAAACGAGAACATTTTTGTTTTCATGGACAAAACAATAAGTTATATTTTCATTGAAGTTATCAATCCATGTTTGAATATTAACCAGTACAATATCACTAATGGTTTAGAAATAAGGAGGTTTTCAAATGTCTAAGGTTTTTCGCGAGCGGCGTCAGCGACAACATCGACTTGAAAAGTTTTGTAGAAGACGTTTCAAAACGTCTCCGCTAACGCAATTCTTCTCGACTTTCTTGTGTCAGAATGGTCGAAACTTTCATGACTCGTGTATATAAAAAGAATGACCTTGACGAAATGTGTTAAAGTGACGACTTTTATGTGACCAAAAATTATAAAGTTCAGTGCTCTACGTCTTACTGAACACAATGATGATCTTACTATGATCACATAATGTTTCTCGCATAAGCGGGTCGTTCCTATTGAAGACAAAAGTCTATCTCAGAGAACATTACGATGTGCAGGGTGACATAAAAATGTGGTTCCAGAGCTAGAGAAAGAGAGAAAAGGAGAGAGAGAAAAGAGAAAAGCTCGTGCCGAACCAATTCACTGTAACAGATACCAGAATTAAAAAAAGAAGTTTGACAGAAAAATTTCTGCTTGAGTCTCGTAAAGGAACATTAGAGATTTGAACTAGTTCTTTTTCTTAAAGTTTTGAATTCGTTTATGAATCTTTTAAATTTTAAATTTACGATTGTTTTTTCATCTGCCCTATAGATCACAAGGTCTGAAAGGGAAACTTTACTTTTACTGTTTAGTTTTTTGAAAGTTTTTTTTTTAATAAAATGAGAACAAGAAAATTCGTTCTACATTTAAGAATGACCTATACAACAACCTTTCTTTACTAATCTAAGTCTCAATAGCTCTTCTGAATGACCTATACAACAACCTTTCTTTACTAATCTAAGTCTCAATAGCTCTTCTGAATGACCTATACAACAACCTTTCTTAAACTAATCTAAGTCTCAATAGCTCTTCTGAATGACCTATACAACAACCTTTCTTAAACTAATCTAAGTCTCAATAGCTCTTCTGAATGACTTATACAACAACCTTTCTTTACTAATCTAAGTCTCAGTAGCTCTTCTGAATGCGTGACATTTCAGATAAAACTATAAACAGAGGTAAAGGTGTATTAGACCCGGGGCTAGGTAAACAACTCATTTAGAGGTTTTCATTTAGATCCCTCGCAGTTTACACCGAGTCAAATTACCTCGACGATCAAATTGATTCTTGGTTTTAAGAAGCGCCATAACTAAACAATGAGACTGGTGGATTCAATCAATTCACGTGGAACAAGATGGAGGCGTAGCATGTCAAACACAGATGTCAAGAAATCAATGGTAAAATTTTGAAATCTTTCCGCAAAGCGGATAATGTCAAAGCAATCACTAGGTGTTTGCCCAGAGGCCAAACTGGCACAGAGTAGAAATATTTGGATGTACAGAACTCAAGTGACACTAAATGTGTCAGGTTTAGAAATGAAGTCGGATATTTGATTGCAAAATAGGCAATAGAATTGTTGAATTGAGAAATAAAACCGTTCAACCGATATAGTCTTTTTCTTTTCAGTTCTAAACTGCATCTTTTATAAAGCACTATCTATAAGTTAAAAAATACAATTATACAAGAAATAAGGTTACATGCATAGACATACACAAGCAAACTATAAACAAATCCTTTTTTTTAGAAAAAAAAAAAAAGCTTATCTAAAGGGGAAAGAACTCTACGCTTACAACTGTGTCTAACAATAACGTACAAGTTATTTTTCGTATTCGATATTAAACAAAATAATTTTTTACGATTCAAAAATTGATTAATTGAGTATTTGTTCATTGAATCCGTTTTTTATGTACAATAAAAAATTGTTTAAAGTATTCACTTGATCGGAGAATGCGTGAAGGAGACATGGAGTTAAAAATTTTTTAAAGGGGACTAAACGGAACAAATTTAGCCATATATGTGAATACTGAAGGATTAATTTACCTTGTTGCTATTTTACAAACTTTTAGCGGCCCCCGAAAGGGAAAAGACGCTATTAGATTTGTGTGGTCTGTCTGTCCGTCCGTCCGTAGATCTCGTAAATTAGAAAAATATTGAAAATCCGACATCATAGTATTTTAGAACATTCAAAGTTCTGATGCGACGGCTACTTTTTTTCTTTTCTGAAAGCGAAAAATCTAATTTTTAAATCAATTATGTAAGTAGTTTTTTTCATTTAAAAAATCACCATATTTACAACTATTCACTATTAATAGTAACAAACACTGGAGGCTATTTAGTAAGTTCCACCACACAAATTACTACATTTGCAAAAAAAAAATGTTTACTTTTTTTAAAGAGAAAAAAATCTATTTACTATGCATATAAGTAGAACATAATTTAAAACAACAATTAATAAGTGCTTTTTCAAATTATCGCGTGAACGGCAGCATCACGCCATCACAATGAAACACGTAACTAAAGAAAAGTTGTTTTTTTCAAAAATGTTTTTTTTTTTCTTGAGGCTTTGAGTAAGAGATTGACCTTTTACAAAACAATTAGATCAATTAGATACTCATTATAAGACATCCGTTAGGCCAGGTTCACATCTAACTTCACATTCACTTTCATCTATCCCTTGGTCTGCTGAACCGTCGGGGCACCACACAAGATCTGTCAACCTTTGTTCTCCATTCTTCTCTGTAATTTGCCTTTGATTGAATTTTATTCTGATAATCTTTCTGAAAATATTGAAACCTGCCTTTTTATCTGCCTGGATGGACCACTTCGGGGGCCGATTTTGAGTTTGTGTTTCCACACAAACTATCTTTGTAACTTTTTTTTTTTTTATTGATTCGTGTGCCTTGTCTACGAGAATAAATAATTGTGCGAAGTTTCAACTTGATCCGAGAATGGGTGTTGGAGAAATAACGTGTACACACTTTTTACCAGACAGACAGACAGAGTGAGTTGCTATAAGCTTTGTAAATATATGTTTACATGCTGGGACACTAACTAGGAACAGAATAAATATAAATAGTGTTGAAAAGAGAAAGGCTTTTAGGTTTATAGTACACAAGGAATGGAGGGAGCATAAAGTATGAATTGATATAAAGAATTCGAAAGAAGCTAAACTAAATAGGGAAATAAGGAGAGACTCACATAGAGACAACGTCTACTTACTGCTACGTAATGGTTGCCTTGGGCAGGGCTCCAGTTTTCTACAAGGGCTTATTAAATCTGTAGGAAACTCTCTGTCTTGATCATGATAACTAGTCTATTAAGCCTAAAGGAAAATCTCTCTCTCTCTCTGTCTTATATTTTTCTCCATCACACATGTGTGCACAAATACACACTATGGGCTTTCTTTAGGAAGCAAAGAAAATCTTGAGTTTATTTATGTATATGTATTCTAGATATATGTGTATTAATACTGTATATGTTTCTTTGTCTCGCCTAACTGGCATCTCGTCCACTCGCCCACAGACACACACGCAGCTTGAAAATGAAAGGGAGACAACTTGGTTAATAGAGCGGATACAAGGGAAAAACGAACAAAACAACAAAGACCAGACGTAGTGATTCATTTAATTGGATTAAATAAAATTGTGACCTTTCCCATTCTATGCTTATATTATACTTGAAAAAACAACAACACATTTTCTTAATATATCCCCATGAGCTAGACTATTATATTTACCAGAACACTTGCCCATAAGTTGGATGAGTGTTTCTCAAGCTTTCACTAGTGACTCCCTCCAGAGCACAAAGTCTCTACATGCATTCCCCTTCTTTCCCCTCCCAATCCAGCAATGACAAGCACTCGTCCACACTCTTTGAATTTCTCAGCTTTGATGATGGTCTCCTGGCCTGTATAATGCACTATTAATCCCAATAAACAGAGCGCATGCCAAATAAGTTAAATTATGAAGAGTAAGGGTAGGTCGATGCCAGTGTGAGAGACCTTTTAGGGAGTAGCACATGTACGTTTAATATGGCCTTGTTCAAGATCTTCATCGTGTTCAAGTAGATTACTTGTAGGGACTGATTTGTTTTTGCAAAAGACGTCCACAGTACTAAGACGATACATCATCGGAATAAACTAGATCTTACATTTTGTTCAACCCTACCTTCAGCTCTTACACTAGCTGACCTTACATTGGATCTTACCAAATCTTTTGTTACCACTGCCACCAAGTTAATTATATTAAAAGATTAAGCACATAACTCTTATGCTAGTTTCTAACTGACAAAATCAGCTGTTTATTTAGACGCCATTCTGGGTAACAACTGGATAACAAGGGACGTTACTCCTAGATGCTGAGTAGCCCAACCTATATAATGCACATATTTCAACTCTAACACCAGCTGACCTTACATTTTTGAACCCTACCTTCAACTCTAACACCAGCTGACCTTAAAATTTTTTCTCAATCTGTAATGATGTTTTGTTTTTTTTTATTTACAGAATACTTGATCAGCTACCGACAGGTCATCAATACTCCAGACTCATCATTAAATTCTATAAAAAGCTGGCCCCAGAAAATATAGTAGAAAATCGATTTCAGAGTTATCCTTTTAATCATGTTTTTTTTAAAAAGTCATTCTATTATAGTTTAGATATCATAATTAAAAGTACATTAGTACTCATTGGCATATAATGTCAAATGTATGCGTTTAAAACTAAAAGGTATAATTATATAAGGCCAATGACGAATATCTAAAGGGGACGTAATTCCATTGAATTGAGCAGACATTGGTGCAGAACGTCTAATGGCAAACTTTCATTTTATTCCGTATTTTTTTTAAACAGAATTAATTTGGGATTGAAATAGTCACGTTTACGTTTATTGTGTCACATGAGCCTGAAGTCCAATGATTTTTCTTTGTGGTGATTCTGCCAGTGACACAATGGTTGTGTGGCCAGCACAAATACAAGCCTAAGTGACTTTCTGAAGTTAATACCAGGGAGTCCACAAGAGCAATTTGAAATGATCAAGACTCTACAAATTAACTCTGTTACGACAATTCACTCAGTCACGACACATTAGTTTTTTTCACGACACATTGTGCTCTATCATGACACGTTGGCTCTGCCATTACACAATATATGTCACTACAGATAAGCTATGCCACTACACATAAACTCTACAGATTAGCTCTGTCACGACAAATTTAACTCTGTCAATACACATTGGATGGCTGCCTGGTCGTGCATTTGCGCGCTGGACAGTCGTTTGGATTTACCGATGGTCCCGGGTTCAAACCCTGCCAACTCCCAATCCCCCGTCGTCCTGCGGGAGGTTTGGACTAGGAAGTAAATAATCTTCAACTCTAAAGGAACATCTGAAACATGTAAAACATTAGCTCTGTCAGTACACAATAGCTCTGTCAGTAAACATTAGTCCTGTCACTGCACATTAGCTCTGTCAGTAAACATTAGTCCTGCCACTGCACATTAGCTCTGTCAGTAAACATTAGCCCTGTCACTGCACATTAACTCTGTCAGTAAACATTAGTCCTGTCCATACACATTGGTACACATTTGTCATAGATAGGCTCTCTCATTCCTATCGCAGTGATGAAATCAAACTAAAATTTTTTTTAAACTATTGTTCTCACAAAGCATTTGAAAATTAAACAAAACCCCAAAATTGTTCGAATGATTATCGTGTATCTGTTCTATAAAACTCCGTACTTGTAAGGATGCCTACAAGCTGAAAGTTAAAATTATATAATTAACTTTATAGAAACCTGCTTTGTCAATATACGCAGATTGCCTCAAGCAAGATAATTCGCCAACAGAATGCATACACTCGCCTGTTGCATGCCACACAACTCAACCAGATAACAAGATCTTCTGATCCCCCCCCCCCTTTTTTTTGCTCTCCCACATCCTCCCTCTCTTATCAAAACATGACAGGAACTAGCCGCCCCCTCTCTCCAGGGGAAGCACATTACTTCTGTCCTAGTTATTGATACGTGTAATTATTGACGTCACACATGACAGAGGTGCATGGTGGAAGGTACTAACTGGTAGACTTGGTCAATCATTCACAGGAAGTACGTCAGGTAAGGTAAATCATTGATATGGAGTCACACACTCTTTGATGTAGAGTATTTCGGATTTGGCGTTAGTTTTGAGCCTCTAGTATCTAGGCCCAGATCTAGATCAAGAGCTAGTGGAACGATCAAAAAACATTTTCATTTTTCATAAAATTATTTCTTCATTCAAATGTTAAAAACAATAAATATATAAATGATCTAAATGTTGGTTAAAAAAAACATTGTCAAATGTTAAATTTTGTTTTGTATCAAAAATTTCAAAATAAACATTTTGCTGTTCTTAAAAAAAAAGAAAAAAAAGTTGAATTAATACTTGTCGATCGAGCGCATCTCGTCAAGTCGTATCAATTTGTATAGGCTTACTTTTATTGATCTTAAACTCCACTAGTCTACGAAATAAAGCAATAGTTTATATAATAATAATAATAAGGCTTTGCTACAGCAATACAGGACAGAGTAATTAGGACAAAAAAATAACGAGAAGCATATCCTAAAGCTCAATATTGCTGACAAATGCCGAAGATGTGGAAATGTGGGTAAGTCGATTGAACACATTATAGCAGGATTTCAGACCTAAAAGAATCTGCCTACCTAGGTCGCCATTAACAAGTTGCAAAGTTAATACACCAACACTTAGCTTTGACACTTAATTTGATCGGTAAGGATACTCCTCCTTATTACAAATACTCACCACAAGAGGTTCTCGAGTCTACTGATCATCTGCTGTACTTGGATAGGCCTATTTTGACGGACAAAACTGTACATTTTAATCGCCCTGATCTGCTGTTCATTGATTAAAAAAAAACGCTACTATTATTGATATCGCCGTACCACTGTCTTAAAATTTAAGAAAGACTAAAATGAAAAAACAAAAGAACTATGGGAAGGTAGGCTTGGAGATTAATTCGTTTATGGAAGTTATCTACAATAACAAAATATCCCATTGTTATATCAACCGAGGCGATAATAACAACCTACCTCACAAAGACCTTCAAAGCCCTTAACATTCCAACATTAGAATTAGCTGTGACCTACATATTTTGCCACATTAAACGCAGGCATAACCAATATCCGCCGGTGGTCGATTTAGATTTTCTTTTCGCTGTCTACGTCTGTCTTCGGCAGCGAATTACCTTTTGGTCTCAAAGGTGTATCCCGCGACCTTTGTAAGTGACCTTAAGCTGTCTCGTTGTGAAGCCGCATGCAACCAGATGCTCTCTTCTGTCAGTTAAAGCAAGTTGGCGCCTAAGTTGGTCTTAAAAGCATTTTTGAACTAAACAAGTAACGTAAAAAAAAGGTTGTATTAACCAATGAATGTCCATGAAGCAGGAGAGAGTCTGAATGTCCATGAAGCAGGAGAGAGTCTGAATGTCCATGAAGCAGGAGAGAGTCTGAATGTCCATGAAGCAGGAGAGAGTCTGAATGTCCATGAAGCAGGAGAGAGTCTGAATGTCCATGAAGCAGGAGAGAGTCTGAATGTCCATGAAGCAGGAGAGAGTCTGAATGTCCATGAAGCAGGAGAGAGTCTGAATGTCCATGAAGCAGAAGAGAGTCTGAATGTCCATGAAGCAGAAGAGAGTCTCATTTCTCATTTTTTTCTACCCATGAAAAGTTTGGAAGCTGATAAGTGGAATAGTTCAAAAGAAAAGACCCTATGCAAACATTGACACATTCAAAAGCACACATAAGTCTAACTCTCTAGAAACGATGAGATAATTCCTGTGCTGCTCTTTTAATATTGAGGATTTTCTCTATCCTGAGCTTTTTAAAGTCCCATTCTCCACTGCCTCTTAGACATGCATACATCTGTTGTTGAACCATTTCTGACGTAATGTTTACGTTGAAGACGTCAGGCATTGTTTAGAGTCAAGAGTTGTTACATCATACATTCCGAGAGTTTAAGCTGAATACTTCAGATGATTGGAATAATTTGTTGCTAGTCTGTAGCTCAATCACGTCAGTGCGCAAGCTCGTGAAGTCGAAGTTCGTATTTCCGGCAGAGTAGAAAGTGTACGAGTTGCCTTTCTTTACTACATTTTTTGTCGTTTTTAATTTATTATTGACTGGTTTAAGACATTTTTTTGTCTCAGTAGATAAAAGATGTGTTGGTGTGACTCTTTGCACCGTCTAGTTCACCTTTTAAATCTTGCAATTCATTGGCTAGTTGACTTTAAACTGTTTCAAGTCCGAATATTAACGATGGAATTACGTGAACAACACAACAATCAACTCTTTGCCCAACTAATGCCAGGTATCAGAGTTAGGTGGACCAACACTTGACCGCTCGACCATCACTCTAACGACTTTTTTTGTTCTCCCACTGCAAATTATTTCTATTTTTGTGTGACTATTTTCTGCACTTTTTCTCATTTTTGCTAATCTGACTTTTACGTATTAGAGTTCCATTATGGTTGTTATCTATTTTGTCTGTAAAAATAGCCGATATATTTTCATGTTGTTCATTTCTTCCCGAGTGTCAGCTCCATTTCCTGATGAAGTCAATATGTATCTTCATGTTTTGTACTTTTTCATATCTTTGTCCCTTTCCCTTAGAGTAAAGTTAATGTATGCACTTTTGACAATCCAGGATATTGGGATGCTGGGGAAAGAAACTTTATTACTGAAAGGGCCCCATCAGGACTCCGCTTTTGGGGGACCGCTTTGAACCCAACGATTTTATGCGTTCTGAGCGTAGGTGTCCATGACATCATTAAACATGCATTACTGGGTTTGAAACTTTAAAAGCTACATTTTGGTAGTCACATGTAATTCTAAAACTAAAGGACGCGTGGGGAAACGTTTCATCCCTCCCCATACAAGCTGATCATTGATTACAGTTAGGCTTCTGTAGCGAGGCCTCAGTGACTCAGGTTTGTCGTGGAAGCAAATCCTCCGGTTCCACTCCTTGTCATCTCTTTCAACTCAGTCAACTAGATCTCGTTCATGTTATTGAACCTACCGTTTCCACAGATCATCACATAACTGTGTTTAGCGCAGATACACCTCGCTTGCAAATGCCATGATAAACTTATATGAACGTGACCAATCAATTCGGTTTGGTAAGCATGTCTACTACCGGCAATGCTACGTTAACAGCAGACAGGCACAGTAGCGCCTAGTTGTGGGAGGGCACTGCCCAGGAAACATAGCAAAACAAAAGTACAGCCCAAAGAACTCTTTTTTGTGTGTGTGTTACTAGTGCAAGGCTGTTGTCCATTTCGTGGCCACATAAATAAAAAAGAAAATATCGGAGGCCTGAAGCCATGAGCTGTGGCATACTTTACAAACACTTAAATCCTGGTCTTTTGTGGCAATCTTCAAAGCAAATCATGTAGCTCTGGAAAACAAAGCGAGAGATCTGTAGACAGGAGCCAACGTCATAGCTGACAACCCTATACAAAGATTATGGCAGGTTTAATATTTTGAAACCAGAAAAACAATACAAAATCTTTCTTGAAAAAGACAATACCTCCTTTATACAGCTTATAGAGCGATTGTTTTTCTCATAATAACTAATGAATTTTAGATTAAAAAAACATTTGTACCCCACCTCATTTCCCTCTCCCTTCTCCCAGAGAAAGAATCCTGGTTAAGCGAATGTATAGATCTACTACACTTAATAATATTCCAATGATAGGCCTTTAAATCTAGAGTTAGAAGACGATGCGCCAAATTTTACTGAACATTTATCTATTAAACTCTTGAATCAACAAAGCCTTACATTCGGACATTCCCGAACGCGAGACCTTTCAAGAACGTAATAGTTTACAAAAATAGATGTTGGATCTAGATCTATACCTGGTTCTGTAGCCAAATTTAAATCTATTCCCTCTTTTACTTTTATACAATTTACAATTCTAAAGATCAAACTAGACTTCCCAGTGTTTTTCCCATCGATATACATCAATTAATAAATTTCTAGGAGATCAGTGTCCAGGTTCCTCCATGAAGTTATGACTTGAATAGATGTACTGTAAAAACAACAAGAACAACAACATGTATGTGCTATGATGGTTTAATATTGGATCCGATCTTTGATATCTCTCAGAGTTTTTATTTCAGGTGTTTATTAATTCTTGATGTTGTGGGCGAATCCGTGCTATATTCCAGTGAATTATTAATACTAGTACGATGAGATTTCAATTTTTCTTCTGGAAGTCGTGTGCTAGTGTTATCTACACTCACTCGCCTTGTTACCTCCACCCCCCAATCGCTTTCCTGGTCAGCGTGATAATGGGGGTTAAGGGAGACGGCTAAGTTACTGAAATTACAACATGGCCGAATTTGACGTCTGCAATGATCGTGTCGACGTGTATAGCATGATTGCAGACATTGAGCTAATGGCTAAGAGACAACAAAAATGGAATCGAAAAAGAGAAGAATCATGACTTCATGAAATGAAAACTGTACAACTTATCAAAACTCTCTTTTTTTTTTTTTAATTGAAAACATGATTACCAACAAGGCAAAACTCTAAAACTAACACACTCTCTGTCAATGCTTTTGAAAAGTCATCAGCAAGGTGACAGTTTTGAAAGTTTACAGAAACATTCGCAGTGGCGTAGCTAGAAATTAGCCATCAATAGGGGCCTTGACCTCTTTGGGGCCCCTGCATTTAGCGTAATAATAATATTTAATGTAAAAAACACTCATGTGTGGGCCCTATCAAGTTGGGACCCGGGTGATTTTCCAATTCTCTCCTCCCTCTTCCACACTAGCTACGCCTCTGAACAATAGCCTATCAAAAGTAAAAAAAAAAAAAAAAAAAAAAAGCCCAAGCACTAGTCCTAGATCTAATAGGCTTGTGACTTCATTACCAGGTGAAAAAAAAAAGTGGAGATATGGTGTGGAGATTTAATGGGGAAAAAATAGAATTGAATACAAGAGAAATGAAGAATTAGCCATTTGAAATATTTTAGTAAAAGTTATTGGAACAAAACATACATAATTTAATCACTAGAGGTTAGAGACAAGTCTATTTATAGACTTATTTATTGGGTGTCAAGTAAACATGGGAAGTGACACGATACTCCAGTGCTGGCCGTGTGGCACTTTCAAACAGCCAAGTCTTGTCATTGAACTCCGCGGTCGCCATACTGCGCCTTGGACTTTGTGGCGTACGTGACTAAAAGCATGTTTTCAAAATTTTTTTTTCTTATTCATGTTTAAATAATCCTTCCGAATAGAATATTATTACATCCTAGCCCCTGAGTGGTTAGGCTCTTGGCTACCGAACCTGGGGTCTTGGGTTCCAAACTCAGTGAGGACTGGGATTTTTAACTTCGTGATTTTTAGAGCGCCAATTACTCCACCCAAATCTTTTGTGGAAAGTAAAGGTTGTTGGTCATTGTGCTGGCCACATGACACCATGCTCGTTAGCCGTTGACCAAAGAAACAGATGGCCTAAAAATCGTCTGCTCTATAGATGGCAAGGTCTGAAAGGGGGACTTACCTCTCTACTTCTATATCCCAGCCCAAACCTCCCGCAGGATGGCGAGGGATGGCGGCAGGCAGGGTTCGAACCCGGGACTATCACGGCGACACTCAGAAGCGCATACCACACGAGCATGCAGCCATCCACTAGACGAGCTTTTTTTTCTCACAAGAGATGAACCAATCTCAAATCATTAATATGAAGTGAAATAGAATAGCTGGATACGGTAGGGTTAAAATCTCGGCCAATTGGAAAACTACAACGACACATTATTTTTTTTTTTTTTTTCGGGTAGCCTAAGCACTAACCCTTACTACGGCAAGCGACTTAAATCTCGAGAGCTTCCTTAAACTAGTGACATTTCTTTTAGTAATAGCAAAAATGAAGGTAATTATTTTATTTTAATAGTAAACTATAGACTATTACTAGACAGTGTGTGGTGGTGTGGATCGGGTGACAGTCTTACTCTTGATAACAAAGACTACCAAGCACAAAGATTCTTTGCTGGGAATCTCGATGGTCTTGTGGTCAATTTACCTGGTCCAGTGGTCCTGTGCTGCTGCTAGGCGGAGATGTCAATTCGGAAGGTCCTTTATTCACGTCACGGTCGAGACTTCCATTATTTCACTATATTTTTAATCGCCTTTTTATTGTAGAGCTGTCTTTATACAAGTGATATGCATGCATCATTCATTGTTTAACTCATAGCTTCACATTTGTAATTACAGAAGAGTTTCACATTTCCATGTATTCCAGCAAACTAAAGGATTTATATCGTACGTTTAAAA
This sequence comes from Biomphalaria pfeifferi, assembly GCA_030265305.1. Classification (NCBI taxonomy): domain Eukaryota; kingdom Metazoa; phylum Mollusca; class Gastropoda; family Planorbidae; genus Biomphalaria; species Biomphalaria pfeifferi. The sequence goes on along the minus strand of JASAOG010000002.1, from coordinate 121,894 downwards.
GTAATACAAAAATGTTTAAAAATAAATGTCTACTCTATATTTAAAAAAATTAAACTATAATTAAAAAAATGGCAATGACATGGGTAGGGATGGAACTCACGACATTCACTTCATAAGCGCGACACTATATCAACTTAGCTTTTCAGCCATTTTACTATATGCGAAAATTTAGCTTGAAATAAATGATTCCATTTTTATTGAGTTTTGACCGAATTCCAACTTTTGACCAATTATAGTACAAATTATTTTAAAAATCTGTTATGTAGCCAAACTAAGGAGGTGAGCTGGTTGAGTGAAGAATTAAAGTGTTTAATTTCGGGATCTTTAAGGTGCCTCATAGTCCCCCCAGCTTTAATGTCTAATGGGTACCTGACATTAGTTGGGGAAAAATAAAGGCGGTTGTTCGTTGTGCTGGCCACATGACACCCTCGTTAACCGTGGGCCACAGAATCATCTGCCCCATAGATTGCAAGGTCTGAAAGGGCGGAGAACTTTACTTTACTTGGTCAAACTCACCAAAGACCATCTGTCATTTTGGAAAGCTTAAGCCATGAATAGATTACAGCAATAGATTTCATTGGATACCTGGCAACTCTATTCCTATTTATGCTAAACGTATACAGACCTGATTCTATGTGACACTAAGCCGTTGCTCGCCAACACTTTATTTCATAGTTAAGCGTCAGTTGTCAGATGAGATTCCAGTCATGACACGACAGAGGTATTTGCCCATATCACGTCATCACACAGTTATCCTGACCCCAACCTTTTTTTTTTATCCTCTCTATGTCGTGGTTAAGATCTCTGAGCACTAGGCATACATTCTACGTCAGAACAGTCAGCCATTTCCCAGACCACTTTAAAATAAGAACATTGACTATAGTCAATTTATCAATTCAGCTTTTAGCTAGGTACCTCGGTGTTGCCAACTTGGAGATTGATTTTCCGCGCCCTATTTTATTCCACATTTTCTTTAAAAAATAATGGTATTAATAGTAATGTTGTTTTGTCATACATGTTTTGTTTCGTCCATCACTTGTCTCAGCAAACCTAAACTTTCATTTCAAACTAAGCGTTTATGTTTAGGCTATCTATATATATAATTCTCTTAGTGGCTCAAGAGTTTAGACAAGAAGTAAGAGGGAGAACAAGTAGTATTCACCCGTCACAAAATAGCAGGTCCGGACTTAAATGTTGTGACCAAGAAGTCATGGAAAGATCACTCTTTTTTATTTCTAAATAGAGGGGGGGGGGAGAGAACAAGTAATCTACTTTGTATTCACCCGTCACTAAATAGCAGGACCAGACTCAACCGTTGTGGGGCCATATGCGAAACGGATTTCGTGGGGCTAAGTTTGGGTAGCGATACGGATAATAATAAGTTTGTTGCATTGGCCTAAGGACGGCCCTGCAAAAAAACGGCGTATGCTACGCCGTGGGTCGACTAGTATTCAATAAAATAGTTCATAAACTGATAGTTTCCTTTTTTTATACATTGTTGTTGCAATAATTTCGTGTCATGGCGTGTGTATCATATACAACAGTTACACCTGCACGCTGGTTTTCAGTTTTGGCTGCTTAATTATAAGTGTTGCGTTGTGTTTTGGCCAGTATAGGGATATTGTTAACTGTATTTGTTTTTCAGAATTATTTACTTCCAGATTAAAGTTTTATGAAGAAACAAGAAAAACATTTAAAAAGTTATACGAAGTGTAATTCTATCAGTCATGTAATTAAATTTTTAAGAGATGTAGACCAACAACAATAAATCTGTGCGATTAATAATATTTGTTATTTTATTTTGTTTTTATTTAGCGCTATTTCATGCTTTTAGATTTCTCAATACTCTATGCACCTATCACTTGTCTCAATACTCTCTGACCCTATCACTTGTCTCAATACTCTCTGACCCTATCACTTGTCTCAATACTCTCTGACCCTATCACTTATCTCAATACTCTCTGACCCTATCACTTGTCTCAATACTCTCTGACCCTATCACTTGTCTCAATACTCTATGATCCTATCACTTGTCTCAATACTCTATGATCCTATCACTTGTCTCAATACTCTATGATCCTATCACTTGTCTCAATACTCTCTGACCCAATCACTTATCTCAATACTCTCTGACCCTATCACTTATCTCAATACTCTCTGACCCTATCACTTGTCTCAATACTCTATGATCCTATCACTTGTCTCAATACTCTATGATCCTATCACTTGTCTCAATACTCTATGATCCTATCACTTGTCTCAATACTCTCTGACCCTATCACTTATCTCAATACTCTCTGACCCTATCACTTATCTCAATACTCTCTGACCCTATCACTTGTCTTAATACTCTATGATCCTATCACTTGTCTCAATACTCTATGATCCTATCACTTGTCTCAATACTCTATGATCCTATCACTTGTCTCAATACTCTATGATCCTATCACTTGTTTCAATACTCTCTGACCCTATCACTTATCTCAATACTCTCTGACCCTATCACTTGTCTCAATACTCTATGATCCTATCACTTGTCTCAATACTCTATGATCCCATCACTTGTCTCAATACTCTCTGACCCTATCACTTGTCTCAATACTCTCAGACCCTATCACTTGTCTCAATACTCTCTGACAATATCACTTATCTGGATCAATTTGGAAAATGGGTGGGGGTGGGAAAGAAAGAAATGGAGATCATGATTGATTTTATCGTAATTGGTTTTTGAAAGCATTTTTAAAGAAAAAAAGAGGGGGGGGGGGTGTTAATTCGAGCTCGCAGCTCACGCTTCCTTGGGCCGAGGTGCTAACCACTCTCCTGCTAGTGAGGTAGATATGACAAGAGATGATTTTATAGTATTTTGTTTGTTTCAATTTAGAGAGGCGCCAATAAAGGGGACTAATTCAGCTCATACCACCACTTCATTCAAGTTCAATTTCTTTCCTTTGATACCAAACAAAATAAGAGACAAAGAATGAAAGAAAGAGAGAGAAAGAGAGAAAGACAAAGAGAGATAGGGGCAAAGAGAGAAATAGAAAGAAAGATAGGGGCAAAGAGAGAAATAGAAAGAAAGAGAAAGAAAGAGAGAGAAACAAAGAAAGTGTGAAAGATAGATAGATTGATTGATGGAGATTCTTATCTGTAAAAATAAATGGCAAATAGTCTTTAATTCAGAACAAAAAAGATGTAAGATAATGTACAAAAGAAAAAAAAATCCAAATGTCTCGTTGTAAACAGTAGATTCTATACTAGTGTAATAATAATTCACCTTAAAAAAAAAACGTTATACACTTGATCTGTATGACGTTTGATATGCGCCTCACGGCTATGAGATCACACTCTGATCAGTTCCCTATTAGATTTCCACTAAAAAATCGAGATCTATCAATTACAAGTGATGTTAAAATGTTACCCATATTATACAGAGAGAGAGAGAGAGAGAGAGAAAATGTGGTTGAGGAGGTGAGTTATGCAAGTAAGAAGATTGCGTATAATGATCATTCAGTGAGTTTTTAAGTCACTACTTACAGTCTTGATAATTCTCTTTTTAAATCTTATTGTGTTGTCAATGATTGTGTGCTTACATAGAAGGGCGCTTGGTTTTGACGGTCGTTGACATGTAGCACCAAATTGCTGGTAGACAAATCAACCACTGTAGGGGCATTATATCTTAACTAATAGACTTGAAATGACTCGAGTAATGTCTTTGTGAACAATATTAAATATAACTTTTATTATAATATAGACAAAATTAAGTTGATATGAGATAATATAAATGTAGCAGACTTAACTAATAATAACTTTTAACAAAATCAAACTTACTACAATAACACAATCTTTCAGTCTCACGTTCTGGAGTCGTCTGTATTAATTAAGAACAATGCCACCTATGTTGCATCATTCACAACCAATCACTAACCTCTTCCCACTGTCACCATAGAAACACACACACATACTCCATCCATAACAGTGGTGTTTTTTTTTTCTTGTTCTTAAAGTACATGATAATTAATTGACCTTTATAAACATTGATAAGAGATGTCTCCTAATGCCGAACTTCAACACAGGAGAATACTTCTTAAATGACAAATCTCTAACATAAACAGCCACGATCTATTGAAACTGAGAGTGTTCAAGTCAGATGTCATTGAATTTAATCTCTACCAGGGGATTTTTTTTAAAGTTCAATAAAATAATTTGCTAATGAAAATGTATTTTAAATCTAGATCTAGTTGTTGAACAACTAAAGGAAATGAAAATATGTGTGACAAGTAACAAAATGTATAGCCTATTTTTATGGTATCAGTTTAACCATTACACAACTTGAAACAAAGCATGCTACATTTTAAAGATAACTATGTCCTGTAATTTGAAATGTGTACAAATGAACCTCTTCGGCAATTAATGGATTCAAGAATTAGTTGTTTATATCTACACTAAAAGATCATACAACAGAATATAAGAATGACTGCAGATGCCCCAATGTGGACTCAGTTGATATTTACAGTATAATATTTTATCAGACAGTATAATTTTCGTTGTTAATTGTCTATCTAGTGTCAGTACCAACAAATACAGATATTTATTTTAGGGATAAATATATGCGAGACAGAGCTCTAGATAGCACAGCTTTTAAACTAACACTTTAAAGAATCATTTGACATTTAAGATCTTCTTGTTACAAATATCCCACATCAAAATAAATTACCAAACCTTTGTTATGGCCTCCTTCAGTCGAGAATCAATGAATGCCTGGGCATTAGCTATGGTCAGATGTTGTCCACATAACAGTTTCCCCCCGTTCCACTCGCTGATTGAAACAAAATGACCAGTGCCCTTACAGGGTTGTCGTTGTGTTCTGCGAATTGCCGAAGGGTTGCCGGCTTCTGAGTTTTCCTAACAGTTGACCCCCAAAGCCTTTCCCATGTTTGGGTATAGCTGAAAGGTAGCAGAGGTTTGAATTCAGAGTTTTCCTTCTTCTAGGCTGGTAGCCAGCCTAGGCTAACGAGACCATCCTGCCCGATACTTACTGGTTTAGGCGTCAATTACTCCAAATGCCCCCTACTATATGAAAACAGTTCGGCGGACCCAATATCTGAGCCACATGTGAAGGCCAGGGGTTGGACTGGTTGTCAGAGTCTAATGGAGAGGCATATGTCATTGGAAGTATTTATAGGTAATGTAGCACTTATTGCCATTTTTGTAAATAACAACTTTATGGAACCATATCTACACCTACTTATAACATTGGATAATATAGACAGAGTGATGGAAGGACTAGATATAGTCATCTGATAACAAACTCAAATTATTCTTTGTGTAATGAATTTTAAAAAAAAACGTTACTAGGTGATGCATGAAGTGGGAAGAATTGTTTTCACTCGCCTAGATAAAGATACATATCAAATTATTATCAGGGGAAAAAACCTCTTGTGTCGATTTTCTTCTCATTCTAGTAAAGTACATAAAAATCAGCAAATGATGTTTTGAATTAAAAAGAAATAGAAGTACAATTTTTTTTCCTGCTTTCAAAAAACTTTAAAAAAAAAAAGTCAAGAGCTAATAAAAAGAAGTTATTTTTTAGACTTTAATTTTAATTTCACCATTTTAAGGACAAGTGATATTGAACTTTAATAGGACTAGTAATAACAAGATATACATATGAAAAACTATAGGCTTAAATATTCTATAATAATACTGTTTGTGTACGGAACTATCACGAAGATAGAGCTCAGTCTCCCTCACCTTGGACAGCTTATTCCAAATAGCTCCACAATATGTTTCAAACAGGTCCAACATGTAGGCCTATTTACAAAAGTTCAACTATATTTTCCAGATAGGACTATTATGAATTCTCGATAAGTAAATTAAAACAGTTCGCCGAACCCAATATCTGAGCCACGCGTGAAGGCCAGGATTACAGACCACTATGTATTTCCAGCAAGTCCTCTATGTACTCCCAGCAAATCCATTATGCACTCCCAGCAAGCCCATTATGTACTCACAGCAAGTCCATTTTGTACTCACAGCAAGTCCATTATGTACTCACAGCAAGTCCATTATGTACTCACAGCAAGTCCATTATGTAGTCCCAGCAAGTCCATTATGTAGTCCCAGCAAGTCCTCTATGTACTCCCAGCAAGTCCATTATGTACTCAAAGCAAGTCCTCTATGTACTCCCAGCAAGTCCATTATGTACTCACAGCAAGTCCATTATGTACTCACAGCAAGTCCATTATGTACTCACAGCAAGTCCTCTATGTACTCCCAGCAAGTCCATTATGTACTCACAGCAAGTCCATTATGTACTCACAGCAAGTCCATTGTGTACTCACAGCAAGTCCATTATGTACTCCCAGCAAGTCCATTATGTACTCACAGCAAGTTTTCTATGTACTCCCAGCAAGTTCTCCAAACATTCCCAACTGGTCCATCATGTACTTTAATAGGTACACCATATGCTCTGTACACATTATTCAAGCTGATATGAGTTTTAATTCTCATTTTTATTTAGAGTAATAGTAACATATTCTGACACAGTTTCCAAGATCTAATTCATTAAGAGAGAAAGAGAGAATAAGAGAGAAAGAGAGAATAAGAGAGAAAGAACAACATATAAGAATCACGATGTGGATCTATTCATTGATATTTTAAAGGAAATAGTATAAATCAAGGTGATTTCATACTCGCAATAAATTGCCCTGTGATTGTGTGTGTGTGTGGGGGGGGAGGGTTATGGTTCTTTCCAATTCCATTCAAAATGTTGCTGCTCTGAAAGTTTCTCAAAGTGAAAAGTCTACTCCACTCCTCCTCCTCCTCCTCCTCCTCCTCCTCCATTCTTGCTTTGAACAAAAATCGTTTTTTTTTCTTTAGCTGTCGTCAGTCATTTTTTTTTTCTCTTGTCTGGAAGACGTTCTGACGTCATTGATGATACCGTGACACTGACTTGAAGACGGTCTGCCCTATCAATCTGTCTCGCAGACTGAAAGCATGAGTTATGAGTGAATGATGAAGTTAACTTTGGAACACATTGACATCTAAATTATAGAGTTTAGCTTGGAGCTATGCGACTTTTCTTCGTGCGCTATGGATGGCTGTACAGTGTTTGGAACTGACTTCAAGACACTAGGACAAACATATTTCTATGTAGACTTAACAGAACACAGCCAGTGGAGAATGGAGAAAGAACATTCAATGATGTCTGGGAAATATTTCTTTACTTAGAATTTTAAACACTATCAATATTAAAACAAAACGAAAAACAACCTTGTGATTACAAATGAACTGAGTCAAACAACGCCAACACCGGCCTACCGTCCATGCGACCATTGCACTAGAACCGAGGCCCGATCCAATGAAAACTTATGCACCACATTTTGCGTTCGTCTCTTCCGTTTGTTGATTCCTAGAGTATAGAATATGAAACAATATCAATCTTGATTTTTGATCGATAACATTTGAGACCCTGTATTTCCAGTGATACCATAAAACAGAGGTTCTCAAACTTTTTTTGACCCAGGGATCCCTTTATATTGTCAAAACTTGCCCATGGACCCCAAAGTGAAAAAGCTACATAAATGCATATTCCTGTGGCATTTTACGTCTCGACAGACGATCTTTTCCCTTTGCAACTTCTTGTGTGTCTAAAGAGGCCAATCCTTGATGCACAACTGCATATTATAGAAGTAACAAATGTAAAAAAAAAAATCCACTATGTAGAAGGAGTGTTTACTGCAATTTTGTTTGAAATACAATTTTTAAAAAATGAGCCTGATTCGATTTTATGAGTGTATTTATGCCCGGCTCAACGAACACACATTTCAAGTCGGTTTCTTTTGTTTATGATGATGTTCATTAAGGCAATAATTTCACGTTGTACCAAATAAGAAGACAGGAAAGCAGTCAACATCTTCTTTATTATGATCCATAATGTAAGATTTAAATTTGGAATATGTTCTTGTAACCAGAATTAATGATATTCTTGTTTAAATCTTCGTTTAAGTTCCTCGTTAGTGTATATTTCAGTAAGCTGCTCCTGCATTAGAATAGATTTATCTGTGATTCGGGATCTGAATTTGTCCACTTTGAAAAGGGTTCAAGACCCAGTCAGAAATATCCAAGTGAAAAATGTTTTAAAATCTTTTGTTTACGCCGTTATATTAAACAGTAGTTTGGGGCAAATGGATTATTATTCAAATTATCCGATAGGATAAGCTGGCTTATAGCGAAGAAGTTATTTTAATTGCATGCAATTTTCTTCTTTCTGCGGACCACAGTTTGAGAAACTCTGCCATCAAGGTCACCGAATTCTATATCACAAAATGAAAACCATTCTTAATCATCCGAATGTCTTTAAGTATAATAACATTCCCATGCAGTTTGCAATCGCACAGGATCATTTCCGAATGGTATTAGGCCCTAACAATGAAAACGAGTCTCCTCTACCTCGCTAGCTTAAAAGAGATAATATAATTTGGTACTTTGATTATTAAGCTTATATCAACTCACTCTGCCTGTCTGTCTGTCTGGTCAAAAGTTTGAACACGTTATTTCTACAACACCCATTCTCGGATCAAGTTGAAACTTTGCATAATTAAATTAATTATTCATTGTTAAAGACAATGCATGAATCAATTTTTAATAATAACCAATTAATCAATTAATTACTAGTAATTATTTATTTTTATACCGACAAGGGACATTGATTCTTCAGTATTCAGAGATGTGGATAAATATTTAGGGTCTTGTCACCTTTGTACACCCTATGTCTCTAACACAAAACCATTCTCGGATCAAATTGAAGCCGAACATAACATGAGTCATTAAAAAAACAGCTACCCCATGAATTATTAGTAATTAATTAATTTAGTTAGATATCTCAAAAGATAAATAAACCTTACAGTATTGAGATATATTGCTTTAAACGTGGCGATCACGAATGTTCTGCGATCTTGTGTAATCTCGACGCCCAGGCCTACATATTTTTAAACTGTCACTTAAGAAGCGGCTTAAAATTATTTGTTAATCTTCAAAAACATATCATTGCAATTTCCCCCCCCCCCCAAAAAAAAACAACAACAGACTATTTACTACAACATAGATCTAATATATAAAACAAGGTCACAAAGACAGTTTGTGTGGAAACACAAACTCATAATCGGCCCCCGAAGTGGTCCACCCAGGTAGGTAAAAAGGCAGGTTTCAATATTTTCAGCAAGAATATCAGAATGTTAATTCTATCAAAGGCAAATGACAGAGAACAATGGAGAAAGAAGGTTGACAGATCTTCTGTGGTGCCCCAACGGTGCAGCAGACCAAGGGAAAGGTGAAAGTGAAGGTTAAGTTCAATGTGAACCTGACCTGATGTCATATAATGATTATCTAATTGATCTCTTTTTTTGTAAAGGGAAAAGAATTCTTTAATTATATGTTCCATACTGTGCTAGATTCACTGCAGTTCACGCGATAATATGAATAACTACTTATTAATTGTTGCTTTAAATTATGCTCCACTTATATGCATATCAAATAGATTTTTTCTCTTAAAAAAGTTTTTTTTTGTTTGTAATTTTAGTTGTTAGTATGACAGAACTTACTTAACATAGCAATACATTTAGAAAAAAATATTTTTTAGAAAAAAAAGTAAAACCGTTTGCATAAATGTGTTGCGTCTATTCCCCTAAGCTAATAACTACAAAAGACATTTGGAATAAAAACAAAAAAAAATAGAATTAAATCTATTTATGTTACACATTGGTTTAGAAGCACGTGTCTGGAAACACAACAAATGAGAATAATCATTGCAAAAATAACTTCTAAATGTCCAACCATTGAGTCAACTAGTACTACTGTAGACATTGTAACTGACAGATAAGGAAATAATAAATAAAAGCTTTTGCGAAATGAAAAATTGTAACATTTGACTGTAACTAACCATAGGCATTGATTTATGCTACTTTAATAACATTGACATTTGAAGTTTTGTATTAAATTGATTTATTTATAGATCATTGTTTCAACGTTATCAAGTTATAATGATTTACTTTTCAAGACCCAATTTGCAACTGAAGCTCTAGGGTATTGCTACAGACTTGGTAATTCAGTCTGTGAATACATTATGGATAGATTGAAAGACGGGTGAGGGTAGCCAGTCTTGTCTGCAATTGAAACGTGTTAGATAAATAGATTATTGCAGGACTGTTATTGGAATATAATCGAATTAAAGAGACATTTTGTATGAACTCTACTTTCTTGTTTCAATTTTAGTATAGGAACATTACCCCAAAATTTCATCTCTTCCCCCCCCCCCCCCGGCTATGCCCATTCTTACAACAAGCACTATTGCAATGAAAAAATGAAAAACACGCAATTTTTGTCAACATTGACTACACACTACAATACCATAGGCCTACATGTGTACGTCTATCTGGTTAAGCTGTTGAAATCAGTCGGACACACAGTTCATTAATGTTTTGGCCAGGGAGGGTGTGGATTTTTTTTCCAGAGTCTGATATTCTAATCCTCTTATCTACATAGGCCTAACTTTAGATTTAGAACTAGATCTCAAATAGGTCTAATAAAAACTATTATTTATTATACGCTTCGGCTTCATCTAAGGTTTAAGCTATAAAAAGGATGTACTTGATGTTCCTGTAGTAAATTACTTATCGTTTACCGCAAATGAATTGTTTAAAATCACTAAATATCACTACAATCACTAACCTAACATGCTTATCAGATCCCCACTAAAAACAAACAGAATTAAAACGCCACCACGTGATTTATAAAAACAACAACCCCAATTCATAATATTGCATAAAAGCTTTCGGTAAACAATGTTTTACAACATTTATAATGCTGCTACGTTCAAGTGCAGATATTGGCTCCATAACTTCTACCACCATCTTACCAATCCCTCTTCAAATGCAAACTGTGACTAAATAGTTGTTAATTTCATCTTTTTTTGTAAAATAACCAACGTTGTTGATATCATGTGCAGAAAACAGGTATGTGCATTTCAACCGCTATCACAAGTTGAAAAGTTTTACACATTTGAATTGAACTTTTTAGTTTGTAAATAGAAAACATTAGTTAAAATACGATTGTAACTATTTTTCCCCTATTTAAACTTTCGCCATTGCTAATGTTCCTGATATCTCTAAGTTAAACTAAAAGTTTCGTTTAGTTGACTGTTGCACTTCTCTGGTACAGTGGATAACATTTGCATAATATGAAACACTGCTTATTGCTTTTAATTATATCCGACTTATATACAAACTAAATATATTCTTTAAAAAAAGTATATAGTTTATTTAAAACTTTAGTAGTTTGTATGACAAGATATTTAATTTATTAATACAAATATTTTCATAACATTAATTTTGAAATAAACAAAGCCGGTTTCATAAATGCATATAAAAAAATCTCATCCTTCATAAATATAGCCTCCCCTTTTTTACTATTAATAATAAATGATTATAAAAAATGGTGTACCTATAAGAAAAAACTGTTTGCATAGTTAATTGTAAACAATTAATCGGATTCGTTTCAGAAAATAAAAAAGTATCCGTTGCTTCAAGACCTTGAAATATCTAAAATATGATGTCGGACGTTTAATATGATATCTAGTTTTTACTATCGGGACGGACAGAAAAACTAATAGCTGTTTTTCCTCTATTTCAGAGGCCACTAAAAAGCTGTACACCTATATACGATGGAACGTAATTATGTAGATCATGTTGCTTGTGAAAGAGAACCATTGCATATATCTCATAAAGAAGAATTATTTTCTCAATATTTATTTCATTTTAAGATAATGTCTTTACCAAATAAACAAACCAAATTTATTAAAGACTTTGATTAATATAGCGAGCTTTTAAACGAATAATGTACTTTTCATTCTAATTTTACTATTAGTTATCTAATTATATATTTTCTACACTCGTAATCATATCGATTATTACACATAGATAACGCTAGACAAAGCCAATACGAGCATTCTGTAAATCGATGGTCGTGCCATTATAATTAAGCTAGATGGGGTTGAGTACATGAAAGCCTTTTGTTATTAAGATGCTGAAAGAATCACAAATACTTAGAAGAAAAACGTGAGCTGTAGGAACAGCGAAATAACATTTCTTAGTCAATCAGGATCAATAGAATTTATCAAAGAAATTAAATATAGACTATAAAGGGACATGAATTGATCTGAAAGCTAAATATACACATGTTTAAAAAAAAGTTGAGTTTGTCTACCAGAAAGATTAGAATCAGGGCTCTGGACGCGCTAGCTTGTAATTATCTTTTCTTTTTCAATTTGGCTTTGTTTGAGCTAAGATGTTTGGCTTTGAACTAAGATGTTTGGCTTTGAACTAAGATGTTTGGCTTTGAACTAAGATGTTTGGCTTTGAAACTGAGATGTTTGGCTTTGAACTGAGATGCTTGGCTTTGAACTGAGATGTTTGGCTTCGAACTAAGATGTTCGGATTTTGAACGTTTCATTTTCAGTTCCAAAAAAAAAAGAGATCGCTATAGACTCAGTTTGAAATGTCATCCAAATACATTATAATATATATATATTATAATATATATATATATATATATATTATATATATATATATTTAATAAAGTTAGTTTTAGAGCACTATTAGTGGAATTGAAATGTTATAGAAGGATCTTAGGTATCACTTACAAAGACCACACAAGAAATGAGAGAAATTTCAAAACAGCATCACAATGGCAATCGGGCTTCACGATGACCTGCTGACCTCTGTCAGATAACGCAACCAAAAACTGTATGGCCATATCACAAGGTCCTTATGGTTCGAAGCCATCAATAGGGTCTTGCAGTCTAATTCTGTGGTAGGCGTACAAGGTTCGCAATCCTACAAGAATGTCGCAATGACCAAAAACAGATAACTTGCCATTATCTAGTCTAAGTCTAAGTTTATAGTGACCAAAACAGATAACTTGGCATTATCTAGTCTAAGTTTATAGTGATAACAGTGATGGGGTAGAGCAGTGTTTCCCAAACCTTCCCCTTGACGGAACACTTCACATTTGTTTAGTATTTAGCGGAACACTTAAAATTTGTTTAGTATTTAGCGGAACACTTCACATTTGTTTAGTACTTAGCGGAACACTTTACATTTGTTTAGTATTTAGAATAACACTTTGCTTATTTTTTAGAGAGATTAATTCACGTGCTACCCTACTAGTTAATTATCCCAGTAGTTCGTACAACACCTATTCACACAGTTTGGGAAACACTGGGTTAGAGGACTGAAGTAATTGGTATAGTACTTTTATAAGGTGTGGTAAACTGACACAGAATATTTCTCTTCGAGATATAATTTTAAAATAAAAAAATATCAGCGGAGAAAATTAAGATTAAAAGCAAGAAGAACAATGTCTAATACTAATACATTTGACTGATTGCTCCAAATGGGGCCCCGCGCCAGGCAGGGGCCCGTTAATATACATTTAGCATATTACTATCAAACTTGGCTCTTGAAACAGGCTTTTAAAGATGTAGGACTTAAAGGGTTAACATATTTAATGTATCTTACGATTGACGTAACTTTAATTAACCCACTAGCGCCTATTGCGTTTGACGTGCATGTTGTCGAATACTTGTTGATATGATAATCTCATTAAAAGTAATAGTTGTTAATGTAAAAAAAATGTAGAGGGGGCCTCGCAAGCATCCAATAAATTTGGCCCTGCAATTTGTAAGGCCGGCCCTGGGCACAGCTTTTAATGAGAGCTAGGCATTTAAAAAAATCTAACGAACGTTGGTATGGTGGATAAACAAACAATTATATGTCCTTGACATTATTACATAAGATAGTGCAGTAATTAAGTCAGGGTCGATCAATCCAATTAACTTGTTTCTAACTCACGATAGAACTCGTCTTATCATTGTGCTTTCAAAGTTGTTAACAGCAGGCCTAGGGTTAACTTGGCCGAGATCTGTGGCAATAGTTTTGATACAAATCATAATGAATTTAGTTAACCTTGCATTTTACATTTGGTTTTTAGATACAAAAAACAAAAAACACAAGAGCTTGTTGCCAATGTAAAATACAATGCTTTAGATCGCATAACAACTTTTCAAATTTCTTAATGTCACATGAGTCAGGACAAAATAAGCTTCACTATCCCGATATGATACACAAAAAAAATATATATGTACAGAAAACGTGCAAAGAAACTCATCCACTTCCACATGACATGTTTAAGAAAAATACTGAATGTCAAATGGCAAGAAAAAATAACAGATACTGAAGTCCTTCGAAGAGAGGGTCTGCAAAGCATCCACACAATCCTGGTGCTGTCCCAGCTGCGATGGGCAGGACATGTCTACAGAATGGAAGACCGCCGCATCCCTAAACAACTTTTGTATGGCCAATTAAGGGAAAGAAAGTGTTCTCACGGCGGTCAAAGAAAACGCTTCAAGGACACCCTCAAAGCTTCTCTGAAGGCGTTCAGCATAGACCCAGCCACCTGGGAGACAGAAGCACATGACAGAGCATCATGGCGTCGCGCTGTGAAAACTGGGGCACAGGTTGCTTAGAAAAAGTGAACAACGCTGGCAAAAGAAAAACGCCAGAGAAGAAAAGCAAGGCATATGACACTAGCTCCAGCTGGAATAACCTGCCCAGTGTGCGGCCGAACATTCCGGGCTCACATAGGTCTCACCAGCCACATGAGGAGACATAAAACCCCAGTGCAAAGCCCTCAGCACCCTGGATGACAAAAATGGTCATCATCGAACCACGATGCACGATGATACAAAAATTTATATATATATATATATATATATATATATATATAATTTTTCAATGTGGGGAAAAAGTATTACTTTTCTTGTATTTCAACGTTTATTATTAATTTATTAGTAGTTAAAAGTTAGGCAATCCATCCCTGAGTACCGGCACCTATTTTTATTTTTTTTTACGAAAAAAAGCACTGTATATATATATATATATATATATATAATTTATAAAGATATAATTACTGTACATTTTAAAAGTCATACTATACACAAGTAAATATGACCTAACCTGCAAACATTATTGAATGTGGATATGTAGACATGTCAGTCCTAGGTTCCTCTCACAGATCTTGAACAGAAAGGGGACCAGTAGGATCATATTTAAACGAATTATAGGAAACAACAAAATCACCATGGAAGTTCACTGGTAGACACGCCTAGTAACTGTACAGCTCTAGACTCAAAAACGCTGAATTATAAAACGAATATTCTTTTGGATACTCAGACCTGGCCCGCATCATTTCATTAGAAGGATGAGGCTAGATCTCTTGATGAACTGGTAATAGATCTATAATTGTTCCTGAACAAAAGCTTAGAAACTAAAATAAATGTCATGTTCGTGAATTAAAGAAGTAAATGTCACTCAGTTGGATCTATCTATAGCCTGCTGGCAAATGTTATAGGACTTGATCTAACACATGTGGATCCTATGTCAGCACTGTCCAATGTTTTAATAATTGATGACACCAATAGTCCACCTTGTAGAGATTGCATTCATCTTATAAGAAGATCTGTTACACAAATATTTAGCAAAGCATTGTTTGAAGTTCTATTCTATCTGTTTATCTGACAACTGAAAGTTAGATCCAACGATGTTTTCATAACAAAATATTGTGATAATTTTAGCCTCACTAAACATTTCTTTCCTCTGCTGCCTTCAAGCCTCACTAGCTAAACATTTCTTTCCTCTGCTACCTTCAAGCCTCACTAGCTAAACATTTCTTTCCTCTGCTACCTTCAAGCCTCACTAGCTAAACATTTCTTTCCTCTGCTACTTTCAAGACTCACTAGCTTAACATTTCTTTCCTCTGCTGCCTTCAAGCCTCACTAACTAAACATTTCTTTTTTTTCCTGCTGAATTAAAGCTTCACAAAATTCCTTTTTTCTGATGCCTCCTCGATTAGGTTGAGAGAGATTGTTATTGTCATGTTTTTTGGTTAACAATGCTTGGCTAATTTGGTCTTATATATATTGAAGACGTTGATTCAAAAAAAAATTACGTCCTACTCGTACTTATGGATGTCTACCTCGTGTGGTATGCACTGTCGCCATCCGTCTAGTCCTGCTGAAGGCTTAGACTAGGGTGTGATACTCTTCAACTGTGAAGGAACCTCCGAAACAACAAATAATGTGTTCATCTAGTCGTGCATGATTATTAATACACATAGGCTCCCTGTGAAAGCGAGAATGGACAACTGGATGGTCACACTTTGTCATCAGTGTATCTATAATAAAGAAATGTCCTTGTACCTTAGCGAACTGATCACTCCATATGTCCCTCAAAGAGCCCTGCGCTCAATGGACTCAACGCTTCTAGTGGTGCCACGTTTCTCCCTCAAAAGCTACGGTCTGTGGGCTTTTTCTGTGCACGGATCAAAGGTTTGGAACTCACTCCCCATTGATCTCAGACAGACAACATGCTACTCTTCATTCAAGAAGAACATTAAGACCTACCTGTTTAAAACTTTTTTAGATTACTTTTCTTTTTAGCTCTCATGCTTATGTTTGTAATGTTATCACAGCGCCTTGGGCCTACATTTTATTTGTTAGCAGCGCTTTATAACTAAAATTATTATTATTATTAAGTCCTTGGTTTTTATGGTTCATTCATTCTCTTACGGTATTAAGGAAGAAAAAAATGTACGACTTTGTCCAAGTATATGAAATAAGAAATGTGTGTATGTGTGTGTGTGTGTGTGTATGCGTGTGTGCTTTATTTGCGACAATAAATCTCTCAGATCTAGTGATGCTAGCGAGTGTATACATAGACCTAGTAATATTGAGAGGAAAAAAAATCTCAGGATTGGTAAAATGGTAAGCAAAACTTATTTTACCTTGATTAAGAAATGTATCCAGCATGAGAAAAAAGTCATTGACAAATTGTTCCACTACAGGAGTTTGACTGGATGCAGGTTACAAGAAAGCTACCTACATACACAAACACACAAATAAATGGTTTCCTTTAGCCGTAAACGTCTATAAGTCTTTGAGTCTGCATCAGACGACAATAGAACAATGACAAGTGTTGTTGAGTCTATAAAATGATGTTGCATTCAGTTCCTCGCGCCCGTGTCAGCAGACGACAAGTTGTCATAAGCAGACGTCGCGCCTTGCCTGACGCGGCACAATGACAGGCGCATCTGATAGATTGATTGGAATAAAAAAAAATATGTTGCAATTTCCTTCGTCTTAACCTTTTCTTTCCAACGCGAGTTTCTTGATCTGCTGCTGCCTTCCACTTTTATCTAGTGGACATTTGAGACTTAGCGTACTCTTAGTTCCAAATATATTCAAAGCTTTAGAAGTTGAGGCATCGCTAAACTGTTGAAATCACGCACATGCCCTTTGATTTAAAAACGAGGCTTATAGTTTACTTTACAAAAATGGAGCAATGTTTGATATAACCCTCTAACAAACACATGCATAATAAACTCTATAAGCATGGAGCTATTGTGTTTGATATTTTACTGCCAAACGTATTGTTGAATCGCTAGTCGAGTAAATCGTATTTTTTGTTATGTCGCGAAAAGAAAACATAATTGAACCCCCCCCCCCCCCCCAACTGACAACGACCTCATTATCATCAGATTTGATTTAAATAATGGGTACAGGTTGGCCTCAGTAGTCTCTAAGTACACACTAGTCCTTGCTCTTCAGACTCGTAATGATTAGCCTTGTTTTTAGCGCGTTTTAATGTAAATATAGATGTAACAAAAGTAACAGAATATTACAGAGAGCGAATAATGTGCTAAAAAAATTTCTTTTGGCGCCAAATTCAAATCTCTCAGCATTTGAACGTTAACTATCAGATATTTTTTTAGAAATAAAACTTGAAGGAGATGGAAATGGAGGATTAAAGTAAAGTACCCCCTCCCCCCTTTTTTAAATTCAAACCTATAGAGCAGATGATGTCAAGGTCATCTGTTTCTGCGGCCCACGGTTAACGATGATGCTGATAGCACAAAACTTCACTTTCGATTGCCCAGTCTGTTATTGAAAGACGGCAACTGGCTAGATATTTCGTGTTGCCACTGTAGAATTCTGGACCATCATTCTGACGATCACTTTAGAAAAGAAATCTTACTTTAAAAAAGGTGCCTACTGTCAATGATTACCATTGTCTGATAAATCTGAGACATATTTAGTGGACAGAACTAATTTGCAAATAATTTAAATTTGGCCATGGGTTTAATAAATAACTAGATGTTCATGAATATTTGCGCACTGTGTGGATCTATAGGCATATTTGTAGAAGTTAATATACTCTGGGTAGATTTATTTAATCTTTAGCGATATACGCATATTTTGTAAAGGGGAAGGATACTAGCATTTACAGACCTAATTATTATCTATTTTTAAGTTAAGTGGCCTTTCTCTCACTCTACATGGAGCCTTCGTAATTACTGTCATAACCACAGACACACACACATATATAAATATATGGTCGGTGGTACGAGTTAAACTGTGATTATCTCCCTCTAAGTCCTACATCTTTATATAGGTCTGTGGTCATGACAACTTCACTGTAGGACCAGAACTTTAGCATTTCTAGAAAGTACAAGGCCAAACTTTCCAAACAAACACACACACACACATACATTGTACATTATATTTTACAAATTGACCCGCGTTCTGACACTACCGTCTTGAAATGTAACAAAGTTTTGATCTATTTGTATGTGTATGAGCGTATCTGTCTGTGGGTTTTCTAGTTTTCTACTGGAAAGAAGAGCAAAATAAAGGAATCCAAATGAGACAAAGGAATGGGGTAAGAGATTGGGATGAATTCTAATTATAGAGACAAACAATATTCTTTTTTTTTTTTTTATACAAAAAGAGTAGATAATCACATATCGTGAGACAATGCCAAGAAAAAAAAAGAGTTATCCCGCTGTGAATCTCTGTAATTATAAACAAAAGACGTCTATTTTTTTTTATTATTATTGTCTAGTTTCAACATACTTGGCATTGCAAGCATTCATACATATTTCAACATATCTCAGAGACGGATCTATTATATTCTCATTTCCACCGAAGTCATTTTTGAAGTTCACTGTAGAAATGTCCTTTGGTTCGTCATTTCAATATACTCAATTGGGGGTGTTGGATTTGAGAAAGGGCAGACTGGAAGTAGGTGTATCCTACTGAAAAAGAAAGAATGAATACATTTAAATAGCTTGTTTGGAGATATAGTATGTCCTGATTTACAATTGAATTCTTTCCACTCTTTCCAATCTAAGGCTATGAAGTCAAAGAAATGTTTCAAAAGTTTAGCTAAATTTCTTGTATACTAAAAGCATTGGCATATAGAAGTGTCTAGGCTGGTCACATAGGGACAAAATATATTACTTAGAAGTACAAAAGTAACCGCTTCTAATAAACGTAGTATGAATTGGATCCCTTGTGCTGAATATAAGCTAAGCAGCAACAAAAAGACCGTGAGATATTTATTTTAGTTTCTCATTTCAACAAATACATTTATGAAAGATTCAAGACCTGTAATCAGTGTGCAGGGCCGGCCTTACAAATTGCGTGGCCCAATGAAATGGATGCTTGCGAGGCCTCTCTTCTATTTTTCTTTTTACAATAACAACTATTACTATGAAATCATTATATCAACATGTATTATGCAACATCCATAGGAAGGAACTAAAACGCAATAAGCCCCAGCGGGTTCATTAAAGTTACTCCAATTGTAAGATACACTAAGTATGTTGACCCTCTGTCCTACATCTTTAAAAGCCTTTGACAAGACTGATAGTGATATGCTAAATGTATATTGAGAGAGTCCCAGCCAAGCGCAGGACCTAATTTGGAGCTTTCAATCAAATCGGCCTAAGATGGCTCTGGATGTGACATCATGCTCGCCTTGTTGGTCTGTTGTAACAAAGATAAGTGCTCGATGAAATTATTCCGTCAAATTCACGTCAAAAGACGAAGAAATGAAGACACGCTTTTTACCATTCCTAAGTTCAGATTGCAAAGTCAAGGAAACTAGTGGACAAGGATTTCGAAAATGGCTCTGACGATTTTCTTACTTTTACAAAGCATAATATCAAGTCACTCTGTTTGTTTGTCTGTCTCCAACACCCAACGTCGGATCAAGTTGAAACTTGTTGTACCTAACAAAACATGAATTGATCAAAAAATTTACCAATTAGTAAATAAATTATTAGTAATTAATTATTTTGTTTGGTATCGAAATGGGTAAATAAATGCTACCTATCGAGAGATGTGGCTGTATATGTATGTAGTTAGTTCCATTATTGCGTTTCCTATACTATGTTTCCCCACTTCCCATTCTTGGATCAAGTTAAACGTTTGCATGATTATTTATAGTCGATGACAGTACATGAATTATTCAAAGCATTAACCAATTAGTTAAAAATTATAAGTGGTAATCAATTTTGTTTTACATAGAAAAATGAGTTTATTCCTGCATTATTGAGATATTTGTCTGTGATTTATCATGGTTCTTAACTTAAGATAAGCTAGTTTTTTAATTATTATTTTTGTTAATATTTTGATTGTTTTTTATGAATGTCTAAAGTCGGTACTGGTTTCTAGATCAACCCTAGTTTCTGAAAAGATTAAATTCCATGTCTGCCATAGCCACAAATTCAGCCAACTTTATGGTAGTTAGACCTTGAGTCAAGATTTACGTTAAGGTTGAGTGACTTCGCAGTTACTGTGCTAACAACGTTTTTATTCAGCACGTAAATTGGAGAGTCAGAGAGAGACAGAAAGACAGAAGAAAACGTTGCAACAAAAATAGAGAGAAAGAGACTTACATCTGTTCTAGCAAACAGCAAAATATCATTTAAAAAGAGATGACGAACAGTAGAACTCGATTGGGAAGGTGACAAGAGATGAAAGAGATGAAAGAGAAGAAAGAGAAAAATGAAAATAAAACAAGATAAGAGAAAGCGAGGGAGATGGAAAGAGAGAGAGAGAGAGAGACTAGAAGTGAGACATGTAACAGCCAAGGAACAAATTTATTAGCTTCATTATTTTCTCAGGACAAAGAGATTATATCAAGACATAGCTAATGAAAGAAAGATCTATATAAACAACTCTCACTTTTTAACGTCTGCTGCGCTCGTACATACACATACACACACAGATTCAATCATTTACAGTTTTACACTTGACACGCACACACTCGTATATTTGAGGCACAGTTAAAAACAACACTTTTAGTTGAGTGGAAACTCTATCAATCCACATGAACAATTGGACAGTGGCGTCAGTGACTTTTGTAGACGTGAGGGAATCTAAACAAAAGAAGAAAAAGCAAGTCCAGACTATCACTAGGATTTTCTTCCTTTGTTATCTTCTTCTAAATCCCATAATGATTCAAATCAATTTCAAACATGGCTTCCAAGTCTCAGAAGGAAAGGGGGAAGACTGATGGCACTCTCCTGAGAAAAAGTTTGATAGATACTCTACTGTAATATTGATCTCTTGATGTGGCATCGAACTTTGTCACGTGACCTGAAGTTCGATATGACGATGTTTCAAATATAATTGGGGTATTAAGTGGTCGTTTAGTGGTAGTACAGTTGCATACATTATACTTTTTGATCTAACTCACATCCTTCTGTAACGACCTCATGGAGAATATAAATATTCACATGGATTTCGTCATTATTCCCATCTTAGTGCACCTAACCCATTACAGTAAATGTGTAATGTACATCTGAACAATTCTTGCACTTCTTGTCCTAATTAGGGGGATTTGTATGTTTTCGTGTCGTCTTACTGTCGGTCTGTCAAATTTAGATTTATATAGATATTTATACATTATATGTACATTTTAATTTGACTACTGTCATAGTATAATACTCCAAGCACAATTTCAGGGCTGATGCTAGCAAAGTTCAACGATAAAGACAATTTCGTGTAATTTGAATGCCATTTATAAGTTTAGTTAGTTTATGTCTGGCCATTTAATTGCCACAAATGTGGAAGCTATTTATAAAAATTTGAATGAGTTTAAAATGAGGAGAACTATTGATGTATAAACAATTGTCTTAAGGTTTAACAGAAGGATTTTAAAATGTCACTTCAAATTGGAGAAGGTTGAGCTCATCACGACACTCGAATCTACTTTTACACACTTTTAGTTCTTAAGGAATTGTTTTCTAACAGTTCTTTCTGTTCTTTTAAATAGTGCATATCCTATTTTCTTTAAAGAGTTTCTCTTTACAGTTAAAACTGTTTAAATGTCTATTTGAATCAGGATTCTTTCTAAATAGCAACAATCTCTTGTATCATCTGAATCCTCTGACTGGAACAGCTTGTCTGAAAATAGATGAAGTTTAAAGAAATCTGTTTGAATAGAACCAACATTTTTTTTTAGATAACACGGGTAAGTCGCGAGCGGTTGGTACGTTTAATCCTTCTTTATCTCAATATTTTTTTATACAGTGCAGGATGCGCAGACAGGATGCGCAAAGTCCCAGTTTGAAGTTACTCATCCTTTAGTGTAGCTCCATGATTTACTGAATATCTGCAGGAATTTCCACTGACGTGTGTTCAGGATATAAATCTTTTGGCCAAATTCAATTGTAACATGATTCTATTTTTAACGATTATAACAGTCAAACCAGAGTTTTCCCTGTGTGACCAATTAGCTAGTATTTTTTTTTCAAAGATATACATTAATTGTCAAATTTCTAATAAAATCGTTTGAGACGTTGTTGAGATTCACGTCCTCCGACTATAAAGTTTTCAAGCTGATAAGAGAAATCGTAAAAACACTTTTTAAACTGATCAAAACTTGATGTACCTTTTAGGTTATTGCAGGGAATGTCTTCGGGACATTTGTCTTCAGGTTAATTTGTTTGATCTCTTAAAATTGATCAGATTGCAAGGTTTCCAATGGTTATCTTAGAATTTTATATGGACAAGGCTAAAGAAATGTGTACCATGCCAGGAGGAAATTTAAAAAAAATAAAAAAAATAAACTTGTTGTTCAGAGAATGGCCAGACTATGGAATGAGTACTGCAAGAAGTTGTTTTTTTTAATGTTGTTGTTTTTTTAAAGCTTAGATATTGCAATTATTTCTGAGACATTTTTACAAATAAGAATTAACCGATTTCTAGTCTAGATTTTTGTTCAATGACAGCGGAGGCACCTCTTTGGGTTGAGGACCGAGAAGACAACTCCACTGTCTGCCCTCCTTTAAATCCAGCACTGTGTTTTCCTATACGGCTCCACCCACTACAAATCTGTGCAGAAAAATAAGCGGCAGGATGAACTATTCACGTTAGCAATAAATATCGTATCCATTACGTAGACTTCTGAAATGTGTGTCCAGCGCCGAATCGATACATAGTGTGCACGTAATGAGGTAATCGACTTTTCTGTCGCACTGAAGTGAAACTCAGGATTTTTTTTTCTTGTTTCCTCTTCTCTCACCCCACTTCCTTTCACCATCTTTAATTTGTCTTACATCGTTAGGCTAATGATTCTCTGCTGTGTCCTTGGCATTGGGGATTTACTCATAGCACTGGGGACAAGAGATTTGACCTGTTGCTCCAGATGCGTCTGTTTTCAAGTGCTATCTATACTCGTGTCATGAAATTGAACCATGATTGAACTTAAAGCGCAAAATGTCACTGGAAAGTTTTGCAGCCAAGTCGATTGAAAAGATGTTATGTCGTAATAAAACATTACGACAACTTGAGTAAGCCAGTTTCATCAGCGTTAGTTTTTCTCGCATTCCAAACAAGATCAACTTGGACTAGTTGTGTGTATTGCGAAATGCACTTGTCAAGGTCGTAATACAGGAACATGAAATGAATGACATCATTTCGAAGGCAAATATTTAGAACAATGACCTCCCATTGTATAGACTAGATCTTTAAATCTATGGCAACTTCGACGAAAATAATTTAATGATGTGAATTTGAAAAAAAAATATTCTCGATCAAGAAAATAAATATGGATTATCAATATTCATATTTTCTTTTAAAGTGGTGGCTCTGTGGGCATATTTATTTTAGAAAGGTCGCAATATTCAGTGATTAAAATAAAATAAACTTCTTAAATGTAAAAAAAAATAAATGAAGTCTAGTAGTCTATTTGTCAGCTGCTTATGTGAACAAAGAAAATGAGCCTCCCATCTATCATCAAAGAGATCTATTTTTTTTTAATACTTAAAACGAGCTCCTTTGTTCTTTCTTTCACCATAAGTTTGTGATACTTTGTACAGTGAAATCGTGTTTAATAAAACCATTTTTTACTCAAACAGTTTCGTTTGTATTTAATGTAATTACAGGCTAATAGACTAGCAATTATTTTCTAACAATCTAAATGTGCTGGCTTAGATCTAATAGTAAACATTGCTTAGCTCTCTATGATCTAAACATTGCTTAGCTCTCTATGATCTAAACATTGCTTAGCTCTCTATGATCTAAACATTGCTTAGCTCTCAATGATCTAAACATTGCTTAGCTCTCTATGATCTAAACATTGCTTAGCTCTCTATGATCTAATAATAAACATTGCTTAGCTCTCTATGATCTTATAGTAAACATTGCTTAGCTCTCTATTATTATTGATCTTTGATAAAGAGCTAACCGAGATTAATTTCATCTCAATTAATTTGCATTGAAAATCCTTCAAAATAATTCAACAATTTAAAAATTATGCAAAGTATTTTTCCCAGTTAAGGAAATAAAATAATTCTAGACTACATAGTACTATACTATATATATAGTAGCCAGAAGTGTAGGTTTTGGGGGTAAAGAAAAGGGGTGGGGGGAGTAAAGACTCTATAAGAAAAAAAAAGAAATATAAGAGTTAGATAGATCAAGGGAGCTCACCATAGTAAGTTGTAACCATAATATGCAGTGAAGTAGGTCAAAGAAGCTCACTCTAAGATAATTAAATATTTAGTGTTGGACTGTGTCGAGGGAAATCTCTCTACCAATGAGGAATGTCTATTTACTGTAAGATAAAATGTTAAATCATGAGTAGTAAAAATAAAATGAAAACCTCATGCCCAATCAATGTTATCAGCCAAGCAGACTGTAGACACTCAAAACAATGCCAACAACAAATATGTATGTTTAATTGAACATCATTGGAGCTTAGTCAAACTTTTGTATATATTTCTCAGTCTTATAATAGTTTACAGTGTCCAAAAAATCACTCAGTTGAATAATGGAACAATAAATAAATTGTACAGCTACATTTGAACATTATATCGTATGACATTATGCATAGTTTTAGGAATGAGAAACATTAGAGCAAGGACAATGTTATAAAAAGTGTATAGAAGTTTCATCACAGAAGTGACATGGGGCCATTTTTCTTTTCAAATATTTTTTGTGAAGTAAAACAAAACTTGCTTTCCCTACCAAAAGAATTAAGTTCAAATCTCAATGAAGGCTGTGATTTTTTAAATTTTGAATTTTTAGAATATTCACTAATCTGCTTTAATATCATCATAGAAAAAATTGAAGAGTGTGATCAATTTACTGGTCACATGAGACTCCTATTTTGTGTGATTTTTAGTGGTAAATAAACTTCCATACTTTATAAAACCAAAAAAAAAGATGATGATTTGAAATCTTTAAAAGAAACATCAAAAAAATGCCAAATGAATAGTTACAATTATTAAATATTTAAGCTTTCGACATTTACAAATAATCTCATAGCTAAAACTCAGAAGGAAACAACTCATCAGAACATATCTGGCCAACTGCTTAATATGGAGTAAATTTCTGCTACTTTGTTTATATAATCAATGCAAAGTGAATATACATATGTTCAAAGCAGCTTATATTCACACAAATAAATGAATAAAATAGGCATTTTTCTTTTACTCCAACAGGATGAAGATTGGTAAGTTATTGTGAACAAGCATCTTTAATCATTTGATTTCTCCAGTCATGAGGCTCAATCAAAGTTTGTGTTAATACTGCTAAAACTTTAATTAATTTTCTGCTTTGATAAATATTTGGAACATTATTCTCCATCTCTACATCCCATAACCATCTTCCGGAATCTGTTAGCATGTGCACTGCCTGGTCTTGGCATAGAGTCTGTGTTTAATGTATAAGGTGGTGGGGTGGGGCTGAATGGGGAAGAGGATATTGAGGAAGTTCCAGAAGAAAATGTGAAACGTTCGGCTGCTGAGTCTCCCTTGCCACTGTGTACTTCTACAATGTTCGACACATCTACCACCCTCAGTCTGCCAGTGCTGACAGATCTCTTTGGTCTGCCATCCCCCTTTGACCCCTCTTGTTTCACTGACGCTAGTGTAAGACTCTGATCATTGGGTGACAACTTGAGATCATTTGGCTTCAGGTTGCTGTCACTCTGTGATGACTTAGCCTGGGTCAGCTTGTTGGATCTCATAATTAAAGGTTTATTGGGAATGTCAGCCAGCCGGTTGATGAGCTTATTTGTCTTTGGCGAAACAACTCTGTCCTCTGTGGCCTTTAATTTAAATGATGTAAGCTTACAGGGTGATGTGGCAGATAGATCAATTTTATGAGATGCTTTTACTGGGCCAGGTCGAGAAGAAAAGGATGGAGAATCATCACTAAACCCATCCAGCCCTGGGATTTGAGTGTCATAGTATTTTGGTAGCCAAGGTGGTGAGGAGTCACTAGAACTTGGAGGTGTACAAGGCAATTTTCTGAAATAAAAATGAGAAAAACCGCAACATAGAAGAAAAATTGCTAAAAATACTGGCACTATGTTTATGTAATCTTCATTGCTGCTAAAAGTGCATTGGTGCAAACTTAGAAACTCATTTTTATATGGTATTCAAATTTTTATGCTTTTTCAAAATTTTTTCCCCATGTACACACACGGATGAAGACATGATTCAAAAGTTTTAGAAACACAGATAAACTATTCAGAAAACTTAAAGCTTCATCAGTACTCTTTTTCACTTATACTAATTCTATTAAAATTTGTTTCTCGATGTCCATCTACAAAAAAAAAATTGTGTCCTAAGATTTGAATACAAAGAACCTCTTTTAAAAATAAATTTTCATTTTTATACCTGTATTAAGAAATTACTTCACAATATTATTTTGTATTGTGACTACTTTGTTAAAAATATTTTATTGTAATCAGAAGTTGTTGTTTTTTAAGCTTAAGATTGATCAATTTCATATTGTCTTATTGGCTATTAGAATCTTACTTGTCAATAATAAAGTTTGGTTTAGTAACAACAGGGGTAGCAGTTAATGATCCAACAGCAAGCAACTCTTTTTCTAACAATGATCTCTCCTCACGAAGCTCTATAGAAAAGTGGTGGAAGAATATCACATTAATATATATATACGAAGGTCTTTATAATATTTAATTACATCTTTCATAACTTTTCTGAACTTTTCCTTGAAACTAAAAGAAAAAATACTTTATTATAATAAATAACCAGCTGATACCCATGATTCAATGTTGCGCAAAAGTTGCATAATAAAAATTGTTACAGCTTTAAAGTTTACATACTCTTTAGTTTGGTCAGATTTTGTTTGTTGTTTTTTTCACCTTACAGAGGAACAGATCCCCCCCCCCCCCCTCCCCAAGACACACTTTTTTGTTAGCAATAAATAATGAAATATTTTTTCTTTTATTTATCAAATGAAACAGTTTGAACAGAAACATCCTTCCAACAAAGCATCCACCCAACACACACACTGAAATATCTAAACTTTCTCCTGAAGCAGTTCAGGAAGAAATATCCTTTCTCACATAAGACCCTGTATCAGAAACCCCCATTAGTAACAAAACATGCTGGGAATTACTCCCTTAGAGCATGTGAGCTAGCAGTGAGTTTTAAGGTCGCCTTGTCCCTGTACAAGGATAGCCCTAATGTCGGACATGTACCAGTATTCTCTCTAACAAATCCTTGCCTCCAGTTCTAGAGATAAAATTAGCAATTGAAATTAATTTTTACATATTACCAGGGCTTTCTTTGTGACGGTACGCACAAGTACGGCGTACCGGCACCTTTTTCAATGTGGGGAAAAAAATTATTACTTTTCTTGTATTTTAATATTTATTATTAATAAATTAATAGTTAAAAGTTAGACAATTCATCACTGAGTACCGGCATCTATTTTTTTACAAAAAAAAAGCACTGCTTATTACTGATTAGCAGCAAAGTGACCAAGCATTTGTAAGTGTGGAAATAAAAAAAACTATGAGTAAAAATAAACTGTGTGTAACTGGTGTATACCTGTAAGTGTCGGTTCTCTAGATCTTAGTCCAGATGTCATACAATCTCTCATCTCCACTTCATTATCTATACAATTTTGAAGAAACTGGGCATCTTCAATGAGCTGGTTGATTTCCTTAATTAATGTTGATCTGAGAATGACATATTAGTTGTATGACATATTAGTTGGAAAAGGAAAATAATACATTAAGTAAAAAAAAAAGGGTGTTTTTTTAACCAACTCTTTCATGTGCATGTGTGTCAGTGAAAGTCCTGGGTACCTTAAACTTTCACAAACTTGATCAAAATCTAGATAGTTCAAGTGTTTGTTCACAACCTTTAGTTCATCTTTCATAGCTGAAGCCTGGCACCTTTAAAGAAAAATATATTGATGTCTTTTTAATTCAATTGTATTGATATAGGCTAAAAAACTTAAAATAAATCTAGTTTTAAAAGCTGTGTAATAATTTCTTGATTAAGAAAATTTATAATCACATATAGAGGTGCTGATCTTAGAGAGGAAGTGGAGATGGATTGGTCACACCCTTAGAAAAGATACCAACAACAGAGCTAGGCAGGCCTTAGAGTGGAACCCCCAGGGAACAAGATGTAGAGGAAGACCAAAAAGAACATGGCGACGCAGTATACTAGAGGACGCCGAGAGGACCGGAAAAAGCTGGGAAGCCAAAAAAAAACTAGCAAGAGACCGTTGAGCGTTTTTTGTTTTTGCTGAGGCCCTATGTTCCATGAGGAACTCAAAGGAATGATGATGATGATAATTTTACACTATATAACTATTTTTTTCAATAAATACATATTTCTATTTAAAATTTAATAAAATAAAAATAATAAAAGGACTATAAATCTTCAAGTTTGTATATTTTTTAAAATACACAATTAAAATTGAGTTTACAAACTACAAAATTCAACCAGCTAGATTGGATAAAGAATGGGACTCAACCAACTAGATGGGATAAAGAATTGGAAAAACAATATAACCTCACTGACCTGTCTTTGGCAAGAGGCATCATAGGTGTCTCTCTTCCATCTGATGTCTGTGACACATGGCTCATTGCGGATTCAGGCCCTAAAGAGATAAATTACAGTCATTTTTGTTTGTAGAAGATATTGGCAGCAAAAGAACTTAAATCTCTATTTCTCAAATAAGCAAAATATGCATACTTGCTGTTTCAACTGCATAATTTAATACATCATTGTTGTGTTTTTTCAGAATCAATTCAGGATTTCTGGAAAGAAAGATGAATTTTAATATTTTAAACTTTGTAAACATCAGTCATTTACCAATTATGGTCAGCAATTTTACAATTAGAAACAGATGAAATTCACATTATCTGCTCCATGGATGGAGTAATTTACTTTATATAGCCAGTCTACTTACACTCCCTTCTGTGTGGCCTTTTCTTTAACACTTTCAACAAAAAAACAAATTTCTTTCACCAGGTGATCCCTCTGGTTGGGAGGCTCTGGTAAAAATCTGGGAGAAGTTAAGATCTCTGTCCTCTCATCTCTTATTTGTCTCCAGATTTCAATAAGTGTTGATATCTATAGATAAAATGTATGACCAAAAAGAATAATAATAGATACTTCTTTACTTGAAAAAAAATGTAAAGGTGTAAGAAATGTATTATTTCTGTATATCTGAAGGACCAAGAGTATTGTATTCATTGGAGTATCATATTTTGTAACAATTATCATTTACTGATTTCATTTCTAAAGGAATTTAAGTGTTATAGTTAACTGATACATAATTAAAAAGCATTTAAAATATGAGATTTACTTCCTGATGTAACTCCAGGCTTTGCTCCACAAGTGATACACCTAACATTTCTCTGATCTCAGCATGTTCATTTGGTTGAACTATTTCTTCAACAAGGTGCCAAAGTGATGGAGGCTTCACATATGCTTCCATTATTGCTTTATTCAGCTTTTATATCTGGAAATTCAGTTTCAAAATATAATTAATTTAATATTGAGTTTACCAGAAACCAGATTGATTAAATTGAGAAGAATACGCTTAAAACTGCTAAAATAAATAAGTTTGCCAAGCAGCAAACTTAGACTTCTGTTATTCTATAAATATGGGTAGTGCGATGGCTGAGTGGTTAAGTGCTTGGTTTCTGAACTTATGATCCTGGTTCGAATCCCAGTGAAGACATGAGATTTTAAATTTCAGGATTTTTAGGACGCCCAACTCTAATGGGTACTTGACTTAAGTTAGGGAAAAGTAAAGGCAGTTGGTCCTTGTGCTAGCCACATGACATCCTGCTCATCAACCAATGACCAAAAAAACTTTTGACCTTTACATCATCTGCCCTATTAACCGCAAGTTCTGAAAGGAAAAGTTTGTCTATAAATATGTGTCCTGATGTTTCTTAAATTTTTTTTTTAGAGATACCTTGTTTTGTTGACAAATATCTATTTAAATTTTTGGAAATTTAATTTGTGCTAGCAGCGAATACCAATTAAATTTTTAGCCTACTATAATTCTACTATAATTAAAACATTATGAATAGGCAAAATATTTCTAGTTTTAAAATAAATGTATTCTTAGTCTAGTATATAAAACATAAAAAAATTATTTGTAAATATAGAATTCTTAATTACAATGGACAGCAAAGCAATAAAGATATTAAAATTCACTGTAAATTGTTTAATACTTTATTAAAAATTAGTGTTTTAAAAAGAAATTTAAAAGTTTCTTAGTATATTTAACTAAGGCTGCTTAAGACTTAAATTTAGTTAGCGAAAAGACATATTATTACATATTAATTTTTAAAAATAAGCCTAGTTTCAACCCATTTACAGTCTTATGTTACACACTAAGCCTTTATAGCTATGTAGTTACATTTTTGGTGCTTGAAATGGCAGTGCATTGAAATTGCCTTAATGATGTGAAAAAGTAGCTGAGATGATAAATTGAAGTGACCTTTATTATTGATAAGGATTTGGAATATATTTTTTTACTATATCTTTTAGTCCTAAAGAAGAACTAAAAATTCTTTTTTTTTAAATATAATATACTAGAGTAGTTTTAGTTTGACATACATACATACTATCTAATTGGATAGTTATAACAAATATTGCTTCATATTCAAGATCTAATATTTTTATAAGTCATATACCATTGATAACAAAATGAATAAACAAATTAATGAATTGTAAAATATTTATAGCATACTTTTAACTTTAATGAAGTCTTTTAATTTAAATTCTTAAATTATCGAGACATAGCCTATATAAGATTTATATAAAATATTATTGTATTTACTTTTATAATTTTTAGCTTAGACAAATTTAGGCAAGTGTATTTTTGTACTTATTTTTATACTT
This sequence comes from Biomphalaria pfeifferi, assembly GCA_030265305.1. Lineage (NCBI taxonomy): Eukaryota > Metazoa > Mollusca > Gastropoda > Planorbidae > Biomphalaria > Biomphalaria pfeifferi. The sequence continues at coordinate 90,295 of JASAOG010000002.1, read as the reverse complement.
AAATTTAGACAAGTTATTATTGTAGTTGTTTTCTAAGGCCAGAATCTAAATCTTGATTAAAAAAAAAAAGTTTATCAAATTAAAATTAAATTTTTAAACAAGATATAGAATCTACAGCAATATTACATTACACTTGTGTTCAGTGTACTTTAAACTAGTGTAATAAATCTTACATACAATTCTATTCAAGATCTATAGTCTTCTTGACCAACAAGTAGATCTACAAGTCTATAGTCTTCTTGACCAACAAGTAGATCTACAAGCATTGATTTAAACTATAGGCTAAAACACTGTCATTTTATATAACTATAACAATAAATTAAGTCTCTAGATATATAGAAATTTTAAATCCAGATGTATATAAATAAGATTAAAATGTTAACTACATTTACTAGATCTATTTCTTTATTCTATAGGATTAGGATAAATTTGAATAATAGACCTAGAAAATAGAGTCTTAATGACTCTAATAAAGCAAAATGTAAATCCTATATAATAATTAATTGTCATTTATAATTATAATATATATCAATAATATCATAATATATGAAACATGTTAATTATTGTTATATTTATATTATGTCTTGACGTTGACGTTCTGTAAAACTATTTTAGTAGTACTAATAGAATAATAATTTGGGTAATAGTTTAAGCATACGTTGATTTGAGAACGAGTGAAATAGCTCAGATTATTACTTTAAAGAACATGGTATTTTTGCATTTTTTATATAAATTATTATACTCTCATGACTAGCCATCCACCATATTGTTTATCACAACGGAACCAGTATATTTTTGTTTCCTGTGATAAAAAACCCCTTGACGATTCATTAGAAAATGCATTTTCAAACAATAAAGCTGATTTTAAAAACAATTATATTAAAATTAATTTTTATTTTGTCGTTTACGCCAAGAAACTTTGTTATTTACTCTTTTAATATTCAGAAAAGTAATTTTAATACTTTAAAAAAAAATTATTTCACACTTTCCTATGCACCGTAAAATTAAAGAACGGTAACTGTATTTTTCTTCAGAAATAATTCCTTATGTCACTTATGTAAAGAAATATTGCAAAGTTGAGGGAAGTATTCCAAAACAAACCAAATATTTGTTTCATATAAAATAGCCATTTATAAGAATACTGAAAGAAAAACACTATGTCATAATGAAATGCGTTTTGCTTTTCTAGCAGAAATACACGGTATCTATCATGTAGGGCCTATTTGTAAAATCAGGTCCGGCCTTACAAATCGAGGGGCCACTCTTTATTTTTTATTTTTAAATAACAACACTTATTTGGTCATTATATCAACATGTATGAGACAAAATGCATAGAAAGCATCTTAAACGCAATCGGCGCCAATGGCTAAAAGTTAAGTCAATCGTTCAATACACAAAATAGTTTAACGTGTACCCTTTAATTAAGTCCTACATCTTTAAAAGCCTGTGACAAGAGTCATGACTGACAGTGATATGCTAAATGTAAATTGCGGGGCTCCTGCCTGGCGCGAATCTCAATTTGAGCAATCGGACCTAAGGCCGGCCCTGTACAAAATAGGCTACCACTGACACACTAATAATTGATCACAATACCTCTTAAACCGTTGTACAGATCTGCAAGAAATTTCGTACACAGATTTCTTTTACCTTCTAAAGGCTCACTAAGAACGGTTTTGGACAGATTCACCTTAGGTCCACAATTTCGCGAAAAACCGCAAGCTTTCTATCAAGCCTTGTATTTCATGTTCGTTCTTTGCCCAATAAAAGGTCACAGTCTACTTCTTAGAATATAAAGCATTTTTTTTAAATATCACGATTTCCGATCTTGAAAGCAATATTTTTCTTTTACCCTAATTCTACGTCATTTCCACTTTTTTTTTTTTAGAAGCGGTCTAAATAAAAAAAATCCTAATGGGATTAAAGGGATAGATTTAGTGTTTCTTTTTTTGCTTTCCTTCTCCTTCTTCTGAGATGAGAGAGAGAGAGAGAGAGAGCAAGTAAAGGTACACTAGGGCCTATATGTCTCGTATCCAGGCAACTCGGGTTACAGGCAGCACACTAGGGAAACTCCCCCATATTTCTTCTCTGTACCACATCAGCAGTGCGTGTGTCCGACATAAAACGGCTCCTCGAGGAACGGTGTGTGGATTGTGATGTTTATTGGGGCTCTTTTCTATCCCAGCAATGTTAAAGCACCAGTACGTGAGTTCTGTTTGGCTTCTCTATTGGCCCAGTCTTATCCCCTAACGACCGTAGTTTCCAACCGGGCAAAACGTTAATGCTGAGAAGCATTGTTCGGGATGAAAATGTCCCAACCAAACAGTTCATGCAATATCGATAGAAGGTTGTGTTCTTTCTAGGTCCTACTTGGATTGAAATTCATCTTTTTTTTCCACGGCAATCTGATTAATTACAAAATAGAGTTCTATTCATCAATACGGTAAACGTTTCATTAGTATGAACTACTTTCAGGCACTTTCAGCCAATTTTAGATCATCCGATCTTATTTTTAGCTAATAGTTTTTCATCGAGATAAATCATTCTAGATTTGTAGTCTTTTGTTTAACAGGGTCCACTGAAGAATTAGTATTTCTTGTCACATAGTTGTTTTATTCGGTTGCAGTCTACTAACTAACTGTATTGAATATTGTTGAGTTTTTGTAAAGTAAAGCTCATCCCCATGCTATAAAAGTACGGAAAGATACGTGATGCCCATGATGTCATTACGCGCACCAGAAAGACAACGCACTTACACATCACTGACACAACACTACTGGTTCTTTCACATATCCAAGCCATATTTTTTATCTTGTTATTCTTAGGTATGTACATTAGCTCTCACTCATTATTTAAAATGCTTTTTTATATAATATTTGCAAATAAGTAAATTTAAATAGACTTTCTGTTCATGACTTAAATGAACTCACACACAACTTGAACAATGTGTGCTAATATGTTTATATTACGTCATTGTTTGTTGTGAATGTTTTTGTGAGAAAGTACTTAAAAGGATGTCACGTAATAAAATGATAGTCTTCAATGTCAACTTATATCAATACAAAGTCTCTGTTTATTAATTGTTATTATTTATGTCTACAGTATTTCAACAGAACACAATGTGTCCTATACAATAGGCTTATCTCTTAACAATATCGAATGCAAATAGTGGGATGTAATCGACAGCTCTGATAGATTTTCCTTGCACTGTGTTGAACTTTCAACTGTTGGTAAATCTACTTTATCAAACAAGTCTAGAGGAAAGCTCAGACCTATTTTAAAGTCTTAATTTTTTTTTTTTTGGTCTTATCTATTCATTGATTCAGACTTAATCCTTTTCCTGTTACTGATACAAAAAGGTTCGAGTGGACAAACATGGCACTTTGGTTAGTGTTTAATTTCACAGCATGCAAAGTTCAAGGTCTTTGAACTTGTGTATGTCTTAATAGTTTCACATCGAGGTTTAGAATGGTCACACCGCTGACCAGTGCTGTGCAATCATGTTTGCATCATTGTAATCTTTGTATCATTGTCTTAAACAGGAGTGTGTGTGTGTGTTAAGATGTGTTTATGTAAGTGAAAAAAGAGAGTAGAGGAGAGTTAAGCTGCATTGAAGACAATGTATAGTTTTTAAAGATGTAAAATCGGTCAATAAATGACAGTTCTTTGTAGATTGTACCTTTATAAAAGGTTTATGTAGCTATGCATTTGTTAATTACTAGTTACTAGACTAATAAAGGGCAAGAACAATAAAAGTTATAAGCATAGGTCTTTGGAGTCTCTAATGGGATCTACTAAAACAAAAATGCCATAAAAAAAAGACTTATTATTATAAACGAAAATGTCTCAATAAGATATTTACTTCAATCTAATTAGATGTTATAATGAGGAAATGGTATTATTATTCCACAGCAAATAAACTCAAAGTCAATATATTTTGTCAAATCCTCAGGGCAATAAAGGTTTATAACCAATCAGAATGATATAAAACAGTTCTTGTATTATATATGAAAAATGATCTTCTGACGTATGCCGACTGGTAGTCCTATTAATCCTATCGATCCATAGTGACAGAGATAAAAAGAAAAGGCTGTCCCAGATCTCAATATATCAGTGTGCTTGTGACACTGGGCTATGGACACTTCTCAATTCTATTCCATTTCTAGAGAGATATGAGGTAGGGTTTTTATACATAGCCTACAAAACATATAGACTCGGTTTTGTGGTTTATATTCATTTAATGTCACTATATAAGTAAAAGTTGTATATAAAGCCGTCTCTAAATAAATATGTTTCGTTATATGTCTTTTTTGTTTCTGACTCTTTTTCTGTATATCCGTCTTTTAGTTTGTCTGTTTTTCTGTCTGTTTGTTAGCCAATATTTTCTTTTTAGTAGTTATGCTCATTGCATTAGTTGTATTTATAATATATTTGTCAAATACCACTGACTGATTGACTGATTGATGTATCAAAAAAGATCTCTTTAACATGCAAAATGAAAAGTTTGCGGTGTCTGTAAATGGCTTGACTAATGATTCAAGAATGTGAAACGAAAAAAAAAGGTCAAACTAACAAAAAGTGCTTTATATAGATCTAGAATTCAAAATCTGAAAAGTGTGTGGTGAGGGGTCGATCAGTCGGAGGATGCTAAACAAAGAGTTAAGGTTTGTTACTTGTCATACAAAAGAGCAGAAAACATTTGTGTGGGGGGGAGGGGGGGAGGGGGCGGTCGAAAAGCAAAACATAGAGTAGATTAAATATTGAATTGAGAAACCGAAGAAAAGTCAAAGAGTGGTACGCAGGGCTAATTTATTTTTATTTTTTTTTGCGTATAAGTGCTACTAGACTTCTCGGGACAAAAGCATGTGGGGAGGGACGTTATAAACCCAGCCGTTTCAATTCAAATTAAAAGTTTATGGTAGAGAAATTGAGATTGGGGAGAAAAAAACTAAATGGGTGTGCCAGAGAGAGAATGAGAGAGGAGAGAGAGAGAGAGAGAGAGAAAGAGAGAGAAGGAAAAGAATGAAAATGGTCCGTTTCACTTCATTGTAACAGATACAAATTCACCAGCTAAAAAATATGTTATTTACTATAAAATTATGAGATAAGTTTTTGTTCATAGTCAACATCCAGTATTTGGATCACAAAGGTTTATTGAATAATTGTAGTAAACCTAGAGATTCAAAAACTAAATAAGCAGGGATAACAATGATGTCATTGGTTTAAAGATTTGTTCTCCTTGTGAGCATATGTTTTTTTTAGTGTGATCCAGTGGCACATTTTTGACTCGCGTCCTTAAATTTATAACATTTGAAAGTTGTATAGTGATAACTTTTGTATTTTTTTTAAAGAGAGTTATAGTTTTAGCTCCTGGCTGTGTTAACAGTTGCAATGTTTATTTGTAACATGTACAGGTTCAACTATCAGCGGTTCTCAACCTTTTAAGATCGGCGACCCTCTTTTTACAATCCACCACTCTGCCGCGACCCCCCCCCTCCCCACACACACATACAGAAATAGAAGAGTAGACAATAACAATCCATATTTTCGATGGTCTTTCGGCGACCCCTGGCTAATCGTCAATAGACCCCCAAGGGGATCGCGAACCACAGGTTGAGAGCCCCTGAGTTACTATGCATTGCCACTACAAAAATAAAATTGTCTATGCATGTTAAACTCTTTTTACGCACACTGTAAATATCTGGCTATGATTCTTGCTTTTATAATAAAACAAAGAAATATTTAAAAAATAGTGAAAACTAACTTAAATAGTTTAATTTATTTCACAACGAACTATACAAAAAAAATTGTAGTCTCCCTTATTTAAGTAGCTTATCTAATAATCCAGTTAAGATTATAGTTGTGTGCTTAGGTTGATTCTGCATTTGTAATGTGACACTTAATGACAAAGTCTGCCAATGCGACTACGATACGTCTTCTTCAGTTCTGGTTCACTGGTCACCAATGTAAGAAAGTGACACGAACCAATAACTTGCTACTTTCAGCTTAGAACAAACAAGATTTCACCCTAACGCACTTAATAACCTAGTCCTCTACTCGATGTATGACCTATGTCTAAAGCATGGGTCTTCAAGCCATATCCATGACGCTAGTCCGGAAAAGTCAAATATAGGTCTACTAACTATTCATTGAGAGTTTAGTCAATTCATGTTCAGGAACAGTTTGCGTATCATCTTCAAAGTCTAGATCTAAAGGCCTATCATCGGACATGACTTAATTGACTTAAACATTCGCTTAACCTGGATTTTGTAAGCTGGCTTTGGGAGGAGGGGAGGTAAAAAATTTAATACTCCTTCCCTAAGTTGTAAAAAGGAGGAACTATCTTTTTTTTTCTTGTCAAGACAATGAGAACTGAATAGAAACTTCGGCTAAAACATTTTGTCAACCCCACACCTTGGACTTGTATGTTCTGTCTAATGATAGAAAAGACTGCAGATTTTTGTTTACAAGTGTTTCAAAGCATACACTTTTAATTAGACAAATTATTTCTCTCTAAAACAAAACTCATGCAAACATTTGGTCCATGGTTTAGCCTAAAAAAAAACATGGCTAAAATAAGAAGAAGATCAAACACATTTGTGGAGCACTTAGGCACAGCACTGGACTAGATTCGTAAATCTGTTCTGGTAGCAGCACGTTTGGTTAAGGTCACAAGTCCAGTTCGAAATGAACAACTTTAACCTCTACCCATTTCATTTCTTTATTTCATTTTGCCATTACACTTGTGTGTTCTTCCCTAGACTACATTGTGACATCAGCAAGCATGGACGCAGCAAAAGACGGTCAACAGACAGAAAGGTGTTCTAGTAACAAAAAGACAAATGAGGTCGTCAAGAGCTGGACCTGGAATCAAAATGGCGTCATTGACATCCAGGACCGTATAGTTGAAAGCTATGTGAGTATATTTGATTGAGCACCTGATATGTGTCTTACATTTGGGAATCATCTGTAGACAGACTTCCCTGGTATTCAACAGCCAGCTAGAGATTATTGAGTCTTAGCTACTCAGCACAGTGGACAACGTATGTAGAGACTTGGCCTACATTAAGACAAGATGTTTTTTTCCTCTTCTCTCCCTTACCCACGGGAGCAAAAAAACAACAACAACAACAACAAACAAACTTTAGACTTTGTCATCTCCACCAATTGCTTCCCATAGAGCTGCATTAATTTTCTAATTGTTTACCTTTAGAATTGGTGCAGTGTTGTAGTGTGGAGTATTAGTTTCAAAAGGAGGCTTGAAACCAGATTTTGACCACTCAACTAAACAGTTGCAGTAGGCGATGGAATTTATGAGTGAGAGTTTCGTGGTTTATAACCGAGACACTATAAGAAGGTTTACACTTTGCAATGGGCTAATAATTTTACTAAAAATAGTGACAGAAGAATGCAAGAGACAAAAAAATATTTTATCTTATTTGCGATACGTCTCCTGCGTTAGCCTTTTTTTTTTTTTAATTGTGGCAAAGAATCAAATTAAATGCAATAAAAATAGTGTTTATCAAAATATAGGTTGAAATAAACTTTTTAATGTGTAGTCTTAGATACAAAAATGTCTCAAAGATTTTGGTACACGTATATTTCAGAAAAGACCACGAGAAAGATTTGAAAGAAAGTTTGAAGAGTACATACCAGAGTATAACATATGTCTACCTCGGGCTCCAGCCTTTAGAGTCGTGTCAGCCAAGAGAGCTGGCGAAATAAGTGAAAGACTTTACAACCAAAGGGCATATCGTTGCTCTCGTACTCCCGCCACTGACCACAGTGTTCAGAGGCTGGTGTCTGCTGTTAGCTCATTGCACAGTAACAACAGCAGTTCAACACTCGAAGGCGACCAGGGACAGCGTCTTTCTGTATTGCATAGTGACAATACTAGCTCCATCGAAGGCGGTGACAAAGATGACGATGATAAATATAATAACCCTGACGAGAAGGATAAACTAAAGAAAACGAAAGTTCATCAGAGGTGCTGGAGAAGGATGATGTGGACCAAAGCAGACGTTTTAAAAGAAGACACCAACAATATAGAAACAGATAGACTGCAAACCATAACAGGCCACACTGATACAACTATAATCCAAAGTAAAGAGCTTCAGAGCATAATGATTCACACTGATACATCTGAAACACAAAGCATAAATAGTATAGATAGCGACAAAATACACACAAGTAGCAACAAGGCGAAGCATTGGAATGAACTGACTGAAAGTCAAAGTACTTCAGCTAAATACAAAATGGGAACAAACTGTCATTCGTATTCCAACAAAAGGTATGCAAAATTAAACAGTGACAAAATTGAACACAAACAACTCACAAATTGTGATGCTGTTCCCAAGTATGAAAGTCTCATTCAAACAAAAGGTGATGATTCTGGTGGCTGTGTGGTTAAGTCAGAGGGTAGTTTAAACAAGAAAACTGGAGTTGTCGTACATGGTCACAGAAACAAAAAAGTCCATACTAAAGAAGCCAACATTAACTCACAACAAAAAGAGTCACTGAACATGAAAAGTAAAGGTCTGGAGCTTGTCTTACTGAGAGACATTTTAGGACAAACATTTGACCAAATACAGTGTGAAAAACAAATTACTACAAAAGAACTTTTACATAGAGAAAGAAAAAGCAGTGGAGTTGAAACAATGAAATCTTGTGAAGAAGTAAGTCCTCGAGTAGAATCTCCCTCAGAATCTGCATCCACTGATAACATTTCCCCTAGTATAACAGGTACCCTTAAACCTCCTTCTCAGAAAAAAACCAGCATCCAGATATTAAATAGGCCAAAGAATAATGTGAGACTTCAACTGAGAAGTAATGAACATATCAACATGTTAATATATCAATTAGCTCTAACTTCAAAACAATGTTGTATTCCTCCTCAAAGACTTTTACAAACATTTTTCAGTTCTCATAATAGAGAAGCAGAGCACAAGATCAAACCATCAAATAGCAAGATGAGAAAGGCATTTAGCAAGAAGTTCATCAATGAAAACTCAAGAGATGTAAATCATAGAACAACTAAAAGTGCCAGGGTGATTAGTAGCACTAATAAAGAAACAAGGGACAAACCTTTTCCCATGGGCAGAGACATGATTTTGCAGAGACATGATCTTGCATAGAAATGATCTTCCAGAGGCAAGAAGTTGCAAACATGATTTTGCTGAAGAAATATACATTGTATTCAGATCAAGTGTTGTAAATTATCATTTGAAACATAAATTACAATTGTGTACTTAAATGTAAATTAGTAATGAGTGTTAGCGTAAAGACATTGTGCCATTCTGATTATTTAAGTTAGAGCAAAAGAAACAGAAGGAACATTTATACATTAGAACCTAGTTTCAAATGAAATTGGTGATATATTTGTAATAGTAGAGTATTACAATAGAAAGGTCCCCAACTAAATAGATGATATGAAACTTCTTGCCCACAAAAAAAATTCTATAAAGTACAAAAAAAATCCTCTGTTGTGACAGACTGAGAAAAAGTCAACTCAAGACATGTTTAGAATAACAATGTCTAAGTGAATTTTTAAATTTTAATTTGAGAAAGAAAATCACAAGCATGTTTAGAATTCTTAAAGGGTCCTCTTTATTTTTTTAACCAATGATCGATCTGTGTTACATTTCTTTGAAATAAATGATTGAAATTGTTCCAAAATGAATGAGTTACATTAATCAGTTTATTTTATTTTCTATTCAAGGAATGAGTATCACAATGAGTTTCTGTTACACTTGTCTATACAAGTCACATAACATCTACACAAATAGAACAATCTGTACAAAACATACCATTTCAGTACAAATCTCACATCAGTTTTTATTGTATCCTGAACTAAAAATGCAACATTTTATATTTTTACTCTTGCAATGTTCATTTAAAAAAATCTTGGTTCACAAGGACAAGTTAGAACTCATGAAGTTATTGTCTATAAAAAATGATTCACTATAAGTACAAACAATACAAAGGAGATCTCATGTTGTGAAACTAGCATGTATTTACCTATAAAACAATATTCAATATTTATATATATATTCTAAGATCAGTTAGAGTTATATTCTCTTGACTTTTGAGCTAACCTTTTAAAACAGTTGTGAAGTTCGATACTCAAAACAAATAGCCTAAAATATATCCTTGTTAAATCAATATTATGTGCACATAATTCTATGGGCCATAATTCAAAACTTTTTATCTCAAATATTATAAAAAAATAATTCATAAAATGTCCATAATATGTCAATGTAGACAATATAAAAAGTATTTAAAAAATTACATTTGAATGACTATTGGGAATTTATTGATAAAACAAATATGAACAACAGCAAACCCAAAGATATATGCCTCAAGAATAGAATTACTGGAATTGCATTTTTTTATCAAAATCACTTGTTATACTTTTGTTTCTTTACCTTATGTACATCCTATAGAATTCAAGACTTGGGTTGTTTTGTTTTAAATTGTCACTATTTCATAATTGTTTCAATTATTTAATGTCTTTAAACTTAGATATTGAATTTGTCTAAATTAAGTTTCTAGTGTAAGATATTGGTCTACTTCATCAAGTTTTATGACATTTCTTTCTCTTTCTTCAATGTTTAAGCTTCAGTATGCCTTAATTCAACATTTTACAAAACATTAAGAATGAGTAAAGTCCAGATAACTCTTGGTGGACACATTTTCAAGCTGATAGACTAATATGTGGTTCTATATGTCTTAATAGATGTTTTCTAAAAACTCTCATAAAGATATATACAAACATATTTATATGAACTTGAGCTATTTGACTGAATTGTAAACAAACAAAAATCTTAATAGATATGCAAGATAAGAATGCTGACAAGGTGAACTTTTATTTTCAAGAATATTGAAAACTTGTGGACCAAACTGTGGTTGGTGGTAAAACAATGTGATGTATTTTTGCCAAGCTTAATTTATATGAACTAATTCTTTGTAGTAATTAAGAGATAGCTAAATATATTTTTTAAAATCTTTTTTTTTTCTTCAAACTGCTTAAATTAATCAGGTTAAAGAAAAATATGTATGATTATCTTCATATTTCTTCTGACAAAAGTAATCTTAAGACAAACAATATTATGGCTTATATAGTTCATTTTTCAATATTTCTATAGGATATTATAGTTTTAATTAATAAATAGACCATAGGCATTTTCAAATCGGGTTTACTAATGCAAATAAAAAAACATCTTCATCGGAAAAATGGAAGCCTTTCTAACAAAGCTCGCAGTATACTACCAGGACATTTTTGATGTTTTCTTATCAAAGATTCAATGGCTGCTTTCACCTACAAAAAAATAAAAATGTGAACACAGTCACCAAATGATGAAAATGAACTTTCAGTGCATTAGATCTTAAATATTTAATTTAACTGTGATAAGTCTAATACATTTAATAAAACTTTTTTTCTTTTGAAAAAAAAAAGCTTCTTCAGTTATAATTGAAGTTGTTGGAAGAATTACAATACTACTGTATGTAATTAATTTATGAGCCATTTAAATTTTATTTTAACCATAACCATTAATAAAACGTCTAAGTTTTGCATAACAAGTTGCTAAATCTGTCTCAGCTTTGTATAACAAATACTAAATCAGTCTTCAAAATATTTTTATCTATTTTAATATTGAACATTAAAGTATTTGGTTCTTTAAATATAGCTTTCATAAAAAAAGATTTCTTTACAAAAAAAGTTTACCTTTTCTGCTAATTCTTCTGGATTTGTGTTTGGAACTGGTAAAATTGGTTCTCCAAATATAGTTCTGGTGAAACAATGACAAACAAAAATGACTTAGAAAAAGTAAATCTGTTTAGTGAAAAAAATAGAGGTTTTATAAAGCTATTTTCTATTTAAAATGTCACTTCAGAAAAAAACAACACTTACTAACTCTGAAACAAATTCTAATAAACAATAGATTATAAATTTGAAACAATTACTTCAATTTTACTGGGAAAAATCCATAAATTGGAACTATCGGTAATCTTGTTCTTTCATATATTCCTCTCAGCCAAGCTGAAAAATGTATGATTGATAACAATATATTATCTTGTTGTTGTTTTATTAGCAAACAAAATAATATGTCAACACAATTTTTAAAAAAACATGGATATGCTGAAGATGCTATTATTTTTTAAGAACATTTGTAAATAACAATTTATGATTGCAATGCAGCTAAAAACAATAAAGCCATGAAATTTTCTTCACACTTCAAGCAAGTTAGCATATATCACACTTGCCTGGGCAAAATCCTTTCGAAACTAAACCTATCTAAATTTAGATATATAATCTTATCTTTTTAAATCACAGATGTTCCTTTAAAAATGAAGATTACTGTGTTCTTTGTGTTAATCTAGTTGCGCATGTTAATTAGAGACTTTTATTTGTTGTCACAGTATATAAGAATTTAAATAGTCGATCTATTCTTAAGGTCCTACAACTAACAACTCAGTCATTCCACATAAATAAGAATCCTGAAATATGGATATATATATGTATTCTTAATCCATTCCATTTTCACACTAGAAAACAATATCACTATCAATATATTATATTTATACATTCATCAACTAGATATGAAAAAAACATGGCCTTTCTTCTATCTTTCATTAGCAAAGGACAAACACATAGCCTCACTTTCAAAGCTCTGATGACATCATACAAGTCACTATGCTTTACTTTTTATTCTTCTTTCTTGAAGTGTCTCTAAGTTTATTGATTTTTATTAATGGTGTTACTCTAGTCAAATATGAATATTCATCTGCTATAAATCTCACTGCTCTATATTGCCCCTGCTCTAGTTCTTTAAGTTTTCTTTTCTCTTTTTCCAAACAGAGGACACATATTCTAATATTTTCTTTGGACGACCCTTTTTTCATGCTCCACTGTACCTTGAAAGATGACTTTTGACAGTGAGACTTCTTATAATATGCAAAACCACATCTTCATGTTTTACTGACAGTAAAAAATTATTGCAAAATTTGGGAATCAGAATATCTTATGACAATGTCTTCTTATAGAAGCTTCTCTTTTATATCATTTTATGTTTAAAGTTACCCTATTAACATTATGATACATTTCTAATAGCATTGTTACATTTTTCTTTTGTAGTGCTGAAAACCTGTCACGTTGGGAAGTCAATGCAGTATAATTGTAGAGAAAATTTCAAATATTGTGTGCATCTTTTCATGCTAAAAAATGACAGAAAGTAAAAAAACTAATACCTCTAGCCCAACCAGGAGTCCTGAAAGCTTCACGTATATTCACAGTAAACATTGGAATAATGGGCTGAAAATATAGACAAAATATTATTACATTTTTAGTTGTCAAATTTAAGACTACCATTGTCACTATAGAGTATATGATCACCTAAACAAAAATATATTGTGTATATTTCAACTATATTTTAACACCAGAAACCATCTAAATCATTAAAATCTTTTATATAAGCTATTTCATTTTATTATTAAAATAAATAAACTTTGATGTAATCTATATATTGAAGAAATTCAATCTTTAGGATTTTAACAAATATTTTTTGCATTTTAAAAATGTTACTAAGAAAATCCTCTCACTAAGTGACTCATTTTCTGTAAGAGCGTAACAAGTGTAAAAGAAAGTTTTGGTTACATTCATTAGCACTGTAATCGAATGGGCTGTTCATACAAAATATCATCAAATAACCAAATAAATGTAAAACTTTTAGAAAAATAGTCCTGTCAATGCACTTGATGGTTTTTTTTTTGATTATACAAGAATGTTTTTGACTTTAATTTGCAATTCTTTATCTAATTTCTAATATAATGGACAAAATTTCCTTCTGCTGTTTTTTGTTAACAAAGTAAATAACTTAGCTCTAGCAGCCATTCATTTCCTACACTCTTCAATAAAAAGCTGTTTATATTTTGGATTAGCACTGCCTACTTCTCCTTCCGTTTTATGAAAAAAAAACAAAAATACTTACAACATTAGCTTGAATAGCAACTTTCGCGAAACCACATCTTTTATTCCAAATTATAGAATAATTTTCATCTCCAAAAAGACCTTCTCGTACACCACCTCAAAAAAAAAGCAAAACAAAAAATAGAAACAAATTTTTATGACACTACAAAAATTTGCAGATATTGATGTGTTGAAAAAATGATTTAAGAAAATACTTTTTTTTCAATTACTTTATTATTGTTCTAACTAGCAACTAATTAGGGAATGAATTTTAGCAAAATGAATAATATTATCAATTTGTATTTCAGTTTATTGCAAACATTGGGCTTCAACTGTTCCCTCAACTTCAAAGAGCTAAAAATGGGTACTTAGTCTTAAAAAGTAAAGAAAGTTGATAATTATCCAGGCATAAATTTCTTTAAAAAACCAATTCACTCGTTTCCTTGCCCTACTAATGATATTAAGGTCTCAAGAGTACATTAACTTTATTATATGCATGTAACTGAGTAAAAAAAACTAAAACTATTGAAGATATAAATATCAAACATATTAAAGAGATTGTTAATCTGGATGATGAACTAGCAAATGACAAGATCATATAACACAATAATAACATTGAGATGAAAATCAAGAAAATTTTAAAATAAATTATTTATATACCTGGTGAAATAGACAGCAAATGTCCATTTTTCAGAACATCTATGCAACTTGAAACAGTGCCTGGTGTAACATTGAAGACTTCCATCATAGTTTGCCAACCTGCAGAATGTAAACACAATGAACTGTATGATAACAGCTACAAAGTCATGAACATTGCAAAATGCCTCTAAGACATACATAGTCATTCTAAAGAAACAACCAAACCTGTACATTTATTTTATATATCTCAAAACAAATTTAAAAAATAAATGGGAGATCATTAGATCTTACTTTCAACTATATGTGAATGCATTTGGCCTCAATATCTACCTGGAATGTGAAACAGAAACTTATCTCCAACAAGGTGAATCAATCTGTTCTTTTCCAGAATAATTGAAGTTGTTACATAATATAAATCAACAGGTAAGACACCATGGTAGTAAATTATCAGAGCTGGACCTTGATCTGGTATATGCTGTAGGCCTTCCACCTCATACCCTTAATCAGATATTAAACAATAATACAATTGAGAAAACAAATTGGATTGAAAATATTAGTTTTTCAAAATAATATAATCTGGATAACAGTTAACAAGAGAGCTCAAAAATGTACATGCTCTTCAAACTTGTATGGAAACCATGTGATTATAGTATACAACTTCTTTGAAAAGTAACATTAAAAGACCAATAATGGAACATTTATTTTTCTTTGTCATTATATCATTGATCTCACCACCACTAAATGTCATAGAATACATTTGTTTTATTAAGACTTTGCTGATTTTTTTAATTGGATGTTTTAAAACATGTAAATGAACAAGAAAAACAAAAAAAATACTTTTTATAAAAAAACAAAAGCTTTAACGAAGTGTAGTTATATCAATTAGTTTGGATCAGTCATGTAATTAAATTTGTAACAACAATAAATCTGTGCAATTAGAAATATTTTTATCAATTGTTTATGTTTAGCTCTATTTCATGCTTTTAGCTTTCTAAATACGCTATAATCACTATCACTAATCTGGACTGGTGGGGGGGGGGGGGGGGGAAGAGAGTGAGAGCGAGAAAGAAAGGGGCATCATGTATATATATAAGAGAGAGTTAAAAGGGGAAACTAATAAGACTAAAAGGATGGATAGTATTGAACAAGAGCGTTATATGATGCCCGTATTAAACAACAACCTTGCCCTTAATAATACTACGATGCTTAGCACAGTGATGTAACTTAAAATAAAATAACCACAAAATAGTACTATTGAAATAACTTAATGTTTGATAAAATCTAAAATAAACGTAAAATAAAGACTCTGGCAACACTCCTCACTCAGTTTGCAATCCGTTACTTTTCAATAATAATGTAAACAATATTAGATTTAGGAAAGTTCTACTGCTGTCTAACTATAGGATTCTAGTTAGAGATCCCCGGACATGACAAGATGATCAAAGATAGGGTGTCAAAGATATAATGTGTATAAACTTTTTACCAGACAGACAGATAGAATTTATGTAAGCTTTGTAAAAACAACCATACACTGACTATTAAAAGTTTTCCAAAGAATGTATCATAGATACTATTATCTAATAAAAACATTTAACATTAAATATGTTAGATACCCTGTAATGATTATTTTAAAGCCTAAACATACATCTATATATATATATATATATATATATATGTATACTAAATGATTACCATGCCATATTTTTGCCTGAGCTGTCCAGAACACACTTAGTGTTTTCCTTGCACCATCCCAAAAGTCATGGTCATAAGCAGCTTTCAGTTTCATGCGTTGTTTATAAATAAAAAGCATGAGAGCAGAAAGATATAAGAATAGCCCAATAAAGGCTGGCAATAAGAATGTTAATAATATTGGATAAAAGACCCAAAGCACCCATGAAATATAGTCAATATCAAAACTATCCACATAGTGAATAAAATTTGTAATGGTGTCCATGTTGATTCACATATTATCATACATATGATGAACTATTTACATGGAGACAGATTTCTGTTTTAACACAACAAGTCTAGCAGTTAAATCTAAAAGATTCAATTCCATCTATTCATCATTTGATTTGTTGTTATTTTTGACAAAGCTATCAATTTGTATCTTACTGGAACAATCTGAAAAAGATTTTTAAATGAATAATATATTTATAAAGTAATCATTAGAATTGAATCTCAAGTCAAACATGCAGAAACATTTTGTTTTCTTTCCAAAATAAAGTTACAAAAGAGATAGACTTGTAAATAGTAAAATATCCATTCCAGTGCAAGGCTCCTCAAATACTTCCATCAAAGGTGCTTTTGCTCCATAATGGGCATATGCTAGCAAGAAATTACAAATAATTATGTTCTGCTGGACACTTATCCTGCATGAGAGATGACCGGTAAGCACTATAAATATCAACTCAGGTGCCATTTTGACCTCACTGGCATAGAGGAAAGGAGATGGCAGCAGATCAATGGCTTCTAAAATAGGCAGCAGGACACAAATTTGAGATAGAAAGACAGATGCAGAAGGCAAAAAGAAAACTTCAAATACTGCCAGCAGACAGCTTCATCTGTATGATATGTGCAAAATGGAAAAATATGCAGGTTGCAACTGTGTTTGCATAGTTATGTGAAACACTGCACTCATCCTTAATCTTTGAAATACAAGACATTGCCACATTGCCATATTTATATAAGGCTACAAGCCTATCAACAGTGCAACAATAAATTTGGTGTCATTAACTATCTTTAAACAATGTAAACTATGTTTTGTAATGTTATTAGATGTATTTGTTTGTAGAGATCAAGAATCTAGTCATTTAGAAATTTTGGCATACTGTCTAACTCTAATATAGATTAGGATCTAGAATATATATATACAGTAACCATATCATTTAGAGTCTATAGCTCTAGATCTAGATCTAGAGTCTATAATCTATTCATTATTGAGATGGTAGGTAAATCATAAAAATGATCAGGAAGCAGTAGATAGACTATCTATTTAATCTAAAAAATCATTTTCATTGTATAATTTATTATATATTATGATATTATTTAATATATTTCTATATAATAATAGATCTAATTATTAAGGAAAATCAAGACTATTTTTAAGCATTTCTAATTTAAATTTTAAGAATAAAATAACTAAATAATTCTTATAATAAGACTAAGAATTCAGTAAGTTCAGTAAAAGACCCTGCTGGGTTACTGTTAGATTCTATTATTATACTTAATAACTTATTTTTTAACTTTATTTATTACTAGAAATATCTAGATCAGTGCTTCCCAAATGGTGTTCCGCGGAACACTAGGGTTCCGTGAGGCCTGTCTAGTTGTTACACGCGCTATTGGAGAACTGCTTTAGATTTGACTCTAATTTGAAACTTAACGTGTATACAAAGATCCAACATTAAATAATTTTTGGTTTGTCTGAAGAGTACTGAAAATCTTTTAAAACAATCTATAATTTTTTTTTTTTCGTTTCCTATTTAATCTATTTTCACAAAACATGATTCTCTTAATAAATTGAAAAAGAAAAAAGACAAAGGTATAGCAACAGCCTAGATATATACCACACTAACTATTAAAATTCAGCTTGTACCAATATCATGCCTAATATTAAGAAGTTATTCTCTTCAAAGACATCAAATTGATTTCTTATTTTATTGTCTTTTATTAGAGTTTAATATAATAGTTTGAAAATGAAAAAAAGTAATGCTAAATTTAGATCTATAATAGTTTTTTTGTTTAAAAAAATAGGAATTAATCTTACTTAAAAAAAGAGTTGTCGCTAAATTCTCAGAATGTGGGAAGTGTTCAGTGATTGGCGTTAAAGAAAAAGTTTGAGTTTGGGAAACACTGGTCTAGATCACTATTCTAGATGATAGTGTATTAGATCTACTAGATTTAGATTGTAGATACTCATAGATCTTGATATTATTAGAGTTTAGTAAACCTAAGTCCATATGTTTGTAAATGTTTTGTTTGTTTTACATGTTTCGGATGTTCCTTCAGAGTTGAAAACATTTTACTTCCTAGTCCAAACCTCCCACAGGACAACAGGGATGGGAGCGGGCAGGGTTTGAACCCGGGACCATCGATAAATCCAAAAAACAGTCCAGCGCACCAACCGCTCGACCAGGCAGCCATCCTTATTTCTAAGTTTTAAGTCAAGAATAGGCCTAGGCTTTAGATCATATCAAAGTATGAGATATCATGTTAATATTATGTAGTCTGTATTAATTACTAGGCTAGATCTAGAAATTCTAGATTCTTTTTCTAGTGATCTGTAAATAATCTTGAAGCCTAGACAGTAAACTAGAAGTAAGTTAAAGTTAGGTCAAGAAGATCATCAGATGGTAATTACTTTTAAGATCTACTCTAGATCTATTTAATATTTATATTTACTGAAATGGATCTTCAATCTTGAGAATCTAGACTAGATCCATTTTGTTTCTCTTTTAGATCTAGTCTAGATCTGTATCATTTTATATATATTTGGATCTAGTCTAGATCTACTATAGCTAGTATAAGTCATTAGATTGGTAGATCTAGACTGACTAGATAGTAATCAAAGATTGTGTTGTTATGTAAAAGGGAGTCTACTCAAAAAAAATGTTAAAATAAAATATATTCATAGGGAATTCGTGCAGAAATATAGCCAATGGGTATGCATCCTCGAGTAGACATTTTATATCATAGAAAATTTTCACTATTTTTCGTTAGAGCCGTTTTCAAGATCAGTGTTCAGTTTTCTCCCTTCCCCCTACAGATATTGGGTCCGACGAAAATATTATCACTGAGAGAAGAAGGTGTAAAGGCGTGCAACTGAGTCTAAACCAGTAATCTTCAGATAGGAGGGACTTAATATAGCCTATAGTATAATAATAGTAACCCTGGCTGGCTACCCACTCTAGGAGAAAGAAAACTCTTGAATCCAAACATCTGCTGCAATATTATGCGGCTATATGCAAACATCGAAATGACTTCAGGAGTGTATCCTGTGGACAAAAATAGGAGCCCGTTATCCTTAGGCAGCTTGCAGCACGGGGCAACACCCTCGTAGAACATGCGACGCCGCTGATCCCTAACAGTAAAGGCACCTGGCTTTTCTTTGGGGACACTAGTTGTGTGGAGAGGGGAACTTAAAATTCTGTCTGGGCGACATCATTTCGACCAGAGCTCATTCCCAGGCTTTCATTTCATTTATAAGCGATATCCTCTTAGAAATTATATTCACCATATTATTCCATATTTTGAGAAGCCCAAAAATGAAGTAAATACGACAAAACGGATTTATTATCAATGTTCAAGAAATTACATTTTTAAATGAAGTGAAGTTTCATCTTCTGAACCCCCTTTTTTTTCGCGAAAGACCTTCGTACTAAAATCGAATCAAATGATTCTTTTAAATTACACAATTCATGCGTCTTCATTAAAGCGAGTGAAGTATCCTCGCTCTATTGATGTCTTTTAGGTAACTGAAGAACAGGCCGCAAACAGGTGAGCGAACGTATCATTTTGGTATGGATGGGCGTGTCTAATAAAAGTTTTTTGAATCAATGGTTAAAACAGTTTGCTTTTTAAATCGAATATTGTTTTTTGAGACAAGTAAATGTTACTAATGCTCCACATAGGAATGATCATTAAGGGGAGATAGAAAAAAAATCTTTATGTTCTTTTTTATTGGGCAGCGTTTAATCCATATAAGAATCTCTTTCCATGCGAAACAGCAGGGATTCAATCCAGGGATTTTTAAAGACACGGAAACTACTCAGACCCATCACTCAAATAGAATTTTTAGGGAAAATTAATTAACTGGAGACTCTACGTTAAAAAATAACTATGGAACTTTTCTTTGTTATAGACCTACATTTGATGCTGCAAAGGTATGTTTGAACAATTAAAATAAAGTCAACTCTTTGTTCTGGACTTTGTCCTTTGGTCGGTCATTTTCTCCCCATTGAATTTTCTGAAATTATTTTTGTTCCAGGACATCCATTGTCATCATCGCCATCGTCTGGTTACTGTGTTACACATGAAACCTTCTGGACAAAAGTATTGACGTGTATGCCTTAGGTTGTTTGACGGCCAGTATTAGGTTACTGTGTTACACACACATGAAATCTTCTGGACAAAAGTATTGACGTGTATGACAAGTATGCCTTAAGTTGTTTGATGGCCAGTATTAGGTTATTGTGTTACACATGAAATGTTCTGGACAATTTCATTGACGCGTATGCCTTAAGTTGTTTGATGGCCAGTATTAGGTTACTGTGTTTCACATGAAATCTTCTGGACTAAAGTATTGACGTGTATGCCTTAAGTTGTTTGATGGCCAGCATTAGGTTACTGTGTTACACATGAAATCTTCTGGACAAAAGTATTCACGTGTATGACGTGTATGCGTTAAGTTGTTTGATGGCCAGTATTAGGTTATTGTGTTACACACACATGAAATCTTCTGGACAAAAGTATTGGCTTGTATGACGTGTATGCCTTAAGTTGTTTGATGGCCAGTATTGCGTTACTGACTCAATGAAAGTTTGTCGAATTGTTTGATCACACAGACCATAACGTATGGCTTCATAAATACTAACTTGCCCAAAGACGATCAAAACGTTATCGATAGATTTCGCTAATTCTAAATGCATAAATAGTATTACACAATGAGTGAGATCTGTATTTATTGCTTTGTTTGTTCAGCTTTAGTCAGACCTTCTTTTCTCCTGGGCGTCATAGTAATGTCTTCTGCTTAGATCTTAAGACAATAAAATGATTGACAAGGTCTTCGCCTCCTCTTATACACAAAAGTAGAAACTTTGGTAGCATATGGTCTGAACGTTTAGACTATAAATAGCCCCACGCCTTCATGCTGACCCATGTGATAGTTTCATCCTCTTGGAAGCATGTAAGTGTCACACTTCCTTCACACAAATGTATTTAGTTGTTCTTTTGTACGTTTGTATTTATTTATTTATTTTTTGTCATCTTTTTTTTTTTTTTCTAACTTAAATTTTTCTGTTCTCTAATAAAATTAGAATGTATCTTTTCTTTATTTTTCATTCTTCTTCTTTCTCTCTCTCTCTCTTTCTCCCTCTACTTTCAGCTCTCCCTCTCTCTCTTTCAGTGCTTTTTTTTAAAAATCCATTGCACTGTTGTTAATTCGTCTAATCTCAAGACATCTATTTTGTTCTTCCAGAGTTCCCACAAAAATGACGTTGAAACTATTTCTAGTCTTAGGTACGTTCCTTTTTTTTTTAATCCATTGAAATAAGTTTATAAACACACACACACACACACATCACAGAGATACACAGTCACAAGTCACTCGCCAATTTGAAATTATGTTTTAATGGAGGAGATAAAAAAAACATTTCATTGATTATATTGTAACAGTGTTACATGAAGTGACTGTATTGTAACAGTGTTACATGAAGTGACTGTGTTGTAACAGTGTTACATGAAGTGACTGTGTTGTAACAGTGTTACATGAAGTGACTGTATTGTAACAGTGTTACATGAAGTGACTGTATTGTAACAGTGTTACATGAAGTGACTGTATTGTAACAGTGTTACATGAAGTGACTGTATTGTAACAGTGTTACATGAAGTGACTGTATTGTAACAGTGTTACATGAAGTGACTGTATTGTAACAGTGTTACATGAAGTGACTGTATTGTAACAGTGTTACATGAAGTGACTGTGTTGTAACAGTGTTACATGAAGTGACTGTGTTGTAACAGTGTTACATGAAGTGACTGTGTTGTAACAGTGTTACATGAAGTGACTGTGTTGTAACAGTGTTACATGAAGTGACTGTGTTGTAACAGTGTTACATGAAGTGACTGTGTTGTAACAGTGTTACATGAAGTGACTGTGTTGTAACAGTGTTACATGAAGTGACTGTGTTGTAACAGTGTTACATGAAGTGACTGTGTTGTAACAGTGTTACATGAAGTGACTGTGTTGTAACAGTGTTACATGAAGTGACTGTGTTGTAACAGTGTTACATGAAGTGACTGTGTTGTAACAGTGTTACATGAAGTGACTGTATTGTAACAGTGTTACATGAAGTGACTGTATTGTAACAGTGTTACATGAAGTGACTGTATTGTAACAGTGTTACATGAAGTGACTGTATTGTAACAGTGTTACATGAAGTGACTGTATTGTAACAGTGTTACATGAAGTGACTGTATTGTAACAGTGTTACATGAAGTGACTGTATTGTAACAATATTATCTGAATGAGTTCTTAACATAGTCTTTATAATCTTCTCTCTCTAGATCCACTTAAATATAATATCCTTGTATGATTCCTTTTTTTAAAATGAAATTTGCTTTATTTTGTTGTGAAGTGATTATCTCGAAGTGAATTTGTAGATAAAACAATAAATATAAATCAAGTTGATTTTGTCTCTGCACTGCATAATAATTACCTCACCCTATACAAATATTACAAGGAATACAGTTTGATTGCTACTTGATTTCTTCACGAATTGAATTCCACCACTCAAAATGTTCTAGTCACGTTTTTGTAGAAAGTTCTCAAGTCCACGTTTATCTCGTGAAAAGTCCATAGACATCCCAGTAGAAACAGATTTCATTAAAAACGTAGCTCTTTATTCACATCAACTGTTTTTCATACATTATTGACATGTTTTTATTGGAAAACAAAAACAATTAGTCCTGTTACGTTGATGGTATTTTTTTTTTCACTTTGCAGGTCTTCTAGGAGGGGTCCTGTCCCTTCAATCAATCAAAGACACTCCGAGGACCAAAAGTTTGAGATATTCCATTTCAAGCAGCATAAGCAACTTACAGTCTCTAGCCCAGGCTGTTGGACTTCCTTCTTATTTCTCTCTGCAGGTGATAATTATCTTTATCATTTATGTATGTTCACAACTACTATTGATGATCTTGGCTTACATGTTAGTAGACATCCGATATATTTTCCTTGTTTTTACATGAAATATCGGGCCTACTCTTAAATCAGACCAATCATCTAGGATACAAATTACAAATTTCCTAAGTTAACAAGATTATGCTCATAGTTCGAGTGGTAATTTGTATATAGCTAAATGAATGTACCAAATTCTTGACACGCTTGTTTGATTCTTTGAAGGTAACTCATGAACGTGAAATGCAAGATGGCAATGTCAAAGCTCGACTCCAGTTGACCTATAACGGCCTCCCTGTGCGTAATTACGCACTTCGAGCAACCAGAAACTCGAATGGAAACTTTGTTGGTGAAGTCAGAGGCTACTACCCAACCATCAGTCCAGCCCTTGACACTTCCGCTTCCGTAAGTAGTTCGATAACTCCACATGGTACACGAATGTCATTGCAGCGGCATCAGTGAAAACATTGCGCGGGGGGAAAAGTTTGGAGGAAAGGATCGGGTGGATAGTAGTTTCAGTTCAGCAAAGGAGTTTACTGACATAGCGTATGAGTGCTGGTAGAAAAACAAAAGAATAGATTCATAGAAAGTAGTTTGAAATCATTCAATGTTATTTTTTGTCTTCAACTAATTCTTTTGACTGAGCATTTTCATGGTTTATGGAAATAAACTACGAACATTTGTTCTATTAGGGATTTTTCTAATAACTTTAAACACTGTAATATCCTCTTTGTTTAGTTTTTTAAATTCTTGTTTTAAGTTTCGTTTTCCATTCTTGAAACAACAAAATACAAAGACATAGAAAAAGAAACGAAACGATATAGAGAAATGGGGGGGGGGGCGCATAAGTTAACCTAAGGAAAAAAAAAACGTACAAACATGATATAAGGAAATTTGGGAGAGATTTTTAAATTAATTCTTAAGCCAAACAATGTCAAAGACATTATATTGAAAGATTACTGGTGCCAACTAAAAAAATAAAAATTACGCTTAGAAATGGAATATTACAGAGCTAAAATGTGCTAAAAAAGTATAATAATATTTGTGACAATACATAGCTTATCTGAAAAGATCAATAGAGAATCGGAGCGTAGTGTGTCCTCATTACCACTAACAAGGATTTCTCTCAGAAGACATGCGTAGACCGTGAGCTCTTCATCCATATTCCTGTCTGAACAATATCAGAAATTGCCATCCACCGTGCCTTCAAATGTCCAAAAGTTTTGAGCAATCATTACAATGTGAATTCACGCTGGTCTACGTTAATATAAAAAAAGGTTGATTTTATTTGTTGGTTTACTTCAAAAATACAAACTTTTATTTATCCTTCTATACGTCTATATCTGTATAATGCACAGTCCTGACATTGGACTTTTCTTTGTGCATTTAGAACGTCGAGTCCCACGTTATAAAATACAGACTTATATTGTTTCTTGGGTGGCATTTGGTTTAAAGTTGGAGCACCCTGTTGATCAAGCGTCTGTAAGAGCCCAGTCATGGCACACATACCCCACAGACACTATAATAACATAGTAAAGACATGAATATTAAATATAGACACTCTTTTGTTGTGTATTATATATAACTCTCTTTTTTTTTTGCACTATAGATGTCACTCTTTTGCTATGCGCTCTATATAACCCGCTTTTGTTGTGCACTATAAATGTCACTATTTTGCTATGCACTCTATATAACCCGCTTTTGTTGTGCACTATAGATGTCACTCTTTTGCTATGCACTCTATATAACCCGCTTTTGTTGTGCACTATAGATGTCACTCTTTTCTATGCACTCTATATAACCCGCTTTTGTTGTGCACTATAGATGTCACTCTTTTGCTATGCACTCTATATAACCCGCTTTTGTTGTGCACTATAGATGTCATTCTTTCGTTTTTCGCTCTGTATAACTCTCTTTTGTTGTGTATTGTAATAACTTAAGTGAGGCAACTCAACGCACTAGCGGATCTAGAACTTTGGAGTGGGGGGGGGGGGCGATTTTTTTCCGAACCCTAACCCTAACCCCGACGCCAAAAGCGTTTTCTTGCTTTTTTCACTGTAGAAACGTATTCTCCTGACATCTACAGCTCATTATTCATCAATGGAGTTCGGGGCGAAGCCCCGACGCCAAACGCGTTGTCTTGCATTCTTTACTGCAGAAACGCATTCTCCTGATCTAAAGCTCATTATTCATACTATTAAAAAAGGACCTTTCGAATAATGTTGTACTTTAAAAATATTCTAACATGAATTTATAGGCCCATAATACATTGCAAATAAAACCGATTTGTTCCTTGAAAAGATAGGATACCCCATATATTTAGATTTTTGCTTTGAGGATCGCCGCCGAAAAAAAATTATTCGATAAATAGTATTCAAGAAAATTAAAGTATAAATTGTGAGTTATAGTCCTAAATTTATTTAACTAGAAAAATATCAGATTGAGTAAAGGTTGGGAAAAGGCGACTAAGAAAAGAATATCTGGGTTTAGAACTCATCTCAATCATGACTCATACTGAAAAATTTAGTTTGAATTCTAGCTTTTCCAATGCAAAGTCTTTCTTAAAATAATTATGATAAATTCATGGGAAATTACATAAACTTTGTCTGGAAAGGGAAGGGGCGGTAGAGTGAAAATGATTAATCCTCGCTCCTTTAATAATTTCTGCTAAAGATTGCATTTGGCATTAAAGAAAAGAGGTGGGGCGACTCGATATAAGAATTTAATTTATAGTATATATAAATTATATTAGTGACAGATTTTTTAAATTTTGTAATTTCTTAACTATAATACAAAAAGAAAAAGTATTGATTTGTCCGATGGGGGAAATGCGATTTCATGTATCGCCCCTCCCACCTGGTACAACCCTTTTTCATTTAAATTTACTAATGATACAATTTGAGATTAGAGTGTGGTACGACATAATATGCAATGGGTCACATATCAATACGTAGTTTATATTATATAGATATTAAACTAATTTTGTTCACAAACTATGATTCTCCACAAAAATAGGACCGCCCCCCCAGCACTTAGAGGGCTAGAGTGGGGAGGGCAGTACAAGCAATCGCCCCCCTATCACCCCACCGAATCGGCCAAAATACCAAAAAGGGAGCGAAATAATCTAAAAATAGGTTAAAATATAAATAATTAGTATATATTTTTAACATAAGTAATAAATTCGTATACAAATTGTGTGAATCCTATACTAAAGAAAGGGGGGTCGGTCGAGTGGGGGGGGGGGGGGCGATAGCCCCTACCGCCCCCCCCCCCCCCTGGATCCGCCAGTGACTCAACGAGGCACATATATCTTTATTTACACGACATCACAAGTTCATAAAACATCATCTTTCTTAGGCACAGTCTTTTCACTTCGGCTCTCAACTTGGGCGGAAATCGTTCTCTCTTCTCTTCCTAATGTTGACATCCTTCTCAGTCTAGTTTATCACAGTGCGCACCTTCTAGCTTAGATGGCGGTGCGCATGGCATAGTTATAACAGTATTATAGATTCCACTCTTATTTTGTGCACTATAGATGTCACTCGTTTGTTCTTCACTCTATATGTCAGGTGAATGATCAGCAACTGAAGAAAGCCACCGCCCAGTATGTCAAAGACAGAACCATACGACAGGACGTCGGCGAGATCAAGGCCAATGACATTGACGATTTCACAACCCAAAAACAGATTTACATAAACCCATCCACAGGCGCCGCCTCTGTCGTTTACTTCTGTAAAGGCTTTATCACTATACGTAAGTAGCCTACGCTATTCATTTCTCTCAATGTAAGGTTTCATAATGAAAAATAGTAACTGCATACTTTAGACCTTTCAGTACCACAACAAACACACACAGAGACACACGCAAACAGACTGACAATAATTCACATTTATTACACCCACATATTACAGATCTCGTTCTTTTAAACGTCATTTCTTTCACACATTGTTAGTGGTAATATTGACACAGTCTGATACAATTAATATTTAGTTTCAATAAATACAAATCCTTTTAATCTTACACTGATCTATAAGCTCTTTATGTGTGTATTATGTCAATGTAAGTCGTACAACGCACGAGTTTATTTATTATCTAATATCTGCTTAAGAATTAGAGCAGTATCTTAATGTATTTTTACTTTGAGTTCTCTTTCTATTGTACAGCTACCTTCTTCCGTAATCCCAAAGTCTTGTATAATATCGCTTCTGGACAAATCATCTCAGGAAGTATCTTGGTTAGATTCGCAGTAAGTAAGACACTATGTTGTAGTCTATTGTCTATAATTATTTTATTTTATCTGTGATGTAATAGATTCTTTTAAATCATCGATATCTTCCAAGTTCGAATGATAAAATGTAATAAATTATAGTTTTTATATTGCCTTACTTTCATGTTTATAGCATGTTTGTTTGTTTGTAAAATGTTTCGGATGTTCCTTCAGAGTTGAAGATAGTTTACTTCCTAGTCCAAACCTCCCGCAGGACGACGGGGGATGGGAGCGGGCAGGATTTGAACCCTGGACCATCGATAAATTCAAACGACAGTCCAGCGCGCAAACCGCACGACCAGGCAGCCATCCTGCTCTGTGCGCTATGGACAATCTCATTTGTGGACCGGTTGGGGGGGACAATAAGGACAATATAACATCTTTAGTACCATTACATTCCTGTTATTCACTCTATAAAGAATTTCTATGTAACTTCTATACTTTATTACTATTAAGTCTTATTTTGGTTTTAGTGTCTGTGAATAAAGTTGTTCGACATCCATATAAATTCATTTAAACTAATGTTTGTCTTACTCTCTCCAGAGTTCTGAGAGCGATGAGAGTGGTGAAGTGAATAAACGAAACTCGTGTCCCAATGTACAAGGAGGTAATGAGAAACTGGGAGTCTTTAATTATGGCAGTGGAAGCAACGAGGTAAGCCAATGACAAAGTGTTGTTTTTGAACTATGTAGCATGATGGGATATCTTGACCATGCTCCTCCTATGGCTTCTCGTTCTGTCTCCCTACTACAGTCATAACATCTGTTTAAAAATTACGTAAACTTTGTTTTTAATAACATTACTTAGAAAACGTAAATCAATAATAGCCTACTTGTCCTAATTTTAGGATTAGATCTTTGTGCTTTGTCTTTGTCTAACTAGCCTAGCGACTCTATTCTACTCTGGTCCAGTCTTGTCTAGTCCAGTCCAGTCTTGACTAGTCCAGTCTATCAAACTGTAACAACTAACCCAACCCTGTACTCATACTAATACATGCCCATCTCTAACTCTCGCTCTGTGAGCAGATATGTCTGGACGTACAAAGAGATGGAGATAAGTGTATATTAGCGGGAGATAACTTTGTCGTCCTGTCTCTGGATAACAGCTATGATAAAAAGAAAGCCAAGGTAAGTGTGTTACTCTTTCCTCGAACCATGGCAATAATAGATATATGGAGCCGTAGCGGCCTTAGGGGGTGGCAAGTGGGGCAACCAGACCAGTTCTCATCAACTAGGACTTGTTGCTCCATGTTTTGAAAGTCTTTCCTGTCATTTCTATGATACCAATTACCACAATGTAAGATCTTAGCAATACATTTTTGGTTTCTAGTACGTCTTATAACCTGTCGATTCTAAGGTGGCTATCAATGTTTAAAAGTTTACTTGGCATAAAAAAAAACACGTAACCGGAACCAAGCAATCAGAATGGTTTATTTCGTAGATAAAATGTCATTATAGTATTATGTCGCATTACAGTATAAAAAGAATTGGTACGTATACAATAGACTGTTACTTTAGTCCGACATAGAGACAAATGAACGAGGGTGTGTGAGAAGAATTCCTTGTTTGGTACTGTGACCTAGCTCGTATTTTACCTGCTGATGTTATTTCAGCCAATCATCATCTAGAAGTTTAACGATGACGTATTCATTTCTCCCCCCCCCCCCCCAATAGGCTAAAGTGATGATACATTGGGTGGCCGTGTAAAAAACCCGTGTTTCAGTGTAAGCGGATGTATTTTTTTCATTAGAAAGTTGGATCTGCGAAAGTCAAAGGACCACTGAACACTTTGTTCTTATACCAAAGACTACAGACAGTATTTTCTTATTCTAGTAAGTTGTTTAGCAGAACAACAGTCCGGCGCACATACCGCACGACCAGGCAGCCATCCATACTTATAATTATGTGCCAGCGTGATTGGATTAAACTCTGAGAAGTTCCCCTTTCAGACCAGTCTTCATCTAGATTCGAACACAGGACTCCAGGTTCAAAAGCCAAGCGCTTAACCACCCAATGGTAGCGCTATGGATAACTAAATGCTAGAATAAATTATAAAAGAAAAAATGTATTCGCGCGCATTCATTGCAAGAATTCTAGCGATAGTTCAGTACCTTGCAAAAAAACAAACAACAACAACAAAAACAGCGCATTTCATGAGAACATAAACACTTTATGCAACGGTCAGTTTTTATACTTGGTTGAGAATAGTCGAGATGCTGGACAAATTCGACCGAACCATGCAAGAATGTCTTCGACTAATACAGAACGCCGAGGTTCACGACCAGAACCTCAGATATAGAATTTAACTTAATGAGCTTATGTACCTGATGGCATCCTTTCCCGTTAGCCTTGACTGCACACTTGTGACACAAAGAGCAGATGACTTTTAGGCTAATAGCGTTTTGGGGACGTATCAGATCCAGAAGTTAAGGTGGAGAACACTTTGAGTTTATGTAGTTAAAAGGCCAGTACTTACGTACAGTAGAATGTATTGTAACAAAATAAGGCTTATAGCGTTAGAGGCGGACGATCTCGATGGCGTGACATGGTACGATATATATAGTCTACCCTTACGGCTCAGGTCCCCGCATATGACATTCGCCCAGGGCCCCGCGCACTTCTAAGGCCGCCCCTGATAAGGAGACATGATAATAATGTAAAGGAAAACAGAATAAATAATTACATTGATAAATGGAGAATCAGACACACACATAAGCGCACGCACGCTCATACACACACACACACACAAAAGGGTCCTTGTTTCTTTCATTGGACTTTGAATTGTAAAAAGAACGATTTTTTTTTTTACGAAACTAGTTCAATTTTAATTATATTTATTTATATATAATAATTATTTGCTTTGGAATCTGTGTATGTTAACTCTTGTATCAATTAGGTAACTCTTCTATCTATAAGGTAAATCAATGTAAGTTTAAACAAAAAATGTTGTAAACGGTCACAATGTCCTAAGACATGAAAAAATGGGTTGTGACTAGTTGTGAGTGATCTTTGTCCTGTGATAATCATAGTCAACTGTATCGATTTTTTTAAAAATGAAAGTAAACATCTAGTTGCAGCACAGAGTTACTAAATTATTTCATTTCTCACTACGTTAGAGTCGCTTTTATTTAGGACTTTTACATATTGAAGGCGCTTTTATTAATTCTCATTTGTAAGATTTTCGCGCTGCCTTTAGCCGCTTAGAAACACAATTCTGATGGACTAATATCTCGAATTAGAATTTTCTCATTGAACTTGAGGCCTCCCGCCGTCAACTAAGAGGTTTATGCTACAGCTACACACCCTTACCTATTGGAGTAATAAAAGTTCACATCAATGAAAGTGTTTAGTTTCCTTTCAACATTCCTAAAATAATGTTAGCTCTATGTCTGACAAGAAACAGTTCTTCGTAGTTCATGTTTTCACTTTGACTCACATAAATACTTCGTATTTGAAACTCTCATTAAAAATTTCTTTTAATTTAACCACAGACTGTGAGTTTCAAATGTAACAAAGGACCCAACGACAGCATCAATGGAGCCAAATCGCCTTCTGTGGATGCTTTCTACGCTGCCCAGTCAGTGTTCCGTCTGCTCAATGTAAGTAGGATTACCAATGTCCAAAGTATGCAAATAGAATCATTCAAAAATAAATTATTAGTTTTTCTTTATGTTATCAGATTATAATGAAATGAATTCCAGCACAAAACTGAAGTCATATGAAAATAAATAATAACACATTATGAGAAATAGTCAAACTGACTTTGCTGAATTTTTTTTTTTACAATAGTTCAAGACCTAACCGATTAAAAAGTACATCAAATGTTCTAATGTTTTATTTTAGTTTGTACTTAATGTTGGATGATCTCTACATATTGCCTTACAGAGCTACAAAGCCAACCCTCTGGTCAATAGAGAACCTTTGTCTATCTACGTCCATTATGGTGAAAACTTTGACAACTCTTTCTGTAACGGCAAAGATGTTTTCATGGGAGACGGCTCTGAGCTTCTTTTCCCTGCTCCTTCAGGGCCAGATGTGGTTGCTCATGAGGTAAGCATGACTGCTAGGTCATCCTAGTCATAGAACTAAGTCATCGTAGATTAAAATAAGCAGTACTAGTTTCAGCAATCAAGAAAACATGTACACACCCTAAAAATAAAGGCGTTATTACCTCAGCTTTTGCTATGTCCTTGCAGTCAAGTTTAATGTAAAGAGAAGGTTGTGAGTATAAAATTGACAAGGAATAATCGGGCTAGAATCTATGATTCATTGTGATTTAAATCCATCATAAAAAATGATATTTGAATATACACCGTTAAACATGTACAAGTTAAATGTGTATCTTAATCATAGGATGACCATATTTAAAAATAAACATTACTTTTTTTTCAAGATCGGACATGCCTTTTCTGCTGCATATGGTAAACTACAGCTGGGCCCTGAGTCACACACAGTGGATGAAGCATTTGCAGATATCACTGCTTTGGTATTGATGAGATCTATTGGGCTTGGTAAGTTGTACTGACTATTGAAATGCCTCGCTAGTTGCTTTAATTTTATAACATTTTTCCTTCTGCCTGTTACTGCACCTTGTATGATGGTCTTTGCAAGATATGACTGTATCATCTGTATCATCTAATGATTGCTGAATACTTAGCTCTAATGCGGGTAGCTTAGATCAGTTTTATACATATATAAATGCCCCAAGATTTAATAGATACAAACATTAATTCTGCATATAAAAAATTTAGAGCCACATGACATACTGCACTCTTCCATAATCACCAGACTGGAAAACATAATACACTTCAATGTACTAGCATTTGTCTAATTATAATTTCTAATGTGATTGTTTTCTGCTATGTAACCTTCAGCATCTGAGAATGATTGGTTGATTGGAGCAACGATTACAAAACAAGCAGGAGAAAGTTTAAGAGACTTGCAAAATCCTTCAAATGATGACTTCTACATCGACAACACCAAATATTTAGGAGCCATCACAGCACCGTAAGTTGGGTGGAGGGGGCAAGTAGGGGTGACCGTCTAGGCCCCCAGTGACTAGATGAAGTCAAAAAGACCAAAATTATGTTAAAAGTATAGTAAGAATAATACCTCTTTAAATTATTGTATTGGTCTCTAGTTAGATCAAATAACTCTTTTAATGGCTACTGGACTTACAATATTCTAAATAAAGAAACAGTGCTGAGTTATTTTCAACAACTATTTTTTTTACCCAATCCCTCCAGCACAAACTTTATTATTTCAATTATTTGTTTCATTATTTTATGTTATTTTCTTCAGTGGCCAAGCATCAGGCATAATTAGCAAAGCTTTCTACAATGCCCTTCAGCCAGTGGTCAGCGCTGGACAAACTAAAAAAATTGCTTACAGAGATCTTTACGAGAGTTTCTTACAAGCCAACATCATTGAATGGAACGAGGTAACTAGTTTTTGTCTCTTCTGATTGCCAGGTGGTTGCAGTCTATTAAGATTTTAAGTCAAATTGAAAACATAAACTTGTTTTTTTTTACTTTACTGAAGTATCAATCAGCCACCTCATCATTAGTACCTAATCTTTATGGCCTGGAGACCAGATCAATTTCCGTCATGTGCCGCATCTTCTTATAATATCATAGAGTTCAATCCAATCAATATCAATGGAATTGAATATCTGTATCTATCAGTAGGAGGGCCCAACAGCATTACGTCAAGGGCCGAATATGACCAGCGGGCCTTAGTTTGGGCATCACTGTTACAAATGATATTTTAAATATTTTTTAACAAAGCTTATATTACCTCACTCCGTCTGTCTCATTCACATTTTGTACACATATTTTTCTCCCTCTTCCCTTCTCGGATTGAGTTGCATTTTGGACAATTAATCATAAGTCCATGACAATGGATGAAGCAAAAAAGACGCACAAAAAAAGAAAAAAACAAGTTAACAAAAGACAGTTTGTGTGGAAACACAAACTCAAAATCGGCCCCCGAAGTGGTCCATCCAGGCAGGCTTCAATATTTTCAGAAAGAACATCCAAATGAAATTATATCAAAGACAAATGAGAGATAAGAATGAAGAAAGAAGGTTAACAGATCTTGTGTAGTGCCCCAACGGTCCCGCAGATCAAAGGATAGGTGAAAGTGAATGTAAAGTTAGATGTGAACCTGGCCTAATTAGTTCCCCTTTCAGACCTTGTGGTCTATAGGTCAGATGATGTAAAGTTCATCTGTTTTTGTGGCCTACGGTTAACGAGGGTGTCATGTAGCCAGCTAACGACCAACCGCCTTTACTTTTCCCCAACTAATGTCAGGCACCCATTAGAGCCGAGTGGACTCAGAGGCTCCCAAAGTTGAAAATCCCAGTCTTCGAACCCGGGATGCCCGGTTCGGAAGCCAAGCGCTTTGCCGCTCAGCCACCGCGCCTCCCCTGGCCTAACTGGTGTCTTATAATTGATCTAATTGTTTTGAAAAGGCTCAATCTCTTATTCGAATCCTCTACAAAGAAAATGTATCTATTTCACTTAGTGCATTAATGAGTCATTAAGGAAAATGAAGTTTACAAGATTACTATTCGTTTTAAATTAGGTTTAACTTATAATGCATACTAATTAGCTTTTTCTCTTTAAAAAACTGCTTGCATAACTGATTTTAAAAATTAGATTTTTCGCTTTCAGAAAAAAAAGTAGCCGTTGTATCAGAACTTTGAATGGTCTAAAATATTGTGATGTCGGATTTTCAATATCTTTTCTAGTTTACGAGATCTAAATGGGACAGCCGGACAGACATTTCGCACAAAACTAATAGCGTCTTTTCCCCTTCGGGGGCCGCTTAAAACACTAAACAATAGATGAAGCAAAAAATAAACACAACAGATTAGTTAATAAATTAGGGGTAATTATATTTTGTTTTATATTTAAAAATGGAGCTAAGCCTTGCACTATTGAGAGATTTAACAACTGCTTTTTGCGGTTCTTTCCCTTAGATAAGTTGTTTTTTTGACGTTACACCTCGTGTCTTTTCCGTTTCCAGGACTCCTTCCTAGCTGATGCAGCCGTTGGGGTGGTGAACGCAGCTGGAGATCTCGGATTAGATACTGGAATCATCATAGCAGCATTCGAAGCTGTGGGTGTGAATGTCAGAGATTTCTTGTAAAATCTAACTCTGTTTACCCGAACAAAACATGTTCAGAATTCAGCTGATATTATTTGAATGTTTTGTACATAAACTGATTGTATACCATGTAGAATACTTTTGTATCTGTATTTGTATGTAAACATCTTCACATGTATTTGAATTCTAATGTCTGCAATATTAAATATTTCAAAGCATTTATAAGATTCCATTTTGTATGTAAATACTCTTACCTTATGATCTTGAAAAGAAAAACAACCGACATAACAATCCTGCTTGCTTTATTAATATCAACGAACAAAGAGACCTTTATAAAAGGATGACACACAGTACTAAGTAGGAAATTATTTAAATTCAACTGTTGTGCCCCTGGCGAATAAGTGGCAATAAAAACACTAAGTTATCAATTATGGGTGACTCTGAGCAGCTCCAAACGTTCAAAATCTGTGATAAAACTACACAGATTAGGTCTGCAAGTTCATGAATTCCTTTAACTACAATGGCCAGACAAATAGACTTTATGGGCTCGAAACGCCATTCACTATAGTAACAAAACTAATTCCCCTTTCAGACCTTATGAACTATGGGGCAGATGAGGTAAAGGTCATCTGTTTCTGTGCCCCATAATAACGCGGGTCTAATGTGGCCAGCACAACGGACAACTACCTTTACTTTTCCCCGACTAATGTCAGGTACCCTGTGTGGATTCAGAAGCGCCCAAAGGTTCTAAATTTAAAAATCCCGGGATTTACCAGGATTCGAACGCGGGATCCCCGGTTCAGAAGCCAAATGCTTTACCGCTCAGCCATAGTATCTTCATTTTCACTAGAGTACTAGACTCTTTATTTCACGAATACGATTAAAATGTATTATTTGTTTATTGCATTGTTGCTATACAAGTAAGTATGATTTTTGTCTTGCTGTGCCTGTTTAGACATCATAGATCTCCTTTTTAAAACTTAAATTTGTTAAGCACGTAATGAATTCATCCTGCCTGAACAATTTTCTACATAGTACTGTATACTTTCTATATGTTTTAACACACGGGCAAAAGCATCTTATGAGACAAGCAAAATATACAAATACTTTTAAAAACCCAACAAAGCTTATCAAAATCACTTCCATATATCTCAATACAGCAGATATAAGCTACCTTTTCTAAAAGCAAACATTATTTAATTACCCTTAATGGATTAACTAATTCGTTAATTTTTTACTGTTATAAGTATTGTCATGGACTATAAATAATTATGCGAAATTTCAACTTTATCCGAGAACGGGAGGTGGAAGAATAAAACATGTACAAAACGTAATAATGGGAAGAACTCCACATACACAGCCACATCTATCAATAAGTTGCATCTGTTTTACCTATTTAGATGCCAAACAAAAATAATTAACTACATTAACTAGTTAACTTATTAACAAATAATAATGCAAAGTTTCAACTTGATCCGGGACTGAGCGTCGCAAAAATAACGTGTACAAAAATGGTACCAGACAGACAAGATTTGTACTAAATTCTATTCTAAAAGAGATCCGAAAATGCTAGGATTTTTTGTTAAATGCTATCATTAAAGATGATTATTAGAGAATTGAGAACAAAATTTGTTGAAATCATTTTCTCATTCTTTATGGTCACCAAATGAAAGACACTTTGCTTCATTTGTTCTAGCCAGTCTTAGCACACCTGGGAACTGTTTAGTTCTAGCCAGTCGTAGCACACCTGGGAACTTTTTGGTTCTAGCCAGTCCCAGCACAACTGGGAACTGTTTGGTTCTAGCCAGTCGTAGCACACCTGGGAATTGTTTGGTTCTATCCAGTCCTAGCACACCTGGGAACTGTTTGGTTCTAGCCAGTCGTAGCACACCTGGGAACTGTTTGGTTCTATCAAGTCCTAGCACACATGGGAACTAATTGGTTCTAGCCAGTCGTAGCACACCTGGGAACTGTTTGGTTCTAGCCAGTCGTAGCACACCTGGGAATTGTTTGGTTCTATCCAGTCCTAGCACACCTGGGAACTGCTTGGTTCTAGCCAGTCGTAGCACACCTGGGAACTGTTTGGTTCTATCCAGTCCTAGCACACCTGGGAACTGTTTGGTTCTAGCCAGTCCCAGCACAACTGGGAACTGTTTGGTTTTATCCAGTCCTAGCACACCTCTGAACTGTTTGGTTCTAGCCAGTCGTAGCACACATGGGAACTGTTTGGTTCTATCCAGTCCTAGCACACCTGGGAACTGTTTGGTTCTAGCCAGTCGTAGCACACCTGGGAACTGTTTAATGTGGTTTTTATGCTTAACATTGTATGTTGACGTAAACGAAAGTACGTAATACAAACTTTGACCCAGTTCACAGACATCTTACTCAAGGTTTCTTTGGATTGACAACTCGAAGTCTCCCAGGTAGTTTTGATTGATTTTCAACTACAATGCTTATAGTCAACTTGACTACTTCATTCACTTCCTGGTCTTGGTAAAAGTACGTCTAGAATGCTCAGATAAAAGAACAAAGTTAAAAGGCGAAACTTA
Source organism: Biomphalaria pfeifferi (assembly GCA_030265305.1). Classification (NCBI taxonomy): domain Eukaryota; kingdom Metazoa; phylum Mollusca; class Gastropoda; family Planorbidae; genus Biomphalaria; species Biomphalaria pfeifferi. The sequence continues at coordinate 52,869 of JASAOG010000002.1, read as the reverse complement.
ATGACTCCTTTGACCCATTTCTCCTTGTTTTGAATTGAACTTGCCTTACTCTAACTTGAATTGAACCCAATTTTCCCTTTCACTGTCTTGTATATTAAATCTACTTTATTTTAAATGTAGGTCGACACTGTAAAGCAAGAAAAAAGATTTACAAGTAACAGAATGAGAAGAAAAAAAAAAGTGACAATCGTAGTTAGGCGTACATACTTTAAAGATCGCGTCGACCTGATCGATAAGTCACGCTCCACTGATCGCACGAGAAGCTGTCCTTGTTTGCTATGTGACGTCACTACCTTGTTCATTGCCACTAATACTAGTTCGCGACTAGTCATGTTGACACTATTGTCAGAGAAAATTTTTTAAAAAAGGTGGGGGGGGGGGGGGTGAAGGGAACTCTTGAAACAGAGGCGGCTCTACTCAGAAATGGTAGCAGGTAGCCCAACATTCATTTTAATTTCTGACTCACAGATTCTATGTGATGACCACCCCATACCTTCCCACTTGTCTCCCTTTCCAATTCCTGCTCTATCAACGCCACTGAATAAAGCCAAACAAAAGGCATGACCATCGAGGTGGGGGTTGCAGGGTGTTAACAGGTGTCGAGACTTGTGTACTGACTACGTCTGCTGTTAGGGTGAACAATGAAAACAAATCAAATAGCTAATCAATATTCTGTTCATCGGAGGTCTTTAAGAATGAAACAAATCCAACCTAAAAACTAATGTGATCACATTGAAGTTGTCATTTCATCATGGAAATGTGTTGCTACTTACAATGATATTGACGTGATGTTTTTTGTTGCAAAAGTAATTAAACAGCATGCATTGAACTGAATCACATAATTCGTGGATCTTTCTAGCAGACGACTAATTGTTAAGTCTGCTGGCACTTGATCTTTGATCACGCTCTATGTATTTCGTTAGCCAACTATAAGGTAACGTTTATGGGCGTGTTGACATTCCGTGTACCTGTGTCTTGGAGGTCTCAGTAATTGGTAAAGTTGGCATTTTTTAAATATTATTTTATAATTATACATAATGAGAGTCGGATATTTTGGATGAAGTGTTAACTACAATTTAATAATCTTATGAAACATTCATACAAATAATTAATTTATATTCAGATTTTTTTTTAAAAATGTGATTGAATATAAATAGAAAAAAAACAAAACACATTGTTCAACAATTCTGATGGAACAAGTCCAGTTAGATTATTTAATGCACGTGTAATAGAAAGTGTAGGGGACCAATGTATTTCAGTAATCACAATCTCAATTAACTAACTCACAATCAACCCAATTACAATACACCCACACCGTACTTTTAGAAATGTTTTATGTTTCATAATATATAGATTGAGAAATTTTTACTGCTCAGTAATTACGTTGTAATTTTTTCAATGTGAACTTATAACTGGTTTGACTTTTGAGGTTTTCAAAAACTAGTCAATCACAATGCTAACATTTTTAAAGGTCCAAATACTAATCATTGCATCAAATATTTCACATATTCTATCCTTTATCTCATTTATTTTTTAAATTCTATCTAGTTTACAGTTTCATTTGATGAGTAGGTGAGGATGTCCTTTGAGAACTGACCAGACCGCGGGGTATCTTTACACTGCATACTATGAACAACAGAAACAATTCTGTGGTCACATCCAACAAGATGACCGTCTTGGACAGTGGCTCCAGTACTACCAATCGCTCAGCAATGATCATCACCTCAGCCCAGACTGTGCGGGAGACCCCGGCCCCTTCACAGTTCAAGCAATATGAAAATACTTACCAATTAGGACCGACAAAAGTCACGTCCAGTTCAAAACTTGAAAAGGTTGGTACATTTATAGTTAGGAAAAAACATCAATTATCTGATTAACAAATGACATATCTTGCTTTCAAGTCATTCATTCAGAGTAATGTTAAGATGAGATCTTGATTTCCAGTCATTCATTCAGAGTAATGTTAGGAGATGTTGAAGTTTTTAACCAGCATATAGAATCTAAAGAATACTTATTACTTACTTACTTATTTTATTTAAAAAAAAAAAAACAGAGGCCCAACGCATAAACTTAGTGTAATTTGTTGAACCAAAAAGTTATAGGACAACTAATAAATGAACTTATTTTCTCTTTTATATGTTTATAACTCCTCTATGTTTTATTTACTTTTGTAATGCACATCTTTCAAGCATGCTCAATGCGCTATGGCCTAATCTCTTTTGTGGACCTGTGGGGGAGGGGATATCTGGAAGAAGATTTTCGTGCTGCCTTTAGGCGCTCAGCAATAACAATTCAACTCATGTAGGAGTTCGAACTCGAGCCCTCTTGCTAGGTAGCCACAAATCCCCTCATCAACAGGAATACGTCTTTAAAGGTTTTACTACATGTAATGTTTAAACAAATCATTTCAGATTATCGACGAAACATTAAAAGAACATCTGACAGGTCGGACTTATACCAATGACAGTAGTAGATATGTAAAGCTTATAGCTGATCAGGTAAAGGTTCTAAGTTTAAACCCTATATGTATATCTTATATCAATGCACAGAAAAACTTTCGTTTGACTGTTTACATGTTTAGTGTACATGTTTACTTAGTGTGTATGCGTGTGTGTGTTTTAGAAGTAGCTCGATGAAATAGTCCACATCTTAAACTCTCATATATATTAGTAAAATACCACTAACTGATTGATTGATTGATATAGGTATCTAGAGATCCCAGCAACTGTGAAACATATATGCAGGAAATTGCGTGCACAGGTTTTATTTACATCTTTGGGGCTTGGTAAGAAACGGTTTTGACAGATTCGCAGCCTAAAGGCCGCAATTCGCGAAAAAAACGCAAGCGTTTCATTTATTAGAAATAAGAAAAAAATATTTCCCATCCAAAACATTCAATTTATAGGCTGGGAACAAATCGACGGGCGTAGCCGGTGTGTAACGGTAGTAAAACATAAACAAGTAGGAAGGCATGCGTATGCATTTGTTTAATACATATACTAAATAGTGTATGCTTTTACAGGAAATGGAGAGAAAAAGAGAGACACAGGTAGAGAGAGAGAGAGCATGACAGACAGAGAGAGAGAGAGAGAGATTTCAGCACAACCGTCATTTGATAGTCTGAACTATTTCATTTGAAGTTTGCTAATTAATCTCGACATTTTATGAACGTTTAAAAGCAGAACGCCAATGTAGCGCGCGCTGTTTCATGAAATCCAACAGCAGAATAACAATGCATAGCGCGTAGTCAACCAGTTACATTGGCTCGGTTTATTTTTTTCTAAGACAAATTGTGCATTATTCTCATTATGTGTACATAGTGTACATCAACTACAACTAAATGTGTAGAAATGAATTCCCATCGAGCTTTGAAAGAGTAAATGTGTCGATGACATTTCTGTTGTTCAACAAAAGTCTAAAGCCCAGATCTTGGTAGAAAAGTCCAGAGCTTGTGACAACATGTTTATTTACATCGTCTGTTAACTAACTACCTAAAGTTCAATTCTGAGAACTTGTTGGCTTAGTCTACGACCTCAATACTGTCCAAGTCGCTTGTTCATTAACTCTTTGCTTAGGTTCTTAATCAATGTTTTCCATTTAAACTCATATTAATAAGTTGTATTAAAAACTACATAAAACGTTCATTCTACTGATCATTACTAATTAAATTTTTTGAACCATTAAAAGACTACTATAATGAAGCATGGGTCTTGTAAGAGCGCTTTGATTAATGAAATTTTATAAGAGCATACATTTTTAACCAAAATCAATCGTTATAGCAGGCCTCAACACTGACCTGAGACGTCGCAACCTGTGAGCATTTACGACCTGTAGCTCGTTGCCACGTCACAGGTCATGACCTCAGACAATTGGTCTCGGTTAAACTAGCTCTTGTCAGTCAATTCTACTCTCATTTATTTACAGTTAAAACAGAAGGCCAAGGAGCTCGGAGTTCCAAGGTACAAGTACGTGTGTACGGTGGCTCTTGGTCCAACAAGAAGCTCCACCCTCTCCATGGCCAGTCGCTGTGTCTGGGACCCCAACGTGGACACGTTCGCTGAGAATTTTTATGAAAAAGACGGTCTGTTTGCAACTGCAGTCATCTATTGCATCTATACGGAGTAACGAATCATTCAAACTACAAGCAAAAGAAAAGTTTGAAAATTGTCTGCTTACTTGCGTATACAAACACTCACAGACTTTGTAATAACAAGGAACGGATTCAATAGGATAAAGAGTGGATGTGTTTTTCCGGGAATTTGTCAGTGATTGTGTTTATATGTCAGTGGTTGTGTTTCTACCTACTAATTAAATATTTCATCTAGAAAAAACAATTTAAAATGTTTTACTATTATTTGATATTGATGTGACGGGATTTATGCACTAGGGCTACTAAAGAATAAAAACAAAACACGCCCTTGCTTTGCTATGAAAGTCTCATTGACTTCAAGAAGAACACTAACAATGACTCAATGAGACTTTTACACCTCGGAACATCGACATTTTTGAAACCCCAAAAAAACTAAAGTCCAAGAATGACACATATGTCGAATTTCCTCCGATTCCATGTGACAGCTGGGTCCTTGTAGTCACATAAACATTAGCTATCTCGAGACATTATTTCATTAATAATAGTTTCTTAAATAGAATTTGTAACCTTTCTTTGGGTAGCGGATCTGTGTTCTATTATGTTTTTACCATTTCCTTTCATTAATTCACATAACTTTAATGTAAATGCTTGTCTGTAAACATATAGCAACAATGTCAATGTATAAAAACAGTCAACCGATATGTCACCAACGAGGCTACTTCTATAACAGGATAGCTGCCTGGTAGTGCGGTATGCGCTCTGAAGGAACATCCGAAACATGTCAACAAATCCCATGTTGTTTATTTTTAAATTAAAATATTGGTTATTGACAGTGAGAAAAGGCAAATAAGGAATCATAAAAAAAAGTGTTTAAGCTCAACAGACTAATAGTCAAGACGTTGCTCTAACAACTGTAATCAATTCGTGTGGTAAGACTCCATGTTTCCATTGGAAACCTAAGAACAAAAGCTTGTAGGTGCTAATTAAGAACATTAATATTAAAACAATTTGCGCGTGAGTGTCTATGTAGGGAAAGAGTAGGGGTCAGCCATTGTTTCTTTGACACCTTTGTGTCAGTTGAATGGAATCAGTTTCCGGTTCATTAACCTTAATAAAAGACTTGAGGTAAGCCTGGTCACGCTAGGTTGACGGCGTCATCAAATATTTGTTAATTAGTCTAAAACACACACACGATCACTCCCACGCAAGCACACACTAAAGCATACATTGTGTAGAATGTAACAAAGACATCTGTATTTATCAAGAATCAAACACGCTACATTAACTGTGAGAATAAAAACTCCTGGATTTGGAGAGAAAAACGCACATACGCCTTCAATAAACTGTTACAGAAGAATTATTGTTACAGTATAGGCCTGTTGATTACCGCCATGGTTAAATTGTTATAGAATAGAATCGAATAGTTTATTGAATAACAACATTGAAATCTTTAATACGTACTCCCCACGGGACAATGTCAATGAAATGTAATCTCCACTTTTTAGCGGCCCCCGAAAGGTGAAAAGATGCTATTAGTTTTGTGTGAAATGTCTGTCCGTCTGTTATCTGACCTCACAATATTTTAGACCATTCAAAGTTCTGAAAGCGAAAAATCTTATTTTTAAAATCACTTATGCAAGCATTTTTTTTCATAAAAATACACTATGCGTAGGATAATGAACTTTAAAACACTCAAACACGTGAGACTCTTTATAAGGGGAGACGACAGTATTACATATTTTTAACACATTTATGCAAACGGTTGTAGATTTTTGTCAAAAAATTTTGTTTTTATATTTGTATTTTTAAGTTATGTAAGTTCTGTTATACTAAGTAATATATTTACATAACAAACAAATGTTTACTATTTTCTAAAGAGAAAAAATCTATCTGGCCCACACATGAACGTGATTAGAATGTTTTAATACATGGCGACAACCATATTTTGGAGAGCCATACCACCAAAGAATTTGGTCATTCCGAAGATAATCTACTTAGCAAATATAGTAGAACCTCCTCCTAATTTCATAAATAACATCAATACCACTATCAGAAATTTTATTTTCAAAAACACAATAAGGAACATAAAACATACAACACTCATACAAGACAAAAAAGAAGGAGGGATAGGCTTACAAGACATTCACACAAAAATCTAAACGCTTAGAATAAAATTTGTAGGGAAAGTAGTAAGGTCTCCCAATAACTTCCCCTTAGTATTACATTATTTTGGACTTAGACTAAACAAACTCCTCCCCATTCAAAACAACACACCCCATCATTTTGGTAACCATACACATCCATTCTACAGATCACTCACAAGACACCTACCCAGCAATGAAAACATAACACACTACGACTCAAAAACAATATACACTATACTCAGAGACAAGTTGAAAGAAAACCTAGAAGTTAGAATAAAGTGGGTCAGGGAGCTAGGGATTAAACCAACCAACTGGACATTCACATTCACGCATTTACACAACAAACACATAACACCCAAAGCACGAGAAGTAGCCTACAGATTACTCTTCGGGATGACCCCAATAAAAGGAAGACTCTCAACTACAACAGGGTCCAAATATACCTGTGTAATTTGTAAAAAAGAAAACCAAAACCCAGAGAAACACTTATTTAGTGAATGTGAGCTGGTTGAGGCAGCAAAAAAAACTTTACAAGATATTATTGACGCAAACAGTCAAACCTGTGCAAATGTAAATACTGCTATTTTCTTTAATAAAGTACCTAAAGCCATAAATAAAAAACTAAGAGACATCAATGTAATTATTTTATCAGAATATAGAAACCTTATTTGGAATACCTACCTACAAATTGTCTACCATAATAAACAATAGAGTGAAGTATTATTACATCACATTTTAAAGAAAATCATTGAACGCAAAAAGAAACAATATAGCGCTAAATAAAAATACCAAGATTGTCCATTAACTTAAAGAAAAGAGAATATATGTATATGAATGTGTGTATGCGTGTGTATAGATATATATCCCAAATGACCCTTTTATATATTTCAAGACCCTGTAACCATATAATTAAAAAAGGTAATACTCCAAATAAAAAACAACAGTGATCGCCCCTTGAAATTGACGAGGGTTAAGACAATTCAAGACATTACACAATCACGAAGGCCACGCCTTGACCTTGTGACTGTAAAGACTTAAACCAAAGTTTTGATCTACAAAGACGAGCGAGTTAGGCAGGAGAAAACGAGAGATCTCATTCGATTAAAACAGAGAATCATATCGAAATGGAACATTAGGCCGGAAAGTCAAGGAACGGAAACACGTGAAACCCAAGAAAAGGGAAAGAAGAGTAACTCCAAGAAATCAAGAACAAGGGCAGACCTTTACGTTTTATGTAAACACTGTTTTTCTTCTGTTGTTCCTGTATTGAGAATCAGGCATGACCACATGATATCTAAGCAAACAATTCTTTGTATAAATTTGTACTTTTTAACAATTATGTCCATAGTGACTTCTTTACGAATATTGAAAAAATACCAACACTATCCGTATTGTGCATACCTGTGCAGTCTACATACAAATATATCATTTCTTACTACCTTGCAGACTTTTACAGTCTGTACAGATCTTTCTCTTCTATTGTTCTAATATTGAGCATCAACATAACCTCATATCTCAACAAGCTTCTACATCAAATTGTTACTAAATTAGTATTTAGTATCATTTTTTTTTGCATATGCTAAAGTTTTTACTATTGTTAAAAAAAAAATTCTCCACCACCATTGTCAATATTGCGCATGCTTGTGCAGTCTACAGAGAAATAATATATTAAAGAGGGAAAGAGGAAAAATTAAAAAAGGGGGGAAAATATGCAAGAAAAAAAAGTATATATATATACATATATATATATATATATATATATATAGATAGATAGATAGATAGATAGATACTTATAAAATAACATTCAGTATGACTCCAATTGGTCCCTGTGACCAAAAAAAAAAAAAGCCACAGAGAAATTGTCTCTGAACAGAAACTCCCGATATACTGACTCTTGGAGACAGGATTTCCACCTTGATGATGAGGAAGTAGTTTTCCAAATCTCAAGGGGGGAAATCAAAAATTGTCATTAAAAGGGAGACAACAAAAGAAACAATATAAATGTTTAAATGGCTATGTTCGCATAAGTGTGTACACACATAGATGTGTATGCACGTTTGATAGAAGTTAATATAAAGAACTGGGGTAATGTAGCAAAGCACAAAGGAAACAACCATAAGCAATGTAGACAAAGTGGAAAAAAATGTGACTACGATGTTTAAAATGCTTTAATATCATTTAAATTTCTACTTTCACTCTTTGATTGTTTCTATTCAATTACCTAATGTTGACATTCTCACCACATATATTTTATGAACCTTAAATTTCAAAAATATTCATTATATGCCATTGGAAAAAAATATCGCCATATACAAAGCAATTTAAAACGTTAAAATATTATGACAACCTAGATGTAACTATAGGCATTGCCATGTTTTGCAATCATTGTACTTTAAAATGTAACTACTTCATTTGTACGCTTACTAATAAAATAGGCATCGGGTGGTGAAGTTAGAAAAAAAAAACAAAAAAAAAAAAACGCCCAAAAAAAGAGGCAAAGAAAAGAGGCAAAGGCTCAAGGATTCCCAGGATGTAAACAGCTCGACAACTGACGTCAAAAGCTAAAAAGCTGAAAAAAAAAAAAAAAAAAAAAAAAAAAATGTAAAAAGGTCCTCTGTTTCCATCATAGACTATATAGATACAGGACTGCCAACACTAAGGGTAACTAAGCATAAGTTTCGTTCAACTCCATAATGTGAGTCGAGGTACTTCCGGTATAAACTTATTTTATGACATTCACGATGTTTGAATGATAATGCCAGCTTGGATAATATATTTCTCTTTCCATCGCATTTGACAATTTCTTTTTACATTGTATACTACTAATATGAGTTAAATAAGTGATTAATGAAAGAGTCAATACAGTTTTGAGTGTGTCATTTTTTACTTAGGTAGCCTATAGGCCTTTAATGGGGGATAGAAGTTAAGTATTTGAGTGAGTCAGTCTAAAAAAAAATAACAATATTGAGTCCCTGAGCCTACACACTGACATCTTTACCAACCTTTATTTACATCTAGATTCTATACCTATTTTTTTAAAATTTATTTGTAGTTGGAGAATGAAACCATTAAAAACTACAAGCAATAGTGTATTTATGACTAATTGAAAAATATGCATAAAACTTTCAGCTCTGCAAGTTATTAATTTTTTAAACTAATTAAATCCTAAATAACATCCAATTATTCTAAAAGCCATAAAAAAATTGATTGTTCCAAATTTGTCTTCACCTAATAGAATTCTATAATCATTGTTCCTACTTCAATAAAAATTAATTGTACTCGTAGTAAACATGTAAACTTTGACCCAGACTTATTGACCTATGGCTATAAACTATATCTACATATACGACCATACACACTACTATAATTTGTTTTTGGAAAAAAATGGCTTAATGGGTTTTTAAGTATATATATATATATATATATATATATATATATATATATATATATCTTCTTATCTTATATAACACAGACGCTACTTCAAAAAAGATGATTACGTCCTACGCGTCATGCATTTAGTCATGCATATTAACCAATGACTTAAATTCTGCCAAGTCACTGGTTTTTCTGGCTAGCTCAGGCAACCCATTCCATGCTCTAATAGCACTAGGGAAGAAGGAGTATTTGTACAAATTTGTCCTAGCATAGGGGACAAGGAATGTGCCTTTATTTTTGTGTCTTTCAGAGTATTTTATTAAGTTTTGTTTTTGTATTTGAAGATTATGGTTCAGTGTTTAATGTATAATTGCTACATCTACCTCAGGAGGTTAGAACACCATCTGTGTAAATGCTCTTTTTTTAAGTTGGTAAATTAGATTTTGTTGTTATAAAAATCTGGCTATGTCTATTGCACTGTTACCAAAATAAGAAATATTTTGAACGTAGTGTTTATCTTTAGTGGTGGTTTCTTTATATTGTAAACTAATTCACCGGAAGTCATTCTTCTAACACTACACTGCAACCAAGGACGCCTCGGTTTACGGGACTTATTTAATTGAATAATATAGGCTTGGTGCGCACAGTTGGCAGTCCTGTATAAATATAGTCTATGGTTTCCACTGATTAATCTAGATCTAAGGGAAGTATTTGTTTACTTGTGGTTTCTTTTGGAGTTTCGTTTCATTCGGATTTACTGTTTTAAACTTTCTTGTGCTTTCTTTAGGAGTGTTGTGTCTCCAATTTACTTCTTAAGGAGTGTGTTTTATTTTTTGTTTGTTTGTTTGTTATTATTTAACCTTGGTTAGGCCAATAATAGAATATGCATCCACCGTGTGGGACCCCTCAACTCAAGAAAACATTAAGAAACTGGAACAAACACAAAATAGAGCAGTGAGATTCATAACAAACGAATATTCACATTTGACTAGGGTAACACCATTAGTAAAATCACTAAATTTAGAAAGCCTTCAGGACAGAAGACTCAAAAGTAAAGTAGCAATTATACATAAAACACTGAACCATAATCTTCAAATACAAAAACAAAATTTAATAAAATACTCTGAAAGACACAAAAATAAAGGCACATTCCTCGTCCCATATGCTAGGACAAATTTGTACAAATACTCCTTCTTCCCTAGTGCTATTAGAGCATGGAATGGGTTGCCTGAGCTAGCCAGAAAAACCAGTGACTTGGCAGAATTTAAGTCATTGGTTAATATGCATGACTAAATGCATGACGCGTAGGACGTAATCATCTTCTTTTTTGAAGTAACGTCTGTATTATATAAGATAAGATAAGATAAGAAAGAAATGATCTGGAGGGTGGCTTGGTCCACCAACCAGGTACTTTGCTAATAAAATTGTCCGAACAGGGAGCAGTTCGAGCTTCGATGGCGTCCATCATCGCTGCCTTGAGGCTCGGGCCGGAGGAAGTGGGTTCCCTGTACCGGTTTAAGAACCATTTCCTATGGTTCTTGGGTGTTTCCTCACCGGTGGTGAGGAACAGGATCATAGGAAAGGTCTTTGGAAACGAAGACTCCTTCAGGGTGGAAGTTACCACCCTGGAGGAGGAGAAAATAAAAGTAACGCTTCACTGGGTGTCACCCACCATTTCAAGAAAAAAATTGAGGACATTTTCGGTACTCTCGCCGAAGAAGGCTCCAAAATAGAAGATTTGAGGTTAGGGGTTAGTGACAAGTGGGTGGCTTTGATTAAACCCCGCAAGGATATCGAGCTACCCCACTGCATACAGCTGAAGTATGAGGAAGACCCCAGAACCTACAAAATCCTAATTTCTACACCATGGCTAAGGCAGCAATGTTGGTTCTGCCAAAAGGAAGATCATTGGTCAAACCAATGTCCCAACAGGGCTGCCCCTAGGGGTCCCAAAAAGGACTTTGTGAGGTCCTTGGAAGTTAAAAAAAACAACTTATGCGACCGCCTTAAAAAAAGATAGTGAAAAGGGGCAGACCAAGGCTATACCTCCTGAGGTAGATGAAGACGGGTTCGAACCCGTAAAAATTCACAAAAAAAAGTACAACACCTGAAAAACGCATAGACAGTGGCAGGGGTACCCTTCCCCCCCCCCCCCCCCCCCCCCCAAAAAAAAGGAAATTGTGACACGGGGTCTAGTACACACAAAAAAAAACTGAAAACCACCGGACATGCTAGATCGGAGCCTAGCTCTCCAAACAAAGCAAACCGCAAAAGGACTCTTTCTCTGTCCTCTACCTCTGATGACCAGGGGGAAGGCTCTGAGGTGAGAAGGGAAAGGGGGAGAACGGGAGAGGGAATGGAGGATTTGGAAGATATCCCCAACTCTCCTGCACCTCTAGTGATTGACGAGGGGGAGGACACTAACACACCGCCAAACAGATGAGCATTTTTAAATAGTAGGCACACACATACACACACACAGTGTCAGACACACACACAAACGCAATAACCCACCAACACACAATCATGACAGACATTACAATTACATACTCAAGTAGTGGCAAAAAAAAGAATAAGTGATGAGCCTTTTCAAAACAATTACATCAATTATAAGACTTCAGTTAGGCCAGGGGAGGCGCGGTAGCTGAGCGGTAAAGCGCTTGGCTTCCGAACCGGGTGGTCCCAGGTTCGAATCCTGGTGAAGACTGGGATTTTCAGCTTCGGAATTTTTGGGCGCCTCTGAGTCCACCCAGCTCTAATGGGTACCTGACATTAGTTGGGGAAAAGTAAAGGCGATTGGTCGTTGTGCTGGCTACATGATACCCTCGTTAACCGTAGGCCATAAAAACAGATGAACTTTACATCATCTGCCCTATAGACCACAAGGCCTGAAAGGGGAACTAGGCCAGGTTCACATCTAACTTCACATTCACTTTCACCTATCCTTTGATCTGCTGGACCGTTGGGGCACTACACAATATCTGTCAACCTTCTTTCTCCATTCTTATCTGTCATTTGTCTTTGATATAATTTCATTCGGATGTTCTTTCTGAAAATATTGAAGCCTGCCTGGGTAGACCACTTCGGGGGTCGATTTTGAGTTTGTATTTCCACACAAACTGTCTTTGTAACCTTGTTAAAGTAGATTTGAAGTTTGAAATTGTTTTTTAATTGAGTCCGGAAAACAGCGACATATTCTCGTATCCTTTAAAAATGAATAGAGGGTGTTTGGGCACCAAGAATGACTCTTTTAGAATTTTAAACTATTCATATAGTTTCTCTGCTTTTTTACTGTTTATCTGTGAAGTATATTTCGGTCTGTCCTCGATGTGATCCTCTTTTATTATTAGAGCGTTCTATTTCTCCCTTCTCCTTACATTTATTTTGCTTTAAGTTAGGTCAATTGAATCAAACAGCAGAATAACAATTGAAAATGTTAAGTTTATTATGGTAATATCCATTAAATAAATGGAATCCAATATTAAATGTACTAATGATGTACCAGTATAGTAGCTAGCAGTTATTGTCAGTATTTTGGAGATTTTTGTATACACGAAGGCGTGAATGTCAAGCGTTTTGGTGTGTCCGCTAAACGAAAGTATTGATAAGTAATGAATTGAAATAAATATCAGCTTGCTGCTGTGGTGAACTCTGAGTGTGAACATCCACACAATGATCCTATGTCGTTTTGTTCTCATCCCACTAGACGACCAAATAAAGGAGAGATAACTGGGGCAAATCGTACGCATTGTTTGCTCGAATTATTGTTTTTTATTTTATTTTTTTAAATTTTTTTTTGTAATGCACAAATCAAATCATATCAAAATTTCAAATATATATGGATAAAATTGGAATGGCTACTTGGTCGTCACAATGGTCCCGAGTAAGACCCAGCCCGCTACCTACCTCCGAGGTCCTGCAGGATGTTTTGGCTAGGACATATTCATTTCATCTCTGAAGAGACAAAAATTTTAAAACAACAAAGATAGTGTTATGAAAGACTTCATATTCATACTTAGTTGTAAAGTCTAGATATTTACTGATGTACTGGTCACAACCATCCAGTATTATCACGATGTAAGTAATGCATTGGGAAATATTTGAACAAAAAAAAACAACAACATACAGGTGACAAATTGAATTGATGAATCAGCTTATTATGAAATTCAGTATTGCTTTATTGAAAACATTAGTAAAAAAAAAACAAAATAAAATATACAGCATTTGGCGAAGAATAAAACAGTTTGTATGTCAATGAGACAAAGATCAGAGAACTTTGCTCCTGTACGCTATGTACGTAAACAAAAGCATACAGCCATCACTAACTTTAAATCACTCAACATACAATTTAAAGAAGTAAGTTAAGTAGGCTATCCTTTTCAGAAGTTGCAGATGATGTCAATATCATATGTTTCTATGGCCGACGGTTAACGAGGGTGTTATATAGCCAGCACAACGACCAACAGCCTTTAATTTGCCCAACTAATGTTAAGTATTCGACGGAATTCGAACCCGTCAGTCTCTGGTTCGGAAGAAAAGCCTTTGACCCCTCAGCCACCACAGCCCGCTCCCGACATAATAAACGACACCAACTTAAAAAACAAATCAGTTGCGTATACGCTGAAGAAGACTAAGAATAAAAAAGAATCTTGTTTTGTTGACATTTTGAAATCTCCCCTATCTCTCATTGTACAGCTGTCCACAGCACCTGAATATATGTCAGGCCAATGCTTTTAGAGCTTGTCTCAATATATCCAAAGATTTGATACGAAGTTTATACAACTTTGTTTTTCCATGGCAGCGGTTCCTCCAAGACTCATCAAGCCTTCATTCATGTTACACTAAAAGTTTGCAGTGTAAACAGAACAATAAATGACATCAATACAAATGTATTCATTTTTTGGCAAATGTAACAATATCATAATACAATCATGGTAATTGTGCAGTGGCGTCACCAGTACAGCCCCGACCCCTACACCACCTAGAGACGTTACTGTACTAGTGTAACGTAACAATATTTGAAGCCCAAAACAAAGTTATTGACAATGTCTTCAAAATACAAAATAAATAAAAATTATTCATTGTCACTGTTGTGTATTTATGTTTCCTGTTGTGTGTTGTGAACTGATCTGTTCTAGTGTGTCAAAATGTCATGGTGTCCAGGTCAGCTTGTGTGTATGTGTGTACTGTGTTATTGTGAACTGTTTTGTCATTCTTGTTCAATAAAGCCTAGCTTCAAGACATGTCTTCCTGTAGTGTTTTATTATGTCACTACAGTCACCAAAGTGGATCACGTTAGTTTGGACATTGAACGTTTCTAAGTTACTAAGAATCCTATTGTTTTGAACACACCGTTTAAGAACCCATACTTAGTGTTCATTGATAATGGGCTCGAAAGTATTACTATGACAATGGACATAATAACGAATACATAATTTCCTCAATAAAATATTAGTGAACTTTGGACTTTGCTACAAATAAGAAGTGTCTAACAGACAAATTGAAGAGAGACTCAAAGAACTTAGATTGAGAATAAAACAACATGTGTAAGACTTGGCTGAACTGTTTGAAGACAATGGACATGTCAATGTTCATTTTCCAAGACACATGAACGCAAGGAGCATCAAAAAGTGAAACAGTTAGCATCATAAAAACAATCGAACAAAAACAATGCTAAAGCAATTGCCAGTTTGTCAGTGTAATACTAATATATCCAGATGTGAGGCGTAGCCGAACTAAGCTTTAGTAAGCTTTCAGTTGGTCTCGTCTTCAGGAATATGTAGGTAATGTATAAACAAAGCATATTAAGCCTCTGTAATATTTTATGTTCATTAACAGACTGTTGAATGAGTCATTTTAAAGCTTTATTTGTGCGCGCATGCGTTGCAAATGATGATTAAATGCCTTAGTTTAGGCAAGAAGATGGATCTACAATTAGCTCTTTGTCATTACATTGCAGAGTCATTTACTGTCTGTTTGGCGGTGAAATAATTTCAAATTGCCTTTGTTCCAGATTGGAGTTTATTTGATATTAATGTACAATCCAATAGAATGTGTAATATTTCGAAATAAATTTTGTATGAAATATAATTAGCTATTTTGAGTCAATTTTCATAACTGGCACTGCACTCATGTTGTCGTATGAATGTACCAAATACTCTTCATAAAACAGTATACGTGATTAGTGGCTACCTAGACTTTGTGAAACTGGTCGCTCTCGAGAGATCCATTAAAGGCTTTTAGCCAGTTCAAATTCAATTTCATAGTTTTGAACAGCCTGGCTAGTGTAGAAGTCGTCAAACCAACCTGTCTAAGTTAGTAGCATTAGGTTGGTCAGGAGGTTGCTGGGTCAAGGACAACGTGTCATTGTTCACGTGTTCATTTCTGATCAAAAGTTGCTGCACTGGGCTGGCGTTTGTTTTTTTCTTGATCTCACTGGCATAGCTTCTGTCACTGAAGATAACAAAAAAAGCTTATATAAGGAAAATAGCTGCACATTTACAGTGATATATCTCAATTCTGTAATACATGGACGTATCTAGGAATTTTCCATTACTTGGGGCCCGGGGGCTTGACCTCTTTGGGGGCCCCTTGCATTTTGCGTAATATTTAATATTTAGTGTAACAAATACTCATTTGGGGGCCCCACTCAAGTGGGGGCCCGGAGGATTTTCAAATTCTCCCCCCTCCTCCCCCCACCCTAGCTACGCCACTGCTATAAGATTATTTCCATTGTCTATATTAAACAAAATTAATTAATTACTATAAATCAATTAATTATTAATTAATTTTTTTTATTGATTCATGTTATGTTTGGGGTAATGAATAATTGTACAAAGTTTCAACTTGATCTGAGAACGGGCAGTGAGAAAAATAAATACCAGATAGACGGTGCGAGTTTGCACATAAAAAAAAAATTAATGTCATTCAAATTTGGATAACCACGTTCTAACATATTACCCTTGTCTATTACTTTTCATTTACTTTCAGCAGGGCGACAATGTAGCATATCATCCATTCATAAGTATTAATTGACATGAGTACAAGGACAAAGCGGGTTGTATTTCTCTTGCCTGCCTTTGCTTTTTATTTGTTTACTAGTACGCAGCCCTACCGCACATTATGACCCGAATTGCAAGTTCACCATGATAGTAAACTTTTTTGACCCAATGTACAGCACTTAGATTGAAAATGCGTCATTGGCAAATGTTATTTTATTTACTTCGTTCACAATCCTTTCAAAACATTCACGGTCACATATTTGACATTGTGCTAAGTTCATAGAAACACTTCTAGACTTCCCTCTGTTCTTACAAATAGTTTGCATTTATGTACCTATCAGTACATCTGAGGTGTTTGATGAGTACCTAACAGTACATCGGTGGGATTTGATGAGTAGGCCTACTTGACAGTACATCAGTGGTATTTGATGAAATTACATTAATTATGTTTGATGCCTAACAGTATATCAGTGGTATTCAATGCAGATAGTAATCGTTTAGCTGCTATTCCCAGGGTTATACAAGCTGGTGATGTAACTGAGAGATAGAGTCCTTCCCCAGACTTTTTTGTTTCTGTTTTGTTTTCCTATTGGAGCGCCCAGACTTATTAAACAAAAAACATGGTCGTTCAACATGTAATGCATTACAATATTTTTTGTTGTTGTTAATAAATCACAAAATTAACAGATTGACAGAGAAGTGTAGCACACATCTGCTACTCCACTAGGAAGTCGAATCTGGGGCATGGCTTTGATTAATGAATTTGTGGCACTGATAATCCTTGAAGTAGCTTTTCAGCAACATTAATTTGTGAAAAATGTTTTTGTTTTAAGGCAACCAAACAGTTAAACATCAGACATTTCTTCGTCAGTCAAACACTTGCTAACCTAGTGGTCATAGGACTGGAGTCTGATGAAAACAATTCTGGGGAGGTAATTCTACTTTTAGGAATATTTACAGAAAATGGGGCTAATCAATATGCTAGACTACATTATATTAAATTACGAAGTTTGAAAGTGTAACAATCTTACAGGAAGGGGAAGGAATGTCGAAAAGAAAAAGATGTGCAATTGGTGAAGATTTATTAATTTGATTTTGCTAATGTACGTAGTGCTGGGATTTATAAGCTGATTCATACAATGACACTCTCTCCCTTACAGTTACTCAATTACAGTCGTCAAATAGAATCTTGTCAGAGAATCAAATTACTCAACAGTAGGCTACACATGTATTTTGATTATCAGAATTAGTTACATTGGCAAAGGAGCATATATGGGCGTTTTTTTTCTTGTTATGAGTCTCAATTGTGTGCCCCGCGACTTAAGTGACAACTCTCAAGCTGTTTCTTTCAGACGCTATTCGCTGCCTTCCTTTATGCCAGTTGGAGCACATTGGCGGCTGAATTGATTTTTATAGCGCTATCTGTTACGCTATTATGTTCCTAGATTGTTGCCATTGACCAGAGACAACGCTAGGAAGTTGAGGTTAGTACTGTAACGCTAGAGGTAAATGAGTCGAAGTAACAAGAACAAGTACTGATAAACCTGAAGATTGGACTCTTTAACAACTGAGTAACAAGTACTGGTAAACCTTTCTTCATTGTTTTGTCTCTCTTGAATTCACACCACTTTTATCTATCTGTATTGTCTTACCATTTGTATACGATTAATGTCGGAATGAGGAGAATTAATGACAATTAATTATACATGACCAAATAAATCATTAATTAGCCTACACGACCTAACGACCCTTATAATTATGTACACCAAGATTCATAAAAGGTCGACCACCAATGTTTGACCCAGTTCGCTCCTACTACACGTTTCGAAGATTTGTAAAAAATCGTTAAAAAAAATCGTAAAGAGTTACCTTAATTTGCGACTGCTACAGCAGGTCACCCTACTAATGATGTAGACCCAAGGGTCAAGGATTTGATTCAGACTTGCCAGTCGAAGTGCCCACATGTCAATGTAGTCTTCCGTTTCCGGCACTTTGGAAGGGCCAGTGTTGTACTTCTGATTTACCAAAATTCGAAACTGCAGTACAAACAAAATTATAATAATGTAATAAGAACAGTTTTACTAAGTCTTATTTAGCTCCTTGACATTTGAAAGAATAAAATTTAGACTAATAAGTATTTCTGATTGTACACTTTTCCCCAAATAAAGACTTCATAGAAATCTTTCAATATTCTTAGAATATTATTTGGATTAACTTTATATTGTTATAACTCCGTCATGCACACCGCCATCCAAGATAGTGCAGAAGGTGCCCACTATTAGTGACTAGACTAGGAAGGATGTTGACATCCCATATGCTAGGACAAATTTGTACAAATGCTCCTTCTTCCCTAGTGCTATTATTAGAGCGTGGAATGGGTTGCCTGAGTTAGCCAGGAAAACCAGTGACTTGGCAGAATTTAAGTCATTGGTTAATATGCATGACTAAATGCATGACGCGTAGGACGTAATCATCTTCTTTTTTGAAGTAACGTCTGTATTATATAAAATAAGATAAAATAACAAAACGTTTTCGCCCTAGAACCGATATGAAGATGATGTGTTCAAGGCAGATGTCATATGTGTTTGTCATTTCTTCGTGGAAATAAACACCCATGTCTCGTTGAGTTGCCTCCCTTCAGTTATTACAACAAATCCTCGTTTAATGTTAGTGAAAAGGCCTTGGCTATGTTTTATCACGCTCACATCTGCAATATTTTAAGTTTTAATATGACTGCCCGGTATGGCAATCTGAGCATTAAAAATAAAAATAAGCTAAATAGAATCCTAAATGCTGCTGGTAAAGACATTGGCCAAAAAAATCCCATTTGGGCATCCATAAAAAAAGCTAAATAGATTCAAGAATATATATATAAAATCACCCTTTGGGTCAGGATTTTGTGATTTTACCATCACAAAAGAGATACAAGACACCGATAGCAAAGACAAACAGATGCAAACACTCTTTTGTTCCCCTGGCAATCAAATCATTAAATAGAAACAATTTGATATAAACTTTTCACATGTAAATTATGAGTGAATCTGGTGTGAATGTACATTTTTTTTTCTAGTTACAAGGTTTTGTTTGGTGTAATGCACAAATTGTAAGACAAATTTCCATACGGACAATAAAGAGTATTATTATTATAAAAGAACGAGTATTCATTCTCTGGCGCTGCCAGGGTCGAGTTTCGTTAAAGGGAAACAAAATTCATCGTAGTCCCTTTATCAGTTTCCACCGAGGAATTTTCTGGTGATGTGGCAGGTCTGCAGAAGTACCGCCCTGTGACAGGCAACGAGAATGTTCCTAGGAATGCCAAGGGCCTTGAAGGTATCTGTGAGGTCAGTTGTTATTATCACCTTGGTTGATATGACAAAGGGGTATATTGTTGTTTTAGATAATTTTCATAAACACTTAATCTCCAAGCCAAGGTTCCCATATTTTCGCTGTTTTTCCAGCTCCTTTATTTTTAAATTGTGAGATAGTGGTACGGCGATGTCAATAATGGCAGCAACAAATCAGGGCGTTAAAAATCTAAAGTTTTGTCAGTCAAAATAGACCTATCCCAGTACAGTAGATGATCCGTAGACTCGAGAACCTCTTGTGGTGAGTATTTGTAATATGGAGGGGTATCCTTACCGATCAAATTGTGTGTCAAAGCCAAGTGCTGGTGTATTAGCTTTGCAACTTGGTTATGGCGACCTAGTTAGGCTGATTCTGATAGGGCTGGACATGCTGCCATTATGTGTTCAATTGACTCACCCACATTTTCGGCATTTGTCAACAATATTGAGTTTTAGGATATGTTTCTCGTAATTTTTCGTCCTTATTATTCTGTCCTGTATTGCTGTTACAAAGCCTTCAGTTTCAGGGTAGAGATGACCTGCTTTTAGCCATACTAAGGAAGCAGCCTTGTCAATCTTGTCCCCATCTAATAAAGCCGGGAATTTTCTGTGGAGTGTTTTTTTCTTTCCATTGGCGAATCTCATGCCGGCCGTAGTCCAAACCGACATTAACATCAACATTGTTTAGAGGCGTCGCATCTTGGTCGTATTTGCGTAGGAAGGAAACTAGTTCAGTGCTGGAGGCGTGCAGTTTTGATCGTATTTTTGAAACTTGCGTCTTGCACAGTTTGAAGATGTTCTGCAATTACACGGCCTCCATCCTTCCGGGGCAGGTATAGCCTTATGGTGGAGGACTTGGGGTGTAAACATCGAAATTTGGTTAATAATTTTACCGAAATTTTACTATTTCTAGAATGGTTATTATAGATACGAGAAAGAACAACTTGTGATGAAAGCTTCTAATTCGATTGTTGTATTTAGCATGCAAATGGTCGTCGTGAGATCTCGTTTACTTTGCTTTCTGTTATCTCAATACTTAATACATGTTTGTACCTGATCTACTGCTTCCACACATTTAAGAATAACTCTAAATTAAATAATAATAATAATAATACATCTAATAAGACAACCGCGTCCACAAAGGCTGGTTTATTTTTCTTTAAAAAAAGGAAAAAATCTTTTTCGTGAATCTCTATAAATAAATCAGATTACAATTTCCCTTTTTAACATTCATTATTCTTTTAAATATTTATTCTCAAAGGAGTCAACGTGGAATTTATATATGACCACTATGTGGGATATTGACAACATCCTAGCAGGTTAATAAATGTCTGTAATTAAATTTTAGAAAATAAAAAGTAATGGCACAGCCTTGCAGTGAAATCTTCAACTAGATCAAGATCTAGATCTACCTAGAAAATAAGATTTTCAGACTTCAACTAGGACTGATCAAGATCTAGATCTACTGTTGTATCTGGTAAATGAGCTTGTCCTCTTCTTCAACTAGATCTACCAAGAAAATGATATTGTATTGAATTAGATCTAGATTGAGATCTTTATGTCTAGTTCTAGTGTGAATAGAAAATGATTTTGTTCTCATCTTCTAGTGCTTCAAAAAATTAAATCATATTGCATATGCTTGGACCAATTTGTACAAGTACTACTTCTTCCCTAGCTCCATTAGAGCATGAAACGGGTAGCCTCAATCAGCCAAGAAATACCAACGACTTAGCTTAGTTAAGTCTCTTGATGGACATGCACCTCTAGATTAACAAGTGAATACGCGTAGGGCGTAATTATCATCTCTTTTAAAGCAAAGACTGTAATTTATAAGATTGAATAAGAAAAGAATATGAAAATGAAGATACAAATTAAGATTGTTTAGATGATCTAATAGTAATACAATCCTTTAATCCATCTAATCTAGACCCTAGATCTAAATCTCTTTGCCGTACACAAATTCTGTTCTCCAGCACTGTGTGTGTACTTAGATCTAGTCCATATCTTTCGCTATTTGGCTAATGGGTTTATACATGAACAGAAGCAAAGTTTGTAAAATATGACTGAGATTCTAAATGTCTGGATCTATTTAAAAAGACTTGTCAATGTTTGTTAGCAATATTTTTCTAGTTCATAACTGTGCAAAGGTAAACTGAGAATATAGCCGCGCAAACGAATCTTGGTTGCAAAAAAAAAAAAAAAGCATAATTGCACATGACTGTGTAGACCTAGTTGTGACGAATATTTTCTATTCTGTTTTAAATGCAGAAATAATTACAGTAACACTACAAAATGTGAGTAAAAATCAAGCTCTAGTGGATAGCTTTAAAAATAGACATTTTGGGAAAATCCACATTTTTTCCTGAATGTCATCATTTGACATGAGACTTGGCGAGACTTGAACATGATCGCTGCCTTTATAAAGGGTTAAACACCTTCAGTACCATTTTAGTCCTCACGGAAGATGTGCAATCAGAAAGAATGCGCCCTCGGAAAGTTTTTATCGCCTGTTTGTTGTCCTCTGTGTTGTTTATAACAATGTTAATGGAACAAATTTTCCGGGGAAGCAGTTGGGCTTTACACTATTCGCCATACTATATAAATCAAAAGACTTTTATGAAGCAGAGATTGTGAAACATTTAATTATGACGACTGCGCACCTTATAAATCTTCGCCACATTTTTGTTTGTCTTTGGTGTTGTGTATAAGATATTGATGTAACTACAATATAACTGAATAAAAAAATTAAAAAACTGTATAAGCAAAGGTTGACATAGAGAAATAAAACATTACAGAAAAAAAAAAAACAGTTTTAAACAATTACTAAAATGAAAGATCTAACCAATCCATTCTCTAATACTTTAATTTTTGTTAAAAAGTATACAAAATAAACCATAATTTTTAACCATGGATAAATTTTTGTTAAAAAAAAAAAAAAGGAAACTTTCGATTTGCTCGTGGACGTTCGCGCAATGTTTGTATTCCTAGAACATCTTGCAGCGATTTCTCGCGTTTGACTCTCACCACCACGTCACAGTCAAACGGTGCCATCAGATGTCAATACAAGGCAGGCATCAAGTCTCCGAAAGAAACCAGCATGGCTGATAAAGAGAAAGATAGCAAACACAAAGCTGTTCCCAGCTCTTCACCTACACGTCACAGTTCCGGTGCCAAAACTGATAGAAAAACAAAGAGGGCTCCTAGATTTTCTACGAAATTACTCAACGCCATACGGATTGTGGGGGACGAATACGGAGCCCCATTGGAAAAAATTGGCAAATACCTTGTGGACAACGAAAACATCTCTCAGGAAACTGTTGGCTTCAAAGTTCTGCGAGAATTGTCGAACGCTGTCAAAAAGGGAATCGTTACAGTAGGAGCAGCGACAGACATCAATAACTGGCTCTTCCGTCTAGCCGGCAGCCTAAAGCATAACACCAAGTCCAAAGATAGGGACGGGAAGAAAGGAAAACGTGGCAAGAAACAAGGGAAAGGCAAGTGCTCGTGCAAGGCGAAGAAAAAGAAAGACAAATGTGGCAGCAAAAAGAAAAGCAAGAAAGACAAATGTAAATGCAAAGAAAAAAGCAAGAAAGACAAATGTGGAAGCAAGAAAGACAAAAGCGGAGGCAGAAAAGACAAGTGCGGATGCAAGAAAGACAAGTGCGGATGCAAGAAAGACAAAGGCGGAGGTAAGAAAGACAAATGTGGAGGCAATAAAGACAAAAGCGGAGGCAAGAAAGACAAAGGCGGAGGCAAGTGTAAATGCAAGGATTCTGCCAAAAAGAAGAAACCAAAATGCTAACCACTCCAAAGACCAGCTAATGGACAAAGGACGTTATCCAGCGTGTGCCGGAAGTAGGCTGAACAAACTTGAAGCACTTTACCAAACAGTGCACTTCAAACCATTTTTTCTAAAAGGCCCTTTTTAGGGCCACCATTTGCTTCCAATTCTAATAAAGTTTGCATTGAACTAATTAATGGTCTAAGTAGTACTAATCAATTGTCCAAGTAGTCCAAAGATCAGTATCTTAAAAAAATTCTAATTATTTTTATTTATTCATTTTGGAAATCAAAGGATGCGCAAACGAGCCAGTATAAGATGTGCACCATCAGCAGCAATAATGCTTTTTTTTTAGTTTTTATTACAGCAAAATTTTACTGACCATTAATTTACTAAACTCTTGAATGAGTACTGCATACATGCGGAACTACCCTAAGACAGTCGGTTCAAGATAAATATTTTCTTGTTCTCTAAATTTAAATGTATTTCTTTTTTACTTTGAATAATTATAAAGGTCAAAAGACAGTTTTGTCCAGTGTGTCTAACGAGCTAGCAATAATTTTCCAAACGATATACAACACATGTCAAATGTATTGGAAAATTGTTACAGCCGTTTTCGAGAACCGTGTCCAGGTTTTTGAGTCCAGCCAGGCTCATGGCTCAATGGAGTTTTGTAACTCCGCTCCCGCGCCGACACTGGTGGTGCGCATCAGAGCACCGTTCAACACGAGTAGGAGAAGACATTGATTCTACTGGAAGGATTGTTGTAGATCCGGCTGAAGAGATCTGAAGGTTATGGGAGTCTGAACTGTCTGGGGCTAAGTGCCGTCTTGGAGCGACACTGGGAAGTGTGTCGGTGTTCTGTTCTAGTGTTAAGTAGGACTTGTAAAGCTTAAGACATTACTCCCTGTGACTTTATAGCTGAAGCCCATGTCTATTTGTTTATAGCTGTAAATAAGTACATCGTCTATTATTAACTCTTTCCTAACGTTGAATCCTTGCTTAGATGTACTAGAGAAGTTACGAGTTGAATAGAGGTATTCAACAATGGAGTTCATTTTCAAAAGTAATCGATGCACATGTACGAACACATCAGGGAAGATAAAAGAATTACTTTTAAGTAGCGCTTATGTCCATTTTTTTTTACATTTAAACTGCTTGCATAATAGAAACTAATCAACATTTAACAGCGAATGCTAAAACTCAAACTGCATTTTAAACTATCCCTATTTTGTTGAGATATTACAGATTTCATTAGGTGTTTTATTAACTTTAATCTAACAAATCACTTAAAATGTTTGCTTTAACGGCTTAAAAAACACCAAATTAAAGAGAAATAAGCCAGACTATTTAGGTTCCAAGCCCAACTATTTTGTAAGAACTAATGGAGATATTATAGTTCTGTCACAAAACGAACTTTCATACAGACTTATTGAACAAAATTAATAAATCTACTTTAATATGAATGTTTTTTACTATTTATTAAAGACTTTTTTTTCGATGCTGACTCTCAAAAATCGTTATCTAAATCTGATTTTTTCAACCTGAAGGGGCGCTACTGACAGAATGGGGGAGGGGCAGGATGGGAAATATCTTTTTTTCTAGGAACAACATAATCGGTTGTATTTGCAATGTAGTTAGGGCTTATTTTCATATTTGAATTTTGATCAATAAAAAGATTTTTTTATAAGTGTTGATTTAAGGGTTGATTTGGATGTTGATGTCAACTTGGAGTGTTAATATAGGTGTAAACGTTGAGTGTTGATGTGGGCGCTGATGTCAACTTAGAGTGACTGTGTGGGGTCTGATATAAATGTTGTGTGTGTGGGGGAGAGGGGCTAACATTTATGAGTCACGGAGGTCACGGATGATTAAGTGTTGATGTAACTGTTGATTTTAGTTTTAAGGTGAGTGTTGATAAGAGTTGAACTGAGTATTAAATTGTGTGCTGTTGACACATGTGTTGATTGATTGCTTAGAATGTTGATGTGGGGAAATTTAGGCATAATGTACTGGTTAGCCCTTTGTTGTTATATGATTGTTGATGAAAGCGATGAATAGTGTTGATGTGAGTGTTGATTTGAGAATGGATGTCAGTGTTGATGTATGTGTTGATTTGAGTGATGCCGTGAAACTTGATGTCATAAAGTGTTCGTTTGAACTCACCATCCAGGGGGCGTAACAAACAGTGAAGACAACGATTATGGCCATAAGGAAAATGACCATCCTGGTTTCGCTGTCCAATCTGTAATGAAAACGTTTCCTGGTCGCTTCGGGAGATGAATCCTTTAACTTTATGGAAGTTGATAATCTGCTTCTTCGCATTCGCCAGAGATGTTGTATTACTATCAGGTTGAGAACAATGGTTATGGCAATAGACAGCAATCCAATTATGGCGTAGAAGTAACTAAGCATCTGCCCTCCTGGTGAAATAAAATGCATTCAAGCTTTCACCAAAACAACTTCATATTTTTAGTTAAATTGTACTGGCTTATGGACAAATTATCCTTCCCAATTAGTACATAAACTAGAAGTTTATATTCATATTTAAATAAAAGATTGTTCTTCTTAATATGCGTAACCAACATAAGTGTTAAAAATAATAATAAGTGAGACAGACGTACACAATTTAATTAGCCAAAATTAACCACGTAGGTCTCCTGTTTGGGCGACCGTAAAATGTATTTTAGCGCTGCTTATCTTTTTATTTTTCGATTTCATTTGGGGCCACCAAATTCACATCGCGTAGGGTTTATAATTATCTAATGCCGGCCTGTATCCATGTTAATAGTTCCTTTACCTTGTCTTTTTGGTAAAATGTTTTTTAAAAATTACAACTCGATTTTTGTACACTCCTACAAAACAAAACTCACCAACATCAGTGCCACGGTCGTCAAAGAAGCACCAGGTATTAGGATAGCGTTCAACATTGCGGCCCATGCCAACGATGGGCAGTATGGCGATAAGAACTGAGCTGAGCCAGACCACAGCTATACTCATGTTGACAGTGAATGGAGTGACCAGTTTACTGTACTGTCAAAACAAATACAACAACGTCAGTTAGCGATACAATTTAGTGGACTTATTTTTTATTGGATTTTATTTGTATACCTTAGCTTGGGAGGACGGGACTCATCTCGTTTTAAGGATATATATATATCTACTTGATTCATCAACTTGATAAACATGTAATTCATGGGCTATCTCTTTGTAAGCTTAAAAACCATCATCTCTTTATAATGATATAGAATATGTAGGTCATTTCTATACATCATTTAGAATTATCGGGCATCTCTTTGTAATCAAAAAAGAATACTTGGGCCATGTCTTTAAATTCATTTAGAAAACCTGGCTCATCTCTTTATAAAAGATATAGCAGAATCGTAATTATAATACTATTTTAAAGGGCAATTCTTGTGTCAGTTCCTTGTAATCATTTAGAATTTTGGGCCATCTCTCGGTAATCAAACAGAATACTTGGGCCATCTCTTGGTAATCAAACAGAATACTTGGGCCATCTCTTGGTAATCAAACAGAATACTTGGGCCATCTCTTGGTAATCAATCAGAATACTTGGGCCATCTCTTTACAATTATATAGAATACCCGGGTTAGATCATGTGTCGACAGATTAAGTGTGGTGTCCTAACGGTTCAAAAGACTAAAGGATAAATTTTGGGCCATCTCTTGGTAATCAAACAGAATACTTAAGCCTGCTTACCTGGAAAGGAAATTTCGTGACCAGAAATCTCTCTATCCCCATGACAAGAACTATAAAGACAGTCGCATTACCAGCCATCACAAGAATAAAGGAGAAATAGTCACACAGAGGCATCCCGCCTGGTAAAAGAAATACACACACACATACACATAGGTCAATGACAGATTAGTACATAAAGTAAACTTAAATCCGACCTTTTCATTTGTATGTCTGAATAGATTAGATCAAACACACTTTGGTGTTCAAATTAACTGTAATTCTGAACGCTAATTTTTAAACAAAAGTTAAAGAAACATCACTTTTTTACAATTAATTCTTATCTTACAATGCGTAGCTCCTATGGTACATCCACAAAGGTGGATAACATTTTTTAGTTTTATGAAAGGCGAGTAAATATGGATTTTCTCCCTTCCCCCCCCCCCCCAAATATTAATAATAAATACCGGTAAATAAAATGTTACACGCAAAGTCAAATAAACTAGTCCCTTGTATTTATATTTTCCTTATTAATTATAACGATCAATATGCAGACATACTAGAAAATTGAAGTGTTCTTTGTATTTTTGTAGCTTGATGTCTTTTGTTATATTTCACCATCGCAGAGACTTTAGAAAGTTTTTCAGTGATCGATCAAAGTTTAATATCCATATTAGGCCTACTACACACACAAACCTAATCTATATCACTACAATAACCCAAACGTTAAACGGTTAATAAATTTTATTTGAACATCCATTAAACTTCCTAAATGTTTTCAACCGTTAGGTAAATCTATATTTATATAATAGAGTATTGCTAATTAAAACAAATAATGTAAACATAATTCCCAGCCCAGGAGACAAAGACATATTGCTCAATTTAAACCAAATCGAAAATATAGTAGATATAGATGTATAAGAAAAAGTGATCCTAAAACTATTAGCAAATATTAAACCAAATAAGGAGCATCATAAAGCACTTAGACAAACATAATGTCCTTACTCCATACCAACATGGCTTTAGAAAATATAGCTCATGTATTCATTTTATAGGACTAATTCATGTTTTGTTTCAAAAGGCTTAGATAATAATGAGCAAATAAATGACATTTTATTATATTTGGCGCAGGCATTTGACAAAGTGCACCACCATAGCTTCATTAAAAAATATAAGATTTCGTGATTGCTGGTTCATTGTAACAATGGATTTCCTTAGAGGTAGAGAACAACCTATAATGATAAATGGCTCTAAATCAACCCTAATAACAGTAAACTTAAGTGTACCTCAAGAAACAGCCATAGGCCCACTGATATTTCTCATTTACATAAATGATCTACCAATTAGCCTTAGTTCAGGAACAAAAGTCAGATTATTTGCAGACGATTGCATAATATATAAAGAAAAATAAAAACAACGCTAGATACTGAAATTTTACAAAGAAAATTAGAAACGAATTCAGAAATAGCAATTAAATTGAAGCATGCCTTTCCATCCAGCTAAAAGTCTGTTGTTAAGAGTAAAAACAAATTAAACAAATAAATAATACTTATCTTATTCAAGGTAAAAAAAACAATTACATAGTCTAAAAACTCATACTATCTAGGTGTTATAATACAATGAAAAACAGCATACATTACTTAAATTATTTAAAAAAACAAAAGCATTTTTATACAAATCTAACAAGAATATTAAACTATAATGTTATTTAACATCGGCTTGGCCAATATTAAAATATGCATCCTCTGTTTGGTACCCCTAAACCAAAGAAAACATAAACTAGAACAAACGCAAATTGGAGTAGTCAGATTTATAACAAATGAATATTCACTTTTGATTACAGTAACACCTTTCGTAAAATCACTTATTTTAGAGATTTTTCAGGATAGAAGACTTAAAAGTAAAGTAGCAATAATAATATTATAACCCAGCCATGCACACCGCCATTTAAGACAGTGCAGAAGGTGCGCACTGCCAGAAACTAGACAGGGAAGGATGTTGACATTAGAAAGAGAGAGAACGATTTCCGCCAAAGTCTAGAGCCGAGATGAAGATGATGTGCTCAAGGCAGATGTCCTATGTGTTTGTCATGTCTCCATGTAAATAAACATCTATGTCTCGTTGAGTTACCTCCCTTTAGTTATTACAATACATAACACTGAACCATAATCTCCAAATACAAAAGCAAAACCTACTAAAAAACTCCGCAAGACACCAAGATAAAGGCACATTTCGTATTCCACATGCTAGGACAAACGTATACAAATACTACTTCTTCTTCTTCTCAAGTCACGTCATTAACTTTGAAGAAGAAGATGAAGTCATTTATTTTCCATTAATCAAGAAATAGTTTGGTAAGGTAACTCTTCAGTGCGTTGGTGTAGTGTCCGATCATGAGTGGACACCATATACTGACGCAGCTATAATCCCCGAAAGTAACGATATTGACTGGATGTCTTCGTACAGTCATATGGCCAAGTCACGAATGTGTTGATAACCAGCAGGTGGAGGTTAAGAGAGATGGGAGTCTTGAAAGGATTGGATATCTTTGTCTCATTTGGTTTAGGTTGGCTGAGTAGGAGGGAGATAATATCATCGTACACGTAGACACCAGTGGCATACAGAAGTTTGTGGATACTTGGGGCTAACCAGTACTCTATGTCATAATTTCCCCACACCTTGCCTTGTTATCGTCATCTGGAATGTATACATGCCTACTCCTGGCCAACTCATCCTTAGTGACCTGGCAGACATACTGGGGGGATAATGTTGACCTTGAAGTAACAGGCACCTCAGCGTATTTGTTTCTGATACGTTTATTGATTCTTGATCCAATCAAAAATAAAATGATAGGACTCACTTTTGAAACAGCAAAGTAAGGCTGAAAATTTATTTTTTTTAAACAAAAGACAATGTGTATGACTCTTGCATACTTTGAAATAGCATTTGTCTCTTGTAATTTCAGTTAACCATTGTGTCTGTTGTAATGTGAGTTAAGCATTGTTTGTTTTGTTATGTAAGTTAAACATTGTGTCTGTTGTTATGTAAGTTAAACAGTGTGTCTCTTGTTATGTGAGTTAAACATTGTGTTCTTGTAATATGAACTAAACATTGTGACTCTATATGTAAGTTAACCATTGTGTTTCTTGTGAGTTAAACATAATGCCTTTAGTGTTATGTAAGTTAAACATTGTCTCTAACATCTTAGTAACTTATATAATTGAATGCATGTATGTATGTATGTCCCCCAAAGAAATTAAAAGGAATCATTTGTTGTTGATTTGTATGACAAAATTCTTGTTCAGCTCACCTGTCTTGAGAACACCTCCTTGGGCATATACCACCATTGTAACAGGGGACGAGGCCACAATCCCAAAGAGATCCATTATAGCCAAGGCTTTCACAAGATGATAGAACGCTGTGGACCTAGGGATAAATGTTGCAACCATTTGAAAACAAAAAAAAAAGACTTTTATGTTTTATTAATAGGTAAATATTTTTAACACATAAATCCAAGAGCATGTCAGTAATCATTGGCCCTTGTATGCCGTCATAATAGATTGGAGCTTCAGTCTTAAATGTTTTTAAATATTTTATGCACTTCTCGCCTCTGTCTAGAAGCTCTGGGATTATTTTTATTATTTTAGTATCTACAATTTACAACAAATATCTAAATGGATTTAATATAGTTCTCAAATACTTGCTACAGATTGCTCCATAATTGACAAATGATCACGACACTGAGAGGCAGAGACTGTCAGTGTTATGAAGTCTATAAATCATTTAAATTTTACTAGCTAATAGCATTTGCAAGTATCTAAGAGTAGGCCGTTTTTTAAAGATATTTGTACAATATATATTTTTTTAAAAATGTAAGTTTCAAACAATCACATATAAATATAAAGATCTATATAACGCATAGAATTTTTTTTAAATACATGGATTGATCAGGTTGTTTTTCCATATATCAATGCTGGTTGAGCTAGACAGAGTGTGTGCAAATCTTCAAACGCTGAAATATGTGATCTCCGGTTTTTTTAATCAATAGAAATTTTTTGTTCTAAAAGTGTTCATTGACTTGAATCACTTGACGTAGAAAAAACACTCATTACCTTACATCAACTCCAGGGAGGCGAGACTAATGGAGAGAATCTACCTGTACACTCTTGACTTTTGTTTTCACCTTCCCGCTGATATACCTTCCCGCCCCCCACCTCCCACCCCCTCAATCATTTTCGTAAAAAAAAAGTTTTTACAGAAGATGTTTTAAAAAAAGAAATTCCGGCCCAAACTGACATCAAACCAATGACAACATTTAGAAGGACAGACTCAACTTGTTCTTTAAGAATGAGAGGCATTAGATGAACGAGCTTGTATATAGGTATATACACATATATAAGGGTGTATGTTTTTTAGATAGAAAGAGGAAGTGTATGTGTGGATTTAGATTTAAAATGTGTGGAAGAGGAACATTAACCCACCAACTACAAACAGATTAGGAGTTGGCATAAAATATTTCAGTTTGTGTGAGTGGTGAGGGGTTCAAGCACATTGATGCTTAGTCTTAGTTATTTGTCAACAGTGTAATGCAAATTTATTTTGCTAAAATCGCCATATAAACAAACACTTGACAGTTTTTTTAAAGAAAATATTTCTCCATAACTTGATATGTGCCTCGCCTAGTCTCTTCATTTCGACTTGAAAGTTGCACATCAATTGGAAAGAACGCTTGATCATGTTAAGATATGTTGTGTATCCTCCTAGAAGTTGAATATTTTAATATGATAGGTTGGGTTAGATAAACGATTACTTTGTGTGTGCGTGTGTGTGTTGCTGGA
This sequence comes from Biomphalaria pfeifferi, assembly GCA_030265305.1. NCBI lineage: Eukaryota > Metazoa > Mollusca > Gastropoda > Planorbidae > Biomphalaria > Biomphalaria pfeifferi. The sequence continues at coordinate 20,600 of JASAOG010000002.1, read as the reverse complement.
GACGTTAACTTCTTGACTATTTCAGCACCATGATGAATGTCCATGGAACACAAAACAAAAGGAGTTTTTTTACGGAAATGTTTTTTTTCCTTGAGGCTTTGAATAAGAGATTGACCCTTTACAAAACAATTAGATCAATTAGATATTCATTACAAGACATCACTTAGGCCAGATTCACATCTAACTTCACATTCACTTTCATCTATCCCTTGGTCTGCTGGACCTTTGGGACACCACACAAGATCTGTCAACCTTCTAACTCCATTCTTCTATGTCATTTGCCTTTGATAGAATTTCATTATGATATTCTTTCAGAAAATATTGAAACCTGCCTTTTTATCTGCCTTGGTGGACCACATCTGATAGAATTTCTTACCGATATTCTTCTAAAAAAATATTGAAACCTTCCTTTTTCCTGCCTGGATGGACCACTTCGGGGGCCGACTTTGAGTTTGTGCTTCCACACAAACTGTCTTTGTAACCTTGTTTCATATGGAACTATTAAGATACTGCTTACATTTCATGTGAGAATACAAAAATATGATGCAGCTTACATCTCTTCGTACGGAAACACAAGAAAACGTAAATAGCAAATATTTTAATTTCAAAAAAGGAAGAAAAAAAGAAGCAAAGAAAGGTGAAAAGTTTGGTGTGTAGGTCAGTGTAGGTCAGTGTAGGTCAGTGTAGGTAGACATATTCATGAAAGATTTCGTTTTATATAAGCATCCTTGACATCGTATCAGTGGCAGCAAGTTTCATTCTTTAACCTTCTATCTAGATCTATAGAATTTTATAATAGTAAATGAGATCGTGTGTCTTTCAGGTAATAAAAGATTTTATGTTCACTCAGGTTAAGAAATCTAGTATTGAGGCATAGAGTAGCAGTGAGTTCCTACACACTATCAAGGTGCAGGCATAGTAAACATACAAAGGTATCACTCAAAAAAAAAAGGTTTACACAAGTATATAAGATTGTAAGATATGGTGAAAAAAAAAACAATGTAGAAAACTATGTCTATATATTACAGAAAATGATCAGGAACATATATAGTTATTGACTATATTGGAGCAAAGCTGACCATCTCAACAGAACACATCCCTCTGTAATAAGAGTTGACACGACTAAACGTAGGGATAATAAATGCTAGACTATAAAGCAACCAGTGTTAAGTCTGTACTCTAAGGGACAATAAAGTTTGCTCGGCTGTCTTGTCTGAAGAAAACGCGCACTGGTTTGACCTGTAATGATCTCTATACAGAAGGACAGCAGTAGAGTGGGTAAGTCTTTGTTTACATCTGGTCTGAAGAGCGTTTACGTTATGGAATTCTTACGTTGTAAGTAACACCCCCACCCATTGTTGTCCATTCTTTGGAACTCCAGACTTCCAGGAGTGTCGCTTGAAAAAAAATGTTTAGTTGCAATGTGTTTTAAGTTTATCTGTAAAGTGAACTTTGTAACCAATCAATGTAAAAGTCATTGTATTGCTTCACTCCAGTCCTATTGGTTTCGTTTCACTAAAACCTAAGTATATTCTTCTTGGACTGATTCTTTTTTTTTCTACCTTAGCATTTTACAACGCAAGCGAAGACTTTAGTGACACTCTGCAAGATCAAAGAAAAGTTAATCATACTTAAGACTTCAATTCTTTTTTTCTTTTTTTTTTTTTCATAGAATGGATTGTTTCTTCGCTGATTGGTGGGTTTATGTCACATGACTTTAAGCTTTGTTATAGAATTTCAACTATAAGAATTTCTTTGGTCTTTAGAGTCTGTGTGTGTGTAAAGGGGGGGGGGGTTGCTAGGTAGGTAAACCTACAATTGAAAGCAGCATTTTAAATTTTCTATACAGAACTTACTTTCAACTAGGCACATTGTGTATTGTTACTGTTCTACAGAGAAGTTACATTCGTATAGACTATAGACACAGATACTGTATATTATTACTGTCCCACAGAGTACGCAACATTCTACACTTTTCTCTCGTCTAGGTAAAGGGACGTTACTTTGGATCTGTTTTCTTACAACGCTGAGAGTTTTTTGCTTGTATGGATTTTTGAAATCGATTTTTTTTTGTCGATTCCTCCCCATCCAATCATCATCCAAGTTTACATACCAGCTCATGCTCAATGAATCAACCGAAAAAAATCAACCAATTAATTGATCAATTAGTCTTAATTAATGTTGTTTTTATATAGAGAATGATCTAAGATAAGGAAAGATAAACATTAGGAGACAGGGGAGCCACCCGTGATTTAAATACATCAGTGGTCCAAAATGATTGTAAAGTAACTCTTACTAAATACACCAACTCTTTGATTTTTCAATACCAACATTTTTTGGCTAAATGTTTCGTGAGATCTAGCCAAAACTTATTTTCTACTCTGTAGTGCTTTTTAATATAACGTTTTAAATTTATTTTTCATATTTTTAATTATAAAACAACAACAACTGTGGATTAGCTTTAGTTCTTTCATCTAAAACATGGAAGAGATGGCATGGAAGAGGTTGCACGAAAGAGGTGGCATGGAAGAGGTGGCATGGAAGATGTGGCATAGAAGAGATAAAATGGAAGAGGTGGCATGGAAGAGATGGCATGGAAAAGGTGGCATAGAAGAGATGGCATGGAAGAGGTGGCATGGAAGAGGTGGCATGGAAGAGGTGGCATGGAAGAGGTGGCATAGAAGAGGTGGCATGGAATAGGTGGCATAGAATAGATGGAATGGAAGAGGTGGCATGGAAGAGATGGCATGGATGAGGTGGCATGGAAGAGATCGCATAGAAGAGATGGCATGGAAGAGATGACATGGAAGAGGTGGCATGGAAGAGATGGCATGGAAGAGGTGGCATGGAAGATATGGCATATAAGATATGGCATATAAGAGATGGCATATAGGTGATGGCATGGAAGAGATGGCATATAAGAGATGGCATGGAAGAGATGGCATATAGGTGATGGCATGGAAGAGATGGCATATAAGAGATGTCATATAAGAGATGGCATGTAAGAGATGGCATGGAAGAGGTGGCATGGAAGAGATGGCATGGAAGAGATGGCATGGAAGAGATGGCATGGAAGAGGTGGCATGGAAGAGGTGGCATGGAAGAGGTGGCATAGAAGAGATGTCATGGAAGAGGTGGCATGGAAGAGATGGCGTGGAAGAGATGGCATGGAAGAGCTGGCGTGGAAGAGATGGCATGGAAGAGGTGGCATAGAAGAGACGGCATGGAAGAGGTGGCATGGAAGAGGTGGCATGGAAGAGATGGCATGGAAGAGGTGGCATGGAAGAGGTGGCATGGAAGAGATCGCATAGAAGAGATGGCATGGAAGAGATGACATGGAAGAGATGGCATGGAAGAGGTGGCATATAAGATATGGCATATAAGAGATGGCATATAGGTGATGGCATGGAAGAGATGGCATATAAGAGATGGCATGGACGAGATGGCATATAGGTGATGGCATGGAAGAGATGGCATATAAGAGATGTCATATAAGAGATGGCATGTAAGAGATGGCATGGAAGAGGTGGCATGGAAGAGATGGCATGGAAGAGATGGCATGGAAGAGATGGCATGGAAGAGGTGGCATGGAAGAGGTAGCATAGAAGAGATGGCATGGAACAGGTGGCATGGAATAGGTGGCATGGAAGATGTCACATAGAAGAGATGGAATGGAAGAGGTGGCATGGAAGAGATGGCATGGAAGAGGTGGCATGTAAGAGGTGGCATGGAAGAGGTGGCATGGAAGAGATGGCATGGAAGAGGTGGCATGGAAGAGGTGGCATAGAAGAGGTGGCATGGAATAGGTGGCATAGAATAGATGACATAGGAGAGATGGCATAGAAGAGGTGGCATGGAAGAGATGGCGTGGAAGAGATGGCATGGAAGAGGTGGCATAGAAGAGACGGCATGGAAGAGGTGGCATGGAAGAGGTGGCATGGAAGAGATGGCATGGAAGAGGTGGCATGGATGAGGTGGCATGGAAGAGATCGCATAGAAGAGATGGCATGGAAGAGATGACATGGAAGAGGTGGCATGGAAGAGATGGCATGGAAGAGGTGGCATGGAAGATATGGCATATAAGATATGGCATATAAGAGATGGCATATAGGTGATGGCATGGAAGAGATGGCATATAAGAGATGGCATGGAAGAGATGGCATATAGGGGTGATGGCATGGAAGAGATGGCATATAAGAGATGGCATATAAGAGATGGCATGTAAGAGATGGCATGGAAGAGGTGGCATGGAAGAGATGGCATGGAAGAGATGGCATGGAAGAGATGGCATGGAAGAGGTGGCATGGAAGAGATGTCATGGAAGAGGTGGCATAGAAGAGATGGCATGGAAGAGGTGGCATGGAAGATATGGCATATAAGATATGGCATATAAGAGATGGCATATAGGTGATGGCATGGAAGAGATGGCATATAAGAGATGGCATGGAAGAGATGGCATATAGGTGATGGCATGGAAGAGGTGGCATGTAAGAGATGGCATAGAAGAGATGGCATGGAAGAGGTGGCATAGAAGAGATGGCATGGAAGAGGTGGCATGGAAGAGATGGCATGGAAGAGGTGGAATAGAAGAGATGGCATGGAAGAGGTGGCATAGAAGAGATGGTATGGAAGAGGTGGCATGGAAGAGATGGCGTGGAAGAGATGGCGTGGAAGAGGTGGCATAGAAGAGGTGGTATGGAAGAGGTGGCATAGAAGAGATGGCATGGAAGAGGTGGCATGGAAGAGGTGGCATAGAAGAGATGGCATGGAAGAGGTGGCATAGAAGAGATGGCATGCAAGAGGTGGCATGGAAGAGATGGCATATAAGAGATGGCATGGAATAGGTGGCATGGAAGAGGTGGCATTTAGAAGGTGGGTGAATAAAGCTTGCAATGCTTTTGAAACTCCAGCACCACTGTTATATTTGTTATGTTGTTATACAGTTCATGCAAGGTTACAATTTGAGAACCAATGCAGCAACACTATCCCATAGCTCTTAAGTAGAAGCCTGACCAAAACACTTACCTCATCTGTAAGGGTCTAGAAATAGAAAAGAAAGTGTAAGAATAGTTACTATACGGTCAGAAAGTTTGACCTCTAAGGATGTACTAACTGGTAAGAAACTCTTTACATGTTGAAGACTGGTTTGGGACAAAACGAGGGGCAGGTAACAACATTCAACATCATGACACCAGATAATGTAATTTAAAAAATATATGCCTAATGTGTTGAATACATGCAAAATGGTCACTAATTTACATAACAACATGAATAGCAAGATAACATGGCATTGATAAATATTTAATGTTTAAAAAAATGCTGGAATCTCATTTGGGGGACCCTCAATTGGGGGCCCGGGGGAATTTTCAAATTTAGATCCCCCCCCCCCCCAACCTAGCTATGACACTGATTTCAGTGTTCATGTTTGGTCAAACTATAGTCAAATCTTATTTTTGCGATTTTTTGACAATGATCAAATTATCTTTTTTGAATATTATTAAACTTTTCGATCTTATGTTAAAACCAGGAAACCTAATCTTCAGATTAAGGTCGTCTATACTTAGTTATTCTAAATGTACTTTGAGTTGAGAGTACTGCTGTGACTATTCCAGTCAGCAGTTCAGGTCTGGATTCTTCTTCTGTGATGATTTCTCCAAAACAATTAGGCTAATGACACTTATTAGCTTCTAGTTTAATGTCGGAAATGAAGCGCTGTGGATCAGGCGTGTTTTTTTTTTCAGCGTTTTTGTGTCTTCTAAATCTTATATCAACTCACTACGTCTGTCTGTCTGGTAAAAAGTTTTCGCACGTTTTATTTCTTCTACATCCATTATCGAATCAAATTTAAACTTCAAACAATTTTTTAATTAAACTTACAAAACATGAATTTTAGTTGTTTTTTTTTTCATTAATAGCAAGTTTGTAATTTTTACAGCAACTTTGTTGTTTTTTCCCAGAGCACAATCTAGTTCTACTTTTTAAGACAATATGCTAAAGAAAAGTAAGTATCCGTGTGTTCCCCACCCCCCCCCCCCACACTACTCATTTGTTCAAATCTATCTATATGTTATTTGTATAATTTAAAATTGAACTAAGAGTATGATGAGCTATCAAAATAACCAGTTAGCTAATTTTAAAATTAGATGTAGGTGTTGAAACATGCAATTAAAGTGAAACAGGCCCAACAAAATTCATCTAAAGATTCTAAACAAATGCCCAGTTACATAATGTGGTTTATTCCATGCACTTCAAGCTAAAAAAAAACAACAACTAGAAACCTAGAGTCCCTCTATTAAACAAGAAAAAACAAATGATTCTGACCAAATAGTCTACTTACCTACTATCTTTGCTTGGTTTGAAGGTCAGGATAAGTAGAGCGGCCAGATTGCCGACTACACCCACACAAAACATAATGGCAGGTACCGCCACTGTCTTGCCATAGTGGGCGTGAGGGGGTAGGAATCCATCTTGACTAGAATTCCATGACAGATTACTGCTGGTGGTAATATGGTATGTCGCTGTCGAGTTGTTTAAATGGTTACTAAGCAACGACGACATTTTCAACACATTCGTTTTTATGCAGGATAAAGACGCAGGGTTGAAAACATTGCAGCTTGTACAATATTGTTATCCAGTAATGTCCTGCCTATAAAAAAGAAGTTTTAAAAAAAGTTCAAGATATTTGTTTTCTTATTTTCTCAGACTATAGAGTTAGTGAATTTCAATACAGCATAAATAGTGGTTGGAAAAAAAAGCATCAAATAAATTTATATCCACCGCTCAGACTTGTAATCAGGATAGCGATAAATGAAGATTTCTGTTGCTAAGGACAAACTATTTATCTAACACTGGTGGAATATCTGATAGAAAGGACATGTCTGATGTCGCAATCAATCAATTACGTTCTGGGGAAAATCAAACGCGCTTAGAATGATTTTGGAATGGAACTTTTTAAATATTGTTTATATGTTTGCTAGGAGGCTGAAAACCAAACTGCTTGAAGTAACACAATCTATTGAACGGATATAGCGCTGCTGTCATAAGGGGAGCGTGTCTGCGTTTAACAACCTCCAGTTTAGGTCTGGGTTAGGAGAGATGTCATGTGAAAGTCAACACAATGGGGGTCATGTGTCTGACAAACTGTTGTGACAGAGTTATCCTTCCATTTCCTTACTGACAGAGATAGGATGATTAAATCAAATACAACTAGCATTAAAAGCAGATGAGTTATTTGGAAGAGGGGGGTAGACCTGATGCGCTCATTTGACATAAAGTCTTTGTGTGTGTGTGTTTGTGTTGATTTTCCATTTCCTCTCTAATCTCTCCAATGCTTGTAATCAATAAATCTAACCTGTCTGGGATCAAATGAGACGTATGTCAGTATTATATTTGATAAGTAGATTTAATTAGAAGCTAGAGCAATTATTTTTTATGCCAGAAATGCACAAAGATTGATGCTGCCTTTAGTCAGGACATCTAACTTACATTTGGGAATGAGGCTGGATGCACTGGGTGTCTCATAGCTTTGCATTAGACTCTATCAGATGTACCCAGAAAAAACAGAATGTAAAAATGTATGTTCATAAGGTTGTCTTCGCTTTATGATTCGCTCTCCAAACGATCACAAATGAATGACTATGGATCGTATTCCATTGGTCACCTAATAGAAGTCAAAGTTAATTCTGTTACAATATTTGTCCGATCCGAATTCCCATGGGTGGTCCATATTACATTAGATGAAACATTGTATGAGCTTCAACCAAGAATAGAATTCAAGTTGACACAAGCTGGGGCACCACACAAGATCTGTCAACCTTCTTTCTCCATTCTTCTCTGTTATTTGTGTTTCCACACAAACTGTCTTTGTAACCTTGGTTTTTATTGATTCTTGTCAGGTAGAAGAAATAATTGTGAGAAATTTGAAAACTTGATCCGAGATTGGGTGTGGGAGTAATAACGTGTAAAAGCTTTGTACTTGACAGACAGAATGAGTTATATAAGCTTCGTTAAAAAATAATAATAAAGTTATAGTTTTAACAATATCTTACTGCCTAGCAGTTGATCTTCGTTGCCCTTTTTTTTAAAGTTTTAAATCATTGATTTAAGTCATACAGAGCTGGTTGCAAGAAGCAAGATTTCAAGACATTAATCACATCGAGCTGGTTGCAAGAAGCAAGAGCGAGCTGGTTACAAGAATCAAGAATTCCACACCAAATTCAAACAAAGCTTCTAGCCAGCTCTATGTGATTATGATATTGAACTCTTGATTCTTGTCACCAGCTCTGTAACTAAGTCTACTAGGTAACTTAAGCTCAGCTATTGGCGGGAGCTAGACCATTCTCTGTTCAGTCAATATTCTCACACTAGCTATGTTCAAGAAGACAAAAATTAAGGAGGTCAGCCTCAAGATTGTGACCTCTTAACCTTTAATTTAGCAAGTTTTTGTTTTCATCAAAATTAATGTCAGAAAAATATTACTCTAGTGTCTCTCACAATTTGTGGCTAATTATCTAGAGCCATCACCTTGGACTAGACTTGAACCAACACACACACACACACACACATGAGTGCGCAGGTTCTTATTAAAGTTGGTCAGATAAAAAAAGACAAAACAAAGTTATCAATTAAGAAACAATATCAGAAAATCAATTTTTGAATGATTAGTATCGAGGAAAGCAAACATTAAAGTGAACCCACATCTGGAAACTTCAATTGTAATCAAACAACGTTTAGACATGAGCAATTGTACTTGAAGTTAAATACTTATACATTATTCTTCAACATAGTTAAATTATGATAAATTGTACTTCCACATTAATAAATCATAATAAATTGTATTTAACTAATGTTAAGTATATATATTGTACTTTCACAGCTTTAAATCAAGCTAAATTATACTTAATGAAGTTAAATCATGATATAGTGTACTTCCGCAATTTTAAATCATAATAACTTGTTTTTTCACAATGTTAAATCGAGATAAATTGGACATCCACAATTTTAAATCATGATAAATTGTACTTCCGCAGTATTAAGCTGTGATAAATTTTTATTTATGTTAAATCAAGATAAATGATACTTAATGCTCACATATTATAAATTTTACTTAAACAATGCAAAATCATGACAAACTGTAATGTAAATTAAGACAATTTATATATAAAAAAACAACGTTAAATCATGATAAATTGTGTTTAAACAATTATAACTCAAGACAAATCGTTCGTCCACCATATTAAACATGCTTCATTTGATTAAAGGACGATAAATGGAAAGTCTTGCAGACAAAGTATTCACGATCTGTTTCAATCTCTTAGCTTAAAGTGTAACTTAAAATGCTGTGAAATGTGTTTTCTTATTATTTGACAAGTTTAAAAGTTGTACTTCACCTAAACGCCTTCTCTCGTGTCGTAGTTTCTATCCACAAGTTGATGAACGCACAGTTCAATAAGCAGGGGATCAATGGTACAACCCCCTCTCGTCTGGAGACTTACCTGAGGGGTCGGTGTGGGGTTAGGGTGATGAAGAATTATTTTATGCCATGGCCCCACTTCAAGAAGATCCGGTACCTTGTGTCTCAGTGTTCTGTGTTTATCAAGTGTCTATACATACTGTGAGAGGGGTTAGTACGTCATGACGTCATACACCTGTCCACAGAAGAGGTCAAGGTGTTTACCTTTTTTTTGTTTTTAGATTTGACGTCATTGTTTTTATTTTCCTCATTCTTTTTGACAATTTGTTTGTACTCTCGGTATTCTTATGACAATTTGTTTGTACTCTCGGTATTCTTATGACAATTTGTTTGTACTCTCGGTATTCTTATGACAATTTGTTTGTACTCTCGGTATTCTTATGACAATTTGTTTGTACTCTCGGTATTCTTATGACAATTTGTTTGTACTCTCGGTATTCTTATGACAATTTGTTTGTACTCTCGGTATTCTTATGACAATTTGTTTGTACTCTCGGTATTCTTATGACAATTTGTTTGTACTCTCGGTATTCTTATGACAATTTGTTTGTACTCTTGGTATTCTTATGAATACTTAAGCAGGATCAAGAATACATACACGAAGAAGGTTGGACATCCTTGGAATCCCCCACGTAGCCTTGTTTTCATCTGACCGCAGCCCATAGAAGGTTAACATCATTGGACTCTTTTACATAGCCTTGTATTCATCTGACCACATCCCAAAGAAGGTTGGACATCCTTGGACTCTCCTACATTGCCTTGTCATCTGACCACAGTCCAAAGAAGGGTAACACCTTTGGACTCTTTTACATAGCCTTGTATTCATCTGACTCCAGACTAAAGAAGGTTGGACATCCGTGGACTCTCCCACGTAGCCTTGTATTCATCTGACTCCAGACTAAAGAAGGTTGGACATCCGTGGACTCTCCCACGTGGACGTGTATTCATCTGACTCCAGACTAAAGAAGGTTGGACATCCGTGGACTCGCCTACGTAACCTTGTAATCATCCGACTCCAGACTAAAGAAAGTTGGACATCCGTGGACTCTCCTACGTAGCCTTGTATTCATCAGCCTGGTGCAGTAACTTCGTGATGTTCTAAACTTTATCAGGGGACCTTACTCCACCTTACGTCTCTGGCGTTCAATAAAACATTCATTTATTAATTTACATTTCCTCATGCACCAGGTGCTTTCCCCTTGTAAGAAATGTATTTTTGGATTCTTACATTATGCCCGAGAACATGTTTTAGGACAACCGAAAAGAAAAGTGCATTATTACCAGACACACTTCCTGCTAGTTTATACACAGACTCAGCTCCAGCTGAACTAAAACCACCTTTTCTTGGTACTACAATTCACAAACTAGGGAGGATCACACATTCGAGCACATAAAGGGTGGTCCCTTAATTTGTGAGTTCAAGTACTATAAGGCGTCTAAGACCATTCCTTCTATTGGGTACCATAAAATTGTTACGAAAGTAAAACGCCGGTGGTTGTTCTGGACAATAACTTTAAACGTCAACTAGGAAGCAGGCCACGTCATAATAGTCTGCAGAGTTCCAAAAGGAGATAACTCATATAAATATACACTTGTAACCATTGATGGGACAAAACATGACTATTAAGTTTAAAACGTGCAAAGTTTATAGGACATTGACTTGTACTTTAGAAGAAATGAACAAAAAAATGGAGTGTGAAATTGGGTTGGGGGGGGGGGGGGGTCGTGGTACGGGTTGAGTTTTTGGCTCACTGTTGTTACTATGACAACTATCGGAGACTACAAATGATCCGCGGAAAGTCGACATGGTTTTAGCCCATTAGACAGATGTAGATAATTGAAACACAGCAATGTTTGGGCTCATGGGATATGGCCTCATGGGATATGACGTCATGGGATCTGACGTCATGGGATCTGACATTGCTTTGACTGAGACAGAGACTAACGCCATATAGAGGAATGACAAGCTCAACAATGTCAAGGACGTTTCACTAAACTCCAATATTGCCAACTAAATCTATTAGAATCTATGGAAACATTGGATTCTGCTGGGCTTAAAAGTGCAACAAAAAAATATCGTACAATTTACATAACTTCAAAAAAATAGATTATCGACTTTTCCTTTGTTTTGTACACCGGATACACCAAAAAGCTATCTATTTTTAGTTTTTCCTCCACAGATGAAAATCTCTAACACGCCATAGCCATCGTGACGCAGACTAATTTAGAAGCATATGTGATAATTGAAAGAGTGGCGCTCTATCAAGCGAGAGAATAAGGCGGACTGTCCAAACAGGCAATTGTTACATTCCATCTGCTGAACGGTAGATCAGAATCTTGCTATTTGCTTGGTGAACTAAGAGGTGACTGGAAAACATCAGAGGCGGCACCAACAACATTGTTAGTATCGCATTCTAACAAAAGACATATGAACAGGTCTACAGTTGAATGAATGGAACCTTTACTTATCCCTTAGTCTGTTGGACCCTTGGGGCACCATGCAAGATTTGTTGACCGTCTCTCTCTATTACTTTCTGTCTTTTGCCTTAGTTGTCATGGAACCTATACAGTTATATTATGTTTGTGTGTGTGTGTTAAGCAAGATAAAGATCCAGAGTTAGCATCTAAAAGAAAAGCTCTAGCTGAAGACTTAAATAGACCCTCGGCGGCCAATGTTATTGTCTTCATTAGATGTGACACAATAACTATCCAGGTCGAAACTGGGTTTGTATAGTCACGTGATACGTGAAACACTGCATTCATTCTGACATAATCTTAGGAATCGAACTTTTTTATCGAAGTTATTAATATAAAGAGATTTAATAACTATGACAAACACACACACACTTTAAACAAACAGATTCTCTCTCTCTCTCTCTCTCAATGGTTTGCAAATATTAATAAGCATTAAAATTATATAGGGGTGTGGTGGCCAAGGGATAAAGCGTCAAGCGTCTGAACCGAGAGGTATAGAGTTCGAATCCCTGTGAAGGCTGAATTTTTATGACCCCACTGAGTGCACCCAGCTCTGACATATATTGGGGAAGTAAAGGCGGTTGTTCGTTGTGCTAGTCACATGACACCCTGACACCCTCGTCGGCTACAACAACCGATGAGCTATACATCATCTGGCGCATAGATCTGAAAGGGAACTTAACTTCGATCAAATCTAATGTGTTTCAGTTCAGTAAGGAATGGAGTTTCTAAAAATTCGGGTTTAAAGAAAAAAGAAGTAACAGATGGCAGTGTAGTATAACATCAAACTACTATAAGTAATTAGACCTATAGAACATGTCTACAACGTCACAGCATCAGTCATCTATAGTAAATCATAGTTTATAAACCAGAAGGTTGCAGGTTACTTGATGTACGACGGGGAAGAAGCTAAATGTGTTGAACCGATGTACACCAAGGTTGGAGTGTCTAGCGATGTACACCAAGATTATTTCTTATCTACTCCAGAAAGATGTTTACACACTGTACAATGGCATTTCTGTTTTTATTCGAAGAAACCAAAACACATTTAAATTCACATTTCCTATTATTTGGCTAGCAATCGATGTTAGTTAGCTGTTGAAAAATTAAATAAAATAAAACAATTTTGCCGTACACTGAGTAACAATTTAGTTCTACACTATGTATCACATTTTTTATAATAACTATTTGGGGCTACAGTGAGTATCAACAAGGAGGAGAGAGAGAGAGAGAGAAAAAGAGGAAACGTCATAATGTAAAACAGGCTGTATGCTACATAAAGAATGATAATTACTTCCCAGATCCTTTTATTTCTTTTCTCTAGTGTCATGAAACCACTTTAGAAATAAACTTATCAAAGACCATTCAAACCAATATAATCCGGATAGGAGTAATGGTTTTTCAATAAATATACAAGGCCTATGAAGAGATCGTCACTGAATTGAACCTAAAAAGAACGGAAAGAAAAGGTATTCTACAAACAAAAACTCCAAAGTTCTTGAGACTGCCTCCAGTGGACATTCTATTTCACCAACATATAGTTCTGTATTGATCACCAAGTCACGGTCCACGGATAAATAATTCATCAGGTGTCCAATGAAGCACTGTCTAATTGTGCGATCATGTGTAGTGACAGGCATTATGTCAAAAGACCTGGGCCACCCTTCTGGCAGGTGACAATAATCGCAGAGATAAGCTAACAATTGAAGTAAACAGATAGCGGTGGAAATATGAACGGATGTCTTGGTTAGATACACGAGACTTATGAAGGCGACTCAAGGCGATATTATTTATTGATCCGAAATACGCAGAATGATTTAATTATTATCATTATTATTTAAATGATCATCCAGCTTTTATTATGTCAAATATAAATTGACTAAACATAAAAAGTTTATTGTTAAAAACAAAGTACTTTTCAGTATCCAAAATATTCACCATCTAGAGTGTACGTTTCTTTTTAAGTTGCTTTCTGTTTTAAAAAAGAATACTTATTAACTTCAAATAACTTATAGAGTATAGACAGATACATTCATTAGTTATTATTTGCATTATTATTATTTCTCCCTCTTTTTAAACATTTGTGCCTATTGGATGTATTGATTCCAAAGATGTTTTATAACAAGGTTTTTAAGGAACAAAATCTGTCTCATTATGTAGGTGTATATTAATTTATCTATATTTATAGAGAAACAGAGACAGACAGAGACAGAAACAGACAGACAGAAAGAGAGACAGACAGAGTGACAGAGAGATAGATAGATAGATAGATAGATAGATAGATAGATAGATAGATAGATAGATAACTGTTATATGGTAAATAAAATAGATAGATAGATAGATAGATAGATAGATAGATAGATAGATAGATAACTGTTATATGGTAAATAAAATAGATAGATAGATAGATAGATAGATAGATAGATAGATAGATAGATAGATAGATAGATAGATAGATAGATAGATAGATAACTGTTATATGGTAAATAAAATAGAGAGAGAGAGAGAGAGAGAGAGAGAGAGAGAGAGAGAGAGAGAGAGATAACTGTTGTATGGTAAATAAAAAAGGTCTCAGTTTTACATTTCTACTATTCTTCTTAAGCAACTAGCTACATTGAAAGACGTTGAAGCGTGACAGAAATAACTTCTACATTGACAACCCAAGTCCAGAAGTTCGAGGTGATCAATTCACGTGTCCGCAATGAGAAATTAACCATTTATTTATTGATGATGAAAAGTGACTGATACTATTAACACAAAGATTTTTTTTAGTGCTGTCAGTATCCTCAAGGTTAGGGTCACTTTGTGAACATGGAAGCACATTTAACTGCGAGTCATTGAAAACCGCATAGCTTATTGGGAGACATTGTTTTTACATATTGGAGATTTACTAGGTTTTCTTTTAGCTTCTGTCTGGAGTTTATAAATCTGAGACGATATTTTAAAGGAAAAAAAGCCATCAGGAAGACAAGTGACGAAGGCTAGCAGAATTTCAACTTTTGGAATAAACTTTTCTATAGGGAAGCCAGATAGAGGATTCACGTGATCTAGTTCACCATTGAGTAGTAGTGCTACTAATAGCATGGATCAAATGCAACAAGCTACGTCATACGTTCCCAGTTTATTGAGACCGTCAAAGGATCTGACAGTAATTTGTATTCATTGCCTTCATACGTGTGTGTGTGTGTGTGTGTGTTGTGTGCTCTACTTCGAGCATCAGTGATCGTTTAGTTATTTGATATGCTGTACACTTGTATTAAGAGAGTATTCATTTGTATCTTAGTTCTACAATTTTATATATTTTTTTTTTAAATAACATACCTTTTGATGTGAAACTTACAGTTCGTTATATGATATTAATTTAATTGTAAGTTAAAACAGAATCATTCTAATACCTAATATATCTTTATATCTTGCAATTGACCCGATGTTATTTAGTTTGACCAGTATGTGTTTTCTATCTATGGCCTCCTTCAGCCTCGCAGCGACTAAGGATCATCTCGTAGAAATCAAATGAGATGAATGCCTGGGCATCAACTATGGTCTGAACGATATCGCACAAACAGAAGCCAAATATGCCCCATTCTGTTTCAAAAGTCCGCGATTTGATTTCTGTGTTTCGGAGTTCTATCAGAAATAAAGATGAATTATGTCCCAGCCCAGACTATGCAAGACGGAAGCTGATGGCTGGGGGCAAACCATAGAAATGACATTTCGAAAAGCATACCACACGACCAGGTAGCCAATTTTACAACTCTTAGTTGACAACTAATAGGTCAATGCTTTTGGGATGCCTGTATTCTTATTATACGCTAGACCTTACAATTTTAACAAATCTTTACTAAACCTGAATTATTTTTTTTTGTTTTGTTTTTTTCCATTTTTTAAAAGCTGTTAGCAAGAAGCAAGAAGTCGTCTGCATGACAGCTTTCTATGAAATTGTGTTTTCCAAGTAGATTTATTATAGTAAAACCGTCTCACTGCATCCAATTCAATGAAACCATTAAGCGTAGTTTTGTGAGGTGGAAAAATGATTGAAATTGTTGATCGTCTATCGCCATAATTTTGTTCTTCTATGCAAATCATTATCTAGAGTTCTGTAGCTGTTTTGAGACTCGGGCGGGTGTATTTAATAACATTTCTGATTGACCTTACGGTAACACAACCCCAAGTCTCGTCACTTTGTTTTGATATGGACATAGGCAAAACGAATTATGCAAAACATGTACCGTTTGGGATCAGCACCGTCGCAGGCTCTGCCAGGGTGCTACAAACTGCTTAACAATCATCAGCACCTTATTTCTATTCAGAGTTGAATCCCAAAGCCTTTCCCATAATTGGGTACAGCTGCAAGACAGCAGAGGTTTCAATTCAGAGTTTTCCTTCTCCTACCTGGGTAGCCAGCCAAGGCTAACGAGCTCTCCTGCCCGAAGCTTAATGGTTTAAGAGCCAGTTACTCGACTTTGCCTCTCTCCTGTTTTTGGAAAATAGTTCCGCCGACTCAAAGTCAGAGCCACACATAAAGGCCAGAAGTTAAACTGAAGGACATGGTCAGCATTCTCTTGTGATATTCTACAATGGCAGATTTCGCTAGTTCCAATTTTTTGTTTCCGGAACAAATGTTGTCTTATTCTGTTGTGTTCGGCTCCCTATTTCATTATTTGTGTTTGTATTCAATGGAGAACAATGAGAAAATATTTTTTCAAGACTTGAAAAAGTAAATAGCGATAATGCATAAAACATTGAACCATAATTTACAAGTAGAAAAACAAAACCTAATGAAATACTCAGGATAATACAAAGATAGACGCGCATTTCTTATTTCCTATGCTAGGAAAATTCATAAAAGTTCTCCTTCTTTCCTAGTGCCATTACAAAATTAAATGGGTTGCCTGAATCAGCCAGAAAAACCAACGACTTAGCAGAGTTTACGTCGCTGATTAGCTTGTATGAGCAGAGTTTACGTCACTGATTAACATGTATGATTAAATTGACAAATCAAATGTGTAGGATTTCTGTATCTTCTTTTTTGAATTAACATTTTTTATCTATAAGATAAGATAAGGTAACATAGATCAAGTTTCTACAGCATTTACATATTTTTATAGGTCTGTGATCTATGAAAACAAAGGCTTCCGGTAAAAGAGCAGCACACAAGCCTCAATCTATTATTAGATGTCTAGGTCTGTTGTTTACATGTCTAGAGAATTGTACATAGGGGTCAATAACTTGCCACAGCTGTTGACCTCTCATTTACGATATTACAGCTAACCTTTACACGTCAGGCTCATTTTGTAAGGGTGGCCGGTCAACGTTTACACGTTTGTCTGTTTGTGTACGCACTGATCTATATTCTCAAGTTTGTCCTTATGAATATAGCACTGAACTATATTCTCTAGTTGGTCATAATTATCACTACTTTTTTTTCATAGCTATTACTGTGCAAGTACTTTCATCTGATGTGTGTTTATGTGGTACGTGTAAGGAAAATCAGTGACTTGGCAGAATTTAGTCATTGGCTAACATGCATGACTAGATGTATGACGCATAAGTGCCAGCGAATGAAAATTAATTCATAATAATAATAACAATAAATCGTTGAGTCCAAAAGAACCTCTCCGGCTTCGTTACGCACTGTGGGCAAACGTTTCGAGGGGCCCAATTGCACGGGCCGGATATGGCGCGCGGGCTGTATGTTTGGCACCAATGAATTAGATTTAGCTGCAATAGATTTTATTATCCGCATAATCGTGATCATATTGCTAAAAATCTGTTCTGCACACGCCATCCATAATGTTTTGGTTATATCAGCATTCGCCCTAGTGAACGAAGAAACTGAGAACCAAGTCTCAGAGGTATGGAGACAGACAAGTCATGGAGATGTTTATTAAAGGAAGAGCTTTGTGTGTTTGTGTAGTCATCTTTCCACATTCATGATATATGTGTGTTTGTGTAGTCATCTTTCCACATTCTTGATATATGTGTGTTTGTGTAGTCATCTTTCCACATTTATGATATATGTGTGTTTGTGTAGTCATCTTTTCATATTTATGATATATGTGTGTTTGTGTAGTCATCTTTCCACATTCATGATATATGCGTGTTTGTGTAGTCATCTTTCCACATTCATGATATATGTGTGTTTGTGTAGTCATCTTTCCACATTCATGATATATGTGTGTTTGTGTAGTCATCTTTCCACATTTATGATATATGTGTGTTTGTGTAGTCATCTTTCCACATTTATGATATATGTGTGTTTGTGTAGTCATCTTTCCACATTTATGATATATGTGTGTTTGTGTAGTCATCTTTCCACATTTATGATATATGTGCGTTTGTGTAGTCATCTTTCCACATTTATGATATATGTGTGTTTGTGTAGTCATCTTTCCACATTTATGATATATGTGCGTTTGTGTAGTCATCTTTCCACATTTATGATATATGTGTGTTTGTGTAGTCATCATTCCATATTTATGATATATGTGTGCTTGTGTAGTCATTTTTCCACATTCATGATATATATGTGTTTGTGTAGTCACCTTTCCACATTCGTGGTATATGTGTGTTTGTGTAGTCATCCTTCCATTTTCATGATATATATGTATTTTTGTAGTCATCTTCCATATTCATGATGCATGTGTGTTTGTGTAGTCATCATTCCACATTCGTGATATGAAACATTATCATCGTATCAAAACTTTCTTTTACCGCGTAATTGCTTTAACTGTACACCAACATTTCCTCTTTGTTGAGTTATTACTTCACAAATCTGGATCAAAATAGCATTTGTCTTTATGTGTAGGCTATAAAATAGAGCAGGACTGTTTCGTGTACGCTCCTCCCATATAGCAACTACCCAAAACGTATACAGTGCCGCATAAGATGTAATGAATTAACTTAGGATAGTAAGGGGCTCTAATTGGTTCAATCAGTTTCAGGCTAACTAAAGGGGAAAAAAGGGCGGAGATAGCCCCCAATGTTAATCGTGTTATGTTGGAAACTCAAGTGGCGATTTCCTGCTCTAGGTCAATAAAACACTAGACTCTAGTGATTGAGAGAAATAGTTGATTGCTGTTCTCAGTGTCTAAATCGGCGTTGAAAAACAACACACACACACACACACACATTAAGGTTTAAAAACTTAATGCTATAAGTGTTCTTGTTCGAGTACATTGTTATTATGTAGGCCCTAAGGTCACTGACCTACAAAACATTTCGGGAACTGGAGAGTTCCTAGGGCGTCATGATACAATATTTAGCCTTACGTTCTCTGTATTGAATACCCCACACTACAGTAGAGACAGCGTGAAGAACGGTTCATTTCACTTGTGGCTGAAGCACGAGGTGAACACTATGGAAGGGGGGACACTTTACCCAAGACATACTGCCATATGTTGCTACCTTTCCCTTATTTTCCATGCTCCAACGGTTCAAACACATCAGATGAAACTCTGATACAATAATGTCAAACTGGTAATAGTTGTGAGTAAGGAATTGACTGTGTTACGGTTATAATGACATACATAGCGCAGTGTTTATTATTAGGCTAAGTGCTTAATGAAGTGGTTAGTAAATGAGCAGGTTTTGGGTTATTTTTTGTACTGCGGATTTTTAAGCTAAACTAAATGATGTCAAGGTCGCTAAATGGAACTACAACGTTGCCAACTAAAAACTACTTGACGAGCTCTAAACGGAAGAGGTTCGAACATTCAGCAGATCTCAAAAGTGCATACAAATAATAATAAAACTTTAAAAACAAGTCTTATTAATACCTTCTTTATTCTGTACAACAGATAACCAAAAAGCTAGATATTTATAAGATATTTATAGTTTTTCCGCTATTTTAAAAAATTCACTACTATTATTGATGAATGCCTTGGCAGGATTTTTTAACTATTTGTTGTTTTCCTTCTCTAGTAACTGTAGTCTTTGAACTTAGCTATACGTACAAATCATTGCAAGTCAGATGAGAATTAAACATGTACATATACATATTTAAAATCACACACGAATTTGTTTTAATATCACAATCTACCATTCACTGGTGATATCAAAATCGAACCCTTCCCTGGAAATATGAAACCAAAAGAAAATATCCATTCACTGAAAATATTCGCAATATAATCTTCACTACAAATATAAAAGATATACAGGAAATATATTTAAAAAAAAATAACATTTGGTTTGAATTCTAACATCAAAGTACCAGAAGGAAAGGAGACTGCACATTGAATGTCGTACCGACCAACAGATTGAAACCACTCAAAGATATGCAGCATTCAGAAGTGATGATCAAGTAAATGCACACACAGTCACACACACACACATGAAAATACAAAACTAATGTCCTATGTCCTATAGGGATGGGACCTAGTAGTTAGGTATGTGCTATGGACTGTCGTCTCAATCAGTGGCGTCACTTGGGACGGTGTCAACCGGTGCGATTAGATAGATGATTGTAATTGTGCTAACCCCCAACTAAACAAACTTTTTTTTGTAGCACCAATACAGAGAGCTGAAAACTTTTCATTGATTGTTCACAAATGTTCACCCCCCAAATGGGTGTCACCTGGCGTGGACCGCACCCCCCCCACCTCCTAGTGACGCCACTGGTCTCGATGGTCCCGGGTTCAAACTCTATCCGCCG